>CAKXYN010000047.1:11200000-11897500 GCA_935064755.1 Tragelaphus eurycerus | reverse complement strand
GTCCATGTTGCAACATGCGTAAAAAGGATGCTGTACTTACCAAGTGTTTTCATGTTTTCTGCTTTGAGTGTGTGAAGACCCGCTATGATACCCGCCAGCGCAAATGTCCCAAGTGTAACGCTGCCTTCGGTGCCAACGATTTCCATCGCATCTACATAGGTTGATCCAAGCCAGGAGAAGAGGGGCAGGCTCCATAGGCACTTGGTCATTAGCCACCGAACTGCTACCTCCCCTCTCCTTGACTGTCATCCACAGGGCAGTGTTTCTGTCAACTCCCTTTCCTTCACAGACTGTGTCCAGGTTCTCCTTGCTAATACTTTGATGACTTCGGCTGGGGGAAAGGATTGGTAATGCCAGTCTTGGGTTTTAGAATGAATTAGAAACAAACCACTTTTGTCTTCCCCACCCTCTTTATTTCCTATTTTTAGACTTTTCAACCTCTTCTTCAGGCTCCCTGTGTAACCTTGGGTTGTCCATTCCTCCTGAAGAAGTCAAATTGGTATTTTTGACACTGAGAAAGAAACAAGGAAGAGTGGAGACATGTGGCTGCTTGCAGTGGGCAGTGATCTTTTAGAAATAAGCTATCTGCAGGTCTGAGCAGTACTCGATCTGGACAGTAAACTTCTTGTAAACTTGGATTATAAAATGGTATCGTCATGCTCCTTATTCCTGTTAGAAGCCTTAATGAAGTTTATGTCCAGGATGAGTCAGCCCATCTCCCGTTCACTAGCTGAGTAATCTGTTAAGGTCAGCTGGCTTCCTTGTTACAGTTCTTTAAGTTTTGGATGTTCTACTCATCAATGTCTTTAAATTTCTTGAGGCCAGAATGATTTCAAATACCATAGCCCCCTTTCATCTTACAATGAAATCAAGATGGGAGAGGCTGGGGCACAGGACTGAGATCGTGAAGAGATCCAGTGGGTATTCTGGGAACTTGATGCAGAGAGGCCTTGGTGAACTATGAATTACTCTCATCTGCCTCTCCACAGGGGTGGTTGTGACTCCTCTTTTCAGAAGATTCTATGTAATATTTCCATAGGACTTTATACTTCTGCACAAGCTTCAATTAAAGCAGGATTCAGTTTGCTTTTGTGTTCATGTTTTCCTTTGAAATTTTTATATTTGTCATTATTAGTTGATTTTATACCTGCTGTTTTAGAATTAAATTCTCTAGAACAGAAATAATCAACTGAGATTAAAAGACTAGCTGTGTTTAAACTATTTAGTTCTCTGATTAATTGAAGTACTTTTCTCCCGGGTGTTTTATTGGGATTGTTCTGGGGAAGGGTTATGCCTAAAAGGTGGTTTATTTGACTATTTAGTTCTCTTCCATAGTTTGTTATGGGAGTAGGAGATTATGATTTGTTTTCCAGAAGGTATTAGGCTGCCTGGCACTTTAGTTTGAGAGTTCTTGAATGATAAGTTTTATGGTAACCAGCAAACCAGAGGTTTTTTTATGTCTCTGGTAAGGGGTTGTATAAAACGGATCCCTTCTCGATCACCACATGTCCTAGAAGATGGGTAAGGGCAAATTCCATGTCCTTCTGTGGTCACTACCTGTAATCAGCAGGACTTGTGATTAGTTCCAGACTCATGTGGAATGGGTTAAGAAATGAGCCTGAGGAATTTTACAGTGACGTCAAAGAGGTCATGGGCCCCTCAACCTCCCCACCCCCCTCCCCACCACACACAGAGAGCCAGAAGGAGGTCCAGCCCTGCTCCTGGATACACGGTGCATTTGCATTCATTAATAGGGCATTTTCCCCTTGCTGTTCTCTTATAGAGCAAGTGGGAGCGTAAGTTTGTTGGAAGGAGAGCAAGATGACTTACTTGGGCAGCTAGCAGTTTGGGTTTGAATATTGTTTATAACTCTTAGCTAGGAAAGCCAGCTGCCCAGCATCAGGGTACCGCAGAGCCTGTGGAATGTTGTGGAAGAAACGGCTAGTTCCATGGGAAGCTGGATTTAGGGGAAGTTCCTCTAGCTGGAAAGAGCAGGGAGCCCCTAGTCCCAACTAGCTTGATGTCCAGGCAACACAGGAGGAGCTCTTAATGTCATTTTCAGATAATGATCCGAAACTAGTGATTTGGGGCATTCTGGCTTCTCATTGAGAAAGAGGTCATTGAGTGGGCTTCAGGAATACCCACAAATTGTATACCAAATTCTGTTTGTGTTGTTTCTGCATTTTTCACAGCTTTTTTCAGATCCTTCAAGGATCATAATTTCTTAAAGGAATTTTGAAACTTAAGAAATCCCCAAAAGGCTAAGAGGCTAAGAATCACTGCTCTATATCCATAAGAGTTTTTTATGTCATGACTATAAATGTCAATATCAAAGATTATAGAATAAGTTTTAGAAACCTTCTTTTAAAAAAAACAAACACATTTAAGGTCTTCTAGAGATGGTCTTTTATTATTTTTTCCTTAGTTTTTCAAACTTGGAAATTGTCTTGGGAGTTTGGACCAAAATCAGGGTTGATGTCCTCTAAGGCATATAACTGCAAGTCTTGGGAGGGTCCTACCTTCTTACCTCCTCTAAGGATCTTTTTCAAAGGTGTTTGGCTGTTTCTGCTAGCAATTGCATTCTTACATGAATTTCCACTGGGATTCCTTGGTTCGTTTGTATTGTCTGGCCAGGTCCACAGGCATCGTTGCATGCCACTCAAGTGGTGAATCTGATTTGATACCACAGGGATTCATGGAAAGATTCCAGACAGTCCACAAGTGACCACTGTCTTCTTTTAGACCTACTGGGATGGTGATGATAGAAGGAAGCTATCTGCTGCTCTTGTCTATTTCTATAGTCATTGGTGGTGTGGAATGTCTAAATACTCACCCTTAAGATTTTCCCCAAGGACCGTTAATTGATAACCTAAGTATGGATGGCTCTGTCAAAAAGTTCTGACTTGTTCTTACCACAAAGGCAATCTGACTGACATAAGACAGCTACACTGAGAATATGTAGAAAACTGGTAGGTTGTGTATATGTTGGACTGGGTTTATATGGTAGGAAGCCTCTGGCATGGAAATCACTTAAATTTTCCTAAATCTCTAGTTGTTTCACCACAAGAAAGCATTAAGCTTTACTTTCTGAGGATTTCTGCCCAAGTTTGGTCTCCTTCTAACATTAGGTATTGATGTCTTATGTATAATATGTTTCACAGTTACTAAAGTTAGGACATGGAAAGAACAGTATTTTAATAATCATTCCCAATATCCAGTAGAGGACCTGGCACCTAACACTTAGTAAAGATTTGCATGATTAAGTTAATTCAGCTCCATGTTTCTGATAACAAATCTCCAGAAGTCTGTTTTATTGGCCTAATGAGTGAATTCAAATATTCCTTTTTTCCATCCGCTTAATGGAAATAACCTTTCCTCATATATTGAAGCAATACTTCAAATCTGAATTACCTTAAAACACATGACTGCATTTTAAATTTCATTTGTGGTAATAACAAAAGGAATTATAATGATTTCTGAAACTGATACCTCTGTTGGAGGCAACCCATGATAGCAAGGGCTTCTCTTACTGTAGATTAGCCCTTTTTGAGGGAAATTTTAGACAAAATTGGAACTATAGTATATTCATATTCATGTAACCGTGATTTGCTCTGAGGGTTCCAGAATGCTGAAATCTATGGCGTGTAATGATCTGAAAGCTAGGGTATGAGAGCTGAAAGGGGACCTCAAACCATGTTCTTAGTTTAGAGATGAGGGAACAGGTCCCATTCTGCTACTCAATTGAGTAGCAGAATCGAAATGTGACAATCAGACTTCCATCCACTGTTTTTCTTTCACCCTAAGTGGAAACCTGTACTACTAGAGTGTGATCAAGTCTTTCTGAAGACTTATATAATAAAGCCAGTGTATTTATCCTTGATCTAATTTGAATAGGGTCTCTTAGCCACACCCTATTCCCTGATTCAGTGAGTTCCCATAGCATTTTGTTCTGGAGTAGAACTGAACCAGAAGGATCTTAGATTTCTCCTGGCTCACCTAACCCCTTTATGCATTTGTGGAGTGCTTATTGTGAATCCAGGCACTATACCTAATATGACTTGGGTGAGTATGAACTTGCTGCTTAGGAAGTTACTTTAGGTTTCTCTACTTGAGATGCTTCATCTATAAAACAATAATTACTTTAAAGGATTATTTTTGAGGATAAAATAAGATGATATATATAAAACATTTAGCACAGCACCTGGTACCTAGTAAATACTCAAAACAGCATTTTGCAGATAAAGTAATTGAGAGGTCAGTTTTTCTTTCTTCGACATTTTTTTATTTCTAGGAAAAATAAGTGACATTGTCTTTGAAATCTAGGCCTTGTGTATTTATCTGTGTCTGTCTCGAAGTCTACTTGTCGAGGTTAACTGATGGTCATGACCCAGTCACTCTAGAACATCAAAAAGTTAACTTCATTTGCTCACTGCCCTACAGACACTAAATGCATGTGAATGCCATCCAATTCTACCTAGTGGTGAGGAGCCTCATCTCATCCCAGATCCCTTTCAGCTTAAAATCCTTTAATGGTTCCTATGGTCTTTGGGATACAAATTCAACTTAGTACAGTGATCTTGCCTCTGCTTTTCTCTTTCTGGGCCTGTAGCTTGCCACCTACATTGTGCTTTATGTTTCTGTCATATTTAACTATTTGATGTTCTTAAATACCTTGATTGTCATAGTTTCCCAGCTCTACAACCACACATGCTGTTTTTGTTTTTTAACCTGGGATGACTCAATTTTTTATTACTTACTTTTATTATTTATTACTCTCCACTCAATTTTTCCACTGCATACATGACATGTAGACACATACGGAAAGGTGTTTTCTTTGTTCCCATAGTACCTGATGTGCATTTCACTTTTTTGGCCATGATGCTCAACTTGTGGGATCTTAGTTTCCTGACCAGGGATTGATTGAACCTGGGCCATCAGCAGAGAGAGCACAGAGCCCTAATCACTGGACCAACAGGGAAGTCCCCCAATACATATTTATTTATCAGTACACACCACGTTGTTTTCCCAGTTTACGTCTCCCCACCAGACTGAGCTCCTTGGCACCTGAATCTGCTTTCTATCTTTCTGTCTCCAACAGCCAGCCCAGTGCCTGGCTCAGAACAAGCATCCAAAAAATGAATGAATGAATGATATAAAACAGACTTGGGTAAGTTGGTTGAACTAGGTTGTAGTAGGTCTATATTTTTTATAACATTTGATTTAGGTAGCTCAGTTGGTAAAAAAAAAAAAAATCCACTTGCAATGCCGGAGACCCAGGTTCGATCCTTGGGTTGGGAGGATCCCCTGGAGAAGGAAATGGCAGCACACTCCGGTATTCATGTCCGAGAAATCTCATGGACAGGAACATGGGGTTGCAAAGGGTTGGACATGACTTAGTGATTAAAACAGAAAAGACAGTGTGTGAAGAATGCATCTACCCAGTTAGCAGACACATGATGGCAAGTTCAGATCAGATCAGTCACTCAGTCGTGTCCGACTCTTTGTGACCCCATGAATTGCAGCACACCAGACCTCCCTGTCCATCACCAACTCGCAGAGTTCACTCAGACTCACGTCCATCGAGTCAGTGATGCCATCCAGCCATCTCATCCTCTGTCGTCCCCTTCTCCTCCTGCCCCCAATCCCTCCCAGCATCAGAGTCTTCTCCAATGAGTCAACTCTTCGCATGAGGTGGCCAAAATACTGGAGATTCAGCTTTAGCATCATTCCTTCCAAAGAAATCCCAGGGCTGATCTCCTTCAGAATGGACTGCTTGGATCTCCTTGAAGTCCAAGGGACTCTCAAGAGTCTTCTCCAACACCACAGTTCAAAAGCATCAATTCTTTGGCGCTCAGCCTTCTTCACAGTCCAGCTCTCACATCCATACGTGACCACAGGAAAAACCATAGCCTTGACTAGGTGAACCTTTGTTGGCAAAGTAATGTCTCTGCTTTTGAATATGCTATCTAGGTTGGTCATAACTTTCCTTCCAAGGAGTAAGCGTCTTTTAATTTCATGGCTGCATTCATCATCTGTGATTTTGGAGCCCAGAAAAATAAAGTCAGCCACTGTTTCCACTGTTTCCCCATCTATTTGCCATGAAGTGATGGGACTGGATGCCATGATCTTCGTTTTCTGAATGTTGAGCTTTAAGCCAACTTTTTCACTCTCCACTTTCACTTTCATCAAGAGGCTTTTTAGCCCCTCTTCACTTTCTGCCATAAGGGTGGTGTCATCTCCATATCTGAGGTTATTGATATTTCTCCCAGCAATCTTGATTCCAACTTGTGATTCTTCCAGTCCAGCATTTCTCATGATGTACTCTGCATATAAGTTAAATAAGCAGGGTGATAATATACAGCCTTAACGAACTCCTTTTCCTATTTGTAACCTGTCTGTTGTTCCATGTCCAGTTCTAACTGTTGCTTTCTGACCTGCATACAAATTTCTCAAGAGGCAGATCAGGTGGTCTGGTATTCCCATCTCTTTCAGAATTTTCCACAGTTTCTTGTGATCCACACAGTCAAAGGCTTTGGCATAGTCAATAAAGCAGAAATAATGTTTTTCTGGAAGTCTCTTGCTTTTTCCATGATCCAGCAGATGTTGGCCATTTGATCTCTGGTTCCTCTGCCTTTTCTAAAACCAGCTTGAGCATCAGGAAGTTCATGGTTCACATATTGCTGAAGCCTGGCTTGGAGAATTTTGAGCATTACTTTACTAGCGTGTGAGATGAGTGCAATTGTGCGGTAGTTTGAGCATTTTTTGGCATTGCCTTTCTTTGGGATTGGAATGAAAACTGACCTTTTCCAATCCTGTGGCCATTGCTGAGTTTTCCAAATTTGCTGGCATATTGAGTGTAGCACTTTCACAGCATCATCTTTCAGGATTTGGAATAGCTCAACTGGAATTCCATCACCTCCACTAGCTTTGTTCCTAGTGATGCTTTCTAAGGCCCACTTGACTTCACATTCCAGGATGTCTGGCTCTAGGTCAGTGATCACACCATCGTGATTATCTGGGTCGTGAAGCTCTTTTTTGTACAGTTCTTCTGTGTATTCTTGCCACCTCTTCTTAGGCAAGTTTGCCAGCAGCAAATTGCAAAATACCTGAAACTGCAGGATTGCTGACTGATCTGGAACTGAATTTGCACCAGTTCTTGGTTGGACTAGAAAAACAAAAAGAAATCCCTGAAACAGTATTTCTGTGAGACTCAAGTGCTATTGTGTTGAGTTCAGTGGACCGTAGCAGGTGCAGTTACCACAATCGCTTTCTGTGGAGCTGGGAGCCAGGCTGACGCATGGGCGGTGGCTGTATGGCAGAAAGACTGGGGGAGGGGTTTCGGAAGAGGAGGAAGTTGCAGGTGATAGTCAATATTCTGACACTATAGCATGGTTGCTCTAGAATGCACAGCCTGCATATGAATCTCGCCCTACTTTTATTAGCTGTGGCAACTCATATAATTCCCTTTTCCTCTTTCCATTTACAGATTAAAAGTCTAGTTTACCTACTCTAGAGTACCAATCTCGAGGTTTTAATGAAGATTAAATGAGATCACAGTTTCTAAAATAGGTGCTTGATAAATGTCAACTATTATATCAATTTACAGGTTGTGAAAAGGGCAAATGAGAAGGTCTCAGGTTAGAGACCATGCCCATCTTACAATTGTGTCTCTAGCACCTGGCACATAAATATAAGTTGTTTAGCAAATGTTTGTTGAATTTGTAAATGAGAGTGGTCAGGCAGTTTTTCAGCGCTCTCTTAGTATGGTGGCTTTCTTTAGGATGTGACTCTCCGACAAAACTGTTTCAGTTTAACTTCATGGTACCAGGGCTCTGAGTTTACACAGCAAGTTTTGTGCCACTTGGAACTACACCAGAGACAGGCAGGAGTCACAGCATCACTGGGTCTCCTGTTAGGAAAGGGGCTGGTACCACATCAACATTCGAGTCCCCAAAGACAATGCCAGCAGTACATCTGGAAGTGAAGTTTCTCTCTGAACATTTATTCCACAGTCATAGAAACTGAAGATGGAAAAGACCTGAGGACATCTAGTCCTGAGGACATCTAGTCCATCCACGTGATTGTACAAGAAAAGTGGCTGGAGCAAAACAGCCTGTTCACTTCATGCTCACAAGACAGCATTTCAGTCCTTCCTGGAGTGGAGCGATTGCACACACATTAAAGTGAAGACACAATGTAAACACTCTTTACAAACCTTAAGAAAATACTTATAGGTACGTTATTTTCAGAAAACTGGAACTGAAAGAATAAGGGCATCCTGGATTAGATGGACGTGGGTGGGTGAAGAATAACTAAATGCAGAGTGAAGTGGTTTTGATGACTGGAAAGCAGTCCCTTCTGAGGACTGGATGAATTTTCTGGTTTGCCTATCAAAAATATGAGTGGGGAGGAAGAGAGGCTGTGTCATTTTTTTCCCCTTCAGTCTTTATCCATACCAAGGAAGGGCTCACTAGCCCCAAGGCTCTAACAGACCCAGCATCAGCACTGAGAAGTCTGTTGCCCAGATGGCATAGCTCTGTCCTGCTTGGCAGCTGCTCCACTTACCACTTATCTGGTGGGCATGGAAGCAGCAACTCCTGAATAAGCCTTATGCAACAAGATCCGTGGATAATGCAGAGTTGCCCCCAGGCATGTTAAAGACTTCACCCGGTTGGGTCCCTGTGGCTGCCTCACTTGTCTGGCCCAGACATTTCTTCCAACATGTCTTCAATTGTTGGAGGCATTCCCCTGCTCCTCCACCTTGGGCATCCAAACTCTAGAGCCCTTGTTTTCATTATTTACATGAGCCAGTAGCCCCGTCTGTCCCAACTCACCCAGTCCTGTTCATATGCTTCCTGGGCCAGGAATTCCCCCTTGTAAACAGGGTTGGGTGTGTGACAGTGGGCCTGTCGTGTTCCTGGTTTCCCAACATCAGACCTTGGAAAAAATAGATCTGACCTCATGAAACACGACCCACAGTAGGAGGCAGGTTAGAATCCCCTGCCTCTTTCTTCACCAGAAAACTACCCTCCACCTGAAAACTTCTGATCTTTGTGTTTCTTGAGCCTGAGGGGAGCTGAGAGAATAGAGGTGGAGTGGAACAAGGAAGGAAGGATTTCAGAGGACCCACCATTTCATGAAATCTTTTTACAAAATACAACACACTTTCACAAATTGCAAAACACTGTTCAATTACTACTGATAAAAATAATCATTGCTACTTAACATGAAGACTGCTTCATTTCACCACAAGCAACTATTCTTTGTTTTTCTTTGTTCAGAACATGGAGGCAATTCAAGCAATGCTGACAACAGTAAGCCTGTTTTCAGCCCCTGCAGCTTCTGGCCACATCCTGGCTTCAGTTTTGGCCACATAGTTCATCAGGAGATATTTGAGAAGCCATGCCCTGGTCATCTACTTTGTGGATGGGCAGGGTGGTCTGGCATGTTATCACCACTGCTCAGAATGCCTCAGGAGAGAAGCTTAAGGTAAACCTGATATACAAAAATCCAAACTTACAAAACAGATACATTAAGGGATAATTAATTGCATTACAAAAGGATTCTTTACAAAAGAATTCACCTCTGGGTTCCTTTAAGTAGCCAGCTTCTCAAGTAGTCAGAATCTGAGCTGAGTTATAAAAGTGTCCACATACAACATTAGAAGCATGGCTGTTACGTGAGTTGAGGTACACCTGTACGTCAGCCTTCTGGGCTGTGTAGAGGTTAGCAGTGCAGAGCATGGTGGCAGAGTCTTGAGAGCATCCTAGCTGTTGCAAGTGGGATTGGATGGCTAAGGGGCATAGTCTTTCAAAGGCAGCTGCAAACCTGCTTCTGGGTCTGGGGTGAGAACATGGGAAGATGGGCATTTCAAAACAGAGTTGTCTTTTCTGTTTCCAGGGCGCACTGTCCCCTCGTTGAATGGTTTCATCTGTGTGGTTGATGAAGTCTAACATTAGAAGAACCCTCCCTCATCAGACTCTAAGCCTATATCCACCCCAGGAATTTATCAGACAACTAACTAATTGCTTAAGTGTTATCTTACTTGTACTTTTCACTTCCATGCATTGGAGAAGGAAATGGCAACCCACTCCAGTGTTCTTGCCTGGAGAATCCCAGGCACGGGGGAACCTGGTGGGCTGCCGTCTATGGGGTCGCACAGAGTTGGACACGACTGAAGCGACTTAGCAGCAGCAGCAGTATCTTACTTGCAGCTTGAAGTGTTATCTTTCCCTGGGGTACTGGGCAGCTCTTAGTGGGAATTCAGGGATTGCATCCAAAAATAGGGGAAGAAATTTTGCATTTAAGGAGCTTTTGCAATGATCTGCAACTTACAGAACACAGTGCTTGGCCCAGTGCTAAGTCACTGTAGGCCTCACATTGATTGAGATGGAGCAAAGATGATAAGCAACTGAGAAAATAAAGCAAGTAATTGATAGACAAGGAAGTCTAGTCTGACACGGTGCCCTGGGGGTGAGAATGGCTGTATGGACAGTGAATCAGCAGGTGTGTGCTGAAGACTTTTAAGAAAAGCTCATAAAAGTTTCTTTTCAATTCTTCCCATGCTTGGAACAGCCAAACTTCTAGAATAGTGTTTCTTGAAGAGTCATTTTTAGATCACATGTCGGTCACATGGGGCTGCCAGTAACAGGAGGTTTCTGAGCCCACATCCACCCCCTTTCCCAGCCCATCCTTTGGGGATGAGCCCTGGCAGTCAGCACCCTGATGAGGTGCTAGGGGATTGAGAATTGTTCTATAGTGTCTATGCTCCTTTCCTGTTCTGCATGTCCAAATCTTTGTACACTGGAAAAGGAATGCCTAGGCACAGGGGAAACTGCTTACTCATATCAACCATTAGATAGGGTTTGGGGGAGAATCAGAGGGATCAATGCCTGTTCACAGTTGCTTACAGATGAGCAGGTATGAGGCTGCAAGACTGACTTGGTAGGGATCCATACAGATATGAAAAGCACAGGCACATTCCTGAATGCTTAAGCTTGTGATGTACACAGGCTTGACGTTCATCTCTGGGAGTCCTACAGCTAAGACATAGGTGACTGCTGATTTGAGAACAGCCTAGTACATGGCTTGCAGAATATCTCCATTAACCTACAGTACCAGCTCACATGTCCTGTGCAGGCAGTTAGCAGGAATATCCCAGTCGCATCCTAAGGTCACATTTTTGCCTTGCTTTTCTCTCTGTTTTTGCTTTATAAAAGGCACACACTATAGTGTAGATGCTTAGTTAGAAGAAAAGCCCTATTCATTCCTTAGCAAACTTTCTTTTCTTTTTTTGTTCAAAAAGCATGGTGTATATTTTAATGCCTCTTCTGTCCATCCTCTTCCTGCTCACTGCATCTCTGTCCCCTTTCATAGTTGCATGTAAACATGTTCCTACCCAATGTTAGGATGGTGTCAGAGATCCAGCACCCTTTTAAAACCATGGCTCTTGCCTGATCCAATCAGTCATCAGCCTGCTGTGATATGAGTTCAGCCGACTTTTCTAAGTACCCACCTCCCCATCCCAAGTGTCTCTAGCTCTTCCCTGGCTCCCCATTCAGACTGTGGGGACACATCTAGACTGGGGAGCTGTAGCAAAAGTCACAGCCCTGAATAACCCTGCTCTATACTAAGATTTGGAGACGGGAAAGGCTACCCACTCCGGTATTCTGGCCTAGAGAATTCCATGGACTGCATAGTCCATGGGGTCACAAAGAGTCGGACACAACTGAACGGCTTTCACTTTCATATACTAAGATTAAAACCAACAACCCAAGAAGACACAGATATGGTTAACACTTTTATCTCTTATAGTTGATAGTGCACAGAAAGGGCTAAAAACCAGAATTAGTAATGTGGCACCTGGTGAAAAGGTTAACAGGAGCTGGGGTTGTCTGGTTTTTCACAGATCCCTCACATGGCATTACTCCTGACTAAGATTCCTGCTCTGAAAAACACACCTACCCAGGAGACCTAGGAATGAGCTTGAGAAGACTGGCCACTGCTTTGCAGGAAGGGGGAGAGCACACTTGACCTCTAAGAAGACCCAAACCTCAGCTTCCCCCCACCTTGGTCAGTAGTTACAAAAGAGCATTACAAAGTGTCTGAAGGGCTCAGAGGAAGGCCAGGAAGTGAGAGAGGGGAGCAGCGTGGCCACTCAGGGCTCACAAGTTCGATTTGTCCTTTGATACTCTTCCAGCTCCGTTTTCCTGCTCACGGCCAGCTGCAGCTCCTGGCGGATCACCTGAATCTGCCTCTCCAGCTCTGAGAGCTCTTGCATCACTGAGTTCCGAGCCCCGCTGTGGGAGTCTGCTTTCCCATTGGTGGTCAGCGAGGCAGGGAGCTCTCTTCTCCTCGGCGGGAGAGGAATGTCCTGGTGGGTCCGGATGCCCAGCTGGTTTGGTCCACCCTCTTCATTAAAGATGTACTTTCGTCGATTGTCATGACTCAGATTGGAAGTATTCCACACAGTGAGGTGACGGGGCCCCACACTGGACCTAGGAAACCAAGAGACACTTTAGATTGAACTTCTTTAGATTCACTTTAGCTCTGCCCATCTTTCAGCCACTTCCTTGTGAATAATACGGAGCTGGATATGCAGATAGAGCTGGAGTTACAAAGCCATGGACAGACTACCTGCTGGAGCATCAGGGAGACAAAAGGAGTCCTTTTCAACTGCAGTTCAGCTTCTCAACAAGTCTCATGCTGCCCTGATGCTGGAATGGGTGTATCACCTGGGGGGCTGATGAATCAGGGTATGGCATGTTCTTTTATGAAGAACCTTAGATGCTTTTCTATTCTCTTCCTGCCAGTGAAGCTCAGAAAGCCACACTGCATTGAAATAGTCTATGGCTATAAAGATGATGCTTTGGCAGATGTGAAATTCTGTTTATTCAGCTGTTTGACTCTAAGCATGGTCCTGCTAGTAGACACTCTAATATGATTCACCCTTAGTCCCATAGGACAACCCTGATGTTTACTAGTTGAGTTTGAGGAGAATAAAAGCATACAAGCTGCAGATTTCAGCAAAAAGTGTCCCATTATAGAGATGACATTGCGAGTTGAGAATGACAGCTGAGATTTGAAGCTTAATAAAAAAAAAATACCCAAGAAATCCTCAAATTCTTGCTGGGATAATGAAAGTCAAAGAGAAATACATTTGCAATCCTCTTTCAGGCTTCTCTTAAACCAACTACCGCCACCCCTGAGATGGCTGTAGACAGGAAAAGAGCTATTCATGGCTAGGTTCAGGAGGAAGGGGTCTAGTTTCTGTAATACACTGACAGCCAGATGCAGTGAGAAGAGTTTCTTGTTACAAGAACAGATTAGAGCCTTAAGCACATGACTGCTGATTTCTTCCAGCCTTGATGAAGGAGGTGAAGGAGGAGGATTATGATCACTTTTGAAATCTACCACAGGGCAAAATAAAACAGAAACACCATATTAAGTCCTTGTGTCCTTGTTCTCATCCATGTAACTGGATCAAGATTTTATCCCTGGACTCTTACTAACGAGAAGGAGAAGGGGAGGACCTGCAGTGGAACAGGAAAAGGGAGAGATAAATGTTGATTCAGTTACATGGACAAGAACAAAAACACAAGGACTTACCAGGGTGATCCTGTTTCATTTTGCCCTGTGGAAGATTGTAAAAGTAGTCATAATCCTTTGTTCTTCCTTTCATCCATATCCCTCTGTAATGTAACTTCACAGCTCATCCTTATCAAGGAGGGTTCAAGGGCAAAGTCTGTTTTCTCTTCCCCTTGAATTTGGCCTGGTCTCATAATTTGTCCTGGCCAATAGAAAGTGGCAGAAGTGGCAGGTGGCGGTTCTAAGCCTCGCAAACTTCCACTGCCTCTCTCAGAACCCTGCTGCTCCAGTGGAACCAGTCCAGACTGGTCTGCTGGGTGATAACAGACCATCAGAGAGAGTCTCCAGACTCCCTGGTTGGCCAGCTGAGGCCATCCTAGACCAGCCAGCTCTGTTTCTCCCTCCTTCCCCCCAAGCTGGCTGTAGGCAAAGGAGCAAGTGTGGCCACGATCAGCCAAGTTTGGCCCAGACCACACAGACTGCACAGCTGACCCATAGATTCATAAGTAAATCACAGTTGTTTAAACCGTTGTAAGTTGAGATAATTTCTCTCACAGCAAAATTGGTGATACATGCCCCCAGCCATTAAAACACACAAACACCTTCTAAGTCAATCTGTAGTTCTTTAACATTTCTCACGTTTTAAGTCTCATATATATGGACAGGGGGCACCGTAACAGAGTTTTCCTGTGTCCTGGGCTGGGTACAATTTTTATAATGAGCCCACTTACAGCTCCATTGACTTTATACCAGGTCAGAGGTATGGTTATAATTTTCCTCCTAGCCTTACATTTCCATTTCTTTCATCAATTTTTTTCCTATTGAATTTGAATAATTTCAAAACAATCTTGTTTGTGGTGTGTATTATTGTATATATGGTTTATGATTTGTATATCTTGAGGTGAGAGGAAAAGAGAAAAGAGAAATTATATTGGAAATCCAGTGGAGTGAAGGACAGATCAAAATTTACACAAAATCACATGCTGAATAAACTAAGGACTATGTGTGTGTGTCTCGCTCTCTCTCTATAGTCTATATATGGAAGACTATATATATATATATATAGTCTTTTGCAATATCTACTTTTTTCTTCTGCTTTAAGTGAAAAAGGAGCAATATCTATTCATGCCATGGCCCCCAAATTTCTCCAGACCTTTCCTCAAACCCATGTGTTAGTAACCATTCATTTATCTATTATTGTATTTACTCAGTGTGGAACATAGAGGAGGAATGCAAAGTTGTACCAGATAAAGATATTTGCACAGATACTCTTGCAGAAAAAAAAAAGAAAATTTTTGAGCCAAGAGACCTAACTCTAGGATTATGGGATGATTCATAGTGGGGAAAACCTAGGAGTTACGCATCAACACATTTTCCTAGAATGTTCAGCAACCTCAGAAATCAAGCAAATAGATATAGCCAGTCTGGTTTTTCTCCAGAGCTATGTGTATATATCTGGGAACATAATATAGAATAATAAGCAAAAACTGGACTCCATGATAGGTGATAGGAGGAAGCATCATTAGTGCTCTGATTACTGACATGTGGCTCTGAGCCATTTATGAATGCATGGTGGTAGATGCTGAGTGTCAGATGTGGTGTCTAACTGGAAGAAATGAATGTGTTACATTGTTAGCCTCTGCAGTGTTTCAGTTGTAATCTGTAAGCGTTCCTGAGCGTTAGAGTGGAAAGTGACTAGTGAGTTGAGTGAATTTAACACTAAAAAGTTTTAACAGGGCAATTTTATACTGTTGAGGTTCAATACTCCACTAGACCATTTAGAAGAGACGTGACATCAGTGGGCTCCCAAACACTCACTGCATTTGAAAGGTTACAAGTGGGTGTTGGGTTGTAGGGAGGTGGCATAGGAAATGTGGGCCCAATAAACCATGAGGACATGTTGTCTTAGCGCCTTCTCAAAATAAGGGATTTCAGAAGGGAATCTGCCCCCCCCAAAAAAAAAAAAAAAAAAAGGATATGTTAAGAGAAAGACACATTTGGTTCTGAATTTAGGCAAGAGATATGTGAATAGGAGTCATATCACAGTTGGAAATGGGATCACTGGTAACTTCCTGTTTCTATTATGGTTGGAGAACAAATGCTTTGTTATTATGAGATGGGTGTCTTTGTTGCTATGTCTTCTTGTGTTCCTCTCTGGTTAAACATTTATGTTAAAAATAATTATATAAAAAAATATATGCAACACATAGAAAAAAAATATACATAACACGACATAGAACAGATATGACCTGATTAGCCTGCAGTTTGTTGCTGACGGGGCCACAATGTAATACAGGAAGACCACAGACCATGCTGCCTGGAAAGAGAGGCTGCAAGAGATAGCTGAAATGATTCTGACAAGCTTGATGCAAATTGCAGAGAAGGGGACTCCAGCAGTCCCTGAGGAGATACAGATAATGAAAAAGAATCATGTTTTCCACTCCCTTTTCCTTGTCCATTGCAAATGAGAAGTGTGAGTGTCAGATTTCAAAATTACCCAGAAAGCTAAGGTAATCCTCAGCTTGGAGCTGAGGATCTGCTGTAGATGACAGAGTTGCTTGGAGGTAATGCTATGAACAGAGCCTGTGGACATAAGAAAAGACCAAGAGGCTGCCTTAGGCAGCAAGAAACAGAGGCCAGCCAGGTACCAGACCCAAATACTTCTGACATCTCTAGCCACCATGACTGAGGCTACAGTTTTCCACAGGCTGGATGTGGGGAAGGTGTAAAGTTTCAATTTCCACATGTCAATTATGCATTTAATGCCTGTTACTTCCTATTAATGAGATGTTCTTTTCTGGGGAGTTTGCAGTAATAGTGCCAGGAAATGGATTAAGCAGAACATGTCTGTTGCATATTTCAAATATTCCTGGGAGTGCTGGAAAGGAGTTGGGAGTGGAAACATGCCAAAAGGGCAATATTGCATGAAATTAATTGCCTGCGGTACTTATGAATTTAGTCTTACATGTATTTGGTACACAATAAAATAGCTAAAGTAGCTTTGTTTGGGGGCTTTAGATGTATTATTTAATTCTTAGAGTCTCTAGAAAGTAGGTACTCTATCTCATTTTTACAAATGAGGAAATTGGGGTATGGAGAGGTTAAATAAATGACTTGCCCAGGACCACACATACTGTAAGTATAGGAGTCAGGATTTGGAGCCAGATACTTGACCCTAGGGGGCTTCCTAGGTGGCACTAGTGGTAAAGAACCCACCTGCCAATGCAGGGGACATAAGAGATGCAGGTTCAATCCCTGAGTCAGGAAGGTCCCCTGGAGGAGGGCATGGCAACCCACTCCAGTATTTTTGCCTGGAGAATCCCATGGACAGAGAAACCTGGTGGCCTAGGGTCACACGGAATCAGACATGACTGGAAGACTTAGCATGCATGCACGCTTGGGCCTAGAGATTACACTGGTACTTTTTTTCACAACATCTATTGCCTCTACTGTATTTCAGTATCTATCTATGTACAGATATTTTATTTGTCTGTTCTATTTCTAGAGGAAAACAATAGAATGGGAAAGATTAGAGATCTCTTTAAGAAAATTAGAGATACCAAGGGAACATTTCATGCAAAGATGGGCACAATAAAGGACAGAAATGGTATGGGCCTAACAGAAGCAAAAGATATTGAGAAGAGGTGGCAAGAATACACAGAAGAACTATGCAAAAAAGATCTTCATGACCCAGATACCATGAGGTTGCGATCACTCACCTAGAGCCAGACATCCTGGCATGTGAAGTCAAGTGGGTCTTAGGAAGTATCACTATGAACAAAGGTAGTGGAGGTGATGGAATTCCAGTTGAGCTCTTTCAAATCCTGAAAGATGATGCTGTGAAAGTGCTGTACTCAATATGCCAGGAAATTTGGTACACTCAGCAGTGGCCACAGGACTGAAAAGGCCAGTTTTCATTCCAATTCCAAAGAAAGACAATGACAAAGAATGCTCAAGTTACTGCACAACTGCACTCATTTCACACACTAGCAAAGTAATGCTCAAAATTCTCCAAGCCAGGCTTCAACGGTACATGAACCGTGAACTTCCAGATGTTTAAGCTGAGTTTAGAAAAGGCAGAGGAACCAGAGATCAAATTGCCAACATCCACTGGATCATTGAAAAAGCAAGAGAGTTCCAGAAAAACATCTATTTCTGCTTTATTGACTATGCCAAAGCCTTTGACTGTGTGGATCACAACAAAAATGTGGAAAATTCTGAAAGATGGGAATGCCAGATCACCTGACCTGCCTCCTGAGAAATCTGTATGCAGGTCAAGAAACGACAGTTAGAAATGGACATGGAACAACAAACTGGTTCCAAATTGGGAAAGGAGTAGGTGAAGGCTGTATATTGTCACCTTGCTTATTTAACTTATATGCAGAGTACATCATGAGAAATGCTGGACTGGATGAAGCACAAGCTGGAATCAAGATTGCTTGGAGAAATATCAATAACCTCAGATATGCAGATGACACGACCCTTATGGCAGAAAGAGAAGAAGAATTAAAGAGCCCCTTGATAAAAGTGAAAGAGGAGAGTGGAAAAAGTTGGCTTAAAGCTCAACATTCAGAAAACTAAGATCATGGCATCTGGTCCCATCACTTCATGGCAAATAGATGGGGAAACAGTGGAAACAGTGGCAGACTTTATTTTTCTGGGCTCCAAAATCACTGCTGATGGTGACTGCAGCCATGAAATTAAAAGATGCTTGCTCCTTGGAAGAAAAGTTATGACCAACCTAGACAGCATATTAAAAAGCAGACATTACTTTGCCAACAAAGGTCCATCTAGTCAAAGCTATGGTTTTTCCAGTAGTATGGATGTGAGAGTTGGACTATAAAGAAAGCTTAGCACCGAAGAATTGATGCTCTTGAACTGCAGTGTTTGAGAAGACTCTTGAGAGTCCCTTGGACTGCATGGAGATCCAACCAGTCCATCCTAAAGGAGATCAGTCCTGGGTGTTCTTTGGAAGGAGTGATGCTGAAGCTGAAACTCCAATACTTTGGCCACCTGCTGCGAAGAACTGACTCATTTGAAAAGACCCTGATGCTGGGAAAGATTGAAGTTGGGAGTAGAAGGGGATGACAGAGGATGAAATGGTTGGATGGCATCACCGACTCAATGGACATGAGTCTGAGTAAACTCTGGGAGTTGGTGATGAACACGGAGGCCTGGCATGCTGCATTCTATGGGGTTGGAAAGAGTTGGACAGGACTGAGCGACTGAACTGGACTGAACTGATTTCTATTTGAAACAACATATTTTTTACTTGAAACAACAATTTTTAGAAACAACATATAAGTTGTTTCTCAACAACTTAGTCCTGATTTGATTTGAATTATTGTACATAATTTCCCTCTTGAGCATGGAGTCTTAGTTGCATCTTTAAGGTTTTAACAAGTGTAAATAACGCCTGGAACTGGCCTCTTCTTACCTCTTTTCCACACGTTTAGTCTTGAAACGCTGTTGCTTTTCCTCTACAAATGTTGTGTTTAGTGCTCTGTGTAATCTCTGATGGAAAGAACAGATTCACACATAGAGATCGTTAGAAACACAGAACTGGGGCACAAAGCACCCCCTGAGATTTAATCTCTTTGCTACAAACCTTGGCCTCTTTAAACAAATTATCATTGATGGCAGAAAAAAGATCAATATTCAGTCCCAAATCTCAAGAGAAAACGAATTCTAAGATAGTATTCTACCTGGAAGAAATCAATTTGCTGGGAAACTTAGAAATACTCTGAGTTGTAAAAAGGTCTGTGATATAAAGAAAAGTTGGGATTTCCCTGGTGTGTCAGTGCCTATGACTCCTCACTTCCAATGCAGGGGATCTGGGTTTGATCCCTGGTCAGAGAACTAGATCCCCTGTGCTGCAACTAAGAGCGCACACACTGCCACTTAAGATTCAGTGCAGCCAAATAAATAAATAAAAGAAGAGTTATCATAACTGGGCTTCCCTGATGGCTCAGATGGTAAAGAATCTGCCTGCAATGAGGGAGACCTGGGTTCGATCTCTGGGTCAGGAAGATTCCCTGAAGAAGGGAATGGCTACCCATTCCAGTATTCTTGCCCGGAGAGTCCCAAGGACAGAGGAGCCTGGTGGGATTGCAAAGAGTTGGACATGACTAAGTGACTAACACACTATCATAACTAACATGTGGCAAAGGACTTAGTACAATTGCTAAAGGTGAGTCAAAACAAAGAAGGTAAGAACTCCTTAGAATTAAACTAATCATGCTAATTTATAATGCAGAGGATCAATTGTCTGCAGAGTCTTCCTTAGGAGGCCAAATACGTCCTAGGATGAAAGTAGGAAGAACCAACTTCCTTCCTTCACATGTAACCAAACCAGTGATAGTGACCTATATAGAAAAAAACCGCTGTGTTAAAGAAGAGAGCAGTGTGACAGATGCAGGGGGCAGAGGTGGCAGAACTGTCAGCCTCACTGCTGAGAAGCAGTGACGGTGTGCTGGGAGGCACGGGGGAGCCCGTCCGGGAGGTCATCTTGGCTCCTCTGGCCTCGCCCCTCCCTGCACTCAGGGGGAAACTGCTGTCTTTGCTAGAGCCCCTTCATCAGTACTTCCTCAGTAGCTCAGCTGGTAAAGAATCCGCCTGCAATACAGGAGACCCTGGTTTGATTCCTGGGTCAGGAAGATCCGCTGGAGAAGGGATAGGCTACCCAATCCAGTATTCTTGGGCTTCTCTGGTGGCTCAGCTGGAAAAAAATTAGCCTGCAATGCAAGAGACCTGGGTTCCATGCCTCGGTTGGGAAGATCCCCTAGAGAAGGCAAAGGCTACCCATTCCAGTATTCTGGCCTGTAGGATTCCATGGACTGTATAATCTATGGGGTCACAAAGAGTTGGACATGACTCAGTGCCTTTCACTTTCACTTCATCAGTAAGAAGCCTTCTGAGTATATTTCAGCTCTCAATGCCTGTTTCCATCAGGTGAGATATACAAAGGAATGAGCTTGAATGACTGTCTGCCTGAGAGTTTTAGTTCTTCCTGTTGGTGAGTGCATAGGTATCTGGATAACATGAAGGAACTTTGATCTAGAGCTTGTCCATGACATCAGTGGACTTCTAAGCTCTGGACCACTGAAATGCAGCAAGAGCAGGG
Organism: Tragelaphus eurycerus; assembly: GCA_935064755.1. Taxonomy (NCBI): domain Eukaryota; kingdom Metazoa; phylum Chordata; class Mammalia; order Artiodactyla; family Bovidae; genus Tragelaphus; species Tragelaphus eurycerus. The sequence continues at coordinate 11,876,790 of CAKXYN010000047.1, read as the reverse complement.
ACCCGAGTGTTCATCTGAAGGGAAACAGGGGACTTCAACATCATTTAGTAGGTTTCAGTTTTGGCAAGAAAGACTCTGAAGGAAACAAATCTTTCACACCATCTCCTCAGACTGTCACTAAGTGAAATCACATTAAAAACATGCCATTGCAATCTCAAAACCACGTGCATCTAAACACTTCCTATGTTTTCCTGTGATAAGCTAAGAGAAATAATGGATATTGTTCCTAAGGCATTTACAGTCTATTTAGCCTATTCTTATGAGAAAGCTGAGCACTGAAGATTGATGCTTTTGAACTGTGGTGTTGGAGAAGACTCTTGAGAGTCCCTTGGACTGCAAGGAGATCCAACCAGTCCATTCTGAAGGAGATCAGCCCTGGAATTTCTTTGGAAGGAATGATGCTAAAGCTGAAATTCCAGTACTTTGGCCACCTCATGTGAAGAGTTGACTCATTAGAAAAGACTCTGATGCTGAGAGGGATTGGGGGCAGGAGGAGAAGGGGACAACAGAGGATGATATGGCTGGATGGCATCACTGACTCAATGGATGTGAGTCTGAGTGACCTCCGGGAGTCAGTGATGGACAGGGAGGCCTTGCGTGCTGCGATTCATGGGGTCGCAAAGAGTTGGACATGACTGAGCGACTGGACTGAACCGAATTGAACTAGCCTATTCTATTAGACCCTACTGGACACAATTTGAAAATGGATTTAACAGTTTTATTTTAAAAAGTCAATATTTCCCAAACACTGGAAATTATATTTATTGCAACTAACTACAATAAAACATTTAGACAACAACAACAAGGTTGTTGCTTCCACTCTGAGCAACAGTGGAGGGTTATATGGAAGGAAAGGGCATTATGGGACAGCTTAATTTAATGGGCAAGTGCATTAATGGGATAGAGGGAGTTTCATCTTGTATACTAAGAGTGTCTATACCACCTGGTTCTCTTGATAACCTGTCATTTGTCACTCTGACATGAGGCCCTGGATTCTCCCATTATTGGGAATTCTGATGCTTAAGAATACTGGAGGGAGATGCCTGGTGGCACTCACCTGACTGGTGTGGAGCCAGTATCGCAGCCTAGACTTGTTCTTGATGCGTGGCAGCAGCAGCCTGTACACCATGTGCTCACCAATGGTGGTCAGGATGGACAGACCAAATCCGATGCACAGCAGCATGAAGAGTCCAGAGAAGTGTTTGATGCCCATCTGCAACGTCTGTGGCAGAACAGGAAAGGAAAGGTCATGAATGGGAGGCTCCACCTGGTCCCATGCTTGTCCACTCTTAGATGCATATCGTTTTTTGCTGGACCCAAGGAAAGCTGGAGACCGTTCCTCTGTGCGCTTTGCAGATGTCACTATACTACACTGTGAAGGGGATCCAGCCAGGACTGAGGGCTGCTGCAGGGTACAATTCCTGAGGGTGCTACTCACATACAGCGCTATTGTTTGAATGGTTCCTGGAGTCATGAAGAGGCCCTGTGTCTACCACGCTATGGTGTCAAAAGGGACACTGAGAGATAGAGGTAGACACTGAAAATGGAAACAATTTAGTATATTAAAACAGTGAAAAGTTATCAAAGAAAGAATCTCTCCCAGGGATAGAGAGTGAGTTAGATTTAAGCGGAAAAGATGATGAGTGCAATAAAAATTTTCATTTAGATCTGACAGGGAACATGGATAGGATTTCAGCTAGTTCAATGTCCTCATTTTAAAGATGAGGAACTTGGGACCAGAAAAGTGAAGGAAGTTGAGCCAGGTCACAAAATTAGACAGCCACAGAGGAGAAAAAGAAGGGACCTACTTGTTGATTGCTTACTATTTTTTTGTGTGCTTGATAGCTATTATAACTACAATTTATAGTTGCAGAAACTGAAGTTCTTGTAGTTTTTAAGTGACAAAGCTGGCCTATAAGTCAATGTTTGTTTAGCTCCAAAGTTCATGTTCTTTTTACTCTACAACAAGAGAGAAACAGCAACTATAAAAACAATCACTTTAACACCTGTGACAGGCTAAAGGATTTACAGGCAGTCTCTACAAAATACGTATTCAGTCACTGACATCGATGACCAATCAATCCAGGAGAAAGACATTTGATTTGTTGAGTGCCTACTATGTGCCAGGCTGTCTCCCAAGTACCAAGGGGTGGAGCTATGAGGGTTATGTCCCTGCCTTCAATCAGCTCAAGTCTAGGGAGAAAGCAAACATTTATACCCCATGATACATTGATTCATGCTTCACAGGTTTTTCAGAGAAGCTGGCTCATGAGATAAGACTTAAAGTGAGACAGGTAGAATGTGAAGGCTGGGTGGGAAAGTAGCACTCCAAGCTGAGGGCAGCAGAAACAAAGAATGTGACAAAAACACGAACCTCCAGCACACTGATCTGCGGGCTTGTGAAACAGATGGCTGTGCTCAGGGGTCGGGTGCAGAGGCCCTGCATCTTGAGGGAGGGACAGGCCAGCCCTAGGCAAGGCTAGATTAAGCACCTTACCCAAGATCATACAAGCCAATGCTAAGGGCCCCGAGTGTCAACCATTTGCTGGAGGCTTTTGGTCATTATCATCATTGATAATTATTTAGCATTTAACATGTGGAAGGTGCAGTTCTGAGCACTTTATCAATGCAACTTACTTAATTTTCCCAGTGACCTATGAGGGAGGTACTATCTCCATTTTACAGGTGAGGAAACTTAGGAACAAGAGTTAAATGACTCATCCAAAGTCACATAGCTGGTAAAGTCAGGGGGGTTCACACCCAGGCAGGCAGTCTGACTCCAGAGCCTACACTCTTAAGCACATCATTTAACTGACATGAGTGGTCTGCCCATCCTCTTGAAGGAGTTTTCCTTTCTTTCATTCTCCTCTCCTCTACCCCCAGTCCTGGAGAAGCAGGCAGTCAGGATGGCTCAGGCATGGCTAGACCTCCTGGTATGCCAGGAAGTTTATGTGGGGGACCAGGCTCAGAGGCAGAACTTGGAGGGATTTCAAACTTTGGGGGAGGCTGGGCCATGGAATCTCTTTTCCTCCATGATACTACTTTTGGCAATGGCTCTGCACCAAAGATGGTGTTAGGATCCCTGGAGAAGGAAAGACTAGGGGTGCACAGGGGCATAGAGCATACCCCAGGTCCCTGATACTGGGGCAGCTGAGAATGAAAGAAGCGCAGCCTGAAGGAACAGGAGTGCTGGTGTAGGGAAGATGAGCAGTTTATCAGGCCCTGAGGGGTACTCAGCTACTAGAGCTTTTCCCAGGACATCTCTGTACATGTGATGCTCAACCTGACCTCCAGAAAGTATATACAAATGTGTTTGAAAATAGCCCTCAGCCTGGACCTGCAGTAATGTGTACAGGATACAGCTATTACAGAAGGATTCGATGAGTTACTACTGCTGTGGATTAAGAACACAATGGGCAAATTCATTTGGGACTTTAACAGCATTGAACACTCAGCAAAAGACTGAACAGACTGGTGCTGCTTCTTATAAAGTGCTGCCAAGATGAAGAAGAAAAATAAAACTTACAGTGAATCATCCTGCTTTTAAATCTTGGTGTTCCCCTCTGTTATCTTGTGCATAACAATAATTAGTCTCATTTTCCTCTTATTATCCCAATAACAAATAGGCTGTATTCAGTGTATTTTACACACTTCTTTCTTTAAATTTCCATTGTTTACACCCACATACTAATAGATTTATAGAAGCAGTTGTTGTTGTTTTTTTTTAAAATTAGACATCTGTGTGCCAGACACCATACATGCATATTATGATCTGATAATAGTATTGTAAGTTAAGTATTTTTATCCCCATTTCACATTCAAGGAAACTGAGGTTCATTAACTACCATATCCAGTGTCACACAAGCTGAAAAATAGGAGGCCAGGCTATGGATCCAGGATTGTCTGATGCTAAAGTCTGAACTACCTTGAAGCAAATACCCTTCAGAAGCATCTCTTGCTGTCTGAACTCGTATTGTCTATTCCCTGTTACAACTTGCAAAAAATTTTATTCAAAACTCACCCTCTGGATTGCAAATCCCCTATAATCTGCCTTTGGGCACCAGTGGAAAACGCTTAAACTGTGTCTGAGTCTGACTGATAAGATGTATTGCTGCAGTTGTAATTCAGCTGTTCTTCTCCTAGGACCACCCTGCTTCTATGTGCTATGCATTAAATATATGCATTTGTCCCACATTAACAAGTGAAATCTTTTTGTCTGATAGAGTGGAACTTGCTCGACTTGACATTTATCATTGGTCAGAGGAAGAAGAGGAGGAGCAATGAATATTCAATGTCAAATCTTTAAAATAAATTTAAGTGATGCAGACAAAATAATGATTACTGTTGCAAGTGACATGGATAGAAGCATCTATTCAGAAATGCAATCACAGCCCGGTCTCATGTTGTCGAGAGCTGTATAAGTGAAAGCAAAGAAATGTGAGTGGAATTTTTTTTTCTTTATCCCATCGCTTCATCTGCAGCTTCATTTGATAGCTCACAGCCACACACTTCTGGAGTCTCAAGAGCCAAGGAGAGAAGACTATCTCAGGATTTGCTGCTGCTAAGTCACTTCAGTTGTGTCCGACTCTGTGTGACCCCATAGACGGCAGCTCACCAGGCTCCCCGGTCCCTGGGATTCTCCAGGCAAGAACAGTGGAGTGCGTTGCCATTTCCTTCTCCAATGCACGAAAGTGAAAAGTGAAAGGGAAGTTGCTCAGTCGTGTCCGACTGTTCGCGACTCCATGGACTGCAGCCTACCAGGCTCCTCCATCCATGGGATTTTCCAGGCTACAGTACTGGAGTGGGGCAAATATCAGGCATTTATGGCTTCACTCAGTCCTTCACAGGCTCATTCTAGCCCATCCAGTCTCTCTCAGTTACCTCTTTAATCAATAAGTAACCACTCAAAAAATCGCCTTGCTTGCTTATTTTATTTTGCTAAATGTTATTTATAATGTTATATTTCTTTAACATTTTATTTTATTGTTCATTAACATTCATTGCATTGTGGAGGGCAAGCATACTCTGTATTATGCATGCATGAATACCCACTGATTAAGCATTAAAGAACTGGTGTTTTAAATGGTTCACATTATGTAGAAATCATTGGTGGATTGTCATATATAGCAATCCATGCATTGTACATTAGATATTTAAACACTAACAAATGTCTAAGTATGTTTTAATGAAATTTAGGGAAACTGGTTGGACTTTTTGGATAAGGTGGAACTGTTTTATTTATTTGTTTTGTCTCATACAAGATAGTGGAAAAGACTCTCACCATGTGGAAATCTACCAGCCAATGTATTTCTAGGTACAGACTAGATTCAGATAAAGGGTGATGCCTGTACTATCAAAGATTCTGAGTGGTCTCTGTTTAGATCATTGGTGCTTCTGGTGACATAAAGAGGCCAAGACCACCAATTCTGTTGCTGGTAAACCCTCCTCTGCCTCTTGCATTGTGGGTCCTTGACAAACATCTGACAGATAGTTAGATGACTGACTGGAGCCCCCAAAAAATGGAGTGGGTTGGATTTCCTTCTCCAGCAAATGAAAAGAAAGGAAGCTCCCGCCCCAGTTTTCCAGGAAAAAGACTGGGGTGGGGTGAGCAAGAAAGGCAGATAAATTATTTGAGTCATCATTTGCCTCAGATGTTACTGGTTAAATCCTATAATCTAAGCCTCCCTAGCCCCCAGTCCACGCCTTCCAACATACAGCAGCTATCCAACTTCTCTGCTCCTTTAAAGAATCTGTACTCATTGTTTTCAATTCCTTTCCTCCCATTCTCTTTTGGACCCACTCCAATCAGGCTTTCAATCCCTGGCTTAGGATACTGTCAAAACCAACAAATGGCCATCAAATCCAAGAGTCAGTTTTCAACTTATTCATGTATCAGTTTGGAAACTTATTTCATCCTCTTTAATGTATTTTCTTCACTCTTTTGGGGAATCCTCTCTCCTTGTTCTATATCAGTCTTGTCTGCTGGTTCCTTCCCATCCTTCTGACCTTAAACATCAGCATAACTTCAGTTCTTTAGTTACATTCACTTTCTTATCCAGATCATGTCTTTAAATACCATCTATTTACCAAAGACTTTCGCATTTATATCATTCCCAACTCCTGACTCAGCCTGTCTACTTGGATATCTAATAGAATCTCAAAATGACACATCAAAATAAACTTGTAATTTTCCTTCTGAAATCTTCTCTTCACACAGTCTGTCCCATCTTAATAAATCTCCATCCTTGCAATTTCTCAGGCCAAATAGCATAGATTCCTCCCTTTCTCTAGCATCCTGTACTTAGCATGTCTACAAATACGGTGGATGCTGTCTGCAAAGTATGTCCAGGATCTGATGACTTCTTACCAACTCCATCAACCACCCTGGTCCAAGTCACCATCATCTCTCACCTAGACCACAGAAATAGCTTCCGAATTGTTCCCTGACCCCTTCAGTCTGTTTTCTGCAAGGCAGCCAGGATAACTCAAAATATGTTACTCCTGTGCTCAGTGCCCAATGATAATGTTTGGCCTCAACCAGAGTACCTGTCAGAGCCCTTTCAAAGGCCCACAGGACCTTATATGACTTAGTCCCACACCTCTAGCTTCATATTCTTCTTCTCACACTTGTTCGCTCTGCTCAGCAGCTTGGGCTTCCTCACTTCCCTTAAATCCATCCAGCTGTTCCTGCTTGAGGCTCTTCATTTTCTATTCTCTCTGCCTTGTAAATTCTTCCACCAGGAACCAGCAACGCTCCTTCACTTACTCTCTGTGGGTCTCTGCTCAAACATTACTTATCAGTGAAATCTGCTTTAACGACTGTGGTTAAAAAGGCAAATCTTTCTATGGCTGAAAAATATTCCATTGTATGTACATACCACATTTAGCTTATCCATTCATCTACTTATAATCAGTAGATGAGAGTTCATCAGGAGCTGGGGCTAGAGGAAAATGGGGAGTTATGCTCAATAGTTACAGAGTTTCTCTTTGGGATGATGAACAAAATTTTGGAAACATGTAGTGATAATGATTGCACAACACTGTAAATTTAATTAATAGCATTGAACTGTACACTTAAAAATGGTTAAAATGGCAAGTTGTTTTTACCATGATTTAAACAATTAAAAAGAAAAAAAAAGCAAATCCTACCCTCTCCCTCTTCTCCTGTGAAAGCTGTTCATTTGTGTCTGAAGCTTTGCAACCCCATGGACTGTATAGTCCATGGAATTCTCCAGGGCAGAATACTGGAGTGGGAAGACTATCCCTCTCCAGCAGATCTTCCCAACCCAGGAATTGAACTGGGATCTCCTGCATTACAAGTGGGTTCTTTACTGGCTGAGCTATCAGAGAAGTCTTTTCTCATGGACTCAATCTCTTCCCCTTACCTTGTTTTATTTTGCCCCTGACATAACACACATTTACTGTCTATTTCTCTCCTCAAGGAGAATGTAAGCTCCAAGAAACCAGGAATTTTGCTCATTTGTCTAGTGCATATCCTGATTGCCTAGAACACTGCCTAACACTTATTACGTTCTCAAAAAGTGTTTTTTGGAATGAGTGGATGAAAACATATGAAACCTAGAATCTTTGTATAATATAAATTGATGTATATATTTCCACCCCCCAAAAGTCTTATAGCTCTCAAGAGATTTTTGGAATAATTCTGTGATGGAGAAAGAGATTGATATTCTTAATTGATAGATGAGAAAGAAGCTCAGAGAACTTGGAAAACTTGCCATCCTGACTTTCTAATGCCAGTGTTCATCAATAGGGGGGCCTATTGTGGGAATTGGGAGGAAAAGCATATTAACAATTAATAAAGTAAAAAATTGGAGATTTTTTACACAGTAAAATTTCAACTGGCTTCTGTAGGAAATGTGTTGGCTTTATTTGCTTAGGATCCTTTCCTTGGGGAATGGCCCTCCCCTACTTCACATGGTTTTGTGTGTCTACCAACCACAGACTCCCCACTCCTTGTTAACAGGAGGCCAAGCACAGGACCCAAGGTAAGCCAGTTTACATCTGAAGCAAGGGCACTTGGCTTGGAAAGTAGTTGAAGCCATCATTTCCAGTGTCTTCAGTATCATAAAGCTCCTCTAGCTCTGAGGTGTCAATATAACCTCTTTTGAGAGAGACTTTATTTCTCTTGCAGAACACTGAAATGAATGGGTGAGCCCATTCTAGGAAACTTTCTCTGACAGGGTACAGCTCTGCCTTTCTTTTCATGTCTCTAGAGGCTTGGTACGGAGAAGGCAATGGCACCCCACTCCTGTATTCTTGCCTGGAGAATCCCAGGGACGGGGGAGCCTGGTGGGCTGCCGTCTATGGGGGTCGCACAGAGTCAGACACTACTGAAGCGACTTAGCAGCAGCAGTAGCAGCAGAGGCTTGGTATACAGTAAGTGCTAATAAATGTTTAATAAAGGAAGTACATAACTGAAAAATAACTTAGTTACAGTTACTCTCAAGGATTCCAGTACCTATTAAGTACTTTTCCCCAGAGCACTAGGGCTAAAAGAACCAGGATGAATCATTTTCTTTTTCAGTGATCTGGTATGTTAAAACTTTGTATATACAAATTTGCTCTCTGAGTCTGTAAAGTCAAATCCTGGTTTGAAAATAAATTTTTTTCCCTTTAATTAGAGAGCTGAAATAGGGAAGGAATAACAGTTTTAGTGAGAGGTAAAGCTCCAGTACTTTGGCTACCTGATGCAAAGAGCTGACTCATTGGAAAAGACCCTGATGCTGGGAAAGATTGGAGGGAAAAGAGGAGGGAGACAGAGGATGAAATGGTAGGATGACATCCCTGACTCAATGGACATGAGTTTGAGCAAACTCCAGAAGATGGTGAAGGACAGGGAAGCCCGGCGTGCTGCAGTCCATGGGATCGCAAAGAGCTGGACACGACTTAGTGACTGAATAACAACAAAGGAAAAAAAAAAAAAAAAAGCAGGTTGTGGAGACTATAAAATATGGCTAACTCCTAAATTCTTGGAAGCAGGATGGGGAGGAAGCACATGCTGTTTCTAATTTTGAAGACCTGATTTCCTTTTTTTTTTTTTTTTGCCACCCCAATATTTTGCCCAGAAGAGCAGTAGCTCAATAAAATTTGGCAGACTAATTGTGTCTATACATATAGCCCTTTATCCAGGCAGGAGGAGGGGGACAGAAGATGGAGGCCTGCATCTGCATGAGCTGAGGACTCCAGAGGCACCCAGGAGAGCTGCCAGAGGAGAGAGTTTCCCTGGGTGAAGACAATGGGGCAAGATCGGGCAATGTACTAATTGGGGATTTCTAAAAAACTTGTAACAACAATCATGAAAAGGTAGAAAGAAGGTATTCACTCATATAATCTGCAACTTTCTCATCAATGAAGACAGACTGAAAGATCATTTAAGATGAAACAAAACAGGAGATGATTTGCAAAATCCAGGGAGATGCTGCCTGAGTGAAGTTATTAATAACAGTGCTCACACATATGGATGAGAAAATAATCTAGATGGACAGTAAAATCAGGGTCTTCAGGAACTTCTCATTGCATCCCTCGTCCTGGGGGATGTGGCAGCTCTATCTCCTCTAACCTGGAATTTGCTTAATGACTCCTCAACATGACACTTTCCAGGTTGCTGAGGACACGTTCCCTTTCTGTCCTTGGTACTCCCAGAGCTCTGGCCCCTTCTAGGTTTGGGCAACCATCTTTTACCCTTGGACCTGATGCTCAGTGTGTTAAATTAGCTCCACTGTGCAGTCTTTTGAAAAGTCTTAATGTATTAATAAAACAACTCAGAAAAATATTTCCAAAACTTAAGTTTGAGGCAATCAACATTATCATTTTCCTATATAAACAATTATCTTCAGTTCTTCATTGTCTCTTCCAAACTATGACCATATGCATATATATTTTCCAGAGCTATAAACTCTGGTATATGTTAATAATTATGCTTTTTAAAAAGCTTAATATGAAAATATATTGATTAATAGTTATTTATTAACTTTAATGGCTTTATATTAGCAACTATTATTTTGTCATAACTCACTTTATTCCCAAACTGTCAAATATTTAATATTGCTTAGTGACCATGTTTATTTAACTTATATGACATCAGAGAATGCTGGACTGGGAAACACAAGCTGGATCAGGCATTACACCCTAGGCGAAAGTGAGAGGAATGCCTCTTGTGGTGAAGTGGAGAGGAGTGGCGCTAAATTGGGTCGGTCCATCACTACGGGAATGGGGAAACAGTGGAAACAGTGTCAACTTTTTCTGCTCTCACTGCGGGTGACTGCAGCCTGAGGCCCGAGGGGTGACAACCTAGATGCATATTCAAGCAGAGATACTTGCACAGGTCGCTTCAGGCTTGGTCTTCCGGGTCGTTGGTGTGGGCTGGACTGTGGAGGCTGAGCGCGAAGAATTGTGCTTGCTGTGGTGTTGGGAGACTCTGAGGTCCGTGGACTGCGGCCGCTCTGGGGATCAGACTGGGATTTCTGGGGTGATGCTCAGCTGCTCAGTTTTGGCACCTCTGGAGAGTTGCTCTTGGAGAGACTCTGATGCTGGGAGGGCTGGGGCGGGGAGAGGGGATGACAGAGGATGAGATGGCTGGTGGCATCACTGACTCGATGATGTGAGTCTGAGTGACCTCTGAGAGCTGGTGATGGATAGGGAGGCCTGGTGTGCTGCGTTCATGGGGTCGCGGTCGGCACGACTGGCGACTGATCTGATCTGAGTATGTATACATATATATAACAAATATTGCTGTAATAAAAACATCTTTTGCATAGAGCACTTTAAAATCATTTTTGATTCTTCCTTTGAGATATATATTGCAATGGATGGGATTACTGGGTTAGATGATGGAACTGTTCTGATGCCTTGTGTTGTATGAAATAGTTCTCAAGAGTGTGAAAACCATTCCCAGTGATTCCCAAGATGCCCCGGTGAACAGGATGTTAACATCCTTGCCAACTCTGTTTTACAACTAATCACTTCTTTTCTATTTTGGTTATTCTGATTTGTATGTGTTCAATTTTTGAGGTTATTTTTCGAAGTTTGTTTTTCCTATCTCCCTGTGCATACATTATATATTTATATCATTTGCCCAATTATGCATTTCAGAAAAAGTGAGAATTTTTACTGAAGAAAACTAATAAGCCCTTTCCTAATATATTACATATGTTTCTTCATTTAAAATTTTTCCTGTTAGCTTTGTTTTGTTAGATTTTATTGTACAGACGTTTGAACTCTATATGACTCCATTTGTTTTGATTCCAAAATAGAGTTTTGGAAACTCTATTGTTCAGTTAGAAACAATTGTTAGGAAATAGTCATTGGGAAGTTTTGTGCCTAATTGCTTTATTTATTTATTTTTTTCCTTTTTTTCTTTTTTTTGCAAGGGTAAGTCGGCAAAGGAAGGGATCCATGAGGATGGGAGGGAAATGGGAAGGAAGAAAGGGGGTGATGGTGGGGAGGAGTCATTTTCGATCCTGCTGATGGTTAGTACAAAGTGAGTTGGGCAGCACATTCCATTGGGTGTCAAATGGTAACTGGCATTTCTTTGGGGAGTAGGTGGACTGCTGGCCCCCATGGCGGGTGGCCCAGGGCTCTTCCACAACAGAGAACGTCAACAGTATCTAGCTAGGGGCTTGTTCCCCTTCCTTGTGTCTGTACCCACTTCATATGTGAGCCTCATAAAGAAAATCTTAAAAGGAAAGTATTTTTGAGGCAGGGAAATCAGAGAAAAAGAGAAAGGAAAGAAGGAAGGCAGAATTCTATCATCTTCTTCATTCTTTTTCTTTTTTTTTTTTTTTTTACCAGCTTTTGGCTTTGTTGATTTTTGCTATGGTCTCTTTTGTTTCTTTTGCATTTATTTTTACCCTAATTTTTAAGATTTCTTTCCTTCTACTAACCCTGGGGTTCTTCATTTCTTCCTTTTCTAGTTGCTTTAGGTGTACAGTTAGATTATTTATTTGACTTTTTTCTTGTTTCTTGAGGTATGCCTGTATTGCTCTGAACTTTCCCCATAACGGTGCTTTTACAGTGTCCCACAGGTTTTGGGTTGTTGTGTTTTCATTTTCATTCATTTCTATGCAAATTTTGATTTCTGTTTTTGTTTTTTTTTTTTTTTTATTTCTTCTCTGATTTGTTGGTTATTCAGCAGCGTGTTGTTCAGCCTCCATATGTTGAAATTTTTAATAGTTTTTCTCCTGTAATTGAGATCTAATCTGACTGCATTATGGTCAGAAAGGATGCTTGGAATGATTTCAATTTTTCTGAATTTACCAAGGCTAGATTTATGGCCCAGGATGTGATCTATCCTGGAGAAGGTTCCGTGTGCGCTTGATAAAAAGGTGAAATTCATTATTTTGTGATGAAATGTCCTATAGATATCAATTAGGTCTAACTGGTCTATTGTATCATTTAAAGTTTGTGTTTCCTTGTTAACTTTTTATTTAGTTGATCTATCCATAGGTGTGAGTGGGGTATTAAATTCTCCCACTATTATTGCGTTATTGTTAATTTCTCCTTTCATACTTGTTAGCATTTGTCTTACATATTGCAGTGCTCCTATGTTGAGTGCATATATATTTATAATTGTTATATCTTCTTCTTGGATTGATACTTTAATCATTATGTAGTGACCTTCTTTGTCTCTTTTCACAGCCTTTGTTTTAAAGTCTATTTTATCTGATATGAGTATTACTACGCCTGCTTTCTTTTGGTCCCTATTTGCATGGAAAATCTTTTTCCAGTCCTTCACTTTCAGACTGTATGTGTTCCCTGTTTTGAGGTGGGTCTCTTGTAGACAACATATGTAGGGGTCTTGTTTTTTTATCCATTCGACCAGTCTTTGTCTTTTGGTTGGGGCATTCAGCCCATTAATGTTCAAGGTAATTATTGATAAGTATGATCCCGTTGCCATTTACTATATTGTTTTGGGTTTGAATTTATACACCCTTTTTGTGTTTCCTGTCTAGAGAATGTCCTTTAGTATTTGTTGGAGAGCTGGTTTGGTGGTGCTGAATTCTCTCAGCTTTTGCTTGTCTGTAAAGCTTTTGATTTCTCCTTCATATTTGAATGAGATCCTTGCTGGGTACAATAATCTGGGCTGTAGGTTATTTTCTTTCATCACTTTAAGTATGTCTTGCCATTCCCTCCTGGCTTGGAGAGTTTCTATTGAAAGATCAGCTGTTATCCTTATGGGAATTCCCTTGTATGTTATTTTTTGTTTTTCCCTTGCTGCTTTTAATATTTGTTCTTTGTGTGTGATCTTTGTTAATTTGATTAATATGTGTCTTGGGGTGTTTCGCCTTGGGTTTATCCTATTTGGGACTCTCTGGGTTTCTTGGAATTGAGTGATTATTTCCTTCCCCATTTTAGGGAAGTTTTCAACTATTATCTCCTCAAGTATTTTCTCATGGCCTTTCTTTTTGTCTTCTTCTTCTGGGACTCCTATAATTCGAATGTTGTAGCATTTAATATTGTCCTGGAGATCTCTAAGATTGTCCTCATTTCTTTTTAAAAATTATTTTTAAAAATATTAAAAAAAATTATTTATTTTCGGCTGTGCTAGGTCTTCGTTGCTGGGTAAGGGCTTTCTCTAGTTGCAGTGAGCGGGGGCTATTCTTCGTTGTGGAGCTCCAGCTTCTCACTGAAGTGGTTTCTGGTGAGGGAGCACAGGCTCTAGGAGCGCGGGCTCCAGTAGTTGCAGCTCTCGGGCTCTAGAGCACAGGCGCGCAGTTGAGGCGCATTGGCTCAGTCACCCCACAGCATGTGGAAGCTCCCTGGACCAGAAATCAAACCCGTGTTTCCTGCATTGGCAGGTAGATTCTTAACAACTGGACCACCAGGCAAGTCCCCAATTGCTTTGCTTTTGAAAAATAATGAACACTTCATCCATCTCGGTTTTTTTTTTTTTTTTTTTTAACTAAGAGTGGACTTTCTCTTCACTGAGACAATTTCAGCTCCATGCTGCAGAAGAACCTTAGCCAGTAAAAGGCCACGCCCATCCTGGGGTGGGCTGCATTCCTTTATGCTGATTTTGATTTCTACTTAAAATCCTATTAAAAAAATATTGGTAACATACACATGCACACACATATACACAAAACATTGTGAGAACAAACACCATGCAAAATAACACAATTTACTTGTGGGTCAGCTTTAGTCTAAGAACTGTCAGGCTGTATCTTTACTCTACACAGCTTTTACTTGGAGAAGGCAATGGCACCCCACTCCAGTACTCTTGCCTGGAAAATCCCATGGATGGAGGAGCCTGGTGGGCTGCAGTCCATGGGGTCGCTAAGAGTCGGACACAAATGAGCGACTTCACTTTCACTTTTTCGCTTTCATGCATTGGAGAAGGAAATGGCAACCCACTCCAGTTTTCTTGCCTGGAGAATCCCAGGGGCAGGAGAGCCTGGTGGGCTGACGTCTATGGGGTCACTCAGAGTCGGACACGACTGAAGTGACTTAGCAGCAGCAGTAGCAGCAGCTTTTACTACTCTGGGGTCCTTTCAGTGTTGTGGTTTTTCACGATGACTCAGCAGATGCTTTAAAGCAGACACATAGTTTGTTGCTGTTCACACAGTCACCAGCCAGTGGGACAGCTATAGCAGCCAATACAAAAGGAGAGGCATCCAGTTCTGATCCTAAATCTAGCGACCTCTTTTTAAAATTTTTTTTTTGGCTGTGCTGTGTGACATGCGGGATCTTAGTTCACTGACCAGGGATAGAAATGTTCCCTGCATTGGAAGTGTGGAGTCTTAACTACTGGACTGCCAGCAAAGTCCCAACCTGACTCCTTTTTCACCATTCCACCTTGTCTTACAAACACCCAAGCCTCTCCCTTTTCAAAGCATGGGAAATAGATAAAACACAATAGCCAGATTCACGACACACTTTAAGCCCTAACAGAGAAAATCAATAGCATAAGTGAAGAATGGGATTTGTAATAAAAAAAAAAATTCCTGAAGATTTTTCCTTGAAGATTCCTTTACAGCAATATAGAGAATAAATCAACTATGTATGTTAAGGCCATATTTTTTCCCCTACATTAAAAAAAATTGTCTAGTTGATTTGGGGATTGCAACATATGGTAGAGAGCAGACACAATCCATTAATATAGGATTCACAACAACATATTGTTACTGATGTCTTTAGCGTCAAAGCATATTGGTTGCTGTTACTAGTTTAATCTAAATGCTGTCACTTATTTCTCAAGATGAGATGAAGGTGGAAGATGATCTAAGATTGCTTTGCCTATTTCTAATTTTTTGCAATGCATAGGACCAAGGAGGTAGGAGCTTCTTTCTCCTTGATAAACAATTATCTTTTTGTAAAAATTGAAGCTTGGTTTGATTATCTTAGGAATAATTTGAGGCAGGTAAATACAGAAGCTGTAAAAATAGGAGGCAGTGCAGGGAGCTCAGCATTTGTGGTCAGAGAGCATGGTTCAAGTCCTTGCTTTGCCGCTCACCAGCTGGATACCTTGGGGTAGCTTCTAGATTGTTCTATAACATCATCTGTAAAACTGAGATGAAGGCACCCACCCCACAATGTTGTTACAATGATTAAATGGTATAACAAACATAATAGGGCCCAGAACAGCTGTTCAATGAGCATCAACTACTATTATCACTCCAAGGAACTGTACAGAATGAGATTTGTTGGCAACTTGGCAATTAACAGAGAAGAGTCAAAGCATTCTAATATGCAAGTAAATGTGATCTTTTTTCCCAAATATTCATACAATCAGATCTTTCTAGTTGCTGAGGCTAGAAACAAGTGCACAGTTTAAGGTCACTGCCACAAAGCCTTGGGTAACTATTGGGTTGTCCAAAAAGTTCCTTCAGGTTTTTCCTAAGACATTGGTGGGAAAAACCCAAACAAACATTTTGGCCAACCCAATACATTAGGTAGACGGATTGAGCAATTAGCTTGTGAATTTCAGCCACTCCAGAAGCTGAAATGTTTTTTCCTCTTGTTAAATTCGAACATGTAACCCAACATGTTTCAAGCCCTAGGTCCTAATTTTAAACTGTATTTTGGTGTGCACATTGCAGAACATACAAATAATGTCTCTCTTTCAGAAGTCCTCTTGGCTGGCATTACACAAGCTCACTTGTCTCATGAAAGGTTTCTTCCACAAAGTCAAATAGGTTGGGCTAGAATTAGTTCCTCTCTGTCTTTTAAATTCTCAGTCAAGAAGTCTGTTGCTGGGGACTTCCCTGGTGGTCCAGTGGTTAAGAATGTGCCTTATAATGTAAGGGACACAGGTTTGACCCCTGGTTAGGGAACTAAGTTTCCACAAACCATGGAGCAACTAAGCTGTCGTGCCCCAACTAAGACCTTCTGCAGTCAACTAAAAATAAAAATTAAAGAAGAAGATGCAGCCTGTAGGGTGCAGAGGACCTTGATATTGTTTCATTTCTGGATTAGGAATACACAAATGTCCTGTGTGCTAAGTAGCAAGTAAGGGTTCAAAAGGAACCCAGAGGCCTCCTTTTCCCATATATTCTGATTGAGTAAAAAAGGATGAAAGGACATGGAGAGTGAACGTGTTGTGCACTAGCACTTAACATGTTTTATCTTTTGGAATTCTCAGAATAACCTGGGGATGGAGTCTCATTTTAACCAGGAGAACTGACAGAGAGAGGTTAAGTAAGTGCTTGGGCTCGCACAGTTAATAACAAGAGACTGTGATAAAAACCCAGTTGTAACTGAATCCAAACTCAGGTGTGTCTGAGTCTTTTCACTGTGTCACCCTGAAATGGGGGGTAAGACTCATATAACTACAGGATCGGGAACATTTACTGATTATTAATACATTTATTTTTAGGACTATAAAGGAATTTAAGGGGCAGGCACATCTATTCTTTGTGGCTTATAAGTAATTTATAAAATAAAAAGTATGGCATAGTGCCAATAATGAAATTTGGGGGGTTATTTATCCTACTTTTAGGGGAAGCACCTTGATGAAAGTGAAAGTGGAGAGTGAAAAAGTTGGCTTAAAGCTCAACATTCAGAAAACAAAGATCATGGCCTCTGGTCCCATCACTTCATGGGAAATAGATGGGGAAACAGTGGAAACAGTGTCAGACTTTATTTTTCTGGCCTCCAAAATCACTGCCGATGGTGACTGCAGCCATTAAATTAAAAGATGCTTACTCCTTGGAAGGAAAGTTATGACCAACCTAGATAGCATATTGAAAAGCAGAGACATTATTTTGCTAACAAAGGTTCGCCTAGTCAAGGCTATGGTTTTTCCTGTGGTCATGTATGGGTGTGAGAGCTGGACTGTGAGGAAGGCTGAGCGCTGAAGAATAGATACTTTTGAACTGTGGTATTGGAGAAGACTCTTGAGAGTCCCTTGGACTGCAAGGAGATCCAAGCAGTCCATTCTGAAGGAGATCAGCCCTGGGATTTCTTTGGAAGGAATGATGCTAAAGCTGAATCTCCAGTACTTTGGCCACCTCACGCAAAGAGTTGACTCATTGGAGAAGACTCTGATGCTGGGAGGGATTGAGGGCAAGAGGAGAAGGGGATGACAGAGGATGAGATGGCTGGATGGCACCACTGACTCGATGGATGTGAGTCTGAGTGACCTCCGGGAGTTGGTGATGGACAGGGAGGCCTGGCGTGCTGGGATTCATGGGGTCGCAAAGACTCGGACATGACTGAGCGACTGATCTGATCTGATCTAGGGGAAGCAAGACTAGCTACCAGCCTTTTCAAAATATAAGGACAATAAATCTAGAAATGGATCTTCCTTGTCCTGTCCTGAAAAAAAAAAAATCACCTAGGGTTTGTATCTTGGCTAAGTACATGTAGGAGTATGTCTCATTGTCCTGCGAACTGGCAGTAGTAAGTGGGACACAGAGAGCTGGTAAAATCTAGGGTACAAGGAACAGTGTACTTACTGGTACACTGGCTTTCCAAAACAAGCAGAACAAAAATAACTACAACTTTGCTCATTTCCATGAGTTCTTACTACTCCCACAGTGGCTGATCTGAAGCTATTGATGTGACATCACTGAACATGGAATTGGGGAGGGAAGTGCCCACTTTTGTTCTCACCCAGTAAGAACAGCTCCAACATACCCCTTGGTTGCAGGTATATTAGGGTGTGAGGGACTCTGGGCTGAATGTTACATTAGAGACAAGGCTTCTCCCAATGAGAGAGCTCTCAACTTCCCTGCCAGGTCCAGGTCAGACTTAAAAAAAGTTTTGTTAATGTAAACAGCATCCACTCCTGCTGCAGAGATGTACCTGTTCATCTCTGCATCTTTTGAATGCCAGGAGCAATACCACTTCCACACCCTGGGGAGAGTACACTGTAGCTGGAATCATCACCACTTCTGCCTGTGGGAAGAAGGATTCTGAGTGTGGCCCATTCTCTCCCACTGGGTACTGGAAATGAGAGAGCTTCCCAGGAAGGGTTTCCCTGGTGGCTCAGTAGTAAAGAATCTGCCTGCAACGCAAGAGACCCAGGAGATATGGGTTCAATCCCTGACTCAGGAAGATCCCCTGGAATAGGACATGGCAACCCACTCCAGTATTCTTGCCTGGAGAATCCCATGGATGGAGGAGTCTGGTGGGCTACAGTCTATAGGGTATCAAAGAGATGGACAGGACTGAAGCAACTGAGCATGCATGCATGCGTGAGCTTCCTAGGCAGTTCTCTGTCCTGTTTGTGTGGAAGCCCCATTAACTGAACTTAATACTGGGGTGGGCAGTCAAGCCTGAAAAGCCACCTCCACTGAGACTGATAGACTGGGGATTTTGTCTTAGCCTTTCTTACAAGGCCTCTGAATTTCTGCCCGAACAGAAACTGTAAAGGAGCTGAAGCAATGATACAGGAGGAACCCAGCTGGATTCCTAGCCCATAGGACTTGCTCCAGGATTTCTGGATATACCGTGGGGAGTGGTCTGAGGCTTTCAAAAGGGAAAGATGGGCTTTTGTTGCCCAGAGAGAGGTGATTAAAAGATTCGCAGCCAAGAAAAATAGATTCATCCCTCTTGCTACAATAAGTAATTAATTATCTGTTAAAAGATGCTTGAACACCACAAGTAAATGAAAATAGTTCACATAGTACCTTTTGGGAATTTTTCCCCCCATATATAAAACAATGAGAAGTAAAGGAAAAGATGTATATTTTCTTATTTTTGAACTTTAAAAGTTCTCTTCACTCTTTGTAGTTTGGTTTCTGAAACAAAACAAAGGAAAAAAATACATTCATAAAAGCTGTTTCCTTTTCTTTTCCCTCCATGTTCCTTCATCATGTTCTCCCCAACTCAGGGCATTATCCTGAAACATTGAGAGCAGAAGAGTTAGTAACACTGAGGTAGGTGGTCAAGAGGCTGAAAGATCTTGCTTCAGGAAGAGAGACACTTTCCAGTAGATCAGAGATGGCAGTTACTGGGCCTCTTGGGCAGATCTTTAAAGAGATAGAGAAGAAAGAAAAAGTTGTTGCTGAGTGGTGACCATATAAAACTCACACAATGGTCACCAAGTGCTTGTGGATCTCCAGGCTTCTGACCACAGCACTGAATTCCTGGAAGGAGATTTTCCCATCCCCGTCTTTGTCCAGGATGATGATGGTTTTGTCCACCAGCTGCTGTAACTGCCAGTCTTTCAGGTTGTCCCCTACCATCATCTTCAGCACCTGGAAGAGCTCCCCGTTGGAAATGTAGCCATCTTTGTCCATGTCGTAGATGCTGAAAGCAAACCTCAGCTTCTGCTCCTCATCTCCCCGGACGCTGAACTGGGAGGTCCCCAGGATGAATTCCCGGAAGTCCACCTGTCCGTCGCCGTCGGTGTCGAAGATGTCGATCACCCGCTGCACCAGCGGGTTCTCCTGCAGCTCCGGCATGGACGTGAACTCTTTGATGCTCAGAGCGCTGGAACTGTCCAAGTCCAGCTTCTTAAACCGCTTGCGCAGCCTTTTAATTTCATCTTCGTCAAAATGCGAGCATATCTCCGCCGGGTAACTGGCCTCATTTCCCATTCTGGAGCCAGTCTGTTGCTCATAGGGTCGGCGGAGGGAGCAGGGGCAGTGGGCGCACACGTGGCTAAAGAGCGACCGTTGTGCCTGCAGGTGGAGGGCCAGGTGGGGCAGGCTCGCGGGAACATCTCTTCCCCGCCCCCTATCCCCTCTCACCCCATCCCCCTCCCCTGCTTCGGGCAACCAGACGAGAAAATAGGAGGTGCTGGGAGCCAGGTGGAGGAGTGGGTGAGGGGAGATCAGGGGAGAAGAAGGGGTGGGAGAGGGAAGCTTGCAGGGGATAAGATAGGAAAAGTAGGAGAGAGGGGAGCTGGGGGAGAAGTTCCCTTTCTGAATCCTTCTCTCAGCACCTTAACCTTTATCTCACTTGCTATTTTTAAAATCTTCTCACGTCCTCACTTTTCCTTCTTCTCTCGGAAAGTGAACTCCAAGGGAGTGGGGCTGCCTTTGTATTAATCACTTCAGTATCCCCAGCACAGTGCCTGAAATGCAGTAAGTGTTTAACATATGTTGAATGACTGCGTGAACTGCAAGCAGGGGCTCCTGATGCTTATTTGCAGACCTCCTCTAAGGACTAAATGAGATAATACATCAAAGCGTTGGTGTCATATACATCAACAGTTGATCCTTGAACAACATGGGTTTCAACCATGTGGGTCCACTTATATGCAGATATTTTTTGATAGTAAATACTACAGTACTGCAGAGTTGGCGTTGGTTGAATACTCTGATGCAGAACCATGGATACTGAGAAAGGATACCCAGGGCTGACTATAAAATTGAGGATTTTCCACTGAACAGATGGTTGGCACCCCTAAACCCCCTGGCACTGTTCAAGGGTCAAGTGTTTTTAAAAAATTCTCTGGGAGGGAAAGCCAGGATTGACATCCTTCTGATGCAGTGGCCACTGACCTTTTTTAGAACATTGGGTTCAGGGTCTTCGTAAGAGACTGTCCAGATATCACACAAAATTTCTCATATGGATCATTTATAGGCAGTAACATATTCCTGAGGAATATACACAATGCTGAATTCAGAGCACTTTTCGGGAAGATACAGATCCTAAGACCTTGGGTCCTAAGACCTCTGTCAGCTTATTATTTCAAATACATCATCTCAATCCCACTCCTTATTTTTGTTGGGTTAGTGCCTGATGACTGTCCTGCAGATCACTTTGGGGAATGGCTGCAATGTGCCCTGAGAAGCTTTTGCTGTGTTTTGAGAGTATAAGAGTCCCTTAGGCTCTCTCACTCTCTCCCACCTTGCTTCAGCTGTATTTATTCATATTTTGTTGATGATGAATCTCACTGCCATTCCCCAGATTCCTTCTTCCTTTAGGAACACATCAGTTCCTCCAAGTGCATTCAGTTCAGTTCAGTTCAGTCACTCAGTCGTGTCTGACTCTTTGCGACCCCATGAATCACAGCACGCCAGGCCTCCCTGTCCATCACCAACTACTGGAGTTCACTCAGACTCACGTCCATCGAGTCAGAGATGCCATCCAGCCATCTCATCCTCTATCGTCCCCTTCTCCTCCTGCCACCAATCCCTCCCAGCATCAGAGTCTTTTCCAATGAGTCAACTCTTCGCATGAGGTGGCCAAAGTACTGGAGTTTCAGCTTTAGCATCATTTCTTCCAAAGAAATCCCGGGGCTGATCTCCTTCAGAATGGACTGCTTGGATCTCCTTGCAGTCCAAGGGACTCTCAAGAGTCTTCTCCAACACCACAGTTCAAAAGCATCAGTTCTTCGTTGCTCAGCTTTCTTCACAGTCCAGCTCTCACATCCATACATGACCACAGGAAAGACCATAGCCTTGACTAGACGAACCTTTGTTGGCAAAGTGATGTCTCTGCTTTTGAATATGCTATCTAGGTTGGTCATAACTTTCCTTCCAAGGAGTAAATGTCTTTTAATTTCATGGCTGCAGTCACCATCTGCAGTGCTTTTGGAGCCCCCCAAAATAAAGTCTGACACTGTTTCCACTGTTTCCCCATCTATTTCCCATGAAGTGATGGGACCAGATGCCATGATCTTCGTTTTCTGAATGTTGAGCTTTAAGCCAACTTTTTCACTCTTCACTTTCACTTTCATCAAGAGGCTTTTTAGTTCCTCTTCCCTTTCTGCCATAAGGGTGGTGTCATCTGCATATCTGAGGTGATTGATATTTCTCCCGGCAATCTTGATTCCAGCTTGTGCTTCTTCCAGCCCAGTGTTTCTTCTGATGTACTCTGCATATAAGTTAAATAAGCAGGGTGACAATATACAGCCTTGATGTACTCCTTTTCCTATTTGGAACCAGTCTGTTGTTCCATGTCCAGTTCTAACTATTGCTTCCTGACCTGCATATAGGTTTCTCAAGAGGCAGGTCAGGTGGTCTGGTATTCCCATTTCTTTCAGAATTTTCCACAGTTTGTTGTGTTCCACACAGTCAAAGGCTTTGGCATAGTCAATAAAGCAGTAATAGATGTTTTTCTGGAACTCTCTTGCTTTTTCGATGATCCAGCGGATGTTGGCAATACAAAGTATTAATACATTTGGTTCAAGAACATTCATTTTAAAGGGACTTGGGGAACTCCTAGGACCCTAAATCAAACTGGAAGAGGCAAACACTCCCTCATTTTTAAAAAGGTTGACACCTTTTTTGTGCTTTAGTTCAGCCAAAATATCAGCCTGAAGGTAGTTATGCTGAAACTTGCACAACAAAGCCATGGAATACCTTACCATTAGGTCTACGGGGTTTAAAAGAAAAGGAGGGACTTCTCTGGTGCTCCAGTGGCTAACAGTCCATGCTCCCAAAGTAGGGGGCCAAGGTTGGATCCCACCCTGGCGTGCTGCAGTCAATGAGTCGTCAGACACAACTTAGTGACTGAACAGCAATACCAACTCTGCCCAGGAGCGTTCACTAGCACTCAGTCTGGGTCCTCCCTCCAGTGCCCAGGCCTGGCTGAAGAGGCAGGTCTCAGCTGACCTGCCCACAGGGCCAGGTCCCCAGACCCTGCCCAGCTGTCCTCACTGAGGGAGCTAGATCCTACATGCTGCAACTAAAGATCCTGCACGATGCAAGGAAGATTGAAGATCCTGCCTGCCACAACTAAGACCAATTGCAGCCAAATAAATAAAATAATAGTAATAAGAAAGAAAAGGTTTAGAGGCTAAAATATTTGATGGCTGAATTATTATCTGGACTGAATTAACTAGATCTGAAAGAAGCATGGTCGAGTGGAAGGAATTTAGAGTACTGTGTTAGGGGTGGGGCAGGCGCACAGCTGGGTGTTAGCGTGAGATCATGACCTTCAGAGCAAGACCTTTAACCAGAGACCATTAGCGCCTCAGCAGTGGTGGTGAGAGATCCAGCCTGGCCAACAGTCAGCTGGACCAAGTGTGTGAGTGTGGTGAGAGGCAGATTGTGGCCTTCTCCCAAGGGCACTCCAGGCCTTCTGGTCTCAGGCTGGCAGCTGAGCTGGGGGCCCAGGGACAGGCTGAGCGCTGTGTCCTGCAGAGCTCTCGCTATGACCACCCACTGGGTGGGTCCAGGCCTTGAAGTGGTGGTGAACCTCTGCCCCATCCCCTGTGACCTAATGGCGGCAGCAGTCATCCTGGCTCACAGTGCTTGAGACCCATCCTCATTTGGGGAGTCTGAGGAGCCTGAGGTCTGGCTGGGTCCTGGGCGCCTGGCTCCCTCAGTGATGACAGCTGGGCAGGGTCTGGGGACCTGGCCCTGAGAGCACCGCCAGGTGAGACCTGCCTCTTCAGCAGGGCCTGGTCACTGAAGGGGGACCTGGACTGAATGGATCAAATGCTTCTGGGCAGGGTTGTTGTTGTTGTTCAGTCACCAAATTGTGCTCCACTCTTTGTGACCCCATGGACTGCAGCACGCCAGGCTGGGCAGGGTACTGGTCTGAAAATGGACTTAGCCGGGGCTGGACCCTGAAGGATGAAAGTCAAGCCTTGGGACCTTGAACAAGTAAAATAATGTTACTTTGCCTGCAGCATTTAAATGTTCAAAGCCACAAGCAGGCAAGGAGACAGAATTTAATGCCTCCCCTTCCCTTTCTTGTCAGAACAGAAAGTAACATATGCTTTTGTGAAAGTTTACAGGAACATCGTTACCCGAAGAACAAAGGATCTGACCCCAAGAAGTTTTCAACAACTAATCACGTCCCTCCTTCGCTTTTCCTATGAGAGGGCTTTGCTGTAAACTTTCAAGGAGTTTGGGGGTTTTTAAAGCATGAGTCACCTGTCTTCTTGCATGGCCTTGCAGTTACCCTTTCTCTGCTCCAAACTCTGACCTTTTCGTATTGTTTGGCCTCACTCTGCATGGGGCACACAGACTTGTGTTTGGTAAAACAGGACAAATGAATCTTAACTGTCCACTTAATAGCTGTAAGTAGCTTGGACGAGTTGTTTAATGTCAATTTTCCCAATCGTAAAATGAGGCTAATAATGTATTTCATACAGTTGTATGAGGATTAAAGCTGTTACTAGCCAATAAGATAAACAATCATTATTACTGTTATTATTACTAATTTTGTTATTGTTTACCCTGCTGGTGAAGATGAAGGCTTAAAGAAAGAATATTTGGAAGCCTGAGCACTTAAGTGTATGTATGTCCATTTGATGAATACTCCTTGTATACTGTGTACACTATGCCACTTGCTACTCTCAGTATTTTGCCAGCATTAACTTCAGCTCCTCCAGGGCAGTGTTCTTTGGTGGCTGATGGCAAACTTTCCATTGCAGGCAAGCAATGATGAACCTCCCTTGTACTCCTACTGAGTCCCCACGACTTTCTCCTGAGTAATGTTCTAAAGGTCATTCTTTAGGAAGGAGTCATTAGTGTGGAAACTCTTACGTAAGTATCTTCCTCTATGTGGTGTGTTATTAGGAGGTAGTGAGGTGCAGTGGTGAGAGCATAGGAATTAAATAGTCCAGGTTCCAGTCCCTGCTCTGCCCCATTAGCTGTGAGCTATTAGAGGAGCTGTTACTGTCCTAGCCTAACTGTCCTCATCTGTAAAGTGGTGATAATCATCACCTGCTTTATCTATTCTCTGTGGCTCAGATGATAAAGAATCTGCTCACAATGCTGGAGACCTGGGTTTGATCCCTGGGTTGGGAAGATCCCCTGGAGAGGAGAAAGGCTAACCCACTTCAGTATTCTGGCCTGGAGAATTCCATGGACTGTGTAGTTCATGGGGTCACAAAGATGTGGACATGACTGAACGACATTCACATTCACTTATCTATTTTAAGAGTGAGAAGAGGGACTGCATATAGAAATGTTATACAGAAGGAGAAATATTGTCCCAAGAGTTAACTAATTTAATGGTCAAACAGACAATACCAGGAAGATGGTACCACTTCCTTGAAATAATTCAGTGAGCAGTTGGAACTGCTTCACTGCCTTGTAGAGGAGATAATGTGATGTTGGATCTGAAATTTTCGTCAATGTAAAGTTGAGTTTCCCATTGTTCCACATTTCATAAACTTTGTAGTTCAGCATTATTATGGGACTTGGTGTTATGGTTTCAATATTCTCCAGCCATTATTCTTAGTCATTTCCATGAAAAATGCTATTTGTCACTCTCTTTATCACTATGAAGGGATGTGGATTGATGGACATTCACTACAGTAAGCATGTTAAAAGGATTGACTGGTTCTTCTGGAAGAAATTAGGATCCTGACACCATTTCCATTTTCAATAAGCCATTTTCTTTTCCTCAAGAGTTTTCAAAAAAAGAAAAAGGGACTGTGAAAGGTTATGTGCAAATATAGCTGACATTGGAAAATAGAAACAGAAGTAATGAGAATTGAGAATCAGGTAAAACTTCATCTTCCAAGTTAGTCAGGAGAACAGGCTTCTGAGTAGTTCACATAGTTACTCTGTAAGCTTTACCGGTGGAAGCCCTCACATTTCTGTGATTTCACTGGTCAACATCTTTAACATCTATTTGTATTGAGGTGGCCACCATGTAGAATGTGGAACAATATAGCTCTAAGTTTAAAACCTTTCATGAAGAACTTCCATGGTGGTCAAGTGGTTTAGACTTTGTCTTCCAATGCAAGGGGTGTGAGTTCAGTCCCTGGTTGGGGAACTAAGACTCCTGATGACCAAAAAACAAAACAAAAACATATTATAGACAACAGAAATAATGTTGTAACAAATTCAATAAAGACTTTAAAAATGGTCCTTATTAAAAAAAAAAAAAGCAACTTAAAAAAAATGTTAAAACCTTTCATGAGCACCAGAGTTCTCACCTGCAACTTAGAAATAATATACTGGTGGTGTTTTTATAGGTCTATGTGGGATCACATCAACTTTTTAAAAAAGCACCCAAAATAGCACATCAGAACACAGTAAGGACTCAAAAGGACCCTCAGTCCCTAATTTTGTACCCTGTCTCCTTATTCTTCCCTTTCCTACTCCTTTATTTGCTTTCTCAAAGCAGACTTTTGACTCTGGATTTATCAGTTTTATCATTCTTTGATGTGACAAGCCTTGTTTGAAGTTTAAATCCATTTAACAAATGTTGCAGCAACATGGATGGACCTGGCGGGTGTGTTATGCTAAGTGAAATAAGTCAGAGAAAGACAAATACAAATGTTTTCACTTATATGTTGAATCTGAAAAATAAGATGAATGAATATTATAATACAGAAACCAACTCACAGAGAACAAATTAGTGGTTCTGATTGAGGGAAGTGGTGGGGGGAAGCGCAAGAGATGGGGAGGGAGATGAAGAGGTATGAAGGACTGGGTATAAAATGAATAAGATATAAGGATGTAATGTACAGCACAGGGAAAATATGACCAATATTTTATAATATCTTTATATGGAGTATAAACTATAAAAATAGTGAATCCCTATGTTGTAAACCTGGAACTCATATCATAAGACAACTCTGTGCTTGCTTAGTCATTCAGTTGTGTCTGACTCTTTGCGACCCCGTGCACTGCAGCCCACCAGGCTACTCCACCCATGGGGATTCTCCAGGAAAGAATACTGGAGTGAGTTGCCATGCCCTCCTCCAGGGGATCTTCCCAACCTGGGATCAAATCCAGGTCTCCCACATTGAACTCGGATTCTTTACCATCTGAGCCACCAGGGAAGCCTAAGAATACTGGAGTGGGTAGCCTATCCCTTCTCCAGGATATCTTCCCAACCCAGGAATCGAACTGGGTCTCCTGCATTGCAGGCGGATTCTTTAGCAGCTGAACTACCAACTCTACTTCAAACATAAAAAAATCCATTTAACACATATATGTTGAGCACCTACTATGTGCCAGGAAATGGAGTTTTCTGTGAATAAGAAACAATCCCCTGAGAAATCTACTCTTTAGTAAGTGTTTTGCCTTTAAGGATGTAGCACTATTTGCTCAGTCTTTTATGTTCATCATGTATAGTCAAAAGGATCAAGAGTACTATGTTGATTTTCTTCTGTAGTTCTGGGATGGTATTTAAAATGAGCTTTGGAATATATGGCTTTTTAATCATAATTTTGCTATTTAACAACTGTGTGATCTTGGGTTGAGTTACTTGTCTGAACCACTGTTTGCTCATCTGTAAAACAAGGATACAATTGCTAACTTATAGCATCATTCTCAGGATTAAATGAGATAGAATGCATAAAGTATTAGACTCTGTGCCTAGCATATAGTAGATACAAATATGGTAGATATTATAATTATTGCCTACCGGATACTAGCTTATAAAATTCTAATTCTAATAGACTATTTGCATATATACACATGCAGATACACTCAACTACTCCTTTGTTTTCTACACAAATATTTATTGAGGTTCTGAAATATGAAAGGTATACAGTAGTGACCTAAGGCAAATACCTTCCCACCTGTCTCTGTCTTTATGGAGATTACTATTCACAGGGAAGATGCCTATTAACCAAATTATCATGCCTATAAATGTACAGGTGAACCTGTGTTGAGCATCACAGATAAGAGGTCACACAATAGGAACTTGATTTAGTCAGAAAGATGAACAAAACCCCTATTGTAGAAGTGATGATTGAGCTGAAATCTCAGGGAGAAGCTAACTGGATATTTGAGCAGGGATGAAATTAAAAGATGCTTTTACTCTTTGGAAGGACAGTTACGACCAACCTAGATAGCATATTCAAAAGCAGAGACATTACTTTGCCAACAAAGGTTCGCCTAGTCAAGGCTATAGTCTTTCCTGTGGTCATGTATGGATGTGAGAGCTGGACTGTGAAGAAGGCTGAGCACCAAAAAGAATTGATGCTTTTGAACTGTGGTGTTGGAGAAGACTCTTGAGAGTCCCTTGGACTGCAAGGAGATCCAACCAGTCCATTCTGAAGGAGATCAGCCCTGGGTGTTCTTTGGAAGAAATGATGCTAAACCTGAAACTCCAGTACTTTGGCCACCTCATGCGAAGAGTTGACTCATTGGAAAAGACTCTGATGCTGGGAGGGATTGGGGGCAGGAGGAGAAGGGGACAGCAGAGGATGAGATGGCTGGATGGCATCTCTGACTCGATGGATGTGAGTCTGAGTGACCTCTGGGAGTTGGTGATGGACAGGGAGGCCTGGCGTGCTGCAGTTCATGGGGTCGCAAAGAGTCGGACACGACTGAGCGACTGATCTGACCTGAGGTGTTCTAAGAAGAAAGACCTCTGGGTGCAGACTGGGGCAGAGGAGCACATCAGGTAAGACAAACTTAAAGGCCACTGTGGCCAGAACAGGGAGGTCAAGGGAGAGCATGATATTAGATGAAGTGAACAGATGGTCTGACCATGCCCTAGACGTTGAAGAAAGGGCAACATTTATTCAATCATTCCTTTACAGGGCATCATTCATCCAGTTATGTTTTGACATATACAACATTACAACATTGGGGGCATGTTGAGATGGTCCCTACTCAGAAAATTTACTGATTACTGAGTGAATTGAAGCATTAAAGACTGTGATTACTTACAGCACAAGATGGAAAAAGAAAGATATCATCTGAGAGGTAAGGGCAAAGAGCTGTAAGAATTCAGAGAACTGAGAAATTTTTGAGACCTTCCTAGAACTCTTGCTGGAAATGAATGAAGATTCCCCCACCCACCCCAAGAAGTACTGTTTGATTCTGATGAAGACAAGGGGGACAAAATCCATGATCACAGAAGTGGGAAAGGGAGCAGTGACAGATAACCAGTGACTAGTTTAATTTGGCTGAAATACTTGAGCGAAATAACGGAAGGTGAGCTGGAAGGAACCAGATCAAGAGGAGTTTGGAATGTTTGGCTGAAGACATTCGGTTTTTATATGACAGGGAAGCCAGGTGAGTGACCTAATCAGAATCATAGTCTAAAAAGATCAACCTGGCATTGTGAAGGGTGAGCTGAACAAGGGGAGAGCCTGACATTTGGGAGAGCAGCCAGCAAACAATGACAACTATGCCTGTTTGTCTGGAGTATGAGAGCTGAGCAAGGATGAAAGAGGCACAAGAGGAGAAAGGTGAAGTGTGTTCATTTGATGGGCTTCCATGACAAGTGCCACAAACTGGGTGGTGCTTTCAACAGAAATGTATTGTCTCCCAGTTCTGAAAACTAGACATTTGAAATCAGGATGTCAGCAGGACCACATTCCTTCAAACCTGTAAGATCCTTCCTTGTTTATTCCTAGCTTCTGATAGTTTGCTGGCCAACTCTGGTGTTCTCTGGCCTCAGTTCAATTCAGTTCAGTCGCTCAGTCATGTCCGACTCTTTGCGACCTCATGAATTGCAGCACGCCAGGCCTCCCTGTCCATCACCAACTCCCGGAGGTCACGCAGACTCACATCCATCAAGTCAGTGACGCCATCCAGCCATCTCATCCTCTGCCGTCCCCTTCTCCTCCTGCCCCCAATCCCTCCCAGCATCAGAGTCTTTTCCAATGAGTCAACTCTTCGCATGAGGTGGCCAAAATACTGGAGTTTCAGGTTTAGCATCATTGCTTCCAAAGAAATCCCAGAGCTGATCTCCTTCAGAATGGACTGGTTGGATCTCCTTGAAGTCCAAGGGACTCTCAAGAGTCTTCTCCAACACCACACTTCAAAAGCATCAATTCTTCGGTGCTCAGCCTTCTTCAGAGTCCAACTCTCACATCCATACATGACCACTGGAAAAACCATAGCCTTGACTAGATGAACCTTTGTTGGTTCTCTGCTTTTGAATATGCTATCTAGGTTGGTCATAACTTTCCTTCCAAGGAGTAAGCGTCTTTTTAATTTCATGGCTGCAATCACCATCTGCAGTGATTTTGGAGCCCAGAAAAATAAAGTCTGACACTGTTTCCACTGTTTTCCCATCTATTTCCCATGAAGTGATGGGACCAGATGCCATGATCTTCGTTTTCTGAATGTTGAGCTTTAAGCCAACCTTTTCACTCTCCACTTTCACTTTCATCAAGAGGCTTTTTAGTTCCTCTTCCCTTTCTGCCATAAGGGTGGTGTTATCTGCATATCTGAGGTGATTGATATTTCTCCCGGCAATCTTGATTCCAGCTTGTGTTTCTTCCAGTCCAGCGTTTCTCATGATGTACTCTGCATATAAGTTAAATAAGCAGGGTGACAATATACAGCCTTGACGTATTCCTTTTCCTATTTGAAACCAGTCTGTTGTTCCATGTTCAGTTCTAACTATTGCTTCCTGACCTGCATACAAATTTCTCAAGAGGCAGATCAGGTGGTCTGGTATTCTATCTCTTTCAGAATTTTCCACAGTTTATTGTGATCCACACAGTCAAAGGCTTTGGCATAGTCAATAAAGCAGAAATAGATGTTTTTCTGGAACTCTCTTGCTTTTTCGATGATCCAGCGGATGTTGGCAATTTGATCTCTGGTTCCTCTGCCTTTTCTAAAACCAGCTTGAACATCAGGAAGTTCACGGTTCACATATTGCTGAAGCCTGGCTTGGAGAATTTTGAGCATTACTTTTCTAGGCTGTGAGATGAGTGCAATTGTGCGGTAGTTTGAGCATCCTTTGGTATTGCCTTTCTTTGGGATTGGAATGAAAATCTGGCCTCAGGCCGCCATAAATCCACCGTATGCCTTTGTGGTCACGTGGTGTTCTCCCCGTGTCTCAGTCTCTGCAAGCTAGTTGTCTCCGTACGGGGACGGCAGTCATGTTGGATTAGGGACCGTCTCTACCACAGTATGACTGTTTAATCTCCTCTTCAATGACCATATTTCCAAACCAGGCCCTCTCCTGAGGTATCAGGTGAAGGACTTTAACCTATTTTTGCTAGGGGTTGGGGGTGGGTGCACAATGCAACTCATAAAACTAGGCTTGAAGTCTTACTGGATAGAAAGACAGAGGAGGCAGGCAAAGATGAAACTCCAAATGCTTCCACTGGCTTCCCTGGCTGACCTGCCCTGTGCTTGGATGTTGCAGAAAGCTACCTATACTGTGTGATGAGATGCGGACCCTGTAAGGGCTCCAGGGCTCCTTGCCCCACACCCCTGACAGTGTTGGCTTCTCATCCAACTCCCACAGCTATGGGAGGAAGTGTTTTCAGAGGAAACATTGGGGCAAGTTTTCACATTACTAGACTTGGTTAATGGAGAAGGCAATGGCACCCCACTCCAGTACTCTTGCCTGGAAAATCCCATGGATGGAGGAGCCTGGTAGGCTGCAGTCCATGGGGTCGCTAAGAGACAGACACAACTGAGCGACTTCACTTTCACTTTTCACTTTCATGCATTGGAGAAGGAAATGGCAACCCACTGCAGTGTTCTTGCCTGGAGAATCCCAGGGACAGGGGAGCCTGGTGGGCTGCCATCTCTGGGGTCGCACAGAGTCGGACATGACTGAAGCGACTTAGCAGCAGACTTGGTTAATACTGTCTGAGAAATAAAACGCATGATTTTCTGATATTTTGTCAAACTTCACACTATAACCACTAGATGGCAATCTTCACACATTTTCACGTTTTTTTCTTTTTTTTTTTTCTCCCCAGAAGCAGGAAACTTCAGAACCTGGAAGTAACTATTTAGCACTTGGAATAATTAGGGAGGAGTCCTGTTTCATGTGATTCCTTCACAGATTAAAGTGTATGGAAATCTAAAAAAGTGGAAGGAAGACTCTCTCACAATAGCCCTAATCAGCTTGAGCACTGTTCACACCTTTTAGTCACATATTAAATAACATTTATAAATATTCATGAGCTCATTGAATTCAACCAGAGGGAAAACAAGGACTATTAACAGTAGGTGGTCATATAACTGATGCCCAAGTATCTCTGGTATATCAAAGAGGAGACTCTTATGCCTGTTATCTGGTTACTTGCTCATTAGCAAGTGTTGGGTTGGGGGGTGGTACTTGCTGGAATGTTTTCACTGTATCAGAATTCAAGCTTCTGTCATTTATATTAACCAGAGAGCCATAGAGAAGCAGCTGTAGCTCTGTGAAAACAAGCTAGAGAAAGAAGACTAGAGAATTGTAGATCTCCAGCCTGCACACCGAGCAACCCGACTTGGAATGCTGTTTAAAGAAAATAGTTATTGTTGTTTCTTTAAAGATCTGTTTTAAGTTGAGGCTAATGGTTTATGTAAGCCATCTTCATGTTTTCTCATTGAAATCTAGAAGCTGAGTTGGACAAAAGGAATAACATAAAATTGTACGTGCTGGTTAATAAGGCACACTGCAAAACAGAAAATTCCAGAATCTTATATTTCTCAAGTTTTCCCCCCAAAGTCTTCAGTTCTATAACATGTAAGTATTATTATATAAAAGAACATTTATGTTGGAATTATAAGATGCTTCTGCTTTTTTGGAGATGAGTCCAAAAAATAAATATGTACTTATTCTTTATTAAGTATTTTTTCTTCTATATGCATAGTCTGTACTCAGGCAAGGAGGAGGAAACATTTGTTCAGCTCGGTGAATTTGTTCTGGTAAGAGAAGGTGAGGCCTTTCTGAGGCTGGCCTCCCTTTCTTCATGCACAATTCCACCACATTATAAAAGGACACACGTACAGCTTGGTGTTTCTTTAGGTTTTCAGAAAGTGCTACCTGGATAGGTTCCATCTGACCTTATGCTTGGCTTAAATATTAAGCTTAATTACTTAGGCTATTTCAAGGGAAGCACTCAGCTGTCAAGGTGGTTCTTGACTTACACAGGTTTTCAATTTAAAGCAATCTACAGTCATTAACTCTCCCTGCCTCACCATAACTTTCATCAGGTTGAAAAGCAGACAGTGACATTTTAAATTGAAAAAGGAAGGGGCAGGGATGAGAGAGGTGCAGAAGGCTGTTGCGATGTGACCTAGTTGTTAACAGCAAAAGAGACTGAGTTAAAACTCACTGCTCCCCTACTTCTGTACTATTCCGTTTGGGTCTTTAAAGATAAACTGCAAAGAAAATTGACAGGCACTGAAGCTCCTTGATGTGACTTGTGTGATCTCTTTGGCTTTCAACGTATAGATGACTAACCCATTCCTCATCGGCACAAAAAATTAAGAGGGAAGAATGGGTATGCTATGAGAAAGCTTCACTTTCTCAGTGAACAAATATTACTAGGTTTCACACTAGATGCTCGTTTTGGTGGTCAGGGATGGAGAGCCCATCAGTTCATTGTCCTCCTCAGGGTCCCAGGAGCCAGATCTTCAGCTAGTTAGGTCAGGATTCCTGTAACTGTGCCTGCCTGAGAACCACAGCATTCTCAAAGAAGGACATGCTGCATGGCTCAGTCTTAAGGGCGATAAACAGGCTTCAGAGAAATTAAGTGATGTGCTGAAAGTCACTCAGTTGGTTCGTGAGGTCAGGACAACTACCATCCTGACTACCATACGATATGATAACTACCATCCATTCAATACGTACCACATGTCAGACAGTTTTATGAACATTATCTCTGTTCCTTACACCAAGCTGAATTATCAGATCTCTCTAGTTAGTAGAGGAGGAAACTCAGAGAGGTTAAGCAATTTGTGTTCATGATGTCTTGATGTACATTTTACATGGGATATTTTGACACAGAGGTTGTTTTTATATTTGCACCTCTACAGTGCTCTTAAACCATTTACACTTCAGCTTAAAATATCACCTAATAATGAGTTTCACAAACATCCTCACTCCACCCTGCTCATCCTTACTGGATGAGGTTCAGGATTGGGGGTTGCCAAGGATGGGTAAGATCAAGAATGAATTAAAGGTTGGGTTGGGGCTAGGGGCCAGGAATGGGGTTAGGGAAAGGATTGAGTAAATTCAGGGATGGGGTGAGGGTCAAATTGAAGGTGAGATAATGGATGGAATGGGGCAAAGTTTCCTAATGTGCACTTTATTTAATATTAATTTAAAAAAAACATTGAAAAGTGTAATTTACTTTTAGACTGTCTTAAAATTTATTTTTCCTTCTCCCTACTTTCCATAATTGAGGTTTCTGGATTTCTGAAGTAGAGCTCCCTTCACTGCAATGTTCGACCTCGTGCTTAGTATGTTATTTGTTTCCTAAACATCCAACAACAACACAAGGAGACCCATGGATTCAGAGGCAGAAAACCTTGTAAAAACCCAGCAAGCTATGGCTTCAACTGAGGCTCACAGAGATTCAGTAACTTCCCTAGGGATGTGAAATTGTCTCCTCAGAGTAATGATAGAGCAAGAGTGGCCTGCCTCCTAAGACCAAGGTCATTCCAGTCCTGGTTGTCCTACCTCCTCCTCTGTAATCCGTGCAAGGAACAATCTCCCTCCCTGCAGGCTAGACCTTGGTCCGCAGGTGCAGAAGCTGCACATTCTAGGTGGTCAGGCTGCAGGCGCTTTCTTGTAGCTGGCCCCTTCCCTACCTTCACTTGCCATGAGGGGCTGTTCTAGACAGTTATTACCTCCCAGACCCACTCTCCACCTCTCCCCATCCCAATTTGTGCCATGGGGAGGCTTATGGACCACAGTGACTGGTTTCCTTGGCTTGAGGCAGTGGTAGAAGAGACTGGGGTGGGGGGAGTGGAGAGGAGACTAAGGTCAGGTATTTACTTCCTGGCCCTCTCTCAGCCAGGTCACTGTGGCATGTCTATGTCCCTAACCAAAGGTTCCAGCTCCTATTTTAATACCCTCTCCTGAAGCGAAACGCAAAGGAAAAAAGAAAAATATACACATCTGAATGCGGAATTCCAAAGAGTAAAAAGGAGAGATAAGAAAGCCTTCCTAAGTGAACAATGCAAAAATTTAGTTGAAAACAATAGAATGGGAAAGACTAGAGATCTCTTCAAGAAAATCAGAGATACCATGGAGCATTTCATGCAAAGATGGGCATAAAAAAGGACAGAAATGATATGGACCTAACAGAAGCAGAAGAGGTATTTAGAAGAGGTGGCAAGAAAACACAGAAGAACTATACAAAAAAGATCTTAGTGACCTGGAGCCATGATGGTGTGATCACTCACCTAGAGCCAGACATCCTCGAAGTCTGGAGTGTGAAGTCAAGTAGACCTTAGGAAGCATCACTACAGACAAAGCTAATGGAGGTGATGGAATTCTAACTAAACTATTTCAAATCCTAAAAGACAATGCTGTGAAAGTGCTGCACTCAATATGCCAGCAAATTTGGAAAACTCAGCAGTGGCCACAGGACTGGAAAAGATCAGTTTTCATTCCAATCCCAATGAAAGGCAATGCCAAAGAATGTTCAAATTACTGCACATTTGCACTCATTTCACTAACAAGGTCATGCTCAAAATTCTTCAAACTAAGCTTCAACACTACATTATCCAAGAACTTCCAGATATACAAGCTGGTTTTAGAAAAGGCAGAAGAACCAAAGATCAAATTGCCAACATCTGTTGGATCATCAAAAAAGCAAGAGAATTCCAGAAAAACATCTGCTTCATTGATTATGCTAAATACTTTGACTGTGTAGATCGCAACAAACTGTGGAAAATTCTTAAAGAGATGGGAATACCAGACCGTCTTACCTGTCTTCTGAGAAACCTGTATGCAGGTCAAAAAGCAACAGTTAGAACCAGACGTGGAACAACAGACTGGTTCCAAATTGGGAAAGGAGTATGTCAAGGTTATATATTTTCATCCCACTTACTTACCTCATATGCTGAGTATATCATGTGAAATGCTGGGCTGGATGAATCACAAGCTGGAATCAAGATTGTCAGGAGAAATATCAATAACCTAGGCTATGCAGATGACACCAACCTTATGGCAGAAATAAAAGAGGAAGTAAAGATACTCTTGATGAAGGTGAAAGAGGAGAGTTAAAAAGCTGGCTTAAAACTCAACACTCAAAAAATTGAGATCACTGCATCCAGTCCCATCACTTCATGGCAAATAGATAGGGAAACAATGGAAACAGTGATGGACTTTTTTTCCCTTGAGCTCCAAAATCAGTGTAGATGGTGACTATAGGCATGAAATTAAAAGATGCTTACTCTTTGGAAGAAAAGCTATGACAAGCATACACAGCATATTAAAAAGCAGAGACATTACTTTTCTGACAAAGCTCCATATAGTCAAAGCTATGGTTTGTCCAGTAGCCATGTACAGATGTAAAGAAGATTGAGCACTGAAGAACTCATGCTTTTGAACTGTGCTGTTGGAGAAGACTCTTGAGAGTCCCTTGGACTGCAAGGAGATCAAATCAGTCCATCCTAAAGGAAATCAGTCCTGAATATTCATTGGAAGGGCTGATGCTGAAGCTGAAGCACAGATACATTGTCCACCTGATGCAAAGAACTGACTCATTGGAAAAGACCCTGTTGCTGGGAAAGACTGAAGACAGGAGGAGAAGGGGATGACAGAGGATGAGATAGTTGGATGGCATCACCGACTCAATGGACATGAGTTTGAGCAAACTCCTGGAGATGAAGGACAGGGAAACCTAACGTGCTACAACCCATGGGGTTGCAAAGGGTCAGACATAACTGCGTGACTGAACAACAAAGGCAGCAGTGGAAGATGCCAGGGCAGAAGGAGACTAAGGTCAGGTATTTACTTCCTTGCCCTCTCTCAACCAGGTCACTGTGGCATGTTCACACCCCGAACCAAAGGCTCCAGTTCCTATTTGAATGCCTTTTCCTGTGCCTCCTTGGATTCTAGGAGTGGCTCTCTCCATGTTTCCCTTTGAGCTAAAGTGTGCTTCCTTAGCTTAGGTAATGTCTCCTTCACTTTACCTGCCCTGAGATATTGCATTATTTCTGTTGTTTCCTTAGATCACACCTCTGTAAAGAGTTTCTTGAAAATTCTCCTCAGGCTGTTTGAGTGTGCTATCCATTCTCCGCCCAAACTGTTTCCTCTTTCTTCTTAACTATTCCCAGTTGGTTAAAAGGTATATTATTCAACCCAATATTTAAAGGAGACTTATAAAAGGAGGTATCATCATAAATCTTAATTCCTTGAAAAGTTTTGGGAGTTTGCTAAGCTGTGACCTGCTGTCTTCCTTTTCCTCGTTTGTAAATAACAGATTCATAAAACCTGGAACCCTTAAATTCAGTGACTCAAAAAAATTACATTTTTTGGGGGCTGAGTCAGAGAAAAATGAAGGAAATTCAGAGTCTGCCATACTTTTTTCCTGCGGAATTGATTGACAGTGAGTCTACTGTGGGCAGAGGCACAGCTGTGCTAAGAGGATCATGAAGAAACATCTGAGGTCAATTTAAAATTCTTCTCTGAAAATTGCTGGAGTCTGGTCTGCAGAATTGGACCTGCAATTTTCTAGGTGACTCTGGGAAGCAGATAAAGCCCTAGAATTAAAAAAAAAAAAGTTTATTCTCCAGAGAGATTGCTGTTAGACAGCTCTAGGGTTGCTAAGAGATGAAGGGTGAATAGATCAAGGTTCTCACAGGGGATCAAGTATTAATGTCTAACTGTGAGAAATAGGTGGAAGAAAGCATGCTAGGTGACCATATATTGCTATTATTCATTTGCCAAATGAGGATTTTTTTTTTTTTCACAGTGAAATTGCTTAATGACTTTGTGGTAACAGACATGGACTAGGACTGTACCTGGAAAATGGGAGGTCAGAGGAATGTCCTTCTTAAGAGCACCTGTTGGGAGAGGTACCCTCCAGAACATTCCTGCTTCTGCTGTGCTGTGCTCTGCACCCCTCCCCTGGGGGGAGTGAAGGAAGAGGGATGTGTTCATTAAACCAGGAGTCCCCAACCTCCAGGATTTAGAGCCTGATGATCTGAGGTGGAGCTGATGTAATAATGATAGGAATAAAGTGCACAATAAATGTAATGCTCTTGAATCATCTCCAAACCATCCCCCCACCCCGGGTCCATGGAAAAATTGTCTCCCATGAAATAGGTCCCTGGTGCCAAAAAGGTTGGGAACCACTGCATTAAACTACTACTTTATTAACTCCTTACAAAAAGTTACTGAAGAGATGAAGAAGCTGAGACTGAGGTGGGTTCGTGATTTTTCCAAGGCAGGTAGATGGTACAGGCAGGCTTCAAATATGGTCTGTCTGTTTCCAAGTCCAGTCCTACTTTCTTCACACCAATAGCCCAGACTGTATGATGTTTGAGGCAAAAGAGATGGCAAGGAAAGTGCTAACAAGCATGCTTCCTTCTTCTGACCTTTTCAAGAGAAAGCTAATCCCCTCCCCACCTCAAAACAGCAGGTGGAGACCCAAGGATTGAGTGAGAGAAAATACAGCAGGCAGAGGGCCTTCACAGAGGAGACCAAGCTCAGCCAATAAGCTGAACATGGATGTCACTGAATTACATTGTACCTTCAGGTTCTGTGAGGGTGACATCCTGAAATTCTGTCCTAGGTTCTTCAAGACAAACATGCCAGTCAGTGCCCAAGGATATGCTCTTCTGTTTAAATGCACACAAGTGAGCATCCCTGCAAAGCAGTGTGTTACTGAACAGACCAGAATAGGCCTTACTTCAGACCACCATCTGGAGAAAGAAGTGCTCCCTGCGTGTCCTTAACATTACCCGAGGCTGGAGGTGGCCCCCCTGACTCCACACCCACATGGATGTTATCAGAATCTTCCTTTATTTCTGTCTCTGAAGTTCCAATTAAGGGTACACTTCTCTTCCATTCTCCTCATTCCTACTCCTCATCCCCTTCAAATTCAGCTGACCTGGAAAGCCAGCCCAGGGTTGTCTTAATAACCATAACTTGATCCTGACATCAGCCTCTTATCTAGTTGCTTCCAGCTCACTACATCCAGAGTTTCCCAAATGCCTCTCCCTTGAATTTGTTCCATTAAAAAACCATGGTTGAAAAATGATGTGGTATATTTTGCATGCATCATCTGAACAGTTCATGGCTTTTCTGATTTTTTGTTTTT
The DNA here is from genome assembly GCA_935064755.1 of Tragelaphus eurycerus. Lineage (NCBI taxonomy): Eukaryota > Metazoa > Chordata > Mammalia > Artiodactyla > Bovidae > Tragelaphus > Tragelaphus eurycerus. Next base: position 11,837,540 of record CAKXYN010000047.1, on the reverse strand, counting down.
CAAAACCTGTCTTCTTTTTTGTCCATATTTAATTTGGTTTTGTTTGAAATTTCTGATAAATCCATATAGCCCTGGAACAGTTATGATGAAATCTCATCATCCTTAAGGATGTAAGTTACTTTGTGGTTATCACATTTGGATATAGGCTCACTATTTTACGTGCATTGTCTGCCTTAATTTTCACCACAGTCCTATGAAATAGACATTTTCATCCCAATTTGCAAAAGCTGAGGCTAGGAATGGACAAGTAACATGTTTAATATCACTTAGATGGTAGTGTTCAAACCTAGAACTGTCTCCAAAGCCCATGCTTTCAACCATTATGCTTTATGGTAAATATATTAAGCATTCTCATCTCAGGATGACATAAAGAAAGACCATGATCACTATATCAAAGCTGGGAGGGTGCTTGCAGATGATTATCTCCAAATACCTCATTATACTGATGGCTAGAAGCAGGTAGGATGGGAGAAGGTGTAAAACAGGTGGTTGGTTGTCTACTTAGCATCCATTCTCCTGAATCATTCTTCCTAAGGGAACCTTGCTTTCATTTAGGTCTTCTCTATGGGACTATGTATTGCCAGGGAAGCTGCCTCCTTACTAGTCTTAGGGGATGAGTCATGGCTGGCTAATCTATCATGGTAATCTCATTCTCCTCACCAATGATTGGCTTAAACATGGACAGATGACATAATTTTTGGCCAATGAATATGAAGAAATCTACTGGAGAATTTCTGGGAAGGTTTCCCCACTTCTAGAGAGAGCTGTAGGAAGATAACTAAAGATGTCTGTGAACCCCAGGAAATTCTCCTGATGGAAGGAGAGGAAGTATTAATACTTCTATTTACTATGCCAATTTTTTTCCCTAGGTCTTTCCATAAATGTTCTCTTATTCTCAGAACAAAATGACAAGTTATGTTTTATCGACTTCCCTGGTGGCTCAGATGGTAAAGTGTTTGCCTACAATGTGGGGGACCCAGGTTCAATCCCTGAGTCAGGAAGATCTCCTGGAGAAGGAAATGGCTACCCACTCCAGTATTCTTGCCTGGAAAATCCCATGGACAGAGGAACTTGGTAGGCTACAGTTCACGGGATCGCAAGAGTCAGACATGACTTAGGGACTTCACTTTCACTTCACTTTCATATCCATTCATGAATGAAGAAACTCAGACCTAGAAATAGTTAAGTTACTCAGTGATTAATTGGTAGAGCCAGTATGCAAGTCCTAAAGTGTATGGCTTCAAATCTATTACATTTTGTGTTAGATATTTCACACTGGAATTAGATTTATGTTAGTGCTTATGAGACTATGTATGTTTCCCTCTATGTGTCCAGGTGGAGTTAGGTTCTGAGTCTGAAGAGCCCTGTACCCTGAGAGGCTTGTCCTGGGAGCCAGATTGTCCATCCAGCTGATGTCTTGGTCTCATGGTCCTCTGAAATGGCACAACCTAGAGATGTGCTTGTGATCAGAGAGGTGCAAATCATTCCATATTGCTGGCTTTGGGGACATGATGGGGAGGCTCCCTTCATCTTATCTAATGCTTTGCTGTCAGCTTTGATCACTTGGAGATTTTGGCTTGAATTAACCCTGGTCACAACAAGTGGTAGGAAATGCCAAATGATTGTTGCTTTGCACAATTTAAATGATTAGCTTGTTTATTTTCTTGGTTGAATTAATTCAGCGGACCAAGCCAGGTTTTATTTCTTTTAGCTTCTTCTAAAGTGAAAATAACAGGGAGGCCTGGCATGCTGCAATTCATGGAGTCACAAAGAGTCGGACACAACTGAGCGACTGAACTGAACTGAACTGAAAGTGAAAATATCTCCAAATAAATATAAAAATTCTTGCCTTACAGGGTTGTAGTGAGAACCAATGAGTTAATGTCCCCAATACAGTTTTTGTCACATGGTAAGAAACAGAGCATGCTAGTTTTCTAATTCCTTAGTTTCCTGCTTTCTTCCTTTAAATCTTCACTCAGTGACTGTCTTCTCAATAAGCTATGAGATTATAAACAGAGATAGAAGAGGGCAGCAGAGGATGAGATAGATAGCATCGCTGACTCAATGGACATGAATCTGAGCAAACTCCAGGAGATAATAAAGACATAGAAGCCTAGTGTGCTGCATGCAGTCCATGGGGTCACAAAGAGTCAGACAACTTAGTGGCTGAACAACAACAATGATTTGGATTGCATCAGGGATTGTGGGAAGGCTCTGAAGAAGGGAGATTTCAGCTGAGAGTTTATAATGAGAAGGCACTAGCGACGTTAATGTTGGGAGGGTGAGGGGAGGAATAGTAATTAGGAAGAAGGATGCAACAGCATGTGCCAAGACCTTAAGGCAGGAAAGCCACTGATGTATCTCCATCTGAAATGACCATCTTGGTGGGGCTGTAATGAGCCAGGAGGAAAGTGGCATGAATGTGGCTGAGGAAATAGGCAGGGTCAAGTCCCTCAGGGCATTGCAGGGCATGTTCAGCCTTTCAGATTGTTCCTTAATTAACATGGAAGCCACTGCAGGCTTAAGTAGGAATGGGATCTGCCTTGTGGAAAACACTTTGGAGAAAGGCAGGCATGAAAACAGACAGACTAGTGAGGAGACTTTTGCCGTGGTCCAGGTGAGGAATGATGGCTTGGACTAGAGTGAAGACAGTGGAGATAGCAATAAATGGGCATATTTGAGACATATTTCATAGAAGTAAAAGATACGGCTTGTTGATGGATGCAGAAGGTAAGATGTGGGAGGCATTAAGGATCCCTGACAGTTTTTGGAATGAGAAACTCGATGGAGAGAGATGCCATTACCCAAGATGTGAAGAACAGGAAGAAAAGTGGATTTAGGACAGAAGATCAGGGTTCTGTTTTGACAAATTAAATGTGAGATGCGTGTAAGATATTCAAGTGGAGGTGTCAAACGGGAAGGTAGATAATGGTTCTAGAGCTCAGAAGAGTCATTGTTGAAATACAAATTTGACAATTGTTGGTGATGAGAGGCTCTTGGGAGTCATTATTATCAGCTTTAGATTTTTTTTTTAAATGTCAGGCTGACCTTGTACTATTTTATTTGCCTTCTCTTTTAAATACTGGAGTCTGGCTCTTATTACACCTTTTAGTCTCCTATCTTAATTATCCAATCTCTGACTCACTTTGCAGTTTTATTTCTAATTATATCATAAAGGCAGAGTGCTGTGATAGAAAGATGTATTTTCTGGTTATTTGTGTGCCTTGGGCAAATCACTTAGGATCTCTGGATATTAGCTTCCTATACATAAAAGAAGTGAGTTGATTGTTTTCAGTTGAAAAATATCTAGGATTATTTAAGAATTACCTGGTTATGTCTGTTTGTCTAAGCAGGATCCATCACTGGACCCCTGGGAAATTAGATCTTGAGGATATTTTGCAATCCACATCATGACCAGCAATTAACAGTTAAACCAAACACTGTTAATGTCAGTCTCAGATACTATTACTGTAATGCAGAATAGCATTTCTTCTGCATTTGTGGATATAATATGTAGGGAAAAGATAGAAATTCAGACATTTACTCATCAAAGTAACATCACAGTTAAATCCAAGACAAATTTGTTTTACTGAAAATTCCTATTGGATAGTCATTCTTCAAGTGAAATTAGGAGTAATCTAAATGTCATGGCCCCTGGAGAAGGAAATGACAGTCCACCTAGTATTCTTGCCTGGGAAATCCCATGGACACAGGAACCCGGTGGGCTATGGTCTATAGAGTTGCAAAGAGCTGAACACGACTTAGCGACTAAACAGCAGCTGAAAATGTCATGGTGAATCCTAGAAGATGTAATAGCCTAGATTATTGGCCACTGACACATATGACACCATTTTCTAATATTCTTCAAGGTAAAACTATTCAAAGCATCAACATTATCAGCAGTTTTCCCCTTACCTCAGTGACAGCAAAACTTCTCTTGCCACAGGGAACCACCTTATACCACTTGTCATGCAGCACGTCCATAAACCCGTGTGATTTGTATTGACTGATTAGCTCGGATATATTGGAGGTAAAAGGAGAGTTGGGAGGGAGACCAATGCCGTACCCTAGAAGAAAATACAATCTCAGATGAATGTTTCGCTTAAGAATTTCCTGAGTTGTTGCCACCACACCTGGTAACAAGGACACAGTAAGCTTTCACCATCTTTCTCTCAAAAGACTCAGAAATGACCTAGGTATGATTACCTTGGATCTGCTACTTTTCTGAGTAAAAGAGATGAGTCCAAAAAGGAGAGAAATGATTTGTGTACTGTGTAGTAGGGGCACATTGTATTCCAAGGCTTTCTGCCCTTCCCTTCAAGGTATTTTTCAGAAGCCATCTTTCAGGTCTTTACTAGGGCTAGGATTCCCTATCTACTTCTCCCATAAACCCTCATCTGGACCTTAAAAAGACAAAATTAGTTAAATTACAATCCCTGGTCTATGAAATACTCTCATTATTGGTCATGCATAACCCTCTTTTACTTTTATTTTTAATAATAGAATGAGGCCTTGTGAATGTACAGTTTAGCCTAAGTACTAAAACATCAACAAAAACTTGTCAAAAAAAAAAAAAAAGGAGTCTGATAAAACCAAGTGTTGAAGCAAATATAGATCAGTAAGATCACATTCATTGCTTGTGGGAATGCAAATTGATGCACCCACTTTGGAAAACTGTTTGCTATTACTTTATATAGCTGAAGATTTACATGCTCTAAGACAAACAACTTTAAGTACATTCTTAAAAAACTCCTCCACAACTAGACCAGGAGATATGGTTAAGGATGTTCTTAGAGGCATTTTTTATAACAGCAAAAATTGGAAACAACCTAAATGTTAACAAGAGAATGAGTAAATAAATGTGAAATATTTATACAATGAAATGTTGTATAGTGTGAAACATACAAATGATACGGAATAATATGTATGACTCAGCAACACTAAGTAAAAAGATCAGTCTCAGAAGATTGCAGCATGAATCCGTTGTGTAAATGCAAAAACATTAAAAACAAACCAGTATACTTTTAGGAATTCATATATATGTGATAGAAGTATATTTAGAAAAAATCAAGAAAATGATAAACCAAATATCTGGGACAACAGTTATTCAAGGCAAGAGAGGCAGGGGAAAGGATGAAGGAGGAGCTTGAAAAAGGTGTAATTTGTTGTCAGAGTTTTAATTAATTAGCTTTGACTCTGTATCTTCACTTGCTTTGGGGCTTTACTTGGTTTCCAAACTGTTATAAGCCATGTGGAAGAGCTAATTACCTACATTTTGTCTTTAACTATTGGATTGTATAGTTGAAAAAAGATATACTGCTGTCAAGATGATTGAGGAAGACAAACTGAAAATATAGCTAGCTCTTTTTTTCACATGCAAAGACAAAGGTTATAGAGAATATAGAGATGTACAGCGGAAACTAACATATTGTAAAGCAGTGATACTCCAATAAAAATTAATAAAATAATTTAAAAATGAAGGCAAGAAACCAAAAAACATAAGCACATTCAGTTCGGTTCAGTTGCTCAGTCGTGTCCGACTCTTTGCGACCCCATGAATCACAGCACGCCAGGCCTCCCTGTCCATCACCAACTCCCGGAGTTCACTCAGACTCACGTCCATTGAGTCAGTTATGCCATCCAGCCATCTCATCCTCTGTTGTACCCTTCTCCTTCAGCCCCCAATCCCTCCCAGCATCAGAGTCTTTTCCAATGAGTCAACTCTTCACATATGCACATAACTTTATATAAATAGATAGTCAGCAAGGACCTACTGTTTAGCATAGGGAACTCTACTCAATACTCTGTAATAACCTAGATGGGAAAAGAATATGAAAAATAATAGATATATTTATCCATATAACTAAATCACTTTGCTATATACTTGAAATTAATACAACATTGTAAATTAACTATAATATAAAATAAAAAATTTTAAATGTTAAAAACATCCAAAGATACTTCATGGAAACAAATACTTGCTATCATGTTTCCATCTTAAAATTTATTTCCAAAGACATTAGTTTTTGTTCTTTTTTAAAACTGTAGATACACAAGCCCTTTTTAAAAAATTGATTTATTTTTCATTGAAGGATGATTGCTTTACAGAATTTTGTTGTTTTCTGTCAAAACTCAACATGAATCAGCCATAGGTATACATACATCCCCTCCCTTTTGAAACTTCCTCCCATATCCCTCCCCATCCCACCCCTCTATGCTGATACAGAGCCCCTGGTTGAGTTTCCTGAGCCATACAACAAATTCATGTTGGCTATCTATTTTACATATGGTAATGTAAGCTCCCATGTTAGTCTTTCCATACATCTCACTCTCTCCTCCTCTCTCCCCATGTCCATAAGTCTATTCTCTATGTCTGTTTCTCCATTGTTGCCCTGTAAATAAATTCTTCAGTACCATTTTTCTAGATTCTGTATATATGTGTTAGAATAAAATGTTTATCTTTCTCTTTCTGACTTACTTCACTCTCTGTAATAGGTTCTAGGTTCAGCCACCCCATCAGAATGGACTCAAATGCATTCTTTTTTATGGCTGAGTAATATTCCATTGTGTATATGTACCACAACTTCTTTATCCATTCATCTGTGCTTGGACATCTAGGCTGCTTCCATGTTCTAGCTATTGTAAATAGTGCTGCAATGAACAATGAGATACCTGTGTCTCTTTCAATTTTGGTGTCCTCAGGGTATAAGCCTAGGAGTGGGATTGCTGGGTCATATGGTGGTTTTGAGGAAACTCCTCACTGTCTTAGTTTTTTGAGGAATCTCCATACTGTCTTCCATAGTGGCTGTATCAGTTTACATTCCCACCAACAGTGCAAGAGCATTCCCTTCTCTCCACACCCTCTCCAGCATTTATTGTTTGTAGACTTTTTGATGAGGACCATTCCAACTGGTGTGTGAGGTGATATCTCATTGTAGTTTTGATTTGCATTTCTCTAATAATGAGCGATGTTGAACATCTTTTCATGTGTTTGTTAGCCAATTGTTTGTCCTCTTTGGAGAAATGTCTGTTTAGGTCTTTTCCCCACTTTTTGACTGGGTGGTTTGTTTTTCTGGTATTGAGTTGTATGAGCTGCTTGTATATTTTGGAAATTAATCCTTTGTCAGTTGTTTCATTTGCTATTATTTTCCCCCATTCTGAGGGTTGTCTTTTGACCTTGCTTATAGTTTCCTTTCTGTGAAAAAACTTTTAAGTTTTTTTTTTTTTACTTTTGTTTTTATTTCCATTATTCTAGGATGAGAATCATAGAGGATCTTGCTTTGATTTATGTCATCGAGTGTTCTGCCTATGTTTTCCTCTAAGAGTTTTATAGGTTCTGGTCTTACATTTAGATCGTTAATCCATTTTGAGTTTATCTTTGAGTATGGTGTTAGGTATTGTACAGGAGACAGGGATCAAGACCATTCCCATGGAAAAGAAATGCAAAAAAGCAAAATGGCTGTCTGGGGAGGCCTTACAAATAGCTGTGAAAAGACAAGAAGCGAAAAGCAAAGGAGAAAAGGAAAGATATAAGCATCTGAATGCAGAGTTCCAAAGAATAGGAAGAAGAGATAAGAAAGCCTTCTTCAGCGATCAATGCAAAGAAATAGAGGAAAACAACAGAATGGGAAAGACTAGGGATCTCTTCAAGAAAATCAGAGATACCAAAGGAACATTTCATGCAAAGATGGGCTCGATAAAGGACAGAAATGGTATGGACCTAACAGAAGCAGAAGATATTAAGAAGAGGTGGCAAGAATACACAGAAGAACTGTACAAAAAAGATCTTCATGACCCAGATAATCACGATGGTGTGATCACTCACCTAGAGCCAGACATCCTGGAATGTGAAGTCAAGTGGGCCTTAGAAAGCATCACTACAAACAAAGCTAGTAGAGGCGATGGAATTCCAGTGGAGCTATTCCAAATCCTGAAAGATGATGCTGTGAAAGTGCTGTACTCAGTATGCCAGCAAATTTGGAAAACTCAGCAGTGGCCACAGGACTGGAAAACGTGTTTTCATTCCAATCCCAAAGAAAGGCAATGCCAAAGAATGCTCAAACTACCGCACAATTGCACTCATCTCACAGCCTAGAAAAGTAATGCTCAAAATTCTCCAAGCCAGGCTTCAGCAATATGTGAACCATGAACTTCCTGATGTTCAAGCTGGTTTTAGAAAAGGCAGAGGAACCAGAGATCAAATTGCCAACATCTGCTGGATCATGGAAAAAGCAAGAGAGTTCCAGAAAAACATCTATTTCTGCTTTATTGAACATGCCAAAGCCTTTGACTGTGTGGATCACCACAAACTGGGAAATTCTGAAAGAGATTGGGAATACCAGACCACCTGATTTGCCTCTTGAGAAATTTGTATGCAGGTCAGGAAGCAACAGTTAGAAAGGAATATGGAACAACAGACTGGTTCCAAATAGGAAAAGGAGTACATCAAGGCTGTATATTGTCACCCTGTTTATTTAACTTAAATGCAGAGTACATCATGAGAAATGCTGGACTGGAAGAAACACAAGTTGGAATCAAGATTGCTGGGAGAAATATCAATCACCTCAGATATGCAGATGACACCACCCTTATGGCAGAAAGTGAAGAGCCTCTTGATGAAAGTGAAAGAGGAGAGTGAAAAGGTTGGCTTAAAGCTCAACATTCAGAAAACTAAGATCATGGCATCGGTCCCATCACTTCATGGGAAATAGATGGGGAAACAGTGGAAACAGTGTCAGACTTTATTTTTCTGGCTCAAAAATCACTGCAGATTGTGACTGCAGCCATGAAATTAAAAGATGCTTACTCCTTGGAAGGAAAGTTATGACCAAACTAGATCACATATTCAAAAGCAGAGACATTACTTTGCCAACAAAGGTTCGCCTAGTCAAGGCTATGGTTTTTCCTGTGGTCATGTATGGATATGAGAGTTGGACTGTGAAGAAGGCTGAGCACTGAAGAATTGATGCTTTTGAACTGTGGTGTTGGAGAAGACTCTTGAGAGTCCCTTGGACTGCAAGGAGATCCAACCAGTCCATTCTGAAGGAGATGAGCCCTGGGATTTCTTTGGAAGTAATGATGCTAAAGCTGAAACTCCAGTACTTTGGCCACCTCATGTGAAGAATTGACTCATTGGAGAAGACTCATTGGAGATGCCGGAGGGATTGAGGGGAAGAGGAGAAGGGGACGCCAGAGGATGAGATGGCTGGATGGCATCACTGACTCGATGAATGTGAGTCTGAGTGAACTCTGGGAGTTGGTGATGGACAGGGAGGCCTGGCGTGCTGAGATTCATGGGGTCGCAAAGAGTCGGACACGACTGAGTGACTGATCTGATCTGATGGTGTTAGGAAATGTCCTAATTTCATTCCTTTATATGTATCTGTCCAGTTTTCCCATCACCATTTATGGAAGAGGCTGTCTTTGCCCCATTGTATATTCTTGCCTCTTTTGTCAAAATTAAGGTACCCATAGGTGCATGGGTTTATTTCTGGGCTTTCTATCTTTTTCCATTGGTCTGTATTTCTGTTTTTGTGCCAGTACCATACTGTCTTGATGACTGTAGCTTTGTAGTATAATCTGAAGTCAGGAAGGTTGATTCCTCCAGCTCCATTCTTTTTTCTCAAGACTGTCTTGGCTGTTTGGGGTCTTTTGTGTTTCCATGTGAATTGTGAAATTTTTTATTCTAGTTCTGTGAAAAATGCCTTGGTAATTTGATAGGGATCGCGTTAAATCTGCAGATTGCCTTTGGTACTACAGTCATTTTCACAATATTGATTCTTCCTACCCAGGAACATGGAACATCTCTTTCTCTGTTTATGTCATCTTTGATTTATTTCATCAATGTCTTATAATTTTCTGTGTACAGTTCTTTTGTCTCCTTAGGTAAGTTTATTCCTAGATATTTAATTACTTTTGTTTCAATGGTGAATGGGATTGATTCCTTAGTTTCTTTCTGATTATTCATTGTTAGTACATAGAAATGCAAGTGATTTCTGTGTATTGATTTTGTATCCTGCAACTTTGCTAAATTCACTGATTAGCTCTAGTAATTTTCTGACAGTATCCTTAGGGTTTTCTATGAATACCAGACCACGTGACCTGCCTCTTGAGAAATCTGTATGCAGGTCAGGAAGCAACAGTTAGAACTGGACATGGAACAACAAACTGGTTTCAAATAGGAAAAGGAGTACATCAAGGCTATATATGGTTACCCTGCTTACTTAACTAACATGCAGTGTCAGATCAGATCAGATCAGATCAGTTGCTCAGTCGTGTCCGACTCTTTGCGACCCCATGAACTGCAGCACGCCAGGCCTCCCTGTCCATCACCAACTCCCGGAGGTCACCCAGACTCACACCCATCAAGTCAGTGATGCCATCCAGCCATCTCATCCTCTGTCGTCCCCTTCTCCTCCTGCCCTCAATCCATCCCAGCATCAGAGTCTTCTCCAATGAGTCAACTCTTCGCATGAGGTGGCCAAAATACTGGAGTTTCAGCTTTAGCATCATTCCTTCCAAAGAAATTCCAGGATTGATCTCCTTCAGAATGGACTGGTTGTATCTTCTTGTAGTCCAAGGGACTCTCAAGAGTCTTCTCCAACACCACAGTTCAAAAGCATTAATTCTTCGGCGCTCAGCCTTCTTCACAGTCCAGCTCTCACATCCATACATGACCACAGGAAACACCATAGCCTTGACTAGGCGAACCTTTGTTGGTAAAGTGCAGTGTACATCATGAGAAATGCTGGGCTGGAGGAAGCACAAGCTGGAATCAAGATTGCCAGGAGAAATATCAATAACCTCAGGCAGAAAGGGAAGAAGAACTGAAGAGCCTCTTGATGAAAGTGAAAGAGGAGAGTGAAAAAGTTGGCTTAAAACTCAACATTCAGAAAACTAAGATCATGGTATCTGGTCCCATCACTTCATGGGAAATAGATGGGGAAACAGTGGAAACAGTGTCAGATTTTACTTTTTGGGGGGTGAGGCGCCTCAAAATCACTGCAAATGATGATTGCAGCCATGAAATTAAAAGACACTTACTCCTTGGAAGTAAAGTTATGACCAACCTAGACAGCATATTAAAAAGCAGAGACATTACTTTGCCAACAAAGGTCAGTCTAGTCAAGGCTATGGTTTTTCCAGTGCTCATGTATGGATGTGAGAGTTGGACTGTGAAGAAAGCTGAGCGCTGAATAACTGATGCTTTTGAACTGTGGTGTTGGAGAAGACTCTTGAGAGTCCCTTGGACTGCAAGGAGATCCAACCAGTCCATCCTAAAGGAGATCAGTCCTGGGTGTTCATTGGAAGGACTGATGCTGAAGCTGAAACTCCAGTACTTTGGCCACCTGATGCGAAGAGCTGACTCATTGGAAAAGACCCTGATGCTAGGAAAGATTTAGGGCAGGAGGTAAAGTAAAGGGGATGACAGAGGATGAGATGGCTGGATGGCATCACTCACTCAATGGATATGGGTTTGGGTAGACTCTGGCAGTGATGGACAGGGAGGCCTGGCATGCTGCGGTTCATGGAGTTGCAAAGAGTTGGACACGAACTGAGCGACTGAACTGAACTGAACTGATGTGCAGTATTATGTCATCTGCAAACAGTGAGAGCTTTACTTCTTTTCCAATTTGGATTGCTTTTATTTCTTTTTATTCTCTGATTGCTGAAGCTAGGACTTCCACAACTATGTTGAATAATAGTGGTGAAAGGGGACAACCTTTGATCTTAGGGGGAAGGTTTTCAGTTTTTCACCATTGAGAATAATGTTTTCTGTTCAGTTCAGTCACTCAGACATGTCTGACTCTTTGCAACTCCATAAATCATAGCACGCCAGGCCTCCCTGTCCATCACCAACTCCTGGAGTTCACTCAAACTCATGTCCATCAAGTTGGCGATGCAATCCAACCATCTCATCCTCTGTTGTCCCCTTTTCCTCCTGCCCCCAATCTCTCCCAGCCTCAGGGTCTTTTCCAGTGAGTCAACTCTTCACATGAGGTGGCCAAAGTATTGGAGTTTCAGCTTCATATATGGCTTTACTATGTTGAGTTAGGTTCCTTCTACGCCCAGTTTTTGAAGAATTTTAATAATAAATGGGTACTGAATTTTTTCAAAGGCTCTTTCTGCATCTAATGAGATGATCAAATGATTTTTATCTTTCAATTTGTTAATATGGTGTATCAAATTAATTGATTTGTGTATATATTGAAGAATCCTTGCATTCCTGGAATAAACCCAACTTGATCATGGTGTATGAGCTTTTTGATGTGTTGCTGAATTCTGTTTGCTAAAATTTTTTGAGTATTTTTGCATCTATTGGCCTGTAGTTTCCTTTTTTGTGTTGTTTTTGTCTGGTTTTGGTATCAGGGTGATGGTGGCCTCATAGAATGAATTTGGAAGTGTTCCTTCCTCTGCAAGTTTTTGAAAGAGTTTTAGAAGTATAGGCATTAGCTCTTCTCTAAACATTTGATCAGAGAAGGCAATGGCACCCCACTCCAGTACTCTTGCCTGGAAAATCCCATGGATGGAGGTCCCTGGTAGGCTGCAGTCCATGGGGTCGCTAGGAGTCGGACATGACTGAGCGACTTCACTTTCACTTTTCACTTTCATGCATTCGAGAAGGAAATGGCAACCCACTCCAGTGTTCTTGCCTGGAGAATCCCAGGGACGGAGGAACCTTGTGGGGTGCCGTCTATGGGGTTGCATGGAGTCGGACACGACTGAAGTGACTTAGCAGCAGCAGCAGCAAACATTTGATAGACTTCTCCTGTGAAGCCATCTGGTCCTGGGCTTTTGTTTTTTTGGGATTTTTGATCACAGCTTCCATTTCAGTGCTTGTAATTGGGTTGCTCATAATTTCTATTTCTTCCTGGTTCAGTCTTGGAAGATTGAACTTTCCTAAGAATCTCTCCATTTCTTCCAGGTTATCTATTTTAATGCCATATAGTTGTTCATAATATCTCTTATAATCCTTTGTATTTGTGCATTGTCTGTTGGAACCTCTCCTTTTTCATTTCTAATTTTGTTGATTTGATTCTCTCTCTTATCTTCTTAATGAATCTGGCTAAAGGTTTGTCAATTTTGTTAATCTTATCAAAGAACCAGCTTCTAGTTCTATTAATCTTTACTATTGTTTCTTTTATTTCTTTTTCATTTATTTTTGCTTGGATTTTTATGGTTTCTTTCCTTCTACTAATTTTTTTTTGTTCATTTTGTTGTTGTTGTTGTTGTTCTTTTTCCAGTTGTTTTAGGGGTAAAGTTAGGTTGTCTATTCAATGTTTTTCTTGTTTTTTTTTTTTTTTTTTTTTTGAGGTAGGATTGTATTGCTATAGACTTCTCTCTTAGAACTGCTTTTGCTGCTTCCCATAGGTTTTGAGTTGTGGTGTTTTCATTGTCATTTGTTTCTAGAAAATTTTTGATTTCCCTTTTGATTTCTTCAGTAACCTGTTGGTTATTTAGAAACAGATTGCTTAATCTCCATGTGTTTGTGCTTCTTACAGTTTTTTTTCCTTGTAATTGATATCTAGTCTCATAGCACTGTGGTTGGAGAAGATGATGCTTGATACAATTTCAATTTTCTTAAATTTACTGAGGTTTCATTTGTGACCCAAGATGTGATCTATCCTGGAGAATGTTCCATGTGCACTTGAGAAGAAGGTATACGCTTCTGCCATTGGATGGAATGTCTTAAAGTTATCAATGAGATCCATCTCATCTACTGTATCATTTAAGACTTGATTTCCTTATTAATTTTGTATTTTGATGATCTGTCCATTTGTGTGAGTGAGGTGTTTAAGTCTCCTACCATTATTGTGTTACTGTCAATTTCTCATTTTGTGTCTATTAGTGTTTGTCTTATGTATTGAAGTGCTTCTATGCTGGGTGCCTGCTGCTGCTGCTAAGTTGCATCAGTCATGTCCGACTCTGTGGACCCCATAGACGGCAGCCCACAAGGCTCCCCCATCCCTGGGATTCTCCTGGCAAGAACACTGAAGTGGGTTGCCATTTCCTTCTCCAATGCATGAAAGTGAAAAGTGAAAAGTGAAAGTGAAGTCGCTCAGTTGTGTCCGACCCTCAGCGACCCCATGGACTGCAGCCTTCCAGGCTCCTCCATCCATGGGATCTTCCAGGCAAGAGTACTGGAGTGGGGTGCCATTGCCTTCTCTGATGTTGGGTGCATAGATATTTCCAATTGTTATGTCTTCCTCTTAGATTGATCCCTTGATCATTATGTAATATCCTTCCTTATCTCTTGTAATTTTCCTAATTTTAAGGTCTATTTTGTCTGATATGAAGATTTCTACTTCAGCTTTCTTTTACTTCCCATTTGCATGGAATATATTTTCCCATCCTCTCACCTTCAGTCCCTATGTGTCTTGAGGTCTGCAGTGGGTTTCTTGTAGACAGCATATATATGGGTCTTGTTTTGTATCCATTCAGCCAGTCTGTGTCTTTTCATTGGAGCATTTAATCCATTTACATTTAAAGTAATTATTGATATATATGTTCCTTTTTCCATTTTCTTAATTGTTTGGGGTTGATTTTGTAGATCTTTTTTCTTCTCTTGTATTTCTTGACTATATAAGTCCCTTTAACATTTGCTGTAAAGCTGGTTTGATAGTACTGAATTCTCTTAACTTTTGCTTTTCTGAAAAGCTTTTTCTTTCTCCATCAATTTTGAATGAGATCCTTGCTGGTTACAGTAATCTTGATTGTAGATTTTCCCTTTCAGTACTTTAAATATATCCTGCAATTCCCTTCTGGCCTGCAGAGTTTCTGCTGAAAGATCAGCTATTAAGCGTATGGGGTTTCCCTTGTATATTACCTGTTGCTCCTTCCTTGCTGCTTTTAGTATTCTTTCTTTGTGTTTAGTCTTTGTTAGTTTGATTAGTGTGTCTTGGAGTGCTTCTTCTTGGGTTTATCCTGTATGGGACTCTTTGTGCCTCTTGGACTTGACTGACTATTTCCTTTTCCATATTGGGGAAAATTTCAACTATAATCTCTTCAAAAATTTTCTCATACCCTTTATTTTTCTCTTCTTCTATAAGTAAAGTAAGTAAATAAGTAAATGTTGCTCAGTTGTGTCCAACTATTTGTGACCCCATAGACTGTAGCCTACCAGGTTCCTCTGTCCATGGGATTTTCCAGGCAAGAATACTGGAGTGGGTTGCCATTTCCTTCTCCAGGAGATCTTCCCAACCCAGGGATCGAACCCAGGTCTGAATGTTGATGCTTTTGATATTGTCCCAGAGGTCTCTGGGACTGTCCTCAGTTCTTTTCATTCTTTTACTTTATTCTGCTCTTCAGAGGTTATTTCCACCATTTTATCTTCCAGCTCACTGATTCTTTCTGCTTCAGATATTCTGCTATTGATTCCTTCTAGAGTATTTTTAATTTCAGTAATTGTGTTGTTTGTCTCTGTATGTTTATTCTTTAATTCTTCTAAGTCTTTGTTAATTGATTCTTGTATTTTCTCCATTTTGTTTTCAAGGTTTTTTATAATCTTTACTATCATTTTTATGAATTCTTTTACAGGTAGTTTGCCTATTTCCTATTCATTTATTTGGACTTTGTGTTTCTAGTTTGTTTCTTCATTTATGTAGTATTTCTCTGCTTTTTCATTTTTTTTTCTTTTAACTTATTGTGTTTGAGGTCTCCTTTTCCCAGGCTTCAAGGAAAGTTGAAGAAGGTTGAATTCTTTCTTCCTTTTGGTTTCTGCCCTCCTAAGGTTGGTCCAGTGTTTTGTGTAAGCTTCATCTAGGGTGAGATTTGTGCTGAATTTTTGTTTGCTTGTTTTTCCTCTGATGGGCAAGCTGAGTGAGGTGGTAATCCTGTCTGATGACTGGCTTTGTATTTTTGTTTGTTGTTTAGATGAGGAGTCCTGCACAGGGTGTTACTGGTGGTTGGGTGATGGTGGACCTTGTATTCAAGTGGTCTCCTTTGTGTGAGCTCTCACTATTTGATACTCCCTAGGGAAACCTACTCCAGTACTCTTGCCTGGAAAATCCCATGGATAGTGGAGCCTGGTAGGCTGCAGTCCATGGGGTTGTGAAGAATTGGACACGACTGAATGACTTCACTTTCACTTTTCACTTTCATGCATTGGAGGAGGAAATGGCAACCCACTCTAGTGTTCTTGCCTGGAGAATCCCAGGGACGGGGGAACCTTGTGGGGTGCTGTCTATGGGGTTGCACGGAGTTGGACATGACTGAAGTGACTTAGCAGCAGTAGCAGTAGCAGCAGGGTTAGTTCTCTGGTAGTCTAAGGTCTTGGAAGGCCTAGTGGCCTTGGAAGCCCACTCCAAAGGCTCGGGGCTTGATCTCTATTGCTCCTAGTAACAGTGTAAGGCTTTTTAGGGACCACCTAGGAAGGCAGCAGTCAAACAGGGCTGGTCTTCCTGGGGTGAGGAGTCCACCTCCAGCTCAGGACAGGGCAGTGATTCAGGTCTCTGGGCACATTGTGTCTCTTCACTCGGGAAACCTTTTGTGCAGTTTTCTGGTCATGGCTCAGGTTTTGTGATCTTAGCACATGAGAGTCCAGGAGTAGGTGAATTGAGCTTCTCTTTCTGGGCTCTGGTCATGTAATTCACTGCAGGAAAGTCAAGGCCATGTGTTCATTAGTCTGTCTCCTCCTCTGATTACACAAGTCCTTTTTAAAAAAAATACATGAGGCTTGACACCCTAACTAATAAAAGAGAAGAAATAATACAGAAAAAATTTTACATTTTAAAGAGCTGTATGTTTTTTCCCCTTGGTAATTTTGTTTGTTCCTTAACAATGGAGAGTCAAGGAAATGATGACAATGTCAAGAGCATGATTAAAATTTTCCATTCAAAGAGCTATTTTGAGTGCCTATTTTGTGCCTAGCAGTTCTGGTTTGAAAGGCAAGACTGACAATAAAAGACTTTACCTGGGCAGTCTGTTCTTCAGCTGATGTGATCATTAAATAACTTTTTTTTTTTTTTTTAAAGTAATAGGTAACTATAAGGAAGTAACAAAGTTTCTTTAGAGATGTTTATTATAATGAATGCTATTGACAATTCAGTTGCACAGACATTCATTCAGTACCTATTTACATGTCAGGTACAATACTAGTCATGTGTACAATAATATTCATTGACATTCACACATTTATTCATTCACTCATTCATCCATTCAACGAATATTTACTGAGTGAATAGGCACTGTATTAAGTGGTTGGGATTTAGCAGTAAGTAAGGTAAATATAGTCCCTGCTGTTACGGCGTGTATCCTTTTAGGGAAGCAGATACTAAACAATGTACTGCATAATGATTATTTCATTACAACTGAGACATCTAAGGTTGTACCAGCTTGTGGGAGAAGGACGGAGACTTATACAAACAAGTAAGGACTTGGAACTATCTGGTGAGTGTGGTCAGAATAATTAGGCTAGGTTTGCTGAATACTTTGTATTTTTTCCTCCTGAGGCAATAACTTTTAACAACAACAACAACAATTTCTAATATTATAGAGGGCTTACTATCTGCCAAGTACTGCTCAGTAATGGACTTTTTACATGCCTTACTCCAGTTTATAGATCTTGCAGTAGTCTAAGATTGCACACTAGATTGTAGCATACAGGTCAGTTAAATCCTTCTGCGGTTCTAATAACGAGAACCTGAACACACTGAGCCCTAATGTGTGCCAGATACCACCCACGCAGGATATGTATTACTTAGTTCAGGTCAGTTGCTCAGTCGTGTCTGACTTTGCAACCCCACGGACTGCAGCAATCCAGGTTTCCTTGTCCATCACCAACTTCTGGAGCTTACTCAAACTCACGTCCATTGAGTCGGTGATGCCATCCAACCATCTCGTCCTCTGTCATCCCCTTCTCCTCCTGCCCTCAATCTTTCCCAGCATCAGGGTCTTTTCCAATGAGTCAGGTCTTCACATCAGGTGGCCAAAGTATTGGAGTTTCAGCTTCAGCATCAGTCCTTCCAATGAATATTCAGGGCTTATTACTTTGCCAACAAAGGTCCGTCTAGTCAAGGCTATGGTTTTTCCAGTGGTCATGTATGGATGTGAGAGTTGGACTGTGAAGAAGGTTGAGCGCCAAAAAGAATTGATGCTTTTGAACTGTGGTGTTGGAGAAGACTCTTGAGAGTCCCTTGGACTGCAAGGAGATCCAACCAGTCCATTCTGAAGGAGATCAGCCCTGGGATTTCTTTGGAAGGAATGATGCTAAAGCTGAAACTCCAGTACTTTGGCCACCTCATGCGAAGAGTTGACTCATTGGAAAAGACTCTGATCTGGGAGGCATTGGGGGCAAGAGGAGAAGGGGACGACAGAGGATGAGATGGCTGGATGGCATCACTGACTCGATGGACGTGAGTCTGAGTGAACTCTGGGAGTTGGTGATGGACAGGGAGGCCTGGTGTGCTGTGATTCATGGGGTCGCAAAGAGTCGGACATGACTGAGTCACTGATCTGATCTCATCTGATTTCCTTTAAGATTGACTGGTTGGATCCCCTTGTAGTCCAAGGGACTCTTAAGAGTCTTCTGAACCACAGTTCAAAAGCATTAATTCTTTGGTGCTCAGCTTTCTTTATAGTCCAACTCACTTATCCATACATGACTACTGTAAAAACCATAGCTTTGACTAGATGGACCTTTGTTGGTAAAGTAATGTTTCTGCTTTTTAATATGCTGTCTAGGTTGGTCATAGCTTTACTTCCAAGGAGTAGAGACTTAAAGACTGAGCAAATAAATGGCCTAATGTCACACAGATCACAGTTGTCAAAGCTAGCATTTGAAATTGGGTCTGCTTGAGTATAAAAACCAGTGCTTCTTCCAATGTATCCATTATAGCATGAGACCAAGGCAAAGGAATATTTGACATATTCCTCCCCTTCAAACAGCCCCTATCACTACAATCATATTGATATAGTATCCCCAAGCCAGGCAATACAGTAAAAACCTACAATCATCTATCTGGTGGTTTGTTTGTTCTTCTTCCTCTAGTTGTTTTAGATATAAGGTTGGATTGTTTACTTGAGACTTTTCTTGAGGTAAGAGTGTATTGCTATAAACTTTCATCTTAGAACTACTTTTGCTGTATCCCATAGGTTTTGGACCATTGTGCTTTTGCTTTGTTTTCATTTTTTTGATTTCCTCTTTGATTTCTTCAGTGTGAACTGGTGGCTTGAATTCAGCAGATACACACATATATATATTATTCATGGGCAGATTTTGTCATAAACTTTTCATAAATTGTGTAAATACAGCATAAGTACAGCCCCAACTGGTATATGATTGTACATAAATGAGGAAATTAACTAGCAAGGATCCTTCCTGACTATATTGCTTCTCCTAAAAATCCTCTTAAAATCAGTAATTCTAGTCCAAGTTAATGTAATCATCGCAGAATTGTTTTTGTTTTTCACTTGATAGCGATTTATTGGACACCTATTCATCACTTTCACAAGTAGAGGTCGAATGCTATTCTGTCTCAGACACTCAGCCAGATGCCATAGAGTTTGCAGTGTAGTGTAGTGTTGATTGCTCAACACTTTGTGTCCAACTCTTTGAAACCCCATGGATGCAAAGAAAGTTTAAAAATTTTTAACTTTAAGAAATCTTCATGAAAGTTAAAAAATCTAAAATTAATAGTTATGATATACACTTACATATTTTAAGACTAGAATTTTGGCATTACAACAGAAGTATAAAAATTACCTTAAGGGAAAATGTTATATTGAAATTACAGAGACATTTAGAAAAAATTGCTACATAGGAAATAATTAATATTAAATCACTCTACTTCATCATGTTAAGGTTAATATGTAATTGACTGCTAAAAAGGGATTACCATTCTTTAAAATTTTAAATTTTAATACATATATTAAGTATTAATATTTTAATAATTATTGGCATTAATAACAATTACTATTAGCTAATTAAAAAAACTATGCATATGGAATATAGGGAAAAACAGGAAAAATAGTTATGTGGCAATTAGAAGAGGTATGTGTTAAAAGACATAAAAATCAATTTCATTCAGAAACATAAAATAGTAAAACTTTGAAGATTTTATTTCTGTCCTCTTTGTCAGCTGTTTTTCAAATTTGATTGTGTTCATTGGTCAAAGAATTCTTATCTTTAAATTGCTGACTCAACTTAGCAGCCTGAGTTGCTTTCATTATCATTAGAAATCTGGCTTTGCAATAAAGATGAGGCTGACTATTTTGTGGTTGATGGATGAAGCAAAATGGAATCCTTCAACCCTAGAGATGAAGGCTTCAGGCACCCTGGAAATTGGATACAGCTTAATAGCCCAAGAGAACAATTTTCAGAATAGAATTCTGATATTTTCCCCATGGATAAAGCAGCTTTACTAAGCTAAGAGTGGTAGAAATGTATTTTGGCTAGCAAGTGTATAGTTAGAAATTCATAGACTACAAAAATATTCCTGAAATGTGGTTGGAAAATAGATATTTTGAAAATAAGATCTTAGTGTTAAAAACACCTCTGGAAGAAAGATCAATTCAGTTTTACAGTCTGTCCTAGGAATACAATAATTAGCTACTCCAGGGCAATGGTTAAGCATATTTTGGAATAGTTCTAAACTTAAAGGAGACTTTAAAAATGGGTTTCCCTTATCTTCAGCACACAAAGTGGAGACAGAGTGTGTGGAAGAAGCTGAGATATATGAAAGCGATCTATCTCGGGATAATTTTATATAAATTGGTCTCAATCTTTTAATTCAGTATATTGAATAGTAGCCTGATGGCTCAGATGGAAAAGAATCTACCTGCAATACAGGAGAACTGGGTTTGATCCCTGGGTCAGGAAAATACTTTGGAGAAGGAAAGTGCAACCCACTCTAGTATTCTTACCTTGAAAATTCTGTGGACGAGAAGCCTGGTGGGTTACAGTCCAAGGGGTCACAAGGAGTCGGACACTACTGAGCCATTAACACTCTCACTGTCACTTCTAGTATGTGCTTGAACATGCTTTACATGTATTATTTTACTTAATCATCACAGCAACTCTGTCCTAGATGTACTATTCACAAACCCATTATGCAGATGAGGAAGCTGAAGAACAGATTGTGACTTGCCCAACTAACACAGTTATTCGGGAACAGCAACTCTATTCTAACCTAAGCACTCAAGACTCCAGAGCTAGTGCTTCAAGCGCTGCACTAAATAATTAGTGGAAAGCAAGTAAAAGAACAAACTCAAAAACAGGCAAAAGTCTTTGGCAGAAAGGTCACAACTCATTACTGCGCAGTTCCATTACTCTTTCTTCTCATTTGACCTTTACTGTTGGTTTACTCCAATGCATAAATTTGGGACATGTATTCAATTATCTCAACACTTTCTTTTTTCAGAGCACACAATATATCTTTGTGATCTTGGTATATAGTTTTTAATAAGACCAGAAACTTTCCACATGTTCTTGAATTTTTAATAATTTTAGTTTGCTGCACTGAAGACTCATGGAATGGTTTCAAAGTCAATGTGGACTGTTGTCTCTCATTTGGCGCCCATTGACCTTTAGGTGTTAAATAAATGCAGAATGGTGAAGTTGGGAAGGGTATTTAGTAGTCACACTGAGTTGATATAATGTCATTACTACAGAGAGTGATGGCATCACTGACTCAATGGGCATGAGTTTGAGAAAACTAGGAGTTGGTGATGGACAGGGAGGCCTGGCATGCTGCAGTCCGTGGGGTCACAGAGAGTCGGACATGAGTGAGCGACTGAACTGAACAGAGAGTGAATGTACCTTCAGCTTGAAGGAATCAATGGATTCCATTTCCCTCCTAAGTTCCCCAAATCATTTAAACACTTTGGAAAGTATATTCAGACTTTTCAGGGTACTTTTGATTACCTACATAAGGAAGTGATAGGTATTTAGTCAAATACAACCTAATGAGCTATATAATAGGGTAATAAATCATTTATTACATAACTGTTATATGCTTTGCATTGTACTAGATCCTGTGAGAGAATACAGACATATGGAACATTCCTGTAAGCTAAATAGGTAAAAACTGTTCATAAATTGCTTTTGTGATATTTTATGCCTATAAAGTCTACTTAATTAATAATAAAGTACACATTTTCATAAATTCAAAAAACCTAAATGTTGTTAATGAAAAGCATATAATATTTTTAAAAAAATTTCATGAAGAGAGAAATATTCCATTAAAACATATTAACTTTTTCTTTAAAGCCACAGTCAAGAGCTTTATTAGTATCTCTATCACATTATTTTCTGTAACTTATAAGTATCCTTACTTTGTGTTTTACCAAGTTCTGCTTTTAGGTTGTAAACTTGCTCACAGAGGCTGTATTGAATTAAAATTTCTGACTTGCACATCACCCAGAATAAACCAGCAGTGGCTTTTTAAAGAATAAACCAACAATGATGAGAATTTTCTCTGTATTCAAGTCTATAGTCTTTCCGCTGTCTTGCAGAGAGAGTGTTTTCCTGCGCCATTTTGTATTTATTCCCTTGGAAAACAATGTGGTGTCTGGAGATGATGGAGACTGTAAGACACCAAGTCTCATGAGCACAGATGGAAATGTAAACAGGAAACCAGTGGGGAATTAATTGTGTGGCATCTGGCACTGGGGTCTGGCAGCGGCAAACAAGCCATTTCACCACTGCCTTTTGACCAGATAGAGTTGCCCCCTGAAAACAAAGGTGGAAAACAAGAGTCCCTCATTCTTTCACCCACTACAAATGATTCATTGTTAACAGCTGCTAATGGCAAAAGGGACTTCAATTACCCAGTGTATCTAGGATAGAAAAATGAAATAACATCCTTTCCATTTACCCAGATGCCACACAAATGGGAAATTTTCCATTGTTACATCGAAATGTGGTTATATAATCAACGTTCTTTGGGTTTTCTAGTTTTTCTTTGGTTTCTCTTTTTGTGCCCTGCTACACAATTGTGTCACTGTCACTCTTGTCTCAACAGAAGACCCCTATCACTAAATGTCTCTCTTCCTGTGTTCTATTCCAGGCTAAGGTGGAGGTCACTTTGCCTGGAAAGGGGATTGATTTCTCTTAGGAGAAGTCTCAAAGAAACAGCTGCTACATTCTCATTCATCACAAAAATGAAGATTGAAAAAAAAAAAAAAAACTGCTGATGTGTTTAGGAGAGACAGAGACCAACTGTAGTTGGGGAACTGGAATCTGAATAGCCTTGATATACTAGTTAACATACAGGAAAGTATAGTTTCCTGGAAATAGGACTTGAGCATCCCCATGGGATTATTTCTAGTCAAAATGCTTTCTGACAAGTGAGTATGGCTGTTCTGGGAGCCAGTGTGTACTGTCAGAGGAGGGAAGCTGGGAATTAGAGATGTGAAATTTGCTGGTTCAAACTATCTGCTCCATGTATCACCTGTTGTCCAGAATGAAAGGAGCTATGGACAATGCAATCTTTCTTTGGTCCTGAAGTTTGATTGATTGGCTGACCAAGTTGAAAGCAAAAATTTGCTGCCAGAGGGGAGAAAGAAAAACCTGAGGTCCCAAACAAAATTTTGTTTAGGATACTTAGAGGTTACTAAATTATAGAGGTTGATTTTTTTCTACTTATTTTTCAACTAGTGGAAACATTTATTTAAGGACCATGAGATTTACATTCTAATTTCAGTATTATCATCTAATTGTGTGATTATGAGAAAGTAATATATTGTCTCTGAACTTTCTTGTGGATAAAACTGAGCAGGTTGGATTAAATCAACACTGGGGTGCTTTTAGTTGTAACATAATCATTCTAGTTTTAGTAGCAGATTTATTATAGAATTTGGCCATTAGAAAATACAGATTAAATTAAAACTGGACTCCCTGTTTATTACACTGTGTCAACACTCCCAGATACCTGAAGCAACATCGTTTGGATAACAATGATATTTTGGTTGCTGTTTTTCTAACAATTGAATAAAAATATGTTGGTGGAGTAGGTAGAAAATAAATACCTAACTTCAGCAACTTAATAGCTGTGTGCTTAAGAGCTGAAAATGAAAACAAGGGAAGATGAATAGCTCTTTGCCTCTGACACTGGCATTTGTGACTTGCTAGGTTGGCAAACAGCACATCTTGAGTAAAAGTGCATCAAGAATGATTGATTAATACCTTCTATGGCAAATGGCTTCCCCACAGTTAGAAGTTTGCAGTCAGCATCGACTGACACTTCGTAATCCAGAAGGGCTTTGTCCATGATGAAGGCATCGAGTTTCTCTGGATCATTCCTATGTTTAAGACCAAAAGAAGAAAAGTGGAAAATGATTTATTAATAGACAGGAAACACTAAGTCTCAAAGCTAGCTTTTGTTTAGGGAGCAGAAATCTGGACAGTAGAGGCAGTCCAAGTTGGGCAGCTGCTGACCCTGCCTTGGTGACATCTCACTGACCTGCAGAGAACAGACCAGGGGAAACAGACACTCTTAACAGAGAGCGTGACATCTTTCCAGGGGTTAAATTGAACAACAAAACCAGAGTGACCCTAAATTGAGTGCAAAGGTAAATAGTCAAGGTTCATTTCTCATACATTAACTGAATGACCATTTTTTTTTGGTCATGCTACATGTAGGATCTCAGTTCCCCAACCAGGGATCAAACTCTCCCTGTAGTGGAAGTGCAGAGTCTTAACCACTGGACCACTGAATGAAGTCCTCCAAATGACTTCTTGGTTTAGGCATTGTATTTATTGTTCTCTCTCTCTCTCTCTCTCTCTCTCTCTCTCTATATATATATATATATATATACCCTTTATATACTACTCCTTGGAAGGAAAGTTATGACCAACCTAGATAGCATATTCAAAAGCAGAGACATCACTTTGCCAACAAAGGTTCGCTTAGTCAAGGCTATGGTCTTTCCTGTGGTCATGTATGGATGTGAGAGCTGGACTGTGAAGAAGGCTGAGCGCCGAAGAATTGATGCTTTTGAACTGTGGTGTTGGAGAAGACTCTTGAGAGTCCCTTGGACTGCAAGGAGATCCAACCAGTCTCCTTGATCTGAAGGAGATCAACCCTGGGATTTCTTTGGAAGGAATGATGCTAAAGCTGAAACTCCAGTATTTTGGCCACCTCATGCGAAGAGTTGACTCATTGGAGAAGACTCTGATGCTGGGAGGGATTGGGGGCAGGAGGAGAAGGGGATGACAGAGGATGAGATGGCTGGATGGCATCACTGACTTGATGGATATGAGTCTGAGTGACCTCCGGGAGTTGGTGATGGACAGGGAGGCCTGGCGTGCTGTGATTCATGGGGTCGCAAAGAGTCAGACACGACTGAGCGACTGATCTGATCTGATCTGATCTGATACCCTTTATACGGAGAAGGCAATGGCACCCCACTCCAGTACTCTTGCCTGGAAAATCCCATGAACGGAGAAGCCTGGTGGGCTGTAGTCCATGGAGTCGCTAAGAGTCAGACACGACTGAGCGACTTCACTTTCACTTTTCACTTTCATGCACTGGAGAAGGAAATGGCAACCCACTCCAGTGTTCTTGCCTGGAGAATCTCAGGGACAGGGGAGCCTGGTGGGCTTCCATCTATGGGGTCACACAGAGTCGGGCACGACGGAAGTGACTTAGCAGCATACCCTTTATAATGACTCTGAAGAGGGAGGTGGGCTTCCCTGGTGCCTCAGATGGTAAAGAATCTGCCTGTAATGCAAGAGACCCAGGTTCGATCCCTGAGTTGGGAAGGTCCCCTGGAAAAGGAAATGACAACCCACTCCAGTATTCTTGCCTGGGAAATCCCATGTCCATGGGGCTGCAAAGAGTTGGACATGACTGAACAAATATCATTTTCATTTTCACTTGAAGTGGGTGGTAGTATCCTATTTTAACAAATGAAAGAATTGAAGGTTCAGAGAGTTGAAATAAGTTGATCCAGTTCATAAGCCAGTAAGTGTTGGAGCTAGGTGATCTCATTAATCAGTATGTGAAAATTCTTCATTCTTTCTGTCATGATCACTATCATATTCTCCAGAGATTAGGCATTATTTCACACTTGGGAGTACATAATAAAAAAGTGCAAATAGGAGATCCAGCACTCTTGGGGGAAAAAAAATTGAGGTCTTTTTAAAGTCCATAGCTGGTGTTTAATAAATGGAATAGGAAACATATGTAAATCAGGTCTCTGTGGTCTGATTTATTAATATAACCCCAGAGATTCATGTTTCACTCCCATCCCAGGAGACAGTTCAGGCAAAAATCATTTAAAGGCAAATATTTCTGGACTGTATCAGTGAATTGGCTGTGGGCTGGGCTCAAGATAGCAACAGATGCTTTGTGCATCCTTCTTGTAGTCTTCCCTATTTTTTAACATAGGCACAGAAATGGTCCCCAGGAAGGTGGTCAGCCCCAGTTGAGTTCCACTTACAAAGGAGGCAAGGGAGAATGAGTTTCTCAGGAAACTGTTTAAGGTGCATGCAAATGACTCTTTGTTTTCAGCTATCTTAAGAATTTTTGGAAAGGTAGTTCAGTTCAGTGGCACATTCGTGTCCGACTCTTTGTGACCCCATGAATCGCAGCATGCCAGGCCTTCCTGTCCATCACCAACTCCCAGAGTTAACTCAAACTCATGTCCATAGAGTCAGTGATGCCATCCGGCCATCTCATCCTCTGTCGTCCCTTTCTCCTCCTGCCCTCAATCCCTCCCAGCATCAGAGTCTTCTCCAATGAGTCAACTTTTCGCATGAGGTGGCCAAAGTACTGGAGTTTCAGCTTTAGCATCATTCCTTCCAAAGAACACCCAGGGCTGATCTCCTTCAGAATGGACTGGTTGGATCTCTTTGCAGTCCAAGGGACTCTCAAGAGTCTTCTCCAACACCACAGTTCAAAAGCATCAATTCTTCGGTGCTCAGCTTTCTTCACAGTCCAACTTTCATATCCATACATGACCACTGGAAACACCATAGCCTTGACTAGATGAACCTTTGTTGGCAAAGTAATGTCTCTGCTTTTGAATATGCTATCTAGGTTGGTCATAACTTTACTTCCAAGGAGTAAGCGTCTTTTAATTTCATGGCTGCAGTCACCATCTGCAGTGATTTTGGAGCCCCCCAAAATAAAGTCTGACACTGTTTCCACTGTTTCCCCATCTATTTGCCATGAAGTGATGGGACCAGATGCCATGATCTTCGTGTTCTGAATGTTGAGCTTTAAGCCAACTTTTTACTCTCCTCTTTCACTTTCATCAAGAGGCTTTTTAGTTCCTCTTCACTTTCTGCCATAAGGGTGGTGTCATCTGCATATCTAAGGTGATTGATATTTCTCTCAGCAATCTTGATTCCAGCTTGTGCTTCTTCCAGCCCAGTGTTTCTCATGATGTACTCTGCATATAAGTTAAATAAGCAGGGTGACAGTATATAGCCTTGACATACTCCTTTTCCTATTTGGAACCAGTCTGTTGTTCCATGTCCAGTTCTAACTGTTGCCTCCTGACCTGCATAAAGGTTTCTCAAGAGGCAAGTCAGGTGGTCTGATATTCCCATCTCTTTCAGAATTTTCTACAGTTTATTGTGATCCACACAGTCAAAGGCTTTGGCATAGTCAATAAAGCAGAAATAGATGTTTTTCTGGAACTCTCTTGCCTTTTCCATGATCCAGCGGATGTTGGCAATTTGATCTCTGGTTCCTCTGCCTTTTCTAAAACCAGCTTGAACCTTGAAAGGTAACAGAACATTTAATAAAGCCTTTTTGACCCCCTGGGTGGTCCAATGAGCTTAGCAAAGAGAATAACTCTTCTCTGTTCCATCTGGGTCCAATCCTTCCTCTCTTAGAACCAAAAATGAGGCTATTGGAATTCAGTACAGAGGGGTATATTCTAAACTCAGAGGAGAATATGGGGCCATCAAAAAATCTAAAAGAGAAGGACAACACTAAACACCTCAAAGATTCATCATTGAGCAGCAAGTACCTTTATGATGGGTTTGTCTGAGCCACACACTGACATATGTTAAGTAGGTCAACTTCCCTTCTTGGTGTCAGTGACTATCGCTTCATCTTTATACTCTTCCAGACAGTGAAATAGTCACTTCAAAATAAATAATCTAAAAAAAAACTAATCTGAAAAAAAAAGAATAATCTTTCCAGTGTATTGGATTTGAGTTACAATGAGGCCTATGTTACAGTTCAGTCACCCATGGACTGCAGCACGCCAGGCTTCCCTGTCCATCACCAACTCCAGGAGTTTACTCAAAACTCATTTCCATTGAGTCGGTAATGCCATCCAACCATCTCATCCTCTGTCATCCCCTTCTCCTCTTGCCTTCAATATTTCCCAGCATCAGAGTCTTTTCAAATGAGTCAGTTCTTTGCATCAGGTGACCAAAGTATTGGAGTTTGAGCTTCAGCATCAGTCCTTCCAATGAATATTTAGGACTGATTTCCTTTAGGATGGACTGGTTGGAACTCCTTGCTGTCCAAAGGATTCTCAAGAGTCTTCTCCAACACCACAGTTCAAAAGCATCAATTCTTTGGTGCTCAGCTTTCTTTATGATCCGACTCTCACATTCATTCATGACTACTGGAAAAACCATAGCTTTGACTAGATGGACCTTTGTAGGCAAAGTCAAGTCTCTGCTTTTTAATATGCTATCTAGGTTGGTCACAACTTTTCTTCCAAGGAGCAAGCATCTTTTAATTTCATGGCAGCAGTGACCATCTGCAGTGACTTTGGAGCCCAAAGAAATAGTCTGTTACTGTATCCATTGTTTCCCCATCTATTGGCCATGAAGCGATGGGACCAGATGCTGTGATTTTAGTTTTCTGAATGTTGAGTTTTAAGCCACTTTTTCACTCTCATTTTTCACTTTCATCAAGAGGCTCTTTAGTTCTTTTTCACTTTCTGCCATAAGGGTGGTGTCATCTGCATACCTGAGGTTATTGATATTTCTCCAAGCAATCTTGATTCCAGCTTGTGCTTCATCCAGTCGAGCATTTCTCATGATGTACTCTGCATATAAGTTAAATAAGCAAGGTGACAATATACAGCCTTCACCTACTCCTTTCCTGATTTGGAATCAGTCTGTTGTTCCATGTCCAGTTGTAACTGTTGCTTCTTGACATGCATATAGATTTCTCAAGAGGCAGGTCAAATGGTCTGGTATTTCTATTTTTTGAAGAATTTTCCACAGCTTGTGGTGATCCACACAATCAAAGGCTTTGGCCTAGGCAATAAAGCAGAAATAGATATTTTTATGGAAATCTCTTGCTTTCTCGATAATCCAATGGATGTTGGCAATTTGATCTCTGATTCCTCTACCTTTTCTAAATCCAGCTTGAACATCTGGAAATTCATGGTTCATGTACTGTTGAAGCCTTGCCTGGAGAATTTTGAGCATTAGTTTACTAGTGTGTGAGATGAGTGTAATTGTGCAGTAGTTTGAGCATTTTTTGGCATTGCTTTTCTTAGGGATTGGAATGAAAACTGACTTTTTCCAGTCCTGTGGCCATTGCTGAGTTTTCCAAATTAGCTGGCATATTGAGTGCAGTACTTTCACAGCCTGATCTTTTAGGATTTATAATAGATCAACTGGAATTCCATCACCTCCACTAGCTTTGTTCATAGTGATGCTTCCTAAGGTCCACTTGACTTCACATTCTAAGACATCTGGCTTTAGTCCAGTGGCCACACCATTATGATTATTGGGTCATGAAGATCTTTTTTGTACAGTTCTTCTGTGTTTCTTGCCACCTCTTCTTAATATCTTCTCTTTCTGTTAGGTCCATACCATTTCTGTCCTTTATTAAGCCCATCTTTGCATGAAGTATTCCCTTGGTATCTTTAATTTTCTTGAAGAGATCTCTAGTCTTTCCCATTCTGTTGTTCTCCTGTTTCTTTGTACTGATCACTGAGGAAGGCTTTCTTATCTCTCCTTGCTATTTCTTTGGAACTCTGCATTCAAATGGGTATATCTTTCCTTTTCTCCTTTGCCTTTCACTTCTCTTCTTTTCACAGCTATTTGTAAGTTCTCCTCAGACAATCATTTTGCCTTTTTGCGTTTTTTTCCTTGGGGATGGTCTTGATCACTGCTTCCTGTACAATGTCATGAACCTTCGTCCATAGTTCTTCAGGCACTCTATCTATCAGATCTAATCCCTTGAATCTATTTCTCACTTCCACTGTATAATCTTAAGGGATTTGATTTAGGTCATGCCTCAATGATCTAGTGGTTTTCCCTACTTTCTTCAATTTAAGTCTGAACTTGGCAGTAAGGAGTTCATGATCTGATCCACTGGTCAGCTTCTGGTCTTGTTTTTGCTGACTGTATAGAGCTTCTCCATCTTTGGCTGCAAAGAATATAACCCATCTGATTTCGGTATTGATCATCTGGTGATGTCCATTTGTAGAGTCACCTCTTGTGTTTCTGGAATAGGGTGTTTGCTATGACTAGTGTGTTCTTAAGGCAAAGCTCTATTAGCCTTTGCCCTGCTTCATTCTGTACTCCAAGGCCAAATTTTCCTGTTACTCCAGGTATCTCTTGACTTTCTACTTTTGCATTCCAGTTCCCTATAACAAAAAGGACTTTTTTTGGGGGTGGTAGTTCCAGAAGGTCTTGTAGGTCTTCATAGAACTGTTCAACTTAAGCTTCTTCAGCGTTACTGGTCAGGGATTAGTTTTGGGTTACTGTGATATTGAATGTTTTGCCTTGGAAATGAACAGAGATCATTCTGTCATTTTTGAGATTGCATCCAAGTACTGCATTTTGGACTCTTTTGTTGACTATGATGGCTACTCCATTTCTTCTAAGGGATTCTTGCCAACAGTAGTAGATATAATGGTCATCTGAGTTAAATTCACCCATTCCAGTCCATTTTAGTTCACTCATTCCTAAAATGTCGATGGTCACTCTTGCCATCTCCTATTTGACCACTTCAATTTACCTTGATTCATGGACCTAACATGCCTGTTTCCTATGCAATATTGCTCTTTATAGCATTGGACTTTACTTTCATCACCAGGCACATCCACAACTGGGTGTTGTTTTTGCTTTGGCTCCATCTCTTCATCCTTTCTGGAGTTATTTCTCCACTGATCTCTAGTAGTATATTGGGCACCTATTGACCTGGGGAGTTCATCTTTCAGTGTCCTATCTTTCTGCCTTTTCATACTGTTCATGGGGTTCTCAAGGCAAGAATATTGAAGTAGTTTTCCATTTCCTTCTCCAGTGGAACATGTTTTGTCAGAACTCTCCCGCATGGCCCGTCCGTCTTGGATGGCCCTACGTGGCATGACTCATAGTTTCATTGAGTTAGACAAGGCTGTGGTCCATGTGATCAGATTGGTTAGTTTTCTGTGATTGTGATTTTCAGTCTATCTGCCCTCTGATGAAGAAGGATAAGAGGCTTATGGAAGCTTCCTGATGGGAGAGACTGACTGAGGGGCAAACTGGGTCTTGTTCTGATGGGCAGGACCATGCTCATAAATCTTTTTTTATTATGTTTAATTTCAACCAAAATGAAAAACATCTCTCAGCTTCAGAGCTGCAGGAAGGTCCAGAAAGGGCTTGGTATATGAATTGTATCCTGGAAGCTGAGGATCAGAAATCTTAATGGGATCCTGACAGTAAAATAAAAATCAAGCTGAAATGTATTTCTCTAATGAAAGCTTTATTCTCACAGTACCAAAATGTACCTTGTGAGCTTCACAGGACCAAGTTACCATTTACTAATGCTCTGTAAATATTTGTGGCAGCAATAAGAGTATAAAAAGTTAGGGCTCAGTTTTCTAACAAGTAATTCCTGTGGTCCATCTGAGTGGTATCCCTAAATAACTCCTCATGATTTTGAATTGCAAAGTGAGGTTATCTATGGCAGGTCTCTATTACATAGGAAGGCAAGAAGCAATTAGCTCACGGACTCCCATGGGGCTCTGAGTCACTCGTGAGGAAGTGGCAGGGTTTGATCCTGGTATAAGGCTTTTCTGGTTTGTTTTATTCATTTTAAGATTGAGAAGGCCAGATGTTTTTTTCTCTTATTAAAAAATAATGTTTTTTTTTTGATCATTTATTTAAAAAAAAATATACAAAAAAAAAAAATATAAAAAAAAAAAAAAAAAAAAAAAAAAAAATAAATAAAAAGAGAATTATTTATTGAAAAACTTTTTTTAAAAAAAAGAGGGCCTAAAAGAGATTTTGTAAAATTTGGAAAAAGGGATTTCAAAATCAAGCCCAGACCCACCCCCGGTCTTGTTTTTGCTGAGAGTCCTGAGAGTCCCTTTGACTGCAAGGAGATCCAACCAGTCCATTCTGAAGGAGATCAGCCCTGGGTGTTCTTTGGAAGGAATGATGCTAAAGCTGAAAGTCCAGTACTTTGGCCACCTCATGCCAAGAGTTGACTCATTGGAAAAGACTCTGATGCTGGGAGGGATTGGTGGCAGGAGGAGAAGGGGACGACAGAGGATGAGATGGCTGGATGGCATCACCGACTCGATGGGTGTGAGTTTGAGTGAACTCCAGGAGTTGGTGATGGACAGGGAGGCCTGGCATGCTGTGATTCACGGGGTTGCAAAGAATTGGACACGACTGAGTGACTGAACTGAGCTGAACTGAAGTGAGTTAGGATGAAGCTCAGGGAATCTGATGGGAGAGGGGAGGGATAGCTTTAACACAGGAACCTCTCTTTACAGATGACTCCAGGGGTAGTTCCCTGTAGGTCATGGCACTGGTATGTCAGAGAGTAACTTGGGGACCTTGGTTTTTTGGAGTAGTGAATAGTAGCATAGGCTGTATATGGGCCAAAAGTGGGGAGAGAAGCTCAGAGGGAAGAAGGCAGAGGGCATTAATGATAACCTTTGTTCCAAAGTTACCTCAATCTGTAACTCACCTGGGAAGCTTTTTAAAATGCAGATTCTGTGATGGGACCTGAGTGCCTTCATTTCTCACATGCTCCCAGGTGCTACCTGCTACATGGATGTTGCTGGAATGTGGACCGTACCTTGAACACCAAGGACCTGCTTTCCAGTTATAGTTCTCAGACTAGCCTGCAGCAGTGGCTACAGTCCAAAGTCATGGTTCTGGTCCTGACTGCCACTTGCTAGCTGCATTTCCATGGACAAGTTGATTCTTTTGGGCCTCAACTCCTTCATCTGTGCCTGTTTTCCTAACAATTTCTTCTCTCCAGCTAGAGTATGGCCAACTGAGCTCTGGGGCCTTGCAGGTAAATCCTCCAGAAAAAATGAATACCCAGAGTAGAGTGGAACTGCTCCACTGCAGCAGGGGCTATTCTCAGCCTTTCACACTGCCAAAAGGGCCGACTTTGTTACCCATTACTATAAAGTGGGGAGCCATCGCTTTCTTCCTGACATCTTATTCTTTTTCTCAGCCATGGATTTCCCTGATGGAGAGGATAAAGAGGAGTTGTTGGGGGGCAAAGGAACACTAAACTCTGTGTCAGAGAGTAACTCTAATGTTTTAAAGTTCTTACAAAATGGAAAGTGCCATTTCATAGTGTTTCACACTATCTATACCTGTGCAAATCTGAGAACACAAAGTTTCCTTTCTAGACTCTAGTTTAGTCCATAAAATTGTTTTCAGGGCTGATTACTAGAGTTTTTTAGAAATACAGAGCCCTTATGTCCCATAAAATTATTTGCTTCCCTTCTTTCTTAAAAAAGAATTTGAGGTGCTAAATTCTGCTGTCATTGGGGAGATAATTGTGTTTGATGATAGAGAAACCAGTTTTCTGGTACTGCACGATTGCAGGGATTGGAGTTTGAATGTATGTTATTGTCTCGAGACCATCAAGTAGGAGGGGGAGGACGGCTTGCTCGCATGCTGTGGCACTTATCAGGAGCCATTCATCCCCTTCCCCAGGCAGACTAGTTGAGCAGACCCAGAAATGCACCATCCTCCTTTGCATTCAGCTTCCCTGAATTATAGCTCTGATAATCTGCCATGGCAATGTGATTGCTCTTGATTGCTTCTCATAAATTCTGATGAGAAGGATGCAGGCATGGGAATCATTGCCTTTTATCTGATTTCTTTTCTACAGGAAATCTCTAAGATAAATCCCACTTCCTTGTGGCAAGAGGAGACAGTCTACAGGCTTAGAGATTCACTGTGAAGGAAAGGGTTGCTTTGGGACACTTTATCCTCTGGCCACATTCCCTGAGTGTTTGATCATTTCAGCACCATTATTCTCCCAAGTGATGTCAAGCCAACGTTTACTTCCCCCACCATCTGCTACACTACTGACCCTACTGGCACTTTGATCAAAGCTACTGCCAGCTTGGGACTGTGGAGGTAACTAGAAAACTAGGTCACATAATTAAATGCACATTTATTCCATACTGTCTCCTGGATCTCACATGGTGTGAGGTATTACGGAACACACAATGGGTACATTTAGATAACATTAAAAACAAACAAACAAACATTACATCAGTAGCAAGGCTTCTTTTTCATTGAGAACTTTTTGGACTGAGGAGGTTGACACTCACTTTAGATATGCCACTCCATCCAGGGTGGCTGGTACATTGTACCTTCTCATGTACTCATGCATCTCTGGGAAGCTTTGCCTCACATAGTCTTCAGCACTGCTCTCCCGGACAGTTCCAAAACGGAAGCCTTGAGAGGGATGATGTAGCTATGAGGCAGAAAAAGAAATGTCTTGAATATAAATTATTCCTAGAGTTGTTTTCAAAATTTTCTTTTTCTATCATTATTTGGAGTCTATAATGACCTTGCATTTTTCAAATACACACAGCCATAGATATAAATTTCCATGTACCAACATAGGTACATGCTCTTTCATACCAGCTTTCACATAAATAAATGTTTTATCCTCACATAAGTAACTAGTCTCTCTCCAGAAGCAAACAGATGAAAACAACAAATAGAAAATACAAAACAGCTTTCTTCTGTATATTGAGAGTCTGTCAGAATTCTTTACAAATTATAAAATGACATATGAAATCAACCTTGGTAATCATATTATAAATTGCTTGTTAGGCAAAGCATAAAGTTAAGATAATAAATTAAAGATTGTGCCGTTCCTTGGTTAGAACTACACAAAGGCCAAGTTAAAATCCTGCAACCTGATATCAAAATATACATGACTCCAAACCATGAATTCACCTCCTTTATGTTTATTAGTTTTTATGCTGTAGTATATTTGAAGTTCATTGAATTTATTTTTGGTATAATTATGAAATGATTTCTTTCCCTTAGATAACTCTGTTATCCAGTGCTGAGTCATGTTGTATATTTTCTCAAATGGAATGGTATGTAAGACAGATAGGAGCAACAGAGGAGGCAGCTAGCAGGAGTAGATCCAATAATGTCATGGTTCTCCAGGATGCAAGACCTCACAGTGAGGAGAGGCAGTGCGCTGGGAGTCATGCAGAAGCTCTCTGTCACTAAGTATTAAAGATACAGTACATGAGACAGTATAATTCATGGAAGTTGTACAGAAGTATTAATACAGGATCTAGAGTTATTTCAAAGAAAAGAATCAACTTGGTGTTTTTTTCTTTTTCTTTTTTTCAAGTTCTTTACACACCTACAGATTAAGAAATCACTTAATTTGGTAATAAAAAATTTATATTTGAAGATTACTTAGTTTTGACACAGGAAAGGGTCTAACAATATGGCAATAGTTAAATTATTTGCCACATTCTTATAGAATGTTATCTAATGTATAAATCATGTTTGTAAAGCATATTTAATAAAACAAAGCAAATGCTCATATGACAGTGGAGAAAAGGCTCTTGTATGGTCTGCTACCTGCTACTGCCTGCTAAGTTGCTTCAGTCGTGTCTGACTCTGTGCGACCCCATAGACGGCAGCCCACCAGGCTCCCCCGTCCCTGGGATTCTCCAGGCAAGAACACTGGAGTGGGTTGCCATTTACTTCTCTAATGCATGAAGGTGAAAAGTGAAAGTGAAGCTGCTCAGTCGTGTCCGACTCTTCGCGACCCCATGGACTGCAGCCCACCAGGCCCTCTGTCCATGGGATTTTCCAGGCAAGAGTACTGGAGTGGGGTGCCATTACCTTCTCCGCTTGTCTGGTCTGATCAGAGGTAAATATGTATATAGTTATTTTAAGGGCTTCCCAGGTGGTGTACTGGTAAAGAATCTGCCTGCCAATGCAGGAGATGTGGTATTCTTGCCTGGAGAATTCCAAGGACAGAGGTGCCTGGTGGATTACAGTCCATGGGGTTGCAAAGAGTTGGACACAACTGAGCATGCACGCATTCATAGTTATTTTAAATACTGTGGCCCCCTCATGTACATCATATATACATATGTGTACACACAGAACACACACACACCCCTGGGAAGAAAATATATCAAGATATTAACAATGGTTGTTGCATATATTTATTCATAGATTGGCTACAGAAACATGCCTCATGTCTGTAAGTTAAAAAACTACATTCAGTGAAGTAAGTCATTGATCTATGTCAATATTTTTTGGGGGGCAGCTTTGCATAAGGAGTTACTGGGCCCACAAAGTTAAATACCTACAATCATTGCCACAAAGTGACTTACCACCTGCTTTGTGATATTTCTTTGGATATCTCACTGTTGAACAGGCTGTATGGCATATACTTGTGTTCAACTGTTCATTTACACACTGGATAAATTCTAATGTTTTAAGCCAGTATAACCTTAATGAGGCATCAATAATATTAGCTAACATTTATTGATTTTAATGTGCTAACTGATGTTTATCTGCATTATCTTGATTAATCCTCATAAAAACCTGATTAATCCTTATAAAAACCTCATAAAAAGGACTCTAGTAATACTTCCTTTTTAAGGATTAATCAACTAGGAGCTCAGTGAAATGTAGCAAGTAATAGTAAGTAATAAAAGTAGTAAGATCACACAGCTAGAAGTAGTAGGGATTGGATTACAACCTATGTCTGTTTCACTTCAAAGTCCACACCATTACCGACCACATTAGCCTGTCTTCCAGGTCATGGGAACAAATGGAGAGAAGATGTTTATTAGAATAAACTCACCAGTCTTTTAAAATATTCTCCTTAAGCATTAGGCCTAGGCTGTTCTTACAGTAGCAGATTGCAACCCTATAGCTTGAGCAAGGCAAACTTATCAGCATCTGTTTATCCAACAGCTATTCATTTTTAAAGCCTAGATCAAGACTCTGTCTGAAGTCTTTGGCCTTACTGAATTTCACCCTCCTATCCAGGAAGAACAAAAATAAAAATAATTTACTGCCTATTTATCTGTGCTGAGACAGCAACTTGTACTTACATAACACACAGGCTAGGTACTTACTTAGCCATATTTCACACTTGTCATACATTTCTCCTTTGATTTTCCAAAAAAAACCTTATGGGGTATTTCTATTAAGGTCCATTTATAAATAAAGGAACTGAAGATTAGAAAGTTTGTTATTAGCCCAAGACCACAGAGCTAGTAAACGTTGGATGTGGAATATGAACCCAGATAGTCTGATGGAAACAGATTGTTCTGTCATTTTTGAGATTGCATCCAAGTACTGCATTTCGGACTCTTTTGTTGACTATGATGGTTACTCCATTTCTTCTAAGGGATTCTTGCCAACAGTAGTAGATATAATGGTCATCTGAGTTGAATTCATCCATTTCAGTCCATTTTAGTTCACTCATTCCTAAAATGTCGATGGTCACTCTTGCCATCTCCTGTTTGACCACTCCAATTTACCTTGATTCATGGACCTAACATGCCTGTTTCCTATGCAATATTGCTCTTTATAGCATTGGACTTTACTTCCATCACCAGGCATATCCACAACTGGGTGCTGTTTTTGCTTTGGCTCCATCTCTTCATCCTTTCTAGAGTTATTTCTCCACTGATCTCCAGTAGTATATTGGGCACCTATTGACCTGGGGAGTTCATCTTTCAGTGTCCTATCTTTTTGCCTTTTCATACTGTTCATGGGGTCCTCAAGGCAAGAATACTGAAGTGGGTTTCCATTTCCTTCTCCAGTGGACCACATTTTGTCAGAACTCTCCCCCATGACCCATCTGTCTTGGTGGCACTAGATGGCATGGCTCATAGTTTCATTGAGTTAGACAAGGCTGTGATCCATGTGATCAGATTGGTTAGTTTTTTGTGATTGTGATTTTCAGTCTATCTGCCCTCTGATGAAGAAGGATAAGAGGCTTATGGGAGCTTCCTGATGGGAGAAACTTACTGAGGGGGAAACTGGGTCTTGTTCTGATGGGTGGGGCCATGCTCAGTAAATCTTTAATTCAATTTTCTGTTGATGGGTGGAGCTGTGTTCCCTCCCTGCAATTAGAGATACCAAGGGAACATTTCATGCAAAGATGGGCTTGATAAAGGACAGAAATGGTATGGACCTAACAGAAGCAGAAGATATTAAGAAGAGGTGGCAAGAATACACAGAAGAACTGTACAAAAAATATCTTCATGACCCAGATAATCACAATGGTGTGATCACTGACCTAGAGCCAGACATCCTGGAATGTGAAGTCAAGTGGGCCTTAGAAAGCATCACTATGAACAAAGCTAGTGGAGGTGATGGAATTCCAGTTGAGCTATTTCAAATCCTGAAAGATGATGCTGTGAAAGTGCTGCACTCAATATGCCAGCAAATTTGGAAAACTCAGCAGTGGCCACAGGACTGGAAAAGGTCAGTTTTCATTCCAATCCCAAAGAAAGGCAATGCCAAAGAATGCTCAAACTACCGCACAATTGCACTCATCTCACAGCCTAGTAAAGTAATGCTCAAAATTCTCCAATCCAGGCTTCAGCAGTATGTGAACTGTGAACTTTCTGATGTTCAAGCTGGTTTTAGAAAAGGCAGAGGAACCAGAGATCAAATTGCCAACATCCGCAGGAACATGGAAAAAGCAAGAGAGTTCCAGAAAAACATCTATTTCTGCTTTATTGACTATGGCAAAGCCTTTGACTGTGTGGATCACAATAAACTGTGGAAAATTCTGAAAGAGATGGGAATACCAGACCACATGATCTGCCTCTTGAGAAATTTGTATGCAGGTCAGGAAGCAACAGTTAGAACTGGACATGGAACAACAGATGGTTCCAAATAGGAAAAGGAGTTGATCAAGGTTTTATATTGTCACCCTGCTTATTTAACTTAAATGCAGAGTACATCATGAGAAATGCTGGACTGGAAGAAGCAGAAGCTGGAATCAAGATTGCCAGGAGAAATATCAATAACCTCAGATATGCAGATGACACCATCCTTATGGCAGAAAGGGAAGAGGAACTAAAAAGCCTCTTGATGAAAGTGAAAGTGGAGAGTGAAAAATTGGCTTAAAGCTCAACATTCAGAAAACGAAGATCATGGCATCCGGTACCATCACTTCATGGGAAATAGATGGGGAAACAATGGAAACATTGTCAGACTTTATTTTTTGGGGCTCCAAAATCACTGCAGATGGTGACTGCAGCCATGAAATTAAAAGATGCTTACCCCTTGAAAGGAAAGTTATGACCAACCTAGATAGCATATTCAAAAGCAGGGACATTACTTTGCCAACAAAGGTTCATCTAGTCAAGGCTATGGCTTTTCCAGTGGTCATGTACGGATGTGAGAGTTGGACTGTGACGAAGGTTTAGTGCCAAAGAATTGATGCTTTTGAACTGTGGTGTTGGAGAAGACTCTTGAGAGTCCCTTGGACTGCAAGGAGATCCAACCAGTCCACTCTGAAGGAGATCAGCCCTGGGATTTCTTTGGAAGGAAAGATGCTAAAGCTGAAACTCCAGTACTTTGGCCACCTCATGCGAAGAGTTGACTCATTGGAGAAGACTCTGATGCTGGGAGGGATTGGGGGCAGGAGTAGAAAGGGACGAGAGGATGAGATGGCTGGATGGCATCACTGACTCAATGGATGTGAGTCTAGGCGAACTCCAGGAGTTGGTGATGGACAGGGAGGCCTGGCATGCTGCAATTCATGGGGCTGCAAAGAGTCGGACACGACTGGGTGACTGAACTGAACTGAAACTATGGTGGAGGTAATGAAGATAATGGCGACTTTCTTCAAAAGATCCCATGCATGTACTACTACACTCACTGACCCCAACCCTGCAGCATGCCACCACTGACCCATGTGTCTGCTGGAGATTCCTGGATGCTCAATGGGCAAGTCCCGGTCAGTCTCTTGTGGGGTCACTGCTCATTTCTCCTGGGTCCTAGTGCACACAAGGTTCTGTTTGTGCCCTCCAAGAGTCTATTTCCTAGTCCTCTGTAAGTTTTAGCAGCACTATGGTGGGGTTAATGGCGACCACCTCCAAGAGGGCTTATGCTATACCCAAGTCTGTTGCACCCAAAGCCCCTGTCCCTGTGGCAGTCCATTGCTGACCCATACCTCCACAGGAGATGCTCAGACACAGTTCTGCTTCAGTCTCTGTGGGGTCCCTGGATCATGGTGTGCAAAAGGTTTATTTGAGCCCTCTCAGCATCTCTGATGGGAATGGGGTTTGATTCTAAAGGCTAATTTGCCTCTACTACCATCTTGCTGGGGCTTCTCTGTTGTGCTTGGGAGTGGGGTATCTCTTCACAGTCACTCTTGGGCCTGCTGTCTTACTGGGGTTTCTCTGACCTTGGATGTGGTGTATCTCCTCATAGCCATTCCAGCAAAGTGCAGCCACAGCTCCTGACTTTGGACTTGGGGTATCGCCTCATTCAATGTTACGGTAATCCAAGTCTATGCCTTGACCAGTAATGCTGAAGAAGCTGAAGTTGAACAGTTCTATGAAGACCTACAAGACCTTCTAGAAATAACACCAAAAAAAAAAAAAATGTCCTTTTCATCATAGGGGATTGGAATGCAAAAGTAGGAAGTTGAGAGATACCTGGAGTAACAGGAGAACTTGGCCTTGGAGTACAGAATGAAGCAGGGCAATAGCTAATAGAATTTTGCCAAGAGAACACACTGGTCATAGCAAACACCCTCTTCTAGCAACACAAGAAAGGTCTCTACACATGGTATCATCAGATGGTCAGTACAGAAATCAGACAGATTATATTCTTTGCAGCCAAAGATGGAGAAGCTCTATACAGTCAGCGAAAACAAGACCGGGAGCTGACTGTGTCTCAGATCATGAACTCCTTATTGCCAAGTTCAGACTTAAATTGAAGAAAGTAGGGAAAACCACTAGACCATTCTGGTATGACCTATATCAAATCCCTTAAGATTATACAGTGGAAGTGAGAAATAGATTCAAGGGATTAGATCTGATAGAGTGCCTGATGAACTATGGACAAAGATTCATGACATTGTACTGGAGACAGGGATCAAGGCTATCCCCAAGAAAAAGAAATGCAAAAAATCAAAATAGCTGTTCAAGGAGGGCTTGCAAATAGCTGTGAAAAGAAGAGAAGTGAAAAACAAAGGAGAAAGGGAAAGATATACCCATTTGAATGCAGAGTTCCAAAGAATAGCAAGGAGAGATAAGAAAGCCTTCCTCAGTCATCAGTGCAAAGAAACAGGAAAACAATAGAATGGGAAAGTCTAGAGATCTCTTCAAGAAAATTAAAGATACCAAGGGAACATTTCATGCAAGATGGGCTCAATAAAGGACAGAAATGGTATGAACCTAACAGAAACAGAAGATATTAAGAAGAGGTGGTAAGAATACACAGAAGAACTGTACAAACAAGATCTTCATGACCCAGATAACCATGATGGTATGATCACTCACCTAAAGCCAGATGTCCTAGAATGTGAAGTCAAGTAGGCCTTAGGAAGCATCACTATGAACAAAGCTAGTGGAGGTGATGGAATTCCAGGGGAGCTATTTCAAATCCTAAA
Source organism: Tragelaphus eurycerus (assembly GCA_935064755.1). Lineage (NCBI taxonomy): Eukaryota > Metazoa > Chordata > Mammalia > Artiodactyla > Bovidae > Tragelaphus > Tragelaphus eurycerus. The sequence goes on along the minus strand of CAKXYN010000047.1, from coordinate 11,795,781 downwards.
ATATGATGCTGTGAAAGTGCTGCACTCAATATGCCAACAAATTTGGGAAACTCAGCAGTGGCCACAGGACTGGAAAAGGTCAGTTTTCATTCCAATTCCTAAGGAAGGCAGTGCCAAAGAATGCACAAACTATCACACAATTGCACTCATCTCACAGCCTAGAAAAGTAATGCTCAAAATTCTCCAAGCCAGGCTTTAGCAATATGTGAGCCATGAACTTCCAGTTGTTCAAGTAGTTTTAGAAAAAGCAGAGGAACCAGAGATCAAATTGCTAACATCTGTTAGATTATAGAAAAGGCAAGAGAGTTCCAGAAAAACATCTATTTCTGCTTAATTGCCTAGGCCAAAGCCTTTGACTGTGTGGATCACAACAAACTATGGAAAATTCTCCAAGAGATTGGAATACCAGGCCATCTGACCTGCCTCTTGAGAAATCTGTATGCAGGTCAGGAAGCAACAGTTAGAACTGGATATGGAACAGCAGACAGGTTCCAAATCATGAAAGGAGTACATCAAAGCTGTATATTGTCACCCTGCTTATTTAACTTATATGCAGAGTACATCATGAGAAACACTGGGCTGGATGAAGCACAAGCTGGAATCAAGATTGCCGGGAGAAATATCAATAACGTCAGATATGCAGATGACACCATCCTTATGGCAGAAAGGGAAGAGGAACTAAAAAGCCTCTTGATGAAAGTGAAAGAGGAGAGTGAAAAGGTTGGCTTAAAGCTCAACATTCAGAAAACTAAGATCATGGCATCTGGTCCCATCACTTCATGGGAAATAGGTGGGGAAACAGTGGAAACAGTGTCAGACTTTATTTTTGGGGGCTCCAAAATCACTGCCGATGGTGACTGCAGCCATGAAATTAAAAGACACTTGCTCATGGAAGGAAAGTTATGACCAACTTAGACAGCATATTAAAAAGCAGAGACATTACTTTGCCAACAAAGGTCCATCTAGTCAAGGCTGTCATTTTTCCAGTGGTCATATATGGATATGAGAGTTGGACTATAAAGAAAACTGGGCACCAAAGAATTGATGCTTTTGAACTGTGGTGTTGGAGAAGACTCTTGAGAGTCCCTTGAACTGCAAGGAGATCCAACCAGTCTATCCTAAAGGAAATCAGTCCTGAATATTCATTGGAAGGACTGATGCTGAAGCTGAAACTCCGATACTTTGGCTACCTGATATGAAGAACTGATTCATTTGTAAAGACCCTGATGCTGGGAAAGATTAAGGTGGGAGGAGAAGGGGCCGACAGAGGATGAGATGATTGGATGGCATCATCGACTCAATGGATATGAATTTGAGTAATCTCCCGTAGTTGGTGATGGACAGGGAGGCCTAGAGTGCTGCAGCCCTTGGCATCACAAAGAGTCGGACACGACTGAGTGACTGAACTGAATTGAAATGAGTGTGATGGACAATAGTGAGCTCCGAACACCATGAACAGATCTTCTGACACTATGTCATGTTGACTCTGGACCTCCTCATTACAAAACTTGCTACTTACAGATCAGGCAGTGAGCTAAGGGCTTTGTACATTTCAAATTCTGCAAAATCGATGTCATTTTCATATTTTACAGATTAAGATTCTGAGGTTTGGGTAAACTAATAATCAAATTCTGATAGCTAGTCATTAGCAAGATTCAGCCCTTGTTTTTTTCCCTAACATGCAGACCAAGTTTCATTCATGTGCGGACCAGTTACCTATTATGACACTTGGTACCTGAAGAGGGCTCTATAAATGTGTGTCAAATCAATTAATTTTACCACTATTCTTCTATTCTCTCTTTACCCATAACTTGTATTCATCCTTCTATTTTCAGCCATCACTTCCCTAACTAGCCGACTAGGTCAGAGGATCCTTTCCTCAGCCCTGATAATAAACATACTTTTCTTTTGTAGAACTTATCACAGTTGCACTTTTAAAATTTAACTGTGTAATAGTTTAATGTCTAGCCTTTCATCTTCTCACTGGACTTGAAGCTCTGTGTAAAACATTTAATTAATTGTTGTATTCCAGTGCCTTTCATCATGTAGCTGCTCAATAATATGCTTGATGAATGACTGATGAATTCTTTGAACCCAGAGGGAGATGAGAACTTTGCCATCCCACTTAGCACAGATTGGGCTAACAACAGAGCTTACAACTCAGGCTTCTGAATTGAGCCCTCCTTTTAAGGTAAAAGGATCTTAGGTCAGTAATTAGAATATCTTTGCTTATATAGTCCTTTTTAGAAATAATCTAAATAATAATCTTGAAATAATCCTTTTTAGAAATCCATTTCCTCACATTATACTCTGCAATATTTTTATGGCCTATGAACTATTTCTAGGCAAATTCTGCACTTCTTTTCTTTGTTGAGTGCATCAATACAGCACTGCTTCCTAAGACACCGAAGGGAGTTGGGAACCAGCAGATCCAGTCTTGGAATTCCAGAGGAGGATGAGTGAGCCCTTGTGTCATCTCCTTTCCATGTTTTCCTGCTGCCTTTCATTCATGCCTCTTCATGGCATGGCTCTCATGCCTGTGAAGGGAGCAGTTTTGAGAATGGAAATTCCCTTCAACATTAACATAAATAACCAGAGTCTATGGGAGGAAGCATTCTGTTAGCCTGACCGGGACTCCTCTCTAACCTGGAGAGGTATTACAAACTGCCGTTTCTCCAGTCTAAGCCACCATCATTCCTGCCCTCTGCACATTGCCTCTCTTCCCCTCCAATCCAGTCAGAATAATCTTCCTAGAGCTCCAAACTGGTCATGTCACCCACTTGTTTCACATCTACCAGTGGCTCCCCATTGCTCTGGGATGAAGCTGAAACTCTGGCCTCAGCATGATCCAGCTCCTACCACCTTCTTTCCACTCTCATCTTTCCACTCTTCCCTGGGCCCTGAAGCTTTAACCAGTTTTCTCAGTTCTTCCGACATATACCTTTTGCTTGATCAGGTCTCTTGCCCATAGCCTTCCCTCTACCTGGGATGCTTCCCTTTGTGTAGCTAATTCTAAAATGTCACATCCTCAGAGAAACCTTTGCTGACCCAGGCAATGGCACCCCACTCCAGTACTCTTGCCTGGAAAATCCCATGGATGGAGGAGCCTGGTGGGCTGCAGTCCATGGGGTCGCTAAGAGTCGGACACAACTGAGTGACTTCACTTTCACTTTTTCACTTTCTTGCATTGGAGAAGGAAATGGCAACCCACTCCAGTTTTCTTGCCTGGAGAATCCCAGGGGCAGGAGAGCCTGGTGGGCTGATGTCTATGGGGTCACGCAGAGTCGGACATGACTGAAGTGACTTAGCAGCAGACTAGATTAGGCCACCTGCAACACCCTCCTATTGTACCCTGCAATTTTATATCACATTAGTAACACCTGGGACTATTTGTTCAATGTCTACTTTTCCTGCTTGCTTTTACATTTCCATGAGTGTTGGGCCTATGCCTGTCTCATTTGTGAAGTCATAAGTCCTCAGCAAATGTTGCTGCTGCTGCTGCTAAGTGGCTTCAGTCATGTCTGACTCTGTGCGACTCCATAGACGGCAGCCCACCAGGCTCCTCTGTCCCTGGGATTCTCCAGGCAAGAATACTGGAGTGGGTTGCCATTTCCTTCTCCAATGCATGAAAGTGAAAAGTGAAAGTGAAGTCACTCAGTCATGTTCGACTCTTAGCGACCCCATGGACTGCAGCCTACCAGGCTCCTCCGTCCATGGGATTTTCCAGGCAAGAGTACCGAGGTAGCTGCTATTATTTTCATCATCATTATCATCATGAAGCAAATACAGTGCTTGGTATACAGAGCAGATCCCTGATACGTATTGGTTTAATAAGTCATCATTATTAAAACAAAATTCTCTTAGGTTAGATACATTAAAAATAGACACTTGTGTCACACTTCATGTTGTCTTCCTTTTGAACATTAAATTTTGTCCTTTAATTCTTATCTTAATTCTTTCAAAATAGTATGTTCTTTTTTATCTCTATATGTGAGATTATAACAATAACAACAAAAAAGATGAGCTACTAGGCAGTTACAGAATAATAGAATCAGAAAAGGGATCTAAGAAGCTATTGATGCAACTGGATAGACTAGCATAGTCCGCACTTTGTGTCCATGTGGTGTGTAATTCAAACATCCAGGGATATCAGAAAGCCTGCATCCAGGAGGGAGGATAAAAGCATACAAAGAGCTAAAGTAGTTCAGCTGCATTACAATCATCACCAGGAAGCCCCAGAGAGAGAAAAATTTCTTTAAAGTTTCAGCTAAATATTTTACCAGCTCTTGCAATTCTGTTTATATTTGTGTCAGCCTCTTCAGGCCTTGGGGAGATATCTAAGGTTAAACTACCTATTTGTATGTGAATTGTTCAGTATTAATGGAATACTGAACTCTACTCAGAGCACCTGTGTGGAGAATAATTAGACATTTTGAAGAAAGCAAAGTGGCTCAAAACAAAATGGAAGCAAACTCAAGAAACAGTCAAGCTTCTCTGTCTATGGTAGATGTAATGAGTGTGAAAGTGTTCGTCACTTAGCCATGTCCAACTCTTTGCGACCCCATGGACTGTAGCTTGCCAGGCTCCTCTGTCCATGGAATTCTCCAGGCAAGAATACTGCAGTGGGTAGCCAATCCCTTCTCCAGAGGATCTTTGTGACTCAGGGGCTGAACTTGGGTCAGATTCTTTACCATCTGAGCCACCAGGGAAGCCCTGTAGATGTGATGATTTTGATTAAAAAACAATCTTAATGTTGGGTATTTTCACTTGGGGTCTATATTTGTACTTATAAGAGATTGTTACTTAAATGGGTGGAATGTAGTCACTGCTGCTGCTAAGTTGCTTCAGTTGTGTCTGACTCTGTGCGACCCCATAGACAGCAGCCCACCAGGCTCCCCCGTCCCTGGGATTCTCCAGGCAAGAACACTTGAGTGGGTTGCCATTTCCTTCTCCAATGCATGAAAGTGAAAAGTGAAAGTGAAGTCGTTCAGTTGCGTCCGACTCCTAGTGACCCCATGGACTGCAGCCTACCAGGCTCCTCCATGCATGGGATTTTCCAGGTAAGAGTACTGGAGTGGGGTGCCATTGCCTTTTCTGAATGTAGTCACTAGGCCTGATAAAATGTCTTGTGGAGGTGGGTGGAAGAGGCCATTTTTAACTTTATCAATGGAATGGGATATACTAGGTACTGGGACCTTAGTTCCTCCTCATGCCAATGTATTACCCACTTAAAACTTGTGGACTCTATAAATGGGGTGGTCTCAGAGTTCAGAGGAGCTTTAAAAGTTATCTGCTCTATCCAGTGAATGGCTGAGTCCTTGATAGCAAAGCTATATCTATTACTTGGAGTTTCTTCAAAATGTAGACACTGACCCATTAGGTCTAGGTTAGAGTCTGTGAATCTAAATTTTAGCAGGCTTCCTATTGATGCTGATACCTTGGTTCATGGATCAAACATTAAGTAGCAAAACTTTATTTATAACATCACTACTATATTTCTGTTAAGTCTCTGCTTAGATGTCTCCAGTGACAAGGAAATCACTTTTCTTGAAGCATATCTTCTGTATAGGAAGGATGTCTTTGTGTCCCACCCAACAAATCTATTTGAATATGTAACAATAGTAAAATAACAGCTAATATTTACAAATATTTACTATATGCTAACACAATTAAATCTAATGATATTGCTGCTTTTATTATTTATTGCTACGTATGAGAATTGAGATTCACGGAGATTTCAGCACATTGTCTTAGGCCAGCAGAAAGAGATAAATTAAGATCTGAATCTGACTCTGTCTGACTTGAAGCCCTTAGCTTTCTCTAGCACTACATTCTGCCTTTATAGACTTGTGTTATTGTCCAAGTTTTGGTGATGACTTTAAATAATACAAACCTATCTGTGCTACAAATTCAAAATCATTTTGGTTGTTATAGATGTGACTGTATGGTTCATATTGCAAACTAGGACATTTCTTTAAAAGGGGACACTATTGATTATTACAGAGATAGCAGACACACTGGAATTATCCCCAACAAACAGGGATGTGTGTTCACTGAGTTATTACTCACTTTCTGAACATTGTTGTTGTTATTCAGTCACTCAGTCGTGTCTGACTCTTTGCTACCCCATGGACTGCATGAACGTTAGAAAACAGAAAAATGAGGCTGAAAATAATGTTACCCAGTGTTTCTGTAATGTGAATTACTGAAAATTTATATTTTATATAAATTTTATATCACAGTATTTTTACATGTTATTCCTATTTTCATTTTTAAAATTTTTAAAAATTGATTTATTTTTATTGAAGGATAATTGTTTTACAGAATTTTGCTGTTTTTTGTCAAACCTCAGCATGAATCAGCCATAGGTATACATATATCCCCTCCCTTTTGAAACTCCTTCCTATCTCTCTCTCCATCTCACCCCTTTAGATTGAAACAGAGCCCCTGCTTGAGTTTCCTGAGCCATAGAGCAAATTCCTGTTGGCTTTCTCTTTTACATATGGTAATGTAAGTCTCCATGTTACTCTCTCCATACATCTCACCCTCTCTTCCCCTCTCCGCATGTCCACAAGTCTATTCTCTATGTCTGTTTCTCCATTGTTGCCCTGTAAATAAATTCTTCAGTACCATTTTTCTAGATTCTGCATATATGCATTAGAATATGGTATTTATCTTTCTCTTTCTGACTCACTTCACTCTGTATAATAGGTTCTAGGTTCATCCACCTCATTAGAACTGACTCAAATGCATTCCTTTTTATGGCTGAGTAATATTACAGAATATTACAGAAGCAAGGTTCTTCTTTATTTGCAATTAAATTTCTTTATTTTAGAATAGCTGATGTATAATATTATATAAATTATATGTGTAAAATATAGTGATTCACAATTTTTACTGCCTTTCTTCTTTTCAGTCTAATCTCTAGTGAACAACATTCTTTGACATCACCTTTGATTTATATGAGCTGTAGCCCAGGTTCGTCTGACAACCTGAGTCATTGCATCAAATCCCTTGTACAGACTAGGGGTTAGCAAACTATGCCCCATGGGCCAAAGCCAGCCTGCCACTTGCTTTTGTAAATCAAGTTTTATTGAAACTCAGCCAGGCCCAATCATTTGTATTGTCTACTGCTTTTGAACTACAAAGGTAAGAGCTGGGACTATATGGTTTCAAAAAGCCTAAAATATTTACTATTAGGCTCAAATAGAAAATGTTTGCTGGTCCCTGGTATGGACAATAATTAATCTGACTATCTCTTTGACTCCTCTAGTCTAAAATCCAAATAGTTGCTTAAGTGGTGCCACCTTTGGAGGTGAATAAACAGAGGTGCATGCATGCTCAGTCATTTCAGTCATGCCCAACTCTTTGTGACCCCATGGACTATAGCCCACCAGACTCCTCTGAACATGGGATTCTTCAGGTAAGAATACTGGAGTGGGTTGCTGTGACCTCCTCCAGAGGATCTTCCCAACCCAGGGATCAAACCTGCATCTCTTGTCTCCTACATTGGCAGGTGGGTTCTTTTCTTTACCACTAGTACCACCTGGGAAGCCCGAATAAACAGAGATAGATTTGGGAAATCTCAGTAGATTTCTGCAGTTTAGTTCAGTTCAGTTGCTCAGTCGTGTCCAACTCTTTGTGACCCCATGGACTGCAGCACACCAGGCCTCCGTGTCTATCACCAACTCCTGGAGTTTACCCAAACTCATGTCCATTGAGTCAGTGATGCCATCCAACCATCGCAACCTCTGTCATCCCCTTCTCCTGCCTTTAATCTTTCCCAGCATCAGGGTCTTTTCAAATGAGTCAGCTCTTTGCATCAGGTGGCCAAAGTATTGGAGTTTCAGCTTCAACATCAGTCCTTCCAATGAATATTCAGGACTGATTTCCTTTAGGATAGACTGGTTGGATCTCCTTGCAGTCCAAGGGACTCTCTCAAGAGTCTTATCCAACACCACAGTTCAAAAGCATCAATTCTTCAGCACTCAGCTTTCTTTATAGTTCAACTCTCACATCCATACATGATTACTGGAAAAACCACAGCCTTGACTAGATGGACCTTTGTTGGCAAAGTAATGTCTCTGCTTTTGAATATGCTGTCTAGGTTGGTCATAACTTTCCTTCCAAGAAGCAAGTGTCTTTTAATTTCATGGCTGCAGTGACCATCTGCAGCAATTTTGGAGCCCCCCAAACAAAGTCAGCCACTGTTTCCATTGTTTCCCCAACTATTTGCCATGAAGTGATGGGACCAGATGACATAATTTTCTTTTCTGAATGTTGGGTTTTAAGCCAACTTTTTCACTCTCTCACTTTCATCAAGAGGCTCTTCAGTTCTTCTTCACTTTTTGCCATAGGGGTGGTGTCATCTGCTTATCTGAGGTTATTGATATTTCTCCCGGCAATCTTGATTTCAGCTTGTGATTCCTCTAGCCCAGCGTTTATCATGAGGTATTCTGCATGTAAGTTAAATAAGTAGGGTGACAATATACAGCCTTGATGTACTCCTTTTCCTATTTGGAACATGTCTGTTGTTCCATGTCCAGTTCTAACTGTTCTTACTTCCTGACCTACATACAGTTTCTCAAGAGACAGGTCAGCTGGTCTGGTATTCCCATCTCTTTCAGAATTTCCCAGTTTGTGGTGATCCACACAGTCAAAGGCTTTGGCATGGTCAATAAAGCAGAAATAGATGTTTTTCTGGAACTCTCTTGCTTTTTCCATGATCCAGCAGATGTTGGCAATTTGATCTCTGGTTCCTCTGCCTTTTCTAAAACCAGCTTGAACATCTAGAAGTTCACGGTTCATGTATTGCTGAAGCCTGGCTTGGAGAATTTTGAGCATTACTTTGCTAGCATGTGAGATGAGTGCAATTGTGCGGTAGTTTGTGCATTCTTTGGCATTGCCTTTCTTTGGGATTGGAATGAAAACTGATCTTTTCCAGGCCTGTGGCCACTGCTGAGTTTTCCAAATTTGCTGGCATATTGAGTGCAGCAATTTCGAAGCATCATCTCTTAGCATTTGAAATAGTTCAACTAGAATTCCATCACATCCACTACCTTTACCACTTGGCTTCACATTCCAGGATGTTTGGCTCTAGGTGAGTGATCACACCATTGTGCTTATCTGGGTCATGAAGATCTTTTTTGTATAGTTCTTCTGTGTATTCTTGCCACCTCTAATTAATATCTTCTGCTTCTGTTAGGTCCATACCATTTCTGTCCTTTATTGAGCCCATCTTTGCATGAAATGTTCCCTTGGTATCTCTAATTTTCTTGAAGAGATCTCTAGTCTTTCCCATTCTATTGTTTTCCTCTGTTTCTTTGCACTGATCACTGAGGAAGGCTTTCTTATCTCTCCTTGCTATTCTTTGGAACTCTATATTCAAATGGGTATATCTTTCCTTTTCTCCTTTGCTTTTCACTTCTCTTCTTTTCACAGCTATTTGTAAGGCCTCCCCAGACAGCCATTTTGCTTTTCTGCATTTCTTTTTCTTGGGCATGGTATTGATCCCTATCTCCTATACAGTGTCACGAACCTCCATCCATAGTTCATCAGATCTAGTCCCTTAAATCTATTTCTCACTTCCACTGTATAATCATAAGGGATTTGATTTAGGTCATACCTGAATGGTCTAGTGGTTTTCCCTACTTTCTTCAATTTCAGTCTGAATTTGGAAATAAGGAGTTCATGATTTGAGCCACCGTCAGCTCCTGGTCTTGTTTTTGCAGACTGAATAGAGCTTCTCCATTTTTGGCTGTAAAGAATATAATCAATTTGATTTCTGTGTTGGCCATCTGGTGATATCCATGTGTAGAGTCTTCTCTTGTGCTGTTGGAAAAGGGTATTTGCTATGACCAGTGCATTCTTTTGGCAAAACGCTATTAGCCTTTGCCCTGCTTCATTCTGTACTCTCCAAGGCCAAATTTGCCTGTTACTCCAGGTGTTTTTTTACTTCCTATTTTTGCATTCCAGTCCCCTATAATGAAAAGGACATTTTTTGTGTGTGTTAGTTCTAAAAGATCTTGTAGGTTTTCATAGAACCGTTCAACTTCAGCTTCTTCAGCTTTACTGGTCAGGGCATAGACTCGGATTACTGCTTTTTGGTGCTGCCTAAATTTAGGCCTTGATACAACTGAGCGACTTCACTTTCTCTTTTCACTTTCATGCATTGGAGAAGGAAATGGCAACCCTCTCCAGTGTTCTTGCGTGGAGAATCTCAGGGACGGGGGAGCCTGGTGGGCTGCTGTCTCTGGGGTTGCACAGAGTCAGACAAGACTGAAGTGACTTAGCAGCAGCAGCAGCAGCAGAAAATTTAGGCCTTAGCAATGATGATACATCTCATTTCTAGCTGCATGGAATAATCAACACCCAGCAGGAGGTCCAGACTACTAAAGCCCTTTTTTCTTTCTAGGACCAGTGGCAGGAAGGCTCTGGTCACACAATTTCAAGTAGAAGCATTTGTATGATGTTGGACTAATTTTGAATTTAATCTTAAATCCTAGTGGCAGGTGCTATTGGAGCAGCCTCCACAGGCCCAAAGTTAGGACAACTGGCCAGTGACACACATGTTCACTTTAGCTAAGTTATTTCTTCATTTCATCCTCTTATTTGCCATTTCCTCCACTTCTCATCTTTTTGATGCAGATTTTGTATATTTGCCATCTTATCAAAGCTGGAGTTAATCATCATTTCTATATTGTTTCTTCCATTGTTTTAATAATGGTAATAGCTAACCCTTACTGGATGTCTCCTTTATTCCAGCCACTGTGCCAAGATCTTAAATTAATCCTCATAGCATCCTTTTGTGGTACATATAATGATTATCCCCATTTCAAAGATGGGATGGGGGGTAGGGATTGAATCTGGAAGTGGTTATGCAACTTGCCCAAGGCTGCAAAACCAGAAAGTGGCAAATCAAGGAGGTGGATCCAGAAACCTGAGAACCTGTGCTATTAATCTTTTGTTTATCCTGCCTTCAGGAAAGATTCTTCTTCTGTAAACTATAGCTAACATAGACATTTCTCATGCCTAATGGTTAATTTAATCCAAACAACTAGTGCTGGCTTACAAAAGAAGACAAAAAGCCCATTCCCACTGGGTTTTTAAACAATGTGTTTATCACAATTATAGCAAAGCAGCAAAAACAGCAACATTTGAACTGTGCTATTTAAAAAACTCATTCATGGACATTATTGTATTCACAAGGCACAAGCAGTCTGATGGTTTCTGTGTTCTATTCATACAAGGTTAAAAGAAGCTAGATGGATAAGAGTCCCTAAAACAAGCAAATTCATCCTTGAAACCCTGGGGGTCAAACTCATGTGTTTAAAACCTAGCAGTCTTGGGAGTGGCTGTAGGAGAACTGAGCCCTCCCTGCTTGGTTCTCCCTGGCCAGCATCACTGCAACTTCATACACATATTTGCTGTCACACTGGCCATCTATTTGCTTCTTTTCTTCACTCTACTTAGATTACCAGTGGGGATGAGCGACTGACACTGAAGAGACATGTCAAAGTCAGAGAGGCTATAAAAATAAGGAGTCCAAGAGGACTTTCCTGGTGGTCCAATGGTTAAAAATTTGTCTTCAAATGCAGGGGATGTGGGTTCAGTCCTTGTGTGGAGAACTTAGTTGCCCACATATTGGGGACAGGTAAGCCCGTGCACTGCAATGAAAGATCCCGAGTGTCATAATGAAGACCTGATGCAGCCAAACAGATAAATAAATGTTTAAGAAATGAGTCCAGGGTACAGGAAAGAGCATCTGGGGGAGACGCCAGAGAACATTTTGTCCATTCATATGTACATATGTAGCTTGCATTTATTAAGAACTCGCCATATGCCAAGCATGTGCTAGAACCTTAAGTGGATTGTATATTTTAAGCCTCATAACAACCCTACAAGGTATTTATTTTCATCTCCAACTTTCACACAAGAAATAAGGTTTATGTTTAAATAACTTGCCCAAGGTGAATCAGCCAATATAGGAAGACTCTGAACTTAGTCAGACTACAGAGACTTCGTATGTAAACATTCTGATCTATATGATAAGGAGAGTTATGCTCTAATGAAAAAGGGGAAGAAAGGTCTTGCTGCGGGTCACAACAAAAGCAAAAGTGAGCTTTAAAAACCCTGAACTCAGGCTCAAACACAATCCTGTTGAATGTATAATTCCCTCCTCAAATGACTGGCTGACAAAATTGTTCTTTATTTCTACTTTATAGTAAGCTATGCTCAACAACACTTTCCCGTCTCCTATTTATGAAACCGTGAGTTTACAGTCTTTATGTTCTTCTCTAAAAATTAATTTCCTGAATTTAACTTGCCCAGAAACATCCATGAAATGGCACTGTGGTACTCATTGTCTGGGCCTCTAGAAGTCCTTGGGGTCCCTCTGTCTCATGCATATTCATACAAGGGTAGGGGCTATTATCATGGGTCTTTGTAGTCTAAAGGCTAGATGCTATAGGATTTCTAGAGGGGGATTATTACTATTCTGCTATAAATGTTCTATCTTCTTTCTTGACTGTTCCCTTTCTTTGATGCAAGTCATTTTATTTTGCTTCTCTGATCCTGGTCTAACGCTTTATTCTGTTTATCTGGAGCAGGCTATCCTTTTCAGTTCATGGAAACCATTCCGATTGTCTTATTGACAATCTCCTTTGAATCCCATTTTATGTTATGTGATCTTGTGGAGCTAGGGCCATTTCTCCCTTATATGTCAGACTAATCATTTCCATACTGGTACTATAACAGTACTGGTATTTCCCAGTACAGAGGCATGGAAGAATAACAATGATGGCAGTGGTGATGATGATGTAGTCACTATGTGCCAGGCATTGTTTAAATGCTTTGGACAGAGTAACTTTTATAATCATTACGACAATCCTATGAGGTTGATTCTATCATCACATCAGTTTTACAGGTAAGCAATCTGAGGCACAGAGTAACTAACTTGTTTGAGCTTACAGAGCCAATAAATGAGAGAACTGGGCAGCCTGTGTGGCCCCATTATTTATGCTCTTGACTATCATTATACATAGCACAAAAGTTTTTGGCTTTACCAGCTATTCCCTTAACTGCTGTGAGACTCAGTTCCCTTATATGCAAAACTGCCAACTGAAAGTTCAGCCATTGTATATGTAGCCCAACAACTAACTGGGAGGGCTTAACTAGTCCCTAAAAATTTCTTAATACTTGTGGCTATCTATTGTGTTGATTACATGCATGACCCTCCACACTTGTCATCTCATTTCAGCCTTCCTATATTCTTACGAGTTAGGGTCTGTTAATAGCTCTAGTTCATGACTGGGGCAAATGAAGCTCAGAGACTTGAGATAACTTCCTCCAGGCTCTTCAGCCCATGCTGTTGCTATACCCACCTATCAGTTGACTCTAGAACCCAACTGCAGGTAAAATATTGTCTTAATGGGATTTTCAGTGATAATTATGATCACAATACAGTTACTTTACAATGATAATTCCTCTAAAGATGTAATTTCACTGTAAGTGACAGATCTGAAGTTTGAATCAGGTCAGCTGAGGCCAGAACCAACACCTTTTATGGAAATGGGAGGACTCCTTTTACCTCATGGCATCAGAACAACATTGTCTTTTTGTTTATATAATTGACTTGCTATCCAGCCAAACTTCAAGGTGAAAAATGACCTGCAGACTTTGGAACTCAAACTTCTCACTTGAGTCATTGCACATCACCAGCAGTCCTGTACCCTGCAAACTGAACAGGCAATAAGGTCCTTGCCGAACCTAGACTCAGCAAGTCTGGGTTGATTAAATGCAAATGAATGAAAACAGCTATAAATTTACCTGCAGTCTAGTGATGTAAGCTTTTTGGCACAGCTCTACCCATATCCTTAAAGCACAGGGACTTGTTTTAATGCCAGTTTTTATTTAATTATATAACAGTAGAATTAAATATTAAAGTAAGCCCAATTTTGCCTTAATTCAGGGTGGGCTGGATGCAAAAGTACAGTAGGAGGTTTAGCCTAAAGGTCAGTAATTTCATAGCACTGACCCCATGAAACCAACCTCTTAGAGATCCACTAAAGTAAAGCATCACAAGCAAAAAGACAGGCAAACTACAGGATAACAGAAAGAAGAGAGATACTTTCCTCTTGCTTTACTTTTCCTTTAGGCTAGCCCTTGATACTTGAGCTGTTTCTAGTAATTTTGTTTGCTATGGTTGAATAGTCAACCTGTCTTTGCTCTAGAAAACTTAGGGAATCAGTGGTTGAGTCATTATACTGGAGGGGCCCTCAAAGAATTCAAGCATCTAATCTGAATAAATGCATCTGAGAGAAGAAGATGCCTCCTCTCCCCGCCTCCTCCAGGGCAGCCTGCGTGTACCTTACTGCCAACTTTTCCATTTGAGACCATCTTCCAGTTTATGACTGAGCTGGTATTTGCTTATCTTTCTCTTCTGTTCACACATTTGCTCTTCTTAAATGAATCACAAGAGCAGCACAACTAAAGCAGCATTTTTGCTTTGTGAGCCAAGCATCAGAAAGTAGCAGTCAGCTGAGTTAAAGAGGCATTCCTTCTCTCCTTTTTTTTTTTTTTTTTTTTGCAAATTTCAGAAAAGTTTCATGCACAATAAAAAAGACATGCAATGATTCACAAAGTTTGCAGTTGAGAAAAATGCGGATCAGCAAGATTAAGCAACGTGACCAAGATTAGACAGCTAAGTGGAACTTTGTCAAATACACATTCAACAGATTGAACTTGTGTACTGCCACTGGAATTTAACCTGAATGTAGTTCTAATTCTGCTACCTCAAGTAATTCTCACAAACAAACTAGGAGCATGAATTGAGGAATTTGCAATTTATATGCAGAAATGGGCTTGATGCAAACTGGAAAACAAGTCTAGGAACTTTCTCTAGTGTCTAGATAGTAGCAGTAAATTCTTTGAAAGTGTGCGATGAATGAATATACCCAGAATGTAAATAAAAAACAAAAGTTTTCTCAGAAGCTAAAAATTCATGGTGTTAATTAATCTATACTGAGTTTAAGAAGATAAGTTAAATGTATCTCACCAGTTTAGAAAAGTATTAATAACTATAAGTGGAAGCTACTTGATTGTTTTAAGATCATCTGTCACATTCAGATCAGATCAGATCAGTCGCTCAGTCATGTCCCACTCTTTGCAACCCCATGAATCGCAGCACACCAGGCCTCCCTGTCCATCACCAACTCCCGGAGTTCACTGAGACTCACGTCCATCGAGTCAATGACGCCATCCAGCCGTCTCATCCTCTGTCATCCCCTTCTCCCCTTGCCCCTAATCCCTCCCAGCATCCGAGTCTTTTCCAATGGGTCAACTCTTAGCATGAGGTGGCCAAAGTACTGGAGTTTCAGCTTTAGCATCATTCCTTCCAAAGAAATCCCAGGGCTGATCTCCTTCAGAGTGGACTGGTTGGTATACACTGGTATGCATTAAAAAGTAATAAAATATTTTTAACAAAAATGTTGATTAAAAAATTTGATCATTTATAAACTGAGTTAACCTTTCCTCTTTTGAGTTCATATTCTGAAGGACAATTTTCAGATAAGTGGGCTCATCTGCAAATAGACAATTTCTTCTGAGAACTATAGAATATTAGAACTATGTTGATCTTATGTGCTAAGTTGTTTCAGTTGTGTTAGACTCTTTGCCACCCTATGGACTTTAGCTCTCCAGGCTCCTCTCTCCTTGGGATTCAGTCTTGGCCAACCCTTTGTGACCCTATGGACTGTAGCCCACCAGGCTCTTCTGCCCTTGGAATTTTCCAGGCACGAATACTGGAGTGTGTTGTCATTTCCTACTTCAGGGGGATTCTTTCGCCCCAGGGATTGAACCTGCATCCCTTGTGTCTCCTGCACTGACAGGCGGATTCTTTACCAATGCATCACCTGGGAAAGCGTGACTATATAGGTAATATTTAAGGATGAAAACTGGACAGAAACAACCTTGAATAGTCAGATCAATTTTTAAGCTATTGAAATTGAAATTACGGAAAAACTTAACTAGTTTCATTTTGTGAAAAAATTTCAAAAAAATTCATTTACTTAATGTCAGAATAGCACATGAATCCATTTTCACTGTAAAATACAAACAAAGGTTTTACGGTATAAAACATTAAAGTAGCTCTTTTCCCTTCCTGATTTTACTGTCTCCTCCAGAAGTAGCCATTGCTGATATTTTAGTTGTCATCATGAGTATTTTTGAGCTTACCTCACTCCCCCAGGGGGCTGAATTTGGTATTCAGATGTACTTTTTTGACTATAACCTGGAAAATGTTCTAACCTTGTTGAAACAACTGTTTGAACAAACATGAACTAGGACTTTAAGCTTAAATATGTAGTTAGCTGGTGTGCAAACCACAAAGTGACACTAATTCCTTAGGTTTCCATAGTAAGTTTTCTTTTTCTTTTTTTTTGTATTTGTCTATTCATTTTCAGCTAAAGAATTTTAAAAAGCCTTTCATACATTTCCTTCTATCAACCCAGGGTGTCAGGACAAAGGAACTGTTGTGTTCTCCATTTACAGACTAGGAAACCAAATTCTGTAGAGATTAAGTGGGTGCAGTCTATTGAGTATATTAATGGCTCCAATTCTTCTCCCCTCTAGGATTCACTTCCTTTGCCGTGTGACCCTGAGCGAGCCTCCCTCTTTGACTCTGATTCAGGCAGATGACTTTCTTTGATCATTAGAATGTTAGCAGACATATGTTAGAACAGTCTTGGGAAAGTGCTTGTACATTTTTGCTTATACTCTGCATGAGAAGGACATGCCTGCTGGACAATGAGGCATGTGGGGGTAGAGCCAGGTCACCCTAGCAAATATTAAAGCCACCCAGATCAGCCAACAGCCAGCTGCTTCCTAAATACATAAGTAAGCCCATACTAGGTTAGCTAAACCTGGCAAACTTGTGAGCTATATAAGTTTTTTTGTTGTATGCCACTGATGTTTTGTGGCTGTTTGTTATGTGGTATTACTGTAGTAACAGGTAACTGATAACAGTGATTATAACTATAAATGAGGATTCAGAAATTTAACTAAGACCCATGTCAGTGTCTAAGCTGGTAAAGAATCTGCCTGCAATGCGGGAGACCTGGGTTTGATCACTGGGTTGGGAAGATCCCCTGAAGAAGGGAAAGGCTACCCACTCCAGTATTCTGGCCTGGAGAATTCCATGGACTGTATAGTCCATGGTGTCGCAAAGAGTCGGACACAACTGAGTGATTTTCACTCTCCTGTCATTTAGAGGCATAAAGCAGAACTGGCTTAGATGTTAAAGAACCTGTCTGCAATGCAGAAGACCCGGATTTGATTCCTGGGTTGGGAAGATCTCCTGAAGAAGGGAATGGCTACCCACTCCAGTATTCTTGCCTGGAGAATTCCACAGACAGAAGAGCCTGGCAGGCTACAGTCCATGGGATCGCAATGAGTCAGACATGACTAAGTGACTAACACTTTCACTTTCATGTCATTTGGCTCAGTATTGCCTTTTCACATTCGAATATGCCACTATACTGGCCTGGAATTCCTATTTCCATTCCTCGTATTCTTCCTTTCAAACCCATATTAGGTACCACCTCCATTAAGAAATCTTCTTTGATCTTCCCAAGAAAGAGTTAACTATCCTTGTGGGTGCCAACTTTCCCTTTTTGCATATTTTTATTATTTCATTAATCATGTGCTTGCTATCTTAGTTGCTTCAGTCATGTCTGACTCTTTGTAACACTATGGACTGCAGCCTGCAGGCCTCTCTGTCCATGGGATTCTCCAGGCAAGAATACTGGAGTGGGTTGCCATGCCCTCCTCCAGGGGATCTTCCCTACCCAGGAACTGAACCTGTATCTGCACTGCAGGCAGATTCTTTACCACTGAGCCTGTGGGGAAGACTTCATTAATTACATTGTAGTGCAATTAGTTGTTTACCTGAATGTATTTCTGAAGGGAATATGAGTTTCTTTGAACTCTTCCAGAAATCATCACAGTACTTCTTAATATATTTGAAATTATATTAATTGATGGAAAGAAAACCATGAAAGAAGGGAATAATTTCTTGCTGAATGATTTCAATAATATTTTTGTTGTGATTTTGCCTGCCATCTAAGTTAGGATCCCTAGGTTAGGTGAAAGTTCAAGAATAAAGAATCCATTAATGCATTATATATGTGTGATTATATATGTGTGTGTTAGTTGCTCAGTTGTGTCTGGCTCTATGTGACCCAATGGTCCATAGCCTGCCAGGCTCCTCTGTCCATGGGATTCTCCAGGCAAGAATATTGAAATGGGTTGCTATTGCCTTCTCCAGGGGATTGTCTCAATCCAGGCATGCAACCCAGGTCTGCCGCATTGCAGGCAGGCTCTACTATCTGACCCACCAGGGAAGTATTAATGTATTATTTCAGCACATATGTACTATATACACTGTGCACCATCACCATAAATAACATAGAGAAGGTCTCTACTCCAATGGAGAAAAATGATGAATAAAAGGCAAACTAGATACATTAAAGAGAGAAAGAAAAAAAAATGACATGATGAGATAGAAATTCAGGTGAAATGGTCAGGGATATTGACTCCTCACTGGGTACTTATTGGTGAATGTACTTCCTTTCCTAGTTATACTACAGGGTTTAATCTTGTTATACATTTTTTGATAACAAAAGATTGGACGTATTGTTCTTTACATCTTACACAGACTCTGCTGCTGCTAAGTCACTTCAGTCGTGTCCGACTCTGTGTGACCCCATAGACGGCAGCCCACCAGGCTCACCCGTCCCTGGGATTCTCCAGGCAAGAACACTGGAGTGGGTTGCCATTTCCTTCTCCAATGTATCAAAGTGAAAAGTGAAAGTGAAGTCGTTCAGTCGTGTCTGACCCTCAGCGACCCCATGGACTGCAGCCCACCAGACTTGTCCATCCATGGGATTTTCCAGGGAAGAGTACTGGAGTGGGGTGCCATTGCCTTCTCCGTTCCTTCTCTGTCCCTAGAGTCCACAGACTCTAGGGACAGAGAATAGCTTGCTGGTTGATTTTACTAAATTCATTGTGTGTGTGTGTGTGCGCACGTGGTGTCTTCCCTTCAGATTTGGAAATTTATGCTACTTGTTTGGAGGGTTATTATAAGCCTGTAAATTCTACAAATAAAATTCATATTGCTTGGTAATACTTCTGGGCTTCTTCTGAGATTTCCCATTTAGAAATGGTCATAGGCTTTATTTTGAAGATGTACGTCAAAGCATAAATCCTGAAAGCCAGTGACTGTTGGTTGTAATTCTTCCTGGGGAAGTCAAGGATGCAGTTGTTCTTGGCCTAATGTTAGAAGTATTCGAAAAATAACTATAGTGGATCTTCAGCCCTTATGTTACATATAATCTGCTCTTATTTATTCATCTAGTTATCTGGGATTGTGGTCATCTACAATTCTGGAGAATTCAGATTTAACAAGTAATTAAAGAGCATTGACACTGGCTGGCCACTATGTTCAGATAGTTTATATACATTATCTCATAATTGTATAAAGACAGTGCTATGAGTAAGTATTATTTTCAAGTCTATTTCTTAGGGATAAAATCTGAAGCTTGGAGTTTAAGTACCTTGCCCAGGATCACAAAAGCCAGTTATGTCCCAGAGACAAGGTTTAAATACAAGTTTTCTGTCCTGAAATAGGATTTAGAGATCTTTCCTTTTTTGACAGCAAATGTTCATCAAGGAAAAGGCTCTGTACTGGGTTCTGGAAATATAGAAATTATCAAAATGGTATGGGGCAATTTTCATGAGATGCTTTCATGTCACCCTATAAACCTTTGACATTACTTTGCCAACAGAGGTCCGTCTAGTCAAGGCTATGGTTTTTCCAGTAGTCATGTATGGATGTAAGAGTTGGAAAGCGCTGAAGAAATGATGCTTTTTGAACTATAGTGTTGCAGAAGACTCTTGAGAATACCTTGGAGTGCAAGGAGATCCAACCAGTCCATCCTAAAGGAGATCAGTCCTGAATGTTCATTGGAAGGACGGATATTGAAGCTGAAGCTCCAATTCTTTGGCCACCTGATGTGAAGAGCTGACTCATTTGAAAAGACCCTGATGGTTGGGAAAGATTGAGGGCAGGAGGAGAAGGGGACAACAGAGGATAAGATGGTTGGATGGCATCACTGGCTCAAAGGACTTGAGTTTGGGTAAATTCTCAGTTGGTGACGGACAGGGAGGCCTGGTGTGCTGCGATCCATGGAGTTGCAAAGAGTTGGATACGACTGAGTGACTGAACTGAACTGAACTGAACTGAATAAACTTTTGAATAAGAGAAGAAGAAAAGGAAAGGGTGTGTTTGAGAAACTCTTCGTAGTAGTTTGTCAACTACTAGAAGGGCAACTTTTGCACTGAATTCCCTAGAGAGCCAGTAGTTGCCAATATTCTGTTTCCACTGAAGACACTGTCCCCTAGGGATGGAATTGACTGCCATGGGTTGATCAGGGGTCCCAGGCAATAAGCCCTGTGCTATGCCCTGCAACTGTGGTTTACATGCTTTCCATAACCTTCTTGGACTAGGGACACCTGGGACAAGCTGGCTTTCATATTTTTCTTCAAAGCAAACTGGTTGAGTACAATTTTCTTTTATGAGACTTAGTTTTCTATCAGCATTAATTTTTATGTATTCAAACTTTCCTGTAATATGCATAATTGCTGAAAGAAAAAGACTATAGAACAGCTATGAATTATGGCTTTTAGGGGAATGAACATTGCAGTTAATGTTGCAAGACAGCTTCCATTATAATCCTGTTTTCACATCCTTATGATTTTTTTAGGGGGATGAAGGGGAGGTATAATTTCCTTTGAGCTAAAATTTTCCATGGTTTGACTCAGCCCAAGGTGATTTTCAAAAATGAAACATTTGCACAAATGTCTCCATTTATTTTTTGAGTTATTGTATTTGGAAAATGCTGCTCATTTTTACTTGAAGTATTAATGCATAAAATATTCCAAGAATAAATGGCTATTAAAACTTCAGTCATCACATGCCACTTGCTTCAGGAATGACATCTGAATAAGACTGTAAAAGAATTATAGTTCCCAAAGGCTAGATTCTCTATATAACTATATTGCAGCATTTAGTGCAAAAATAGTTAAAATATTTAATTATTTTCAGAGTTTCATTGTAATGCTTGCCTAGTACACAGCTTTTCACAGTGGACATAAATATTTAGGTTACTTTTATTACTTACAAATTTATAATGAACTCTAAAGTGATGAAATACATTAAAAATAATTTTTATACTTTTTGAACTATATTAGTCATCAGATCAGATCAATTGCTCATTCATGTCCGATTCTTTGGGACCCCATGAATCGCAGAATGCCAGGCCTTCCTGTCCATCACCAACTCGGGGAGCTCACTCAGACTCATGTCCATCGAGTCAGTGATGCCATCCAGCCATCTCATCCTCTGTCGTCCCCTTCTCCTCTTGCCCCCAATCCCTCCCAGCATCAGAGTCTTTTCCAATGAGTCATGGTTTTAATTCTTTAGCTTAGGTCTGTTTTAAGTGTATCTTGTAAATTACACATTATTAAGAAAAAATGAAACCAAGTTTCAGGATCATAACTACTAATAATTATTATAAAAGCAAAACCAATTCTTCCCATATCTGAGGTTCTTTATTTAGAACTTGGGGCACATATGTAGAAAGTGTCCTATTGGTTTGTGTCTTTAATTTGTTTTTCCCTTCCACCTATTATTGATATAGTTTGATATTCTGAATCATAATCTTTTTTGTGGCTATGTATTATTCTGTGTGTATGACTTTAGATAATCTATTTACACTTAACTTATGCTAGAATACTGTCAATGTACCTAGTCACTAAGTTGAGAAGATGTTATGTATATTGTACAGTTTGATACAAATGAAAATTGTATTATCATTTATTTTTTTAAAATATAAATTTATTTATTTTAATTTTGGAGGCTAATTACTTTATAATATTGTATTGGTTTTGCCATACATCAACATGAATCCACCACGGATGTACACGTGTTCCCCATCCTGAACCCCTCTCCCACCTCCCTCCCCATACCATCCCTCTGGGTCATCCCAGTGCACCAGCCCCAAGCATCCTGTATCATGCATCTAACCTGGACTGGTGATTTGTTTCATATATGATATTATACATGTTTCAATGCCATTCTCCCAAATCATCCCACCCTCTCCCTCTCCCACAGAGCCCAAAAGACTGTTCTATACATCTGTGTCTCTTTTGCTGTCTTGCATACAGGGTTATCATTACCATCTTTCTAAATTCCATATATATGCGTTAGTATACTGTATTGGTGTTTTTCTTTCTGGCTTACTTCACTCTGTATAATAGGCTCCAGGTTCATCCACCTCATTAGAACTGATTCAAATGTATTCTTTTTAATGGCTGAGTAATACTCCATTGTGTATATGTACCACTGCTTTCTTATCCATTCATCTGCTGATGGACATCTAGGTTGCTTCCATGTCCTGGCTATTATAAACAGTGCTGTGATGAACATTGGGGTACACGTGTCTCTTTCAGTTCTGGTTTCCTCGGTGTGTATGCCCAACAGTGGGATTGCTGGGTCATAAGGCAGTTCTATTCCCAGTTTTTGAAGGAATCTCCACACTGTTCTCCATAGTGGCTGTACTAGTTTGCATTCCCACCAACAGTGTAAGAGGGTTCCCTTTTCTCCACACCCTCTCCAGCATTTATTGCTTGTAGACTTTTGGATAGCAGTCATTCTGACTAGCATGAAATGGTACCTCATTGTGGTTTTGATTTGCATTTCTCTGATAATGAGTGATGTTGAGCATCTTTTCATGTGTTTGTTAGCCATCTGTATGTCTTCTTTGGAGAAATGTTTGTTTAGTTCTTTGGCCCATTTTTTGATTGGGTCATTTATTTTTCTGGAATTGAGCTGCAGGAGTTGCTTGTATATTTTTGAGATTATTTGTTTGTCAGTTGCTATTATTTTCTCCCATTTTGAAGGCTGTCTTTTCATCTTGCTTACAGTTTCCTTTGTTGTGCAGAAGCTTTTAAGTTTAATTTGGCCCCATTTGTTTATTTTTGCTTTTATTTCCAATATTCTGGGAGATGGGTCATAGAGGATCCTGCTGTGATTTATGCCGGCTAGTGTTTTGCCTATTTTCTCATCTAGGAGTTTTATAGTTTCTGGTTTTATGTTTAGATCTTTAATCCATTTTGAGTTTATTTTTGTGTATGGTGTTAGAAAGTGTTCTAGTTTCATTCTTTCACAAGTGGTTGACCAATTTTCTCATTTAAAATAATAATATAATTAATTGAAATGATACTGAAATATTATTGAGAAATGACTTGTGTGGTCAGTAACTCTTTCTCAGCTTTTCCACTTGGTGGCAATATTTACATTCTCCAAAATGAATGCCATCTTCATTTGGTATATGTTTCACATTGAATAACCTCTTGGTCTCTTAGAATCCTGTACCCTTCATTCTATTCAATACAATACTTTGTGACCTTATCATTCTCATTAGTTACCCTTTGAATATTATCTCCATAATTTTTAATATCTTATTCTTCTCTTTTGTGATTGGAGATCAGGTATTTTATAGAAAATGGCTAGTTCTCTCAAGGCAAATTCTGTTCTGGTACCTACACATGCACATATATACATTCAAACACACATATATATAAAATATACATATATTATAGACTGTACTATATAACTATTATGTTTCTCATTATATACACATGTATATTACATGCAAATATTACACTCACTATGTTATGACATGTATCATATAAGATATAATACATTTTATAAGTGTATTTTATAATAAGACATACATACCATATAAAAACATATGAAATATACATATACATAAGAAATATGTATATACATTTATGATATATGCCATATTATATATATAATATACATGCATATTTCTTGCTAATATCTAGGCTACATTATTTTCTGGTTCTTTCCCCCTTTTTCCTGTAGTATAACCATACAGCTGTTCTCATCATCTGGAAAGAGGTTAAATTTCTTCATTCTCCATTCAAGGTCTCTTTTTTCTCTCTCACTTTTATTATCTGCTTAAGAATGAGCTCTTCTCTCCTCTTATCCTTCCTATTTCTGATTCATCATTCAGATTTCATTTAGCTCTATGTTTACTTCCTCAAGGAGGTCTTCTTTGATTGTGTCTCACCCTGTCCCCCAATCGACCCCAAGTTAGCGTGCTTCTTGTTAATATACTGGCATAGCACTTTGTCCATCATCAGAACACTTACCTTATAATCATAGTCATTTAATGTCTGATTCCCATGCTAGAATGAAAGTTCTCCAGGGGAAGACTTTGGGATTTGACTTGTCTGTTGTAACCCCAGCCCTTATCTTAGTGGCACAACTAGGGGGGACTTATACATATTTATGGAATGGATAGATGAATGAATTACCAGCCTGCCTTTCTCATTTTAAAAAATAATTTCTATATTTGAAGTCATTAGTCAACGTGACTAGGTATTTAATATAGTTTTTCCTATAATTACTATAGAGCACAGGCTAGTTATGGTACTCAATTGCTGAAAGCATTTCAACAACTTTTGCCCCTGGGGAGCTATAATTCCACCTTATGATATCATAAACCACTCAAGGATTTCATGTAGTTACCAGAACCTTGGGCTAAAATTATAACCCTGAAAGCCCTTGCTGCCTATTAGTCATTTGGTACATGACATAAAGCAAAATATATTCTGCATTCTTGGACTTTAGTTTGGCTCTTAGTACATAAGCTGCTTGATTTTTGTATTTGATCTGCAAAACATTCAGCTCCCTGAAAACATAATCCATCTAAAAATCTAAGGTAATTCATAAGTACTAGATGAACCTGGAGTAGTAATTGTGAACATATTATGAATTTCTTATTCATTCTGATAATTATTTTTCTCAAATTACATTCCTGAAATGCTGAGCTTTGGGAGCTGTGAGCTTTCTTACCCTTGTATGCTTAAAAAGTTTTTGAACATAGTTTAATATGAGGGGTACATCTTGTTGAAAATTGTGGTGGATTTGAAATGAGGAAACTTGAGTTCAAGTGACAGCTTGAACTTTTGAAAAATCACTTAAGTCTCTGAATCCAAGTCTTCTTTGCTATTAAATGTCTTTTCTGCCTCACAAAGACAAGGGATAAACCAAGGTGCTGGAGAGAAAGTGTTTGGGAAGCAATGAAGAGCTTTATAAATAATTTGTGCCATTATTATTTGTCATAGTAGTGAAGCAAAATAGTCATCTTCTAAAAGCATGTAAAAATGAAAAGAAAATCGCTGGATTAGGCTAAAAGCTTGTATTTCCTATATGTAATACTTCCTCTTCTTTTGGCACACAATTATAGACAAGAACAAGAATTATAGACAGGACAGTAATGATGGCAACATTATGGTGAGTGCAGGGGCATCAACGTTCCCTGCAGGAAAACAATGATTTGTCAAGTGATTACAAGATGTGAGGAGCAGGGTGAGAAATGGGTTAATAGTTGTTCAAAGAAGAAGCTGATAAGATGGTTACTTTCTCCACAGAGGAAAGGACCAGAGTAAAAAGGCTCACAAAGCAACACAATAAAGAATTTGTTTGCAGTGTGGGTTGACCACTGACAAAGACTAGGAGTTCTTTTCTGAAACTCTTTAGAGGATGGACTGGTGTGCTGCTAGTTTAGCCAAAAGCTGAAGAAGTGGCATAGGTCAGTTTGATAGTGGGGAAGGGAGGATTCTGGGTGGACCATGAAGAACAAAACTGTCATAGGTCCACTATCCAAGATGTCTGCGAGCTGGGATAAAACTAAGGTTGGGAGGCTGGGGCTCTGAGTCAAAGCATTGTCCAGTGCTGGGAGAAGACCAGAGCTAAGCAGCATGGCTGTATTAAAGTAACTGGAATCTTATACTTGTTAATAGGGCATGATACCACTTATAAGATGGAGGTAAAGTGTTATTTTATATACATACTCTATATAATCTACTCTTTTTGACAATATGTAGCTCATTTTTTCCTTAATAGCAACACTATGTACCAGTGAAGGGATGTGCATTACTTTAATCAATCTGCCCTAACGACTACAGATTATTTCTAGCCTTTCAATGGCATAAACAATAACCTGTTGAACAGACACTGACTTAGACTTGGTCCTCTTTGAAAAAAATTTATGTGAGCTGAGCAGTGCTGAAAGCAGAGTGGAGTGCCGGTTTAAGGGACTTAATGGGGGAAGATTAATTAGCACCAGAATTCATATGCAGACACTACAGATTCATTTGGAGCTTTCTGACCGCAGGCTAAAAGCAGAAGTTAAGCAAGTATTTCACAGGGAGCAGAAGCAGGGGAGTAGGGCAGCATTTGAGACAGTGACGTATGCCACTGTGGTGGTGGATGGAAGACACTCTGCATATACATAGCTCCTCCTTAGTATATGAGGTACCCAGGAGGGTATAGTCTTGCTGCAACACTTCCCTGGGTAGGGTAGTGATGATGCTGATGGTGAGGTTGGGATGGAATTAATCCTTCTTGCATCTGTGTCTCTCCTACTTAGTTATCACATACTATACTGTGATAAACATATACTATACTGTGTGGGGACAGATTCAAATGTCACAGTCTCAGAGCTGTCTGTGCCCTTGAATCATCTTTGCATGTGAGCAGCTTTCCCAGACTAAGTCCAGGGGTGGGGATAAGGGTGTATGGAATAAATCAGGTTGGGGAGGACATTCTTACTGCATGTATAAATGATACTTAATGGGAATGATTCACAGTCAGATTTGTTGGAAATGAATCCTGCCTCTACTACTTATAAGCTATGGAGCCTTGAATATAGCCACTTGGGGCTTCCCTGGTGGCTCATACAGTAAAGAATCTGCCTGCAATGCAGAAGACCTTGATTTGATCCCTGGGTCAGGATGATACCCTAGAGAAAGGAATGGAAATCCACTCCAGTATTCTTGTCCATGGAGAAGTACATAGACAAGGAGCCTGGCAAGCTACTATAGTCCATGGGGTTGCAAAGAATTGGACATGATTGAGTGGTTAAGATGTTCACTTTCAGCCCTGAATAATTTACCTAACTTATTTCAGCCTTGTTTCCTCATCTGTATGCATGAAGTAAAGTTTAAATGAGAAAAATCCATGTGACGCAATTAGCATAGTCCCTTGAACAAAACAGGTGTCTAATAAACATTAGTAATTATTTATTTATGATAGTTTCAGTACCTATTCCTGAAGTTACATCTATGGTCTTGTTACAAAGCTAAGTAGTTCATGTATGACCCTCAGGATGCTGACTGACCATCACACTGAACATGTAAGCCACAGGAAATGCACATACTTATATATCTACCTTTGTTTACATACTTATTTGCAGTAAGATTCACTTCCATTAATTCTATGTCTTCAGATCATGCACGAGAAAAAGCCAAAATAAAATATAACTTCAATAAAGGTTTACAGGGTGTTTTGGTTGGAGTTGTTAAAAATGTATTGTTATTTGGCATTTTTTAGGCAACAGTTTTCTGATAAAATACTATAGTAAGGGCACTTTCAGGTTTGAAAAGTATTAATGAATTCTGACAAAGCATCTTTTCTAAACTTCAGCTATGCACAATATCATCTCTCCCTATATATAATATTTGTAATTCAATTGAATATATATGTATATATAGTGCAGTTTGGGGGTTTCCCAGGTGGTGCTAATGGTAAAGAACCTGCCTGCCAATGCAGGAGATATAAGAGATGCGGTTTGGATGCCTGGGTTGGTAAGATCCCCTGGAGGAGGGCACACCAACCTACTCCAGTATTCTTGCCTGGAGAATCCCATGGACAGAAGAGCCTGGCGGGCTACGGTCCATAGGGTCGCAAAGAGTCAGACATAACTGAAGCGACTTAGCATGCATGCATGCACAGTGCAGGTGAATTGGCTGGAGCAAGATTGTATGCAGTTACAATTGGGAAAACTGAGCCCCAACTTGGTGAATTTCCTAGACTGGGTTCATAATGGAAGAGAACTCACAGTTAAG
Source organism: Tragelaphus eurycerus (assembly GCA_935064755.1). Taxonomy (NCBI): domain Eukaryota; kingdom Metazoa; phylum Chordata; class Mammalia; order Artiodactyla; family Bovidae; genus Tragelaphus; species Tragelaphus eurycerus. The sequence continues at coordinate 11,767,722 of CAKXYN010000047.1, read as the reverse complement.
CCTCCAGACTTGCCACTGGATACACTCATGGTTAGATCACATAGCTTCTGATCTGACTAAGGGCCAAAATGTCAAGTTGAGACTAAATTATAAAAATACAACACTCACCTTAAATCACACTGTTATGGAGCTAACAAATATATTTTAGACATAAAACTTTTTGTGGATTGCCTACGAAGTCATCAGACACATATAGATATTTACTGAGCATGAAAATGAGACTCTTCCCAGGGCAAACTGTTAAAATCAGTGTCAAACATCTATATATCTAATATCAGGACTTTGCCTTTTGTATCACAGTACCTCACCGCCTACCAGGGCTCTCCATCTATCCATCCCATAACATTGAGTATGGAATGATCTGAATACTTTGAATGATTATGAGACCAAGCAGCGAGGTGCGGCCAAGTTGAGTCCAGTAGGACACACAGAGGGTGGGAGCATCTCTTACCTGCGGTTGAAAGTTGTAGCCAGGTGATTTCAATATTATGTCCAGGAGTGACCTGGAGTAATAGTTCTTCCTAATTATAATGTGTGTGTCCATTTAACCTGTTTTAATTTTTACATTCACAATAAACTGTGGAAAATTCTGAAAGAGATGGGAATACCAGACCACCTGACTTGCCTCTTGAGAAACCTATATGCAGGTCAGGAAGCAACAGTTAGAACTGGACATGGAACAACAGACTGGTTCCAAATAGGAAAAGGAGTACGTCAAGGCTATATACTGTCACCCTGCTTATTTAACTTATATGCAGAGTATATTATGAGAAACTCTGGGCTGGAAGAAGCACAAGTTGGAATCAAGATTGGCAGGAGAAATATCAATAACCTCAGATATGCAGATGACACCACCCTTATGGCAGAAAGTGAAGAAGAACTAAAGAGCCTCTTGATGAAAGTGAAAGTGGAGAGTGAAAAATTGGCTTAAAGCTCAACATTCAGAAAACGAAGACCATGGCATCTGGTCCCATCACTACATGGGAAATAGATGGGGAAAGAGTGAAAACAGTGTTAGACTTTATTTTTGGGGCTCCAAAGTCACTGCAGATGGTGACTGCAGCCATGAAATTAAAAGACGCTTACTCCTTGGAAGGAAAGATATGACCAACCTAGATAGCATATTCAAAAGCAGAGACATTACTTTGCCAACAAAGGTTCATCTAGTCAAGGCTATGGTTTTTCCAGTAGTCATGTATGGATGTGACTTTAAGAAAGCTGAGCGCTGAAGAATTGATGCTTTTGAACTGTGGTGTTAGAGAAGACTCCTGAGAGTCCCTTGGACTGCAAGGAGATCCAACCAGTCCATTCTAAAGGAGATGAGCCCTGGGTGTTCTTTGGAAGGAATGATGCTAAAGCTGAAACTCTAGTACTTTGGCCACCTCATATGAAGAGTTGACTCATTGGAAAAGACTCTGAAGCTGGGAGGGATTGGGGGCAGGAGAAGGGAACGACAGAGGATGAGATGGCTGGATGGCATCACCAACTTGATGGACGTGCGTTTGAGTGAACTCCGGGAGTTGGAGATGGACCGGGAGGCCTGGCGTGCTGTGATTCATGCGGTTGCAAAGAGTCAGACACGACTGAGCGACTGAACTGAACTGAACTGAACTGAATTTTTACATAATAAAAGTGTATGTGTGTGGAGATATAGTCCATAGAAATGTATATGGTTTATAACTACATATATGAATGTTCAATCCCTGGGTCAGGAAAATTCCTGGAGAAGGAAATGGCAACCCATTCCAGCATTCTTTCTGGCAAAATCCCATGGGCAGAGGAGCCTGGTGGGCTACAGTCCATGGGGTCACAAAAGAGTCAGACATGACTTAGCGACTAAAACAACAACAACATATATGCCAATATTTACAATGTCCTATGACATAGTCATTGATATGAAAGTATCTATGTATAAAGACTGTGCTTTGTAAGGAGATTAATAATGTAAACAAAACTATAGGCCAATTTTCTCCTAATTTAAGGGAAGTGTTTGCAACAATTTGGCATATTTTCTGTTTATATTCAAATGAGAGAAGTGATCTTAGATAGTCATTAAAGGAAACCCAGCAGGATGTCTAATTGAAAATATTTTGCTGCCGTTAGTATGAATTTCTATATCTATTTGAAAGTAATAAAGCTTCAGTTATTTAAAAAATTCTATAAAGATGTCTCCTCAAAATTATTTTGGAAGTATGTGACAATATAAACAGGTTGCATGCTCATTTGTTCAGTTTTCCATTTATCAGCCCGAAACAGAAAGTCTCTCTCTTTTTTTTAAGTTGCTTGAATTAAAGTACATTCAGGAAAGGAAGGGAAATACCCATTTTTTAAAAACTCCTACTAAGTGTCATGTAATGTGTACCTGATCCTTGTTGTTGTTCACTTGCCAAGTCATGTCTGACTCTGTGACCCCATGGACTGCTGCATGCCAGGCTTCTCTGTCCTTCACTATCTCCCAAAGTTTGCTCAAATTCATGTCCATTGAGTTGGTGATGCCATCTAACCATTTTATCCTCTGCCACCCTCTTCTCCTTTTGCCTTCAATCTTTCCCAGCATCAGGGTCTTTTCCAGTAAATTGGCTCTTTGCATCAGGTGTCCACAGTATTGGAGCTTCAGCTCCAGCATCAATCCTTCCAATGTATATTCAGAGTTGATTCCCCTTAGGCTTGACTGGTTTGATCTTCTTGCAGTCCAAGGGACTCTCAAGAGTCTTCTCCAACACCACAATTCAAAAGCATCAATTCTTTAGCACTCAGCCTTCTTTATGGTCCAACTCTCCTTCAGTTCAGTTCAATCGCTCAGCCATGTCCAATTCTTTGTGACCCCATGGACTGCAGCATGCCAGGCCTCCCTGTCCATCACCAACTTCTGGAACTTACTCAAACTCAAGTACATAGATTTGGTGATGCCATCCAACCATCTCATCCTCTGTCATCCCCTTCTCCTCCCACCTTCAATCTTTTCCAGTGTCAGGTTCTTTTCCAAAGAGTCAGTTCTTTTCATTGGGCGGCTAAAGTATTGGAGTTTCAGCTTCAGGATCTGTCCTTCCAATGAATAATCAGGACTGATTTCCTTTAGGATGGACTGGTTGGGTCTCCTTGCTGTCCAAGGGACTCTCAAGAGTCTTCTCCAACACCACAGTCCAAAAGCATCAGTTCTTTGATGCTCAGCTTTCTTTATGGTCTAACTCTCACATCCATACATGACTACTGGAAAAACCATAGCTTTGACTAGATGGACCTTTGTTGGCAAAGTAATGTCTCTGCTTTTTAATATGCTGTCTAGGTTGGTCATAACTTTTCTTCCAAGGAGCAAGCATCTTTTAACTTCATGGCTGCAGTCACCATCTGCCGGAGAAGGTAATGGCACCCTATTCCAGTACTCTTGCCTGGAAAATCCCATGGATGGAGGAGCCTGGTGGGCTGCTATCCATGGGGTCACTAAGAGTTGGACACGACTGAGTGACTTCACTTTCACTTTTCACTTTCATGCATTGGAGAAGGAAATGGCAACCCACTCCAATGTACTTCACTGGAGAATCCCAAGGATGGCAGAGCTTGGTGGGCTGCAGTCTATGGGGTTCCAACATGACTGAAGCGACTTAGCAGTAGCAGCAGCAGCAGTGACCATCTGCAGTGATTTTGGAGCCAAAAAAAAAAAAAAAAAAAAATCTGTCACTGTTTCTATTGTTTCCCCATCTATTTTCCATGAAGTGATGGGACCAGATGCCCAACTCTCCTTACTAGACCTCTAAATGTTTCTGACCTCACTCCATCATCTGATGCTGAGGACCTAAAACCACCTAGGCTGTGGTAGCATTATCAATCTACATTCCCATTCCAGGATCATATATCACTTACCCTTGCCTCCACTATGAGCATCATGGTCTTAGATTTTCTTTGCTTTGATAATCTGCTTATATCAATCTCATGGCTGAAATGCTATGGGTCACTCTTGGATATAATCTGAAATTCGCTTGGGTATACTCTTCAGTTGCAAGTGACAGGTGCTCCTGCTCTCTGCCTCTTTCCTACTGGACACATACTGGTCACTTCTGCTTGGCCTCATGGCCAAGTGCATTATTTACTCAATACTTATCTGAATGAATGGTTGACATATGCTTAGACTCTAGGAATACAGATGCATGCTATGCTAAGTCACTTCAGTCGTGTCTGACTCTGTGTGACCCCATAGACGGCAGGCCATTAGGCTTCCCTGTCCCTGGGATTCTCCAGGCAAGAACACTGGAGTGGGTTGCCATTTCCTTCTCCAATGCATGAAAGTGAAAAGAGAAAGTGAAGTCGCTCAGTCATGTCTGACTCTTAGCGACCCCATGGACTGCAGCCTACCAGGCTCCTCCATCCGTGGGATTTTCCAGGCAAGAGTACTGGAGTGGGGTGCCATTGCCTTCTCCGACAGATGCATAAGATAGATCTAATTTATAAACTCTCCTCTATTGGAGTTTATAATCTAGTGGCGGATGGAATCAGAACTTTGGATAGATATTTTACATCCATTATATCCTGTAATCCTTTCAAATGAGGACACAGAGGTCATGGCAAGCAGCCTGTCAAACTCCACATAAACATACATTAAACTTTAGATCTATCCAACACGAGGACTTTGCTCTTTGTTTCATAGTACATTGTTCCTTACTGGGAGGTTTTCCTTCAATTCACTTTACAGAATCTAGTATGAGAATATTTGTATGGTCTTATCTAAAGCATTTGATTGGTTGATCAATTTCAAAGTAATCCTTGCATAATGCTATAGCCCTATTCCAATGATGCTGCCATTTTTCATTCACTCATTAATTGAATAACATTTGTAAACTATTTATTGTTCCTCCAACACTGAAGATTCAGTGATGAGGAAGACACAGTGGGACAATTAGCTGAAATAGATAACATGACAATTTAAGATTTCATTAAGTCCTATGAAGGGAATAAACAGGTTAGGAATGAAAATATGCTTCTAAAAGTCTCTTTGGAAAGCATAGCATCTTAAAGATGTAAAGATTTTTCTATGGAAGTGCTACTCATTGAGGAACTCACTCTATTTGGACTTGAAAGGCTCCAGACAGAAGGGGTGCATGTGTAGCAAATAGTGCTATTGTGACTATTGTCTTGTGTCTGAATTATTCTCATTTTTACTTGGCTTATTATGTGCTTTATAATAACATAAATAATATATGAGCATTGTAGAAACTATGAAGAAAAGCTATGACCAGCCTGGACAGCACATTAAAAAGCAGAGACATTACTTTGCTGACAAAGGTTCATCTAGTCAAAGCTATGGTTTTCCCAGTAGTAATGTATGGATGTGAGATTTGGAACATAAAGAAAGCTGAGCAACGAAGAATTGATGCTTTTGAACAGTGGTGTTGGAGAAGACTCTTGAGAGTCCCTTGGACTGCAAGATCAAACCAGTCAATCCTAAAGGAAATCAGTCCTGAATATTCATTGGAAGGATTAATGCTGAAGCTGAAACTCCAATACTTTGGCCACCTCATGTGAAGAGTTGACTCATTGGAAAAGACCCTGATGCTGGGAAAGATTGAAGGTGTAAGGAAAAGGGGATGGCAGAGGTTGAGATGGTTGGATGGCATCACTGACTCAATGGACATGAGTTTGAGTAAGCTCCGGGAGTTGGGGATAGACAGGGAAGCCTGGTGTGTGGCAGTCCATGGGGTCACAAACAGTCGGACACCACTGAGAGAGTGAATTGAACTGAACTGTAGAAAATATGAAGTAGAAATAAAACAAATATTTTCTGTAATTACACTGCTCAGATACCAGTGCTGTTAACACTGTGTTATATTTTCTTCTAGTTACTTCTCTTTATAGCCTATACAAATGCATATTATAAAATTGGAACTATATTGCTTTGTTTCCCAACTTCTTACTTAACATTATGTTTTGATTTTTTTGACACTTTAAAAGCTCTTTAAAATTATCTCTACTGGATGCATTTTTATAGCACATAGTAACATTGTAATGCATTAATTGTGCTGTTTCTGGACATTTATGTGATTTCCAGGTTTTTGATGTTTTGAGAAAGGCTGCAGTGGATCTTTGCAATAAATTGATGTTTATATATGAAGTTATTTTCTTTGGACAGATTCCTAGGAGTGAAGTCAAGGATGAAAGGGCATGAACCCTTTTAAAGCTCTTGATATAAATGGCCAATTTGATTTATGAACATATTGTAACAACTTAAAATAGCAGTGTATGCTGGTGTTAGTCTTAATGCGCTTCCATCAAGATTGAGAACTATCAATGAAATACTCCTATTTTGTTAGGTAAGTATGTCATTTCATTACTGTTTCAATTAGACTTTCTTTGATTACAAGTAGAGTTAATATTTTAAAAATTATTGGTCAATTTTCTTTTCTGAATTGCTGTTAATATCCTTTATATATTATTTTATTTTAACATTATTTCATGTATACCTTGCTCTCTTCCTGAAAAGACTGGAGGCAGCTTAAAGGTCACATAAAATATAAGACAACATAAATTAAAATAGTTTGAAGTAGAAAAACTACATCAAGCCAGTAATGATGCTTAAAATGCATACCACAAGACAATAAATCTGCTATTAGTGCACAAGAATTTTGCCTCCAAGCTCTCTAGAACTGAGCTCAAAAAGAGAATCTTGCCATTTATCCAATTCACAGTGACAGTGCATGTGTGAGAGAGGACACTAATTGTTCAAGATATAATTAATGATGATATTAAAATCTGACAATCTAATAAATTCTATTTTTTGTGTGTGACCCCTTGTTGTCATACACTATGCTAGTTGCTTTACTTGGATTATTTTAATTTCTATGACTACTCAGTGGGGGGCAGTTACCTTATTACTGCCATTTACAGCAGGGCTTGGCATATGGGAATAGTTAATAAGTATTAGCTTGTTCTGTTATTATTACTAATATTAAGTATTTCAATATTTAGAACAAGTCACTTGAATATTTTTAAAATAATATATATAAATAAAATTTTTTTTAGAAGATTCAGCAACAGTCAAACAAACCAATAAAAAAAAATCCTTTGGGAGTTTCACAGGAATTGCTTTACATTTGTAAACTAATCAAGGATAATTCTGACATCTTTAAATATTTAGCCTTCCAGTTTGGTAATATGGCAGTTTGTTTGCTTGCTTGGGATTTACTAAAGTAGCTTTATTAAGATATAATTCACATGCCATACAATCCACTCATTTATGATTCATTGGGTTGAGTATATTCATAAGATATGTGCAACATTAGCACATTCAGTTTTTCATCCAAATCATCTTTTACATTTAGTACATTAGAAATTGTTTTCTTTTAATGCACTTCTTATAGAGGACACTTCCCTGATCTATCATGAATTTTTGTTGCCAAAGTGACTGGGATGTTTCTCCTCTTATGTTTTCTATCTAGAAGTACATGGAGCCCAGGGGAAAAGCCACTCCACCGAAACTACAGCATTACTTAGATTTTTCTTCTTTTAAGAAATTTTCTTAGAATGTCTGGTAACAAAACCTCTCTAGTTTATGTCTTGTCCTCTTTTTCTTCCCCTTTTCCTGGCTTTCCGATACTGTAGCTCATGATCAAGCATCAGGACTGCACCCTCTCCCTCCAGTCTCGGGCTTCTGCTCATTCTGCATGTCATCCTGAGATGTTGTCACCTCACCCAACTCCTCTTCTGCTCATTTGCCTCCTTCAGGTCTCATCCTTCAGATCTCAGCCAGAATTTCCCTCCTCAGGGTGAGGTGAGGGAGGGGTTTCTCAGATTCTCCATTCAGATCTGGTCTCCTGCCAGGTTCTCAGATTCTATTTTATTTGCTTTCACAGCAGCTAATCACAGTTTAAATCATTACCTGATTTATGTGTTCCCTTGATTAATATCAGGCTTCCCTGGTGGCTCAGAGGTTAAAGCGTCTGCCCACAATGTGGGAGACCTGAGTTTGATCCCTGGGTTGGGAAGATCCCCTGGAGAAAGAAATGGCAACCCACTCTAGTGTTCTTGCCTGGAGAATCCCACGGACGGAGCAGCCTGGTGGGCTACAGTCCACGGGGTCACAAAGAGTCAGACACGACTGAGAGACTTCACTTTGATTAATATCTTTCTTCCCTGATAAACCCCATGTTGCAAGGACAGTGTCTGTTTTGCTGACTACTAAATTCCTAGCCACCTAGCATGGTGCCTAGAACAAAAGTTGCTGTTATTGGATGAATTAAAGGAAAAACAAATAAATGGTTTGGTGTAGTTCAGTTTTCTTTCCTCTCACCTCAAACTTCATTTTCAACGTCTTTTTTGCCCTAGAGTTCTGGCACTACCCCCTTCTTCAAGGCTAGCTTTTATTATATGAATTCGTATGTTTTATTGGGCAGCCACATGGTGTTATACGAAGATCAGTGAAGGTGGTTTTTATTATCTTGGGAGATACTTATCATTTCCTACTAAGGCTATGTGAGTGTACTTTACTTTAATATTTCTGATTACAGTTTGCTTTTGTCTTCACAGGCAGGACTTTTAAATTTTTAATATTTACTTGAATGTTCACCAGGACTGTTTTTGTAAAACAGGACCATCATTTGCCTGTACAAAAAAAATGACACTAGTCTCCTAATCCCTCTAAGGAGGTGACTTTTAAAATATATATTAGAGACACAGGGCTAAAGGGGGCATTTTATAAGAGAAGCTGAAAAAGAACTAGAAAGTGTATTAAAATCAGCAAGTAGTTCATTTTGACTGCTCACATATCCTTTCAACTGTGTTAATTCAACTCTATGAGAGGAGGCAGGGCTTTATTTTCCAGTGTACCTTATGATTTATGAAGTGATCTCATCTCTTATACCTCAGCAGACTGAATGTCAATGGCTAGAATGTTCTAAGAATGCCCAGGTCTACTTCTTTGACCATAGATCCAGAGGAAGACCTCACTGGATAAAAATAATACTGCATTTTTTTCACCTGTCAATCATCTCAAAAGGCTAAGAGGAAATGACTTTTGATGATGAGGCAATAAGCACTTGCTTCCATCTGTCTACACTATTTTCTGCACTGCCTATAATGGATGGTGCTAGTTTTATGATGGAGAAATACCCATATAAGGTCTGTTAAATGTATTACTCATAAATTCTTGCTTTCATGGTCTCATGCTTCAAGAGCCCACCTGCTCTGAAGCATGGAGCTTGCTTCCCAAAAGAGTTGGTGGGAGAGAGTGAGAAGCTACATATATTACTTTTAGTGTAAAGTAAATTATTCTGGCAAAACTAGTTTCTCTAAGTGAGGATAGAACTATTCTCTTGAATTTCATTTGCACAGCAGGCTAGTCCCTCTCCCTTGGGGCTATCTGTAGGAGCAGCCAGCAACAAGATTATTCCTTCCCTATGACCCCTTGTCAGAAAAAAAAGAAAAGCACTCTAACCTGCCTTGGTTGCTGTAACTCGTAGTGAATCATAAATTGGTCTGTCCTGTACAGCATTTTGCATTTAATTTTACTTCTGATTCAAAGTGGTTGGTTGAAGCCAGTGAATCTCTGCTCTGAAATGGTGATAAAATGTTCACACTCTTAATGCCTAACAGTTTATTAACTGTATTAAATGTATAGCCAGCATGCTAAACAGTTATGACCAAGGAGAAAAATGGAGCTATTTCAGTCATTGTAAGTTATCTAATATCATGGTTACAGATGCTTATGCAGCCAGGACTCAATTTGCTGATGGATTGAGTATAAATACAGATCATAAATCTTACTTTTTAAGTCAATAGATTTTTATCCAAACACATTTCCCATAGGAATATTTCATAAGTTATTGTTTAGAATCCAAGACTGATACATTAAAAAAAACCATAGCCAATTTTGGGGACTAGAAATAGATACTATTTACACAAAAGTAAGAAAATGCTATTTCTATAATTTAAAATATTTTATATAACAGAAAATTAGTTTTTAGGAAACGGTAGATGGAATTCTTAGGAATTGCTTTTTTAGACTGGGATTGCTTAGATGGTCTCCAAGAGCTGAAGATATCATTTCCTAGGAACATATTTCTTAATAAAATGCTTCTAGGGAAGTCTAGGAGTTGTTATTCTCAAAGTTTTCAGGCATACAATTATAGAGGAGACATGGGGAGGTTATCCCAAGATAATTAAAGAAGAGTTAGAGAATGGAAGGAGGCAGGTGTTCAAGAGCATTAATGTGGAGGCACCAGGAAATTTGCCTGAGGTGAATTAAATGAGCTGTGGGAAAACGGGATAAAAATGGCAGCATAGTACAATGAGAATTGTTCTGATACCCAGGAGGTGACAGAGATGAAAATTTATGAAAAGAAATGAGACAGACCATGAGTAAGGGGTGGAAGAAACCTCAGAGTGTGAACAACACTCCATATAAATCACCTCTCATTCAGTATTAGGAGAGTTTCACATTACAATGGAAAAACAAACATCTCAGGAGAACAACAGGAGATCTGCGGCTTCCATGTACATGATACATTTTCACGCCTCAGAACTAAATGCTATGAAAATGGAAGTTTGAAAAATATTAGAAAAAAGCAAACCACATAAACCCAGTTTCATCAAACATTAAAATACACACATACATGCTAATTTTCATGGTTTGGACTGGACACTGATCTTTGTCCTCTCTGTAACCACCTTAGTAGGTGGGATAATATCAGTCTTCATCTCAGGAAGTTGAAATTCAGTCTACAGAGAGGCATTCAAGAGCCTGTATGATTTTGCTTCAAGGTACTTTTATCTCCTCAACTTCCACCTCATCTCTCTGCAAAAACCATATGCCAACTTTATACCTGCTACTTCTCCTCGAACAGCAATTGTTCTCCCTACTGCCTTCTCCCTTGGGGATCTCATACTCCCCACAGTGCTTTAATACACAGTGTCACCTCTCTGCCCCAGATTCCCACCAGTGTCAATGTCACTCCTGAAATCTGGCTCCATATTTCCCAGGGCCTGCTGGATTTCACCTGGATGCTCAACACAGATTTTAAAATGCAAAGTATGAAACTGAACTGATCAGCATAATTTCTAGTTCATAAACTGCCATTTTTGCTTCCCTGAATGGTACCATCATTTTACACACTCAGGCCTGCAACTTTGCATGTGTGACTCTGTTGACTCTCACATTCAGTTAATTGCCAAGTCCTGAATGGATAACTGAATAGATAACTACTGATCTAGTTGGGTTTCCCAGGTGGCTCAGTTGTAAAGACTCTGCTTGCCAATGCAGGAGGCACGGGTTTGATCCCTGAGTTAGAAAGATCCCCTGGAGAAGGAAATGGCAACCTACTTCAGTATTCTTGCCTGGAAAATCCCATGGACAGAGGAGCCCGGTGGGCTACACTCTTGGGGTCGCAAAAGAGTCAGACATGACTTAGTGACTAAACAACAACAATAACTGATCTGGTCACCATACTTTTTCTGGACTCTTCTATTAGTGACAATATCTATAACTCCAACTCTTTCTCCAGCTCCAACATTGTCTTTCTCTTCTAATTGTGTTTAATTGCTGCTGCTGAAACAACCATTCTAAATGGATTCTGCTTCTCTGTGCTATTCCACTGTTCAAAAATGTCAAAGGATCTCTAGCTCAATGTCAAAGATCCTCTGATATCTCAACCAAAGTTACTTTTCAGACGTAGATCTTCTCCTTCCTTTCATGCTGTGGCTAAAGTGAATTCTTCAAGATATACTGACTGTGCCTTATATGTTTTACCTCCAAGTAGTTTGTTCTGTTCTTTTTCTTCGAATGTCCGTTTTTTTCCTTGATGCAGATATTCAAATTTCAAGTCTTATTCAAGAATAAGAACACAGTTTATCTTATTACTTAGTCAGTCAGTTCAGTCGCTCAGTTGTGTCCAACTCTTTGCGACCCCATGGACTGCAGCACACTAGGCCTCCCTGTCCATCACCAACTCCTGGAATTTACTCAAACTCATGTTCATTGAGTTGGTGATGCCATCCAACCATCTCATTCTTTGTCGTCCCCTTCACCTCCTTCCTCCAATCTTTCCCAGCATCAGAGTCTTTTCAAATGAGTCAGTTCTTCTCATTGGGTGGCCAAAGTATTGGAGTTTCAGCTTCAGCATCTGTCCTTCCAATGAATATTCAGGACTGATTTCCTTTAGGATGGACTGGTTGGATCTCCTTGCTGTCCAAGGGACTCTCAGGAGTCTTCTCCATAGTTCAAAAGCATCAATTCTTTGGTGCTCAGCTTTCTTTATGGTCTAACTCTCACATCCATACATGACTACTGGAAAAACTATAGCTTTGACTAGATGGATCTTTGTAGTCAAAGTAATGTCTCTGCTTTTTAATATGCTGTCTAAGTAGGTCATAACTTTCCTTCCAAGGAGCAAGTGTCTTTTAATTTCATGGCTGCAATCACCATCTGCAGTGATTTTGGAGCCCTCCAAAATAAAGTCTGTCACTGTTTCCATTGTTTCCCCATCTATTTGCCATGAAGTAATGGGACCAGATGCTATGATCTTATTAATTAAGCCTTCCATTGAAGACAATTACCCTTTCTTTGAAATTTGATGTGTTTAATTTGTTGTCTAAACTTTGGCATGCTTATACCTTTTTCTTTTGTAGTTCAACTTTTAGTTTTTTGAAGATCTTCTGACTGTTTTCAATAGTGGCTGTACCAATTTTCAATCCTATAACTTTCTAAGTTGTTTTTCCTTGTGTTTTTATCTTTTTTAAATCTTTTCTACTTTTCTATTTCTGCATATTCCACATCATTTAATGTAAAAAAGAAAAAGATAAAATCACTCAAGGAATTGAGCATTAGGAGAGAAAAGAGCTCATGTGAGTGAGTGGAATATATTTAAGAATGAATGCTGAGTGACTGAAAGGTATGGAAATTGTTTTGATTATGCCTGTCATTTGGAAGATGAGGTCATTATGTAGTCTGCATAATACCACACATTTGGATGAAAAATCGAACAATTCTGTAACCAACTTTATTCACCCAAAGTTCAGATGTTGGGTATTTCTTAATCAAATAATCTAGGTGTTTTTATATGGAAAAGAAGTAAGAGACTTTAAACAACATTAGAAAAGAGACATACATTTTTGGGAACCTTAGTGAAAATTCATTTATTATCTAAAATTGAAAATGTTTTAGATTTAGGTTTGTCCACTTCATTAAGACCTTAGTAAATGTAACACAAAGTTGACATGGTCCATTTCTTCTCACAGCATATTAAATCTAGACAACATATTAAAAAGGAGGATGAGATGGTTGGATGGCATCACCGACTTGATGGACATGAGTTTGAGCAGGCTCTGGGAGTTGGTGATGGACAGGGAAGCCTGGTGTGCTACACTCCATGGAGTCTCAAACAGTAAGACATGACTGAGTGATTAAAATGAACTGATTTCCTCTCACTTTGTCTGGAGGGCTGCTTTAGGTTTATAAAAATGTGACCTTTTTATTTGGAATGGAATGATTGCTTCTTTTTGCTTAAAAAAAAAATCTGTTTTACTGCTGTGTTTGGTTTATTGTTATGCTTTTCCTTTTAATCCTTAAAATGATAATTGCTTCAGGCTTCTCATATATAACATCCATGAAAATTTTGATAATCTTTGTTTCTGAGTAATAAAACTCTAGTCAGTATTATGTTCATCTTTTTACATATGATAATGGTCCAGAATCTTCACAACAACTGGCACATATATTGTTTCTTACACTAGATTGGATCAAGGGGTTTCCAAGTTGAATTTGTAATTTAAGAATCACATTGCAAGATTACTGCAAAAAAAAAAAAAAAAAAAAAAAAACATTGAGTAAGCCTCTATAAAGATGGCAAACTTTTGGGAGATCCACAGACCTCTTGGGGCAAAGAATAAACAGAGGCTGCTGATACCAATACAACATGAATGCTGAAGCATCACCAAATCTCTCTTTAGGGTAACACATGTATTTATACTATGGAACTTATTTGTGCTCACTAAATTCCAGATGATAACCTGAAGTCCTGACTGCACATTAAGAATCAAATGTAATTCATTGCCCAGTCAATGATCCATTGTTTGCTGAACCTTTTCATGAGGTTCACATGTATTAAGCAGGTTTTCAGTATATGGGTCAAATTTCTTACATTCATTTGTTTGCAGAACAGACCATATATCCTAATCCAAACTATTTATGAGAATTCTCTAAAGCTGCCAGTAGCCCTTTGGGCCACCTTATCATTTAACAAAAATAGTAAATGTCCTATTTGTTCATTCTTTGTTGCAATTAATTTTAAATGTTTGATAAAAATACATGGTAAAGGGTTCAGTATTATGATATTTGATGTGAAAAGGGATATTTGAAAAGTCATGATGGTGTTCCACAGTTTGAAATGCTCAGCTCAGCTCAAGATGCTTTAACATAGTGTGTCCTGGGTATGTTCACTGAATTGCAGCTTTCTCCAGTCTCTCGTAGATGGGTTCTATAGATTGGAATACATGTCTGCTCTGGATCTGCATTCTGTTCCCCACTCGGACTGTAGTACTCCCTTGACTCCTTTTCTTATTGTTTTGAGCCCTGACAACCCCCTCCTCTCCACTCCCACTAGGTTGGCGAAGCTCGCCATACTTGTAGTCTCTAAAAGAGGTCTTGTCACCAAACAGACATGGCTATTTACTCAAGTATCACCACTGCTTTACCTGCTTACCTGAACCCTACTCTCCTCCTTTCTTCACAGGGTCAGATGTCTAGAATATCAAAGGTAGCCTAGAATAGAGACAATTTTCTTGAATATTCTTGGGCATTGTAATGTGACTGTTGACATCCTCCTCCAACCCCAAGGTGATCAGCCTTTCTTACCCAAAAGGACACTCTCTTCCTAGTTAATCTCCCAGCTCAGTTAGCTTAGTACTCCTTGGCTATACGCATTGAGTTTTCTAGCTTTCTGACTTTGAGTGCTTATGATAAAATGTTAGTTCTTTTCATTTTACAATTTTTCATGGTGAAAAGGATTCTTAGTATTTAAATTTGGACCTTATTATTTATTTTCATTAATTCCCAAGAGAAGTAATTAATCAGTTTTTGAAGTTTTACTTTGGATAAAAATACTTTGTAAGACTATTCCCTGATAGCCATTCTGCCAGATGGTTAACTAACACAAGGAAAAAACTACACTAATAGATGTTTCTATGAGACTTTCTTTGGAACAAAACCTCCTAAAAACATCCTTCACTCTTTTTGTTTCATTTAATAAAGCAATGAAATATTTAGTGCAATTAGGCAACAGACTTTTTGGACAAATTTCCACAGATGGTTCAGAGAATATTCTGTGTTAGATGAAAGCATATAAACTACTACAGCTTAAGACACAATATACAGAGTTAAAATGGACAATAAGGAAATTTAGAGTAAAAAGAAGTATTACCTTAGGGTCATGTATTCCAGAAAGCTCTTCATAGATCTTCTCACCTACCATGACGGCAGCCAAATTCGCTGTGTATGTTGAAAGGCAAAACATACAGAAAATGGCCCAAAGGTTCATCAGAAACCTTCCAGTCCAGCATTTTGGGGGTTTGATAGCTGCTGTTCTACCAAACAAGAGAGCGTAACAGACATTCAAGGCTGAAGAGAAGGAGAAAACTTTACTTCTATTCCGCCCCTTGGGAGTCATACCAAAGGGGCTTTTCCATTCATAGAGAGTGAGGAAAATGGCAGTGATGTGCAGAGCCACAAAAATCCCCAGCCACATTGTCCAGTGGAGTGGCCACATGAAGGCTCCGATGGGAGCTGCTGTGTCTCGTGTCCTCACTAAGATGCCCAAGCTGGTGGAGAAGAAAGGGCTGGTGAAATCTATCACCTGGCTTCGTGCAGTATTGATGCTGAAGGAAGTGACCGCCAAGTGGGCTGACCCACTCAGGAGATCACCCACCAGCCCAGTCCAGTGTCCATTTTTCCAGGCTCCATATTTGCCATCCCCAACAATATAGAGATCAAAGTCAAAGTTCATGTCTTCTGCTAGTTTTTCCAGTAGATCAATGCAATATCCATAGCAGCATTTCTTCAATGTTATGGGCACTGTATCATTACTGCTATGGAGGCTGCTAAAAAGGCTGTCCAACATGGAAGAATCATTAGTCATGGGGTCTAGACAGAGTTGGCCAGCAGGGCACAAGCCTTCATCATCGACCTCCCTTGTGAAGACAAATGGATGCTCTATCAGCGTAACCACTCGCAAGTGTAGCTTACTTGGGTGCTGAAAGTGGGTTTTGTGCCTCTGGGCTTGCTCTGGCCATATTCCATAGTCCATGACAATCTTCCCCCTCTGCCAGCTGCCCAAGCGTGTCCACATTGGCTTTCCCATGGGGTCATTTTGCAGATTCCAGATGAAAAAGTTGTTTTCTGAGCTGATGATAGTGGAACCTTTCACTTTGATGGAACCACTGAGGCCTCTGAAAGTGGTGTTGGCTAGAAACCTGGCAAAGAGGAGTAAAGGCAGAAAGTAAGGAAGAGGGGTGAGGGCAAAGTCAGGAAGTACTGCCCATCTTTGCTTCTCTGTCTTAATAAAAAGACCTATTTTTTAAAAAGGCATTGCCTATAATTACTTTAGGAATTAATAAGCTGGAATCTTTCTAGAAGAAGAGTCCTATTTCATTGAGCAAATGAAATCTCATCCTCATGTTCTAATACCTAGACTGGGTGTTTGACTTATGGTCTTACTCCAAATCTTTATTCCTAGTTAAGTGGTGTGTTAATTAATTTGTTATAAATGGTTAATTATATAGTCTCACAAGTTTCCAAGCTATAGAAGTTCTCAGCATCTTTAATATATCTCATTTCTACTGTTCACCACATTCAACTGTAAATAAATCAGCTCAATAAATATCTTTGGTGCAAGGAATGTTTTAATAAGTATGCATATACTTTAATAATTGCTTAACATTATATTCCGGAGAAGGCAATGGCATCCCACTCCAGTACTCTTGCCTGGAAAATCCTATAGACGGAGGAGCCTGGTAGGCTGCCGTCCACGGGGTCGCTAAGAGTCAGACACGACTGAGCGACTTCACTTTCTCTTTTCACTTTCTTGCATTGGAGAAGGAAATGGCAACCCACTCCAGTGTTCTTGCATGGAGAATCCCAGGGATGGGGGAGCCTGGTTGGCTGCCGTCTATGGGGTCACACAGAGTCGGATACGACTGAAGTGACTTAGCAGCAGCAACATTATATTCGTAATTCTAGAAAACAGCCACATCTTATTATTGGTGTTTCTCCTTTTAGAGTGGAAATAATCAACATGTCTGTTCCCATGAGGCCAGTCAAAGCTGCATGTTGGATAACATCCATGGAACAAAGAAAACGATGATAAATAGACTTGCAGTTCCCAGGACAGCCTCAGGCTAACCTCCCTCTAAGTCATTAGAGAAAAACAATTGGCTCTGGCTCTAGAGAGAGCTTCTGCCAGGAGTCAAAGAAAGGAAAATTACCAGCTGAATGATATACTGATTCCTAACCTTGTGAACCAAGGCATCGTCAGTACACGTTCTGCTATTGAAAAGGCAGGAAAATGCTTGGTCAAAGTCTCTGTCTTTCTTGAGTTTTGGAAGAAGAGACAAAAGAGGTAACATACAGGCTGTGGCATCTCTGTACTCTTAATTATGGCCTAGTGTCAGAATGAAAGGCCACAGTTTGACATCAGACACCCCTGTGTTAGAATATTGGTCCACCCACCTTCTAGCATTGTCCTTGGACATGAATTTACTGAACTCTAAGCTTCAGTTTTGTCATCAGCAAAATAGGGGAAATAATTACATTTTTATTTGTAAATTACTTCCACTGTAAGGGTTAGAAATAATTCATGTGAAGTATATATTATACCTTTTGACATAGAACAAATGTTCCAGATATGGTAACTACTATTTAATGTCTTTTAAATTTTTTCAATCAAGGCCATCCCCAGTCACTTTTCCTAGTCTTTTAATAGAAGTTTTGCAGTTGGAGACACAAAGTATTGCATTATGATAAACTCATAGAGGATACTCAAGACACATTTCAAATTAAAAGAAATTAAATTGAAATGTGGACTGTAACATAGAAGATTTTTGTGAAGAGTTGGATGATACAAGTCTAGGTCCTTAGCAATATACATTAATCCATTGATCACCACAAATTACTCTGTAATTTACAAATGCAAATACCAGTAGCAGGAAGTTACATTGCCACAGAAAAAACATAGAGAAATCAGAAAGTGTGAAGAATGTACTAATTTTCATTAAAGATATAAATGTAAATCACATTTGAAGATCCTTCCATCACTAAATGCAATATAACTGCTCATTTTGGTAGATTGTGTATAATAGTAATTATTCACATAAGTACTCCCTTGTGGGACTCTACCACTTAAAATGAATTCTATTTTGCAACAAGTAAAAGTCTCCATTATCTTAGATTTTAAAACCGTTTTCTGAGTCTTCAGGGAAGTAGAGAACTAAATCATTAAAATATACAGATTAATCAATCGATAATTACCTAGGTAGTAGAACAGAAGAATGACTATAATTGTGTTTCTGATGAGCATTCTACTATTAGATTTGTTAACACACACACACATACAAACACACATGGATATAGCCTAGGGAATAAAATAGTTATTAGTAAATAGGTTAATTTTACTTGGTCAATTTAGTGATCAGAAAAGCAAAGTTGTAGAAAAAGAAACTCTTCACTATTTTAAGAATATATGGGGCTTAATGATTATAGACTTTTAATTGGATGGACCTACCAAGGGCTGCTGCTGCTAAGTCACTTCAGTCGTATCCGACTCTGTGCGACCCCAGAGATGGCAGCCCACCAGGCTCCCCCCGTCCCTGGGATTCTCCAGGCAAGAGCACTGGAGTGGGGTGCCATTTCCTTCTCCAATGCATGAAAGTGAAAAATGGAAGTGAAGTCGCTCAGTCGTGTCCGACTCTTAACGACCCCATGGACTGCAGCCCACCAGGCTCCTCTGTCCATGGGATTTTCCAGGCAAGAGTACTGGAGTGGGGTGCCATTGCCTTCTCTGTACCAAGGGCTACCACTGAGTAAATATATACTTAAATTATCTCAGAAAAGAGGGTTTCAGGAATCTTTCAGAGATTAACTCCATTTTTCCAGTAAAACTTATTCCTCATTGTCGATGTTAAATAACATTCAACATGGCCATGACTAAAGAACAGTGCTCAATTGTCTCTGAGGCATTCATCTGTCACTGAAAGACATATCAATCCGGATCTAAATTTCTTCCATTCCCTAGACTGGAAAATTCCAGTGTTTGTTTCACTATGGAATTGGCACCAAAAAACTGGGTCTCAGAGAATTCCCATTTATGATGTATTATTTCTATTTTATTTTCAGTTTTATAGAAAAAGTAAAATAATCTCATTAATAGCTTTAGTTATCCCCTTCACCATGTATTCTTTATAATGGAATGTGTAGCAAAGTTTGAATATATTATTTAAAAGATTAAATAAGTTAAATATATTAGTTAAAAGATATTAAATTAGTTAAAAGATTACAATGTTGAAATCTTGCTTTTGCATAAACTTATTTCTAACATGTTCATTTTTATCTTGCCCTGGACTCTTCTTGGATGAACAAGAAAAAGGAAAATCAAGAATAACAACTTTATTGGCACGGTAAACTGATACAAATATATACCAGGTACTGTTCTTAGTATGAGTTGTAAAGATGAAAGACACACTCATTATTCTTAAGGAGTTCAAAGTCTCATAATGGGGAAAGACAAAAGCAAACAGGCAATTCTAAACCAGTGTAATAAGCACCCTGATGGAGGCAGAACTGGGGGGCATTTGAAGACTCTTGAGAGTCCCTTGGACTGTAAGGAGGTCCAACCAGTCCATCCTACAGGAGATCAGTCCTGGGTATCCACTGGAGGGACTGAAGCTTCAGACTGAAGTTGAAGACTGAAGCTGAAACTCCAATACTTTGGCCACCTGATACGAATAACTGACTTACTGGAAAAGACCCTGATGCTGGGAAAGATTGAAGGCAGGAGGAGAAGGTGATGACAGAGGATGAGGTGGTTGGATGGCATCACTGACTCTATGGACACGAACTTGAGTAAGCTCTGGGAGTTGGTGATGGCCAGGGAAGCCTCGTGTGCTGCAGTCCATGGGCTCGCAAAGACTCGGACATCACTGAGGGGCTGAATTGACTGGAACAGAAAGCAAGGGCACCTGCAAATTCCACTGTAGGGGTGACAAGAAAGGCTTCTCAGAGGAGGAGGTATGAGAACTGTCTTTTTTTTGTGGGGGCGGGGGGTTGTAAGAAATTGTACTTCCTGAGGCAGAAGTCCATGAAGCTAGGAATCTCATGTGAAGTGAAGTGTTAAGTTGCTCAGTCGTGTCTAACTCTGCGACCCCCATGGACTGTAGCCCACCAGACTCCTCTGTCCCTGGGATTCTCCAGGCAAGAATACTGGGGTGGGTTGCCATTGCCTTCTCCAGGGGATCTTCCCAACCCAGGGATTGAACCCGAGTCTTCCACATTGCAGGCAGATTCTTCTACCACCAAGCCACCAGGGAAGCCCTAGGAATCTCATATGCACACTAAATACACTGAAGACAAACTTTGTCTAATCAACAATATTGACTCAGGACATTTCTGCCATTTGCTATATAATTCTCACCAATAATCACTACTTTGGTGTTCAGTGCAATTTCATAGCATATAGGAAACCAAACTTATTAAAACAAATACTTTACCTTGAAAAGCCACATAACCAAATAGTAACATTTGCAGAGAGACAAGCAAAGATGTAAGTATAGAAAGGATATACTTTTTAACTCATCATCACTAAGCTGAAGAGAACATTAACAGTGATTTGCCCTTCTTCTGCTCCAGGCTCTCCTTTTCTTGAAATATCAAATGTAAATGCATGTTAAATGATATTTTAAAAGATGGGGAGGGAGGAGGGAAGAGTTCAGGATGGGGAATACATGTATACTTGTGGCGAATTCATCTCGATGTATGGCAAAAGCAATACAATATTGTAAAGTTAAGCAAAATAAAATTAAAAAAAAAAAGAAAAATAGGAGCAATCATTGGAACAATCATATGATTTTGACATTGTATGTATTTTTTCATGTATAAGGAGATTTTATTTAGAATTTGACTTGGGAAAGTTGTCAAAAATGTTAAAAGCTTTGAATATTTAACTAAATAGGATGACAGGTCATTGAGAGACAATACTTAGTTATCAATTTAACTGAAGTAATAATGAGAGATTTCAAAGGCAAATATGAGATAAGATGAATCTTAGAGAGCTGAATCTTGAAGAAGGAATTATAGTTAAGCAGGAAGAGAAGCTAGGGACTGATGCTGTCAGCCCAGGGAGGTGTGTATGCAAAAGCCAGAGACAGAGAGAGAAAGCTGCCTGATGAGAAATAAGTGGTGAGAAATAAGGCTGGAGATGAGGGTGGGAAATGAAGTACAAAAGGACTAAGATCATGATGAATATAATAGCCATTGAGAGAATTTTTCTGGGGAGGGACAGGATCATCAGATTTGATTTTAGAAAGATCTTATTTTATTGCTAGCTAAGTGCAAAACAGTTTGGAAGGAGAAGCAGGCTGAGAACAGTTTCGGATGTGAGGATTAATGCTTCTCCTCTCCTCCCCTGGCTTCCTCTCTTTCTCTCTCTCTCTGCTTGTTTCACAAGAGGCTTAAGGTGACAAGGGCTAAGTAATAACAGAAGTGGAGAAAATGGCATAATCACGAGATATCATAGTTTCCAAAAGAAAAGTAGTGATTTTAAGAGGGTCAAATGTACAGGGTTGCATTTAATTCACAAACTACACTAAGGATGTATAAACCTTGACTCTAGATGCTTCGCAAGTCCATTTTATGAGACTGGATTTTATTTAACAGGGAAAGGGGAGCCATGAAGGTATCAAAGTAGAGCAATGATATAATCATAAGTCTGCATTGATGATTCTCCTCGGGAAGTGGGCACAATGTATACACAGGAAGGAAGAGATAGTGACCAGGAGACCACTTAGAAGATTAATACAATATCTTTGCCATGGTATGATAAGAGTCTTGATCTCACTCCATGAGTGAGAATCGGGTGTGTAGTGAGTGTTTAACAAAGCATTTCAGGTGTGTGTGTATATATATATATATATATATTTATCAGCAGATCTCTCAAGGTATCATTCTGTTTGAAACAATAAAGCTCATTGGTTAATCTGCATGGAGGTAACTTGTTACTTCGGTAAAAGTTTCCAACTATGTCACTAATTAAGAACATGTGTTTATTTGAGTAGGCGCTGAGATAAAATCTGAACCCTTCAAAGTATGTAAAAAATGTTTTTGAAACAATTCAAAAATATAAGCAAGATCAGTGTTTAATGTATTTAAGATCTTTTAGGAGCCACATTTGCATATAAAACTTGACCTACTAATTAAAAGATTTTCTTATTAAAACAAATGAACAAAGATGCTAACAAAATAACACGTCAGCAAATCAATCATTTATTCACTCAACAATACTCATTTTGCCAGGCACTGCTCTAGGTTCTAAGAGATATAGTAGTGAACAAAGGAATAAAGATCTATGTAGCTACTATTCTATTGAGGGGACAGCATAAATATTATAAATGGGGAATATGAATAGGATATTAGTGCTAAGTGGAGAAGCAAAACAATAGAGCAAAGGTGTAAGATGTGTCAGGGCTGGTGGTGGTAGTGTGGAATTTTAGGTTAGGGAAGCCAGGAGAAGGTGATATTTGTGTAAAGGGCTGAAGAAAGGGAAGGAGCTGACCAAGAGGCTCTCTGGGTAAAGAACATTCCTATATATGGAGCTAGGAGTCCAGTGTCCTTGAGAGGGACTGTGTCTGGTATGTTTGAGGAAGAGCTAAGGGACTGAGTAACAGAGGAGCTAAAGATGAGGTCAGAGGAAACTTACGGGGACTGGGGAGTGGGGAAAATAGGATTTTGAAGGTCACTGTAAGGACTTTGTTTCTTCTCAATGTGAGATGGAAAGCCACTGGTGGGTTTTGAGCAGAGAAGTGATATGATACTGCAAGAAGATCCAACCAGTCCATTCTGAAGGAGATCAATCCTGGAATTTCTTTAGAAGGAATGATGCTAAAGCTGAAACTCCAGTATTTTGGCCACCTGATGCGAAGAGTTGACTCATTGGAGAAGACTCTGATACTGGGAGGGATTGAGGGCAGGAGGAGAAGAGGACGACAAAGGATGAGATGGCTGGATGGCATCACTGACTTGATGGGTGTGAGTCTGGGTGACCTCCGGGAGCTGGTGATGGACAGGGAGGCCTGGCGTGCTGCGGTTCATGGGGTCGCAAAGAGTCGGACACGACTGAGCGACTGATCTGATCTGATCTGATATTTCAACAGGCTTGTCACAGTGTTGTGTTGGACTACTGAGAGACAAAGGCAGAAGCACAAAGAGCAGTTAGGGAGCGGTTTCAAATATCAGACAAAAGTTGATGATGGTTTAAGCTGAAGTAGTAGCAGTACAGTTGAGAAAAATTAGTTGGATCTTGATAAATTGTGAAGCTACAACTGACAGGATTTGCTGAAGGCCCAGACATAGTTACTAGGAAAAGGAAGCGTAAGAATGACACCAAGGCTTTTGCCCTGAGAAATTGGAATGATAGAGTTGCCATTAATTGTACTAAAGAAAACTGTAGAAGAATCGGTTTGTGAGGCGGGTGAGAACCACCAGGAGTTTGGTCGCTAATGTTAAGTTTGAGATAGTTTATTGACATCCAAACGGAGTTGTTAAATAGTACGTGGAGAATTCTGGAGTTTAGGAAGGAGGTCTGAACTGGATATACAGTGTGGGAGCCAAAACTCCATATATAGTATTTGAGATCACAATGGTAATTGTAGATGAGAAGTTCAAGGAATAAGTCCAGGGCTTTTGGAGGTGGTGCAAGTAGAAAGAACTAGCAAAGGAAATCAAGAAGTAACCAGATACGTAAAGCAGGCTGTGTTGTGTTCTAGAAGTCAAGTAAAAGAGATATTTTGATCAGGGGACACTGACCATCTGTGTCAAATGCTTCTAACAGCTCAAATGCAGTGAAGACTGAGAACGGACCATTGGCTTTAGAAACATGTAGGTCACCAGTGACTTCATGAGAGTTATTTCAGTAGAGTGTTGGAGCCTACTGCTTCAAGGAAAAATGGAAAAAGAGAAACTGGAGATACATTTTTAGAGAGTTATGCTATAAAGAGGAGAAAAATGGAATAATGGTGGAGAGGAAAAATTAAGCAAATATCTAAATATTATGAGTTTCCTCCGTGGCTCAGGGGTAAAGAATCTGCCTACAATGTAGGAGCCACAGGAGAAGCATGTTCGATCCCTGGGCTGGGAAGATACCCTGGAGGAGGGCATGGCAACCCACTCCAGTATTCTTGCCTGGAGAATCCCAGGGACAGAGGAGCTTGGTGGGCTACAGTCTAGAGGGTCGCAGAGTCGGACACGACTGAAGCGACCTAGCAAGCATACATGCATACATATTATATATATATATGTGTGTGTGTGTGTGTGTGTGTGTGTGTGTGTGTGTGGCGTGCGCACGCGCGCCCAGGATTTTAAGCTGATGACAATGATCTAGTAAAAATAGAAAAATTGGGGCTTCCCTGGTGGCTCAGTGGTAAAGAATCTTTGATAAAGATTGGTAAAGAGTCTGATTCCTGATCTAGGAAGAGCCCACATGCCACAGCAACTAAACCCCTGTGCCACAACAGTTGAGCATGTGCTCTAGAGTGCAGGAGCCACAGCTACTAAGACCCAGCACAGCCAAAAGTGAATAAATAAATACAGTTAATTAAAAAAATAGAAACATTTTTATTGTAGGATAAAAGAGAGAGAATTCGTGGGACAAGTCCCTTGAGGGGCCAAAAGGATTGTGTTCTAAGGTACAAGAGGGGGTGATGCTCTTTGCTGTGACAAGAAAGGAGCTTGGACATGGGAGAAGGCAGAGAAAACACAGAGCTCTGAGGCAAGTAGGTGGGTGGATGAGGACAAGAGAGTTTGTGGAAGTTCTCTCTTGATTGCTTTAACTCATTTAAAAAGTAAATTATAGAACTCATTATACTCTCCCCCTTATAATTCATTTGAGAGAAGTTTTATTGTATTACTTTCAAAATGAGACCAGAGGTACTCTTAAAACATGCAGAAAGCAAATAACTTTCATAAGAAATGTATTAGATCAATTTCAACTAAAATGTTTAGTGCTTTGTTTTCCCACTTGAGTTTGCAAGAGTAAGTTGTGAAACTATCTGGACCTGGCACTTTCTAAAAAACTGAAAATTTTCAATCATTTTTCAATCTCTCTTATTAAACTTTCCATTTCTCTGGGTTCATTTTGGCAAATGACGTTTTCCTAGGAATTTGTTCCTACAGAACTGCATAGAACATCATTTATACTAATCTTAAGATTTTTCCTCAATTAGCTTGGGTTTTTGTTTTGTTAATTCCTTCTTTCTAAATCTCCTCCCACCTCTCTTTTTTTCTAGTTTTATGGATGAGGAAATATTTATGTTCATATATTCTTTAATAATAGAATATTAACTGCAGTATTTATCAATTTATTGGATTAACTAAACATTCATGTATTATTTTTACTTTTAAAAATCTTGGTCTAAAACTTACTAAAGATAAATAAAATCTCCCACTACAAATAATGTTACCATTATTGTTGTTCTTAAATTTTAGGACCTGTTGCCCCTGATTTTTCTTCTATCTTATTCAGCATATGAAGTTTCCTTGGCCACCTGATGTGAAGAACTGACTCATTTGAAAAGACCCTGATGCTGGGAAAGATTGAAAGCAAGAGGAGAAGGGGATGACAGAGGATGAGATGGTTGGATGGCATCACTGACTAAATTGACATGCATTTGAGTAAACTCCGAGAGTAGTGATGGACAGGGAAGCCTCGTGTACTACAGTCCATGGGGTCACAAAGAGTTGGACATGACTAAGCGACTGAACTGAACTGAAAATTTCCTTAATCTTTAGTTTTTATATTCATTATAAATTTGTAACTTTTCTTGTCTTGAACTAGTTCTATCAAATATC
Organism: Tragelaphus eurycerus; assembly: GCA_935064755.1. Classification (NCBI taxonomy): domain Eukaryota; kingdom Metazoa; phylum Chordata; class Mammalia; order Artiodactyla; family Bovidae; genus Tragelaphus; species Tragelaphus eurycerus. Next base: position 11,741,639 of record CAKXYN010000047.1, on the reverse strand, counting down.
CTGCTGTTTCCAGCCTTCATTTTGAAGACATATGAAAATATCTTCATGTTGTCTCAATGTATCATCATCCTAATGTGTCTTCTTCCATGCCCAGTTGAATATAAGTCATATGTTTATTCCTACTTTGATCTTTTTTTCACACATCAGCTTGTCTCTTTGCATGTGTCTCATTTGTTTTTCATTTCCTTTAAAATTGTCCTCTTATCTTTGTTTATCCCCCCACTATAGTTGGCTTCCACTAATCATGTCTGTATCTAGGAATATCTGTTTTGCTCTGTAAAGCCTTAAAATTTATTTTTCCCTTTGGGAACTTTCTTTGTATCATTAAAATCTCTGTATCCTCTTATTTTCTTATATCTTGAAAAATGAGCTAAATTTCCTTTCCCATGATCATCTCATCATGTTTAGTATTTTCTCCCAGAGGAGTGAGAGATTTGTTTGTCCTCCATAAAATGCTATCAAATTTTTTAGCCTGTAAGAACATAATTTTGATATTTTGCTTTGCCTGATTAGAAATATTTGGCTATGTTATTGCTAGTGACATTCTCCTCAGCTCCCTTTGCATCAGCACCATCTAATTCTTATCAGGTTTACTTGCTCTTATGCACTGAATCTAAATATGTATTTCTTGATTATTTTAAATTTAGTTCCAGATCTATTGAGCATAGCAGAAAAACTCAATAAAGCTCTTTTAGAATGAGACAAAGGAATATTTTTAAAGTTTCCCTTTCTTCTTTTTCTGGAAGGAGTGGAGAAGAGTTGGGAAGAGATCCACTGATGTTCAGAAATCCCATGTTTTCTTCATGTTATTCTTATCTACACTCATGCAATGAATCTTCCAATCAAAAAATCATCCTAAATTCTACACTTTTGCACTCGTCACTGGTTCACAATTAATATAGTTTTTCCCCCTGCTCTTTATCATTGAAGAGTCTCTGAAGTATATGCTCTTTGGATAGTCTTATGTCTTTTAAAAAACTGATTTTTTTTACAACCTCCGTAGACCTCATGTTGTATGAATTATTAGCTACACATAGTCTATGTTTGTACTTTAATCCATGTGTGTAGTTTTTCTTAATTCTTAGACTTTTTCGTAATGCCTTTTATTCCCTAAATTACTCTCATTGTGCCTCTCTTCTGCAGCTTCTAGATTATTTCCCTTTCCCCCAGTATTCTTAGTTTCCAGTATGTGGGTTTATCTATGGCTCTCTCCTTATCCTTTAATGTTTGTTCTCTACTTTATTTTTCTGAACTTTGTCTTTCTCTCTCTTTATCTTTTTCACCTCTCTCTTCCTTTTGGTGGACTTTGTATGAAGGAAATATCAGTATTCCATCCTGTTAGGAAAGAGATCATGTCTTAAATTAGCTCTTGACCACCCCTAGTTAATTTAACTGTTTTTGTTGTTGTTGCCATACTAGGCTCCCTCCCACCTCTGAAACCTATCTATTTACTTCCCTTTGTTTTTCAACATCACTTTAACCATCTCTTCCTTATTTTTAATGGCCTTTGAGAATCTTTGTCAGTTTGTATGGCCAGCTACTAAGTTCAGCTTTTACTTTGTGGCCTCTTTCACTGAATGAGAACCCTGTGCTATCTGTCTCTGCCTTTATGTTACAATAACATGAATTTGCCATCTTAGCCACGGAGCTTACCCTTGGTCCAATTCTGTCACAGCATATCGCTTTGCTTTTATTCTCTATATGTGCAGCATTAAACATTAAATGTAGATGATTTTTTTGAGCTACTTATAAAATGACTCCTTAAGTGTTCCCTGAAATCCTCCTTAATATCCTAATGTATAAATATTTAGCAGCTGATTAACTCCATCTTTGAGGTTTTAGACTGTAAGATCCTTGAAGGCACGGATTTTGACATTCTCTGCATTCTGAGAGCAGTCTCTTCCATACAGTTGCTGTGGGGAGTGGACAAATCCTCCCTTTCCCACTGCTCTGCTTCATAACACTGCAGGCTGTCCAGCTGAATGAGACCTCAGTGTTCATCTAACAGTCTATCACACTGAGTCGTCTTTGGATCTTGGCCACAACACATTGCCTGGCCAGAGTTAGTACTCAGTGATGTTTGTGGGGCAAATGCAATTAAACATATATCTTCTGCTCAAGTCAGACATGTGTCTCTTCAAGAGCACTTCTTCACTTTGCCAGAAGAATGGGGCTCAATGAGCCAGGAAGTATTTATATTTGTAGTTTATAGATTATTCAGAACATTGAAATTCCAATACATTTCCCCCTGAACAATGGAGAGTATCAAAAATAGAAATAAATTCGATGAGAAAGCTCTCTGATAATAAGGAATTTAATAGGAATTGGAAATTACTAAATTCCTATCTTTAAAGCAGAGGGCCCCACATACTATAATCATTGATTACATTCTTATTTAAAACAACTTACAAAACTCATCGTTTAAAATAGATTTCCATCAGCTAATGAAAACAGCAATTTAATAACATACTAAATCTACATACACATAAGTACATAAACCACTGGGATCTGGTTTTCCAATAAGCAAAACCTTAGAGGAGAAGTAGAGCCCTTGTCCTTCTTGACTTTTTTCCCAAGAGCAGAAAAATTCTAATCTATGCTTGCTGCTGCTGCTGCTGCTAAGTCGCTTCAGTCGTGTCCGACTCTGTGCGACCCCATAGACGGAAGCTCACCAGGCTCCCCCGTCCCTGGGATTCTCCAGGCAAGAACACTGGAGTGGGTTGCCATTTCCTTCTCCAATGCATGAAAGTGAAAAGTCAAAGTGAAGTCGCTCAGTCGTGTCCGACTCTTAGCGACCCCACGGACTGGAGCCTACCAGGCTCCTCCGTCCATGGGATTTTCCAGGCAAAAGTACTGGTCATGTTTTAATATATCTCTTGGGCTGTGTGTGTCATGTGATGGTATCACTTTGTCAAAAAAATTAGACACATAGACATAGTGCTCTGTTTTCCTGCTTTCATGTGGCACAACTGGCAAGCTAGTACTTTTTTTTTTTCCTGTTTTTCTCTATGTGGAAGTTAGATCTGTTCCATACTCTTAGGTTGTTTTCCTTTCTCTTCATTTTTTGATATAAACCTTGACTCTTCTCCACAATTATGGCCTGTGCCCAACCCTTAGATGGCTCCTCATTGCTTTGAGTAATATCCCATCTTAATTCCTTCCAGTGCTCTAGATCTGGCTCTGGCACTAGGCCATGTGCTGATATCCCTTCCCTTAGCATAGACCGAAAGATCATAGGGACTAGAGTTTGAGGTTGCCCTGGTAAAGATCTGGAATTCAGAGTTCACCTTCAACGCGAATGTGCTCAGTTGCTTTTGTGTCCAACTCTTTGTGACCCCATGGACTATAGCCTGCCAGGCTCCTCTGTCCATGGAATTTTCCAGACAAGAATGCTGGAGTGGGTTGCCATTTCCTACTCCAGAGGATCTTTCTGAGCCAGGGATCGAAGCTGTTTCTCCTGCATTTTCTGCAATGGCAGGCAGATTCTTTACCACTGAGATACCTGGGAAGCCCTGCAATACTGCCCTCTATTTTTTTTATTTTTTTGACATATTTCCAAATTTTATAGTAGATGCATACAAAGTAAAAAGTCAACAAAGAATATGATCACAATTTCCACTCAGGCAAATAAAAGCTTGGAAGCTCTCCTAATTTGGGAAATTTCCAGTTTAAAACCTGTGGGAAGCTAGATTAAGCAAATTTAAGCTGTATTCTTCAAAACAGGGCCTTGAGGAAATACACATCTTTCACTGTACCTTATATTTGAGGCCCTTATGACTTAGAGAAAATTTTAGACTCAGCTCTTGCCAAGACTCAAGTGACACAGAGGGAGGAGCAAATTCAACAGCTTTAGCCAGATTAGTTCAGTGACAGGAGTTCCTACTGGAAACATCTGGAAACACAGACCTTAACTGTTGGTCCTCGGGATTCACCAAAGCAAATGTCTTCTATAAGTACTGACTCCCTGTTAGTCTTGCAGAGGAAGTCAACTTGGGAGTACCAGCTGGACACAGCAGGTCACCCCACAGCAATGGGTTCTCCTTGGGGACCCAAGGAACCAGTGTTAACATCATCTAGCTCCTGGCTTCCAGGTTCAATGCAACTGCATTTCTTTTGAGTACATGTTCAAACACACAGGCTAACTAGTTTGAGTCTGTAGAGCTCCTCAGGACAGGAACATTTATACATGGGTAACCACATCTCCTGATTTATATAGGTTTTGTCTGAAAGAATATGAATTATAAGGTAATGGGATCATAATTAAGGAAAGTTAATATTAATTATGAAACAGCCTGGAATTTAGATCTAGACAGTTTAAATCTTCCCCTATAAAGTACTAACTGAATGACCTTAGGCATACCACTTAACTTTTCAATGTAGGAATTCCTTATAATTAAGGAAGTCAAAATTTCCAGAGATTAAATAGCTTTACCAGGGTCATAATGCCAGTAAACTATTATAAAGGTGAATAGGAATACCCTAAATTAGAATTATATCATGCCACCTCAAGGTTTTCTGGAACCTTTCTAGTGTCCAGTAATGAGATGGGGACCATCATCAATTTATACCTTGGGACTTTTGAAAGGGTATTTTGTTTTAGTCTTCTTTTCTGAAGCTTCCTAGTGCCTTGTAATACCTAACACATCATACAATCTGATTAATACATGCAGAATCAATAAATAAATCAACACTTATAATTAGTGAAAGGCCAGTGAATCTTGGTATTGCTTGACCATGTAAGAATAAAGATGAGCATAGCCTGGGAGGAGAAAGAGTCTCTTTAGCACACAGAACCATTTTTCAAGGACAACTGAGGAGGGCATAACAATGCCAGGTAATATCAGAAGATAATCACTAGTAGAATGAGTGTGGTCTCAGTGAGGAATGATAACCAAATAGATGGCTTCCCTGGTGGATCTGTGGTAAAGAACCCTCTGGTGGTAAAGAATTGTTCAGTCGTGAAGTCATGTCCAACTCTTTGCAACTGCATAGACTGCAGCATGCCAGCCTTCCCTGTCCTTCACTATCTCCTGGAGTTTGCTCAAACTTATATCCATTCAGTCAGTGATGCCAATCAGGAGATGTGGGTTCAATCCCTGGGTCAGGAAGATCCCCTGGAGAAGGAAATGGCAACCCACTCCAGTATTCTTGCCTGGGAAATCCCATGGACAGAGGAGCCTGGCAGGCTGTAGTACACAGAGTTGCAAAAGAGTTGGACATGACTTAGTTACTAAACAACAATAACAACAACCAAACAGCTAGGTCAAAGAAAATGGATAAAAAACATGGATAAGTGGAGGAGCATACTGTCTCTTGGCAAAAGAACAAAAGAAGGGGGTCGTAAGCTTCCTGGAAGCAGGGCCCCTATTTTCTATTCTTTGTGTCTCCAGCATTAGCCAAGGTCCTAGCATAATATTTGTAAGCTTCAACATATGCTTGAGGATGAACAAATGAATTAATCACTTGATACAGAAGTGAACTGCAGAAGCTATTCAAAGAAGAAAGATAAGATTCCATAGCCTGCTGAGAAGTTAGAATAGCTCTCAGGACAATTAATTAACTAAAGACTCAGGGACTTCTTATGCCAAGGGGAACAAGGTATCAATCCATGTCTAGGCTCTTGGAATTATTAAAGGAAGGCTAATTCCCTTTGACCAGGTTATGAGTGACTCAAGGGGTTCTTTCTCTGGGAAGATAGATTCATTATCACCCAGGGCTTTCAGATAAGCATGGGCAAGTCCTAATTCTAGGAACAGCAGGCAAGTCCTTCAACTCCTCTTCATTTTCATGAGACTGGATGTTTAGAATGAGATAAGGGAGTAAATGTGGGCAAAGCTAAAACCAATTTTGAGAAATAAAAGCAATTTTTATATCTTTATGGTTTTCAAAAAATTACTTGTAAGGCTTTTATGCTATAATACTTTATTTGGTTAATTTGTTACAAGATGATGATTTTATAAATATGTCATGGCTAATGTTCTGGCTTTCAAGTGACATCCAGTATACATATAAAATGCAAACTCCTTAGCATAAAAGTCCTGTGTGGCATGCTATCAATGTAACAACTTTTCCAGAATCATGTCAGATTCTTTTCATAGGCAATGGATGTCCCAACTGTACTAAATTTCTTTAGATCCTGATGAATTTGCAATGCCGTTTCCTGTGCCTGTGAGTCTGCTGCAGACCAGAATACTTCTATTCTTTTAACAAGATCCAATTTCAGTATTTCTTCCTCATCATCAACTCTCTGAGAAGAGTTTATTATTTCCTCCCTGTGTATCTGAATATGTTTCTATTTTTTTAAGAATCATAGATCACTTTGTTTTATACATTTACTTACTTTACAACCTCATGTACTAGGCTGTACACTCCAAAATGGCAGGATGCAGCCCTTTATTTTGTCTGCCTCACCCTAGCTCAACAAATAATCACTGACTTCCCTGGTGGCTCAGACAGTAAAGCGTTTGCCTACAATGCAAGAGACCTGGGTTCGATCCCTGGGTTGGGAAGATCTCCTGGAAAAGGAAATGGCAACCCACTCCATTATTCTTGCCTGGATAATCCCATGGACAGAGGAACCTGGTAGGCTACAGTCCATGGGGTTGCAAAGAGTTGGACACAACTGAGTGACTTCACTTTTACACATGTATTGCATATGTTGTGATGAAGTTATTGCCAAACAATATATCAGATATCATTGCTTCAAAGCGATTTACATTTAATAAAAACAACTTGCAAATGAATTGCTAAAGATCACAGTATGAACTTGGTCCCTAAGTGGTTTTTGTCTACATTTAGTGATGATGGATGTTTGCTCTGGCATGTGGGGACCTGGGAAGGATCAAATCCCTTTTACCTGTAATTATGTCTATGTAGTCTGCCATGAGAAATGATTTTTTTCCTAGTCTAAAGGCCTATGCTGAAAAAGTCATGTTTTTGGTGATTTCATTAACATTTTAAAATGTTAACAATTCTGTCAGCCTAAACTGAAAATGACTGTGTGAGAAATGAAAGCTTGCATAACTCTGGCACTTGCTATTCATGGCTCATTACGCTCACGACTTTCATTATGCAGTGAGGAAGTAGGGTCAGCCTCACAAAATTTAGGAACAATTAAGAAAATTACTGTATGCAGATGTGACTTATGGACTGAGAATAACGAACTTTCTAAAAGACTATATTCAACAAAATAAATAAGGATGATGAAAAATCCACAGATGTTTTATAGCTTAAGGCAGCTCTTCAGTTATTCATTATAAAGACTCCTTCCAGGGCTTTGCTCACTTCCCTTGACCCTTTCCTGAGCATTTTGAAACTTTTCCTTTGACTCTATTCCTCATGGAGTATAAGAGGTCCTAAGGATATTTCCGGAAGTTCTTTGAGTTCATTCTCAAACACATACATGGAGATGAAAATATTGTTGCTGACCTATATACACTGTGAATTGCTACCAGGCTCCCTAACTTCACAGACTTCTTTTACAATTTTCAAAGTCTGTGGAATAAACATGTGGAAATAGCCACAAGGTCAGAGGGTATTCACTAACCTAACATTCTATAAAAAAAAAAAAAAAAAGGAAAAGAAAAAAAACCAGATGGTACCTAGGTAAGTTTAAAAACTTTGTTTTTAATTTAGACAAAATTTTATTTATCTATTAATCACTCATTCTTCTAGAGCAACAGATCATGTAGGGTGTAAATATAAAATCTCCATTTCTTCTTCTATGTTAGTTTCAGTAAATGTCTATTAGGTAGCTTCTATATGCTAGGCATTAAACTGGATTGAATAATAGTGTCACCATTAATAGAATTTATATTTTAGTTCAGAAATCAGACACATAGACAAATAATGCTGATGGAATGGGCTAAGTACCATCACATAATTTCATGTACAAAGTGCCATTAGATAAACTAAAATTTGAGGAGCCAGAAAGATCAATTTTATCTTGATAAAATGAAACCCTGATATGTATACAACTGAAGTTAACAAATATTTCTCTCTGTAGCTTCTAAACATTTTTAGGTTCCAAACAGAATTATTTTTCTTGTGCTCTCCATTTTATATGAGACAGAAAGACATTAAATAACTTAATACAATTTTCACAAGTGGATTTTCTGTCTACTGTTTAAGATTGTCCTTCCAAAATAATGACTATTTGAAATTATAGCTAAAGACTTTGCTTGTGTTTTTGTTATGAAGGAGGATGTTTCTTATCCAAGATAAAATCTTGAGCCTCAATTACATGCTAGTTCCAAAACAGTAGATTAAATCTGGATAGTGGCTATAAAATAAAACACACATAGACTTTAATCTTGAGGCAATTCAAATACATTATAGGAAAAGTGGAAAGTTCAGATGATGATAGAACATTTAGTTTTATCATTAATAGATTCCTAATAAGTGAATTTTAAATTATTTTATTTTATTAACAACCTTCTTCAGGGTGAAAGTGAAAGTGTTAGTCACTCAGTCGTGTCTGACTCTTTGCGACCCCATGGACTGTAGCCCACCATGCTCCTCCGTCCATGGAATTCTCCAGGCCAGAATACTGGATTGGGTTGCCATTTCCTTCTCCAGGGGATCTTCCCAACCCAGGGATTGAACCCAAGTCTCCCACATTGCAGGCAGACTCTTTGCTGACTGAGCCATCAGGGAAGCTAGGCTGTGCTTAAACTATGCCACATATATGACATTTAGCATGTTGCTTTGAACATAGTAGATGCTTAACGTGAAATTAAATGTAAAATGCTTGGGACCTTCTGACCTTTCCTCAAATGTTCCTGTCTTTTAAAAGGCAAGACACTGTGAGATTGCCTTGTGCTCTTCAACATAGTCAGATGATCCTGTTCCAAGAAGACTTCCTGAAAATGGGATCAGACCATAGCTAAGCCTTCACTTCTGAAACAGCAATAATTCTCTGATTTGACCTTTCTGACCATAGGTGGTCTTTTTCTGAAAAAATTCTAGGCCCTTGTAAAATACCCTTTAAGGACTTCTTTTTCTGGGGATCATGAAAACCATGTCTATAAGATGGATTATTCTTTAACTTAAACAGGCTTTTTCATTCTAGCTTCTGAACCAGACTGAGGAACTGGAAAGAAAGGTGGCTAATTTTAAAAAGTATGTATGTATGTGTGTATATATATACACACACACACACACACACACATATAACATAAAATTATATATGCACATACTTTACTCTTGTAGAACTTAGTTCTGTCTATCTATCTATCTTTTTACTTATCATCAACTGTCTATCCACCACAACTCCTCCATGGCTCGTAGGATCTATTATTATATCCTTTTTACATGAGTGAGTATAGGACATAGAAAACTAAGGCTCAGAGAAGTTAAACCACTTGACCAAGTCATGCAAATAGTAGGTCACAGAGCTAAAATTCAAGCTCAGAGAGTCTGGCTCCAGGGTCTATGTCTTTAACCATTTCTCTATTCTCTCTAATGCATCATAACCTGGGAGTAGAGAGAAAAGTCTATCTCCTTCTTGACTAAATTTTTTTTCTCTGAAAAGATTTAGAAAGATTTGTCCAAGCCTGTTGATACAGGAAAGAGTGAGCAGGGATGGAAACATTTGTTGTGCATTTACTACCAGCTGAGCACCGTGTTAGGAACTTCTTGTATATAATTTTGTGGTCTCTTTATCATATTAAGCTACATTCAATATTATCTTAGTTTACTAATTAGAAAACAGAGACTCAGAGTTTTTTTAAAAAAACTTGCCAAGAACACACAGCTAGTGTGGGACTAAGCCACAAATTTAAAAACACGATTGAGTGTTCCCCACTACAGGAATATTTTACTTCCTATCACAGTCCTTCAAATGGGGATATAACCCAGGCCTTGCATCCTACCTTGATAAATATTGTCCTGATGTGAGATTTGCAGTTTCCACATCCATGCAGTTCATTGTGCTGGGAATGAGAGCAAGTTCTGGCTGGATCATGGTGGCTGTGGCTACAGCTCTTGCAACCAGTTCCATGGCATCTTGTACATAGTACTCAAAGACAGACTGTGTTGTTTTTCCATGAGCAATCAGCCCTAAGGGCAGACCTTCTGTCCTCAGTTTCTCAACATTCTGGGAATCCCCCAGTACCCAACGAAGTTCAGGGAGCATTACCCCAAACTGGGTGGTGATTTCGAAAATCCGCCGGATACTTTCCATGTCGCAGCCAAACATCACCATTGTGGATGTACTGTTCTTAATGCTCTCCAGCTGGACCTGCAGGAAGCTCAAGAGGTCCTCAGTGGAGGAGAGGTTGATGGTGATGTTGATGATAGAGCCCAGGTGGAACTTGGAATTATTCTGGGTAAGGAGGAGGAAGTCAGTGATGTTCCAGTCTTCCTGGCACAGCAACAAGCTAAAATTGTACCAGTTGTTCATGGTCAGGATTGAGAGAGTGACATCAGCATCAGAACTTAATGAATTTTCTAAACTCAGTTGGAGGTGAAGGGGATTCTGTATTTAAAGATATGAAAAAGAAGAATTAGAACGTATTGGCCAAAGATTATAACAGAGGGTACTTTTACTTTCTTGTGAGGCTTAATCTTTTATTTTTCCCTGTGACATTCAAGTGCCTCTGGGATAAAATTCACATAATTTGGAAAGCTGTGTTTCCTGTCTAATGGAATTGATTTCTTGCAACTGATTTCCTTATAATTTATGCTTAAAGTACTAGAGGCCGATGGTTCTTGGTATAAATGTCAGGGGTAACATGACTATACATTTAGTCTTAAATTTTTATCAGGCTTGCCTGCTTTCTTACAGACAGTCCCCTTTAGGCACCCCATTTCTAACTATCCCTGTTCGTAATTCATTTGTTAAATTTTCCTGTCAGGTGAAATAATTGAAAGAAATTACTTTTGCTTTCCTTTAAAACAACTAGCAGAAAAATCTTAAAACAGGGCAGATACTTGTTTAAGGATGGCCCAAACTTCTAGCTGCTGAGGAAGGCAATTGTTCTAATATATGTAGTACCATGGCCTGAATGTTTATGTTTCCCCCCAATATTTATGTTGACATCCTAATCCCCAATGTGATGGTATTAGGAGGTGGGACCTTTGGGATGTAATGAGGGCAGAACCCCTTACAAATAAGATTATGAGATTCATGCCCAAGGGGTTCAAGAGAATTCCCTTACTCCTTCCGTCATGTGAAAACACAGTGAGAAGCTGGCAGCCTGCAACCTGGAAGAAGATCCCAACAATGCTGGGACCCTGGTCTTGAACTTCCCCCCTCCAGGACTGTGAGAAATAGAATTCTATTGTTTACAAGCTACCCAGTCTGTTAGCAGTCTAAATACACTAATGTGTGTGTGCTTAGTTGCTCAGCCATATCTGACTCTTTGGAACCCCAATGACTGTAGCCTGCCAGGCTCCTCCATCCATGGGATTCTCCAGGCAAGAATACTGGGGTGGGTTGTCATTTCCTCCTCCAGGGGATCTTCCTGACCCAGGGATCAAACCTACATCTCCTGTGTCTTCTGCATTGCAGGCAGATTCTTTACCACTAAGCCACTGGGGAAGCACCCCAAATACACTAAGACATATGGAATAATTAACAATATGCCCAATCAAAATTAAATACATAGTCTAACACTGAAGATTAGATTGCATTTCTATATCTACTGAGACTGGATTCTCGCTGTGAAAGGTGAAATGTGTGCCATTTAAACACACGTATATAACTTCCATCACAATTTCATCTACTTATAGAACTCACCAACTCAATGAAAGGAGAGAATCTTATATGAAAAATCACAAATTACTAATCATATAGGTGAAGTAGAAATAGTCCTCTAATGAGTAAATCTGTTCTCCTCGAGAGCAGGCATTTGACATATTTATCCTGTAACAGTGACATCCTTAGAATGATTAACACAATCCTTTATACAAGGTAGGTGTACAATAGATATGGGTCAAATTGAACTAAATACATTCACGTTTTCGAGTTATCAGACTGTTGAACTATTTTTGAGAACTTGCCAAACATTCAGGTTAATAATATACATAGAAAAATGAGGACTTTCACAGTGAAGTTTCATACCCTGGTACAAAACTAAAGTGTAGCTTTTCCTTACCCAGCAAAAAGAGTGTAAAAAAATAGTTTGAGCTGAACTTTGAATAATTTGAAGGGTTAAAAGGATTCTGATATGTGTAGAGGAAGGAGTGAAGATTCCAAAGGAATTTATGGGAGAAAAACTATGACCAAAGGCAGGAAATGAGAGTAATCATATGGTAAGTAGGCATTGCAGGCAGATGTTTTAACCTCTGAGCCACCAGGGAAGCCCTAAGTAGGAGGGAGTCTTAATTTGACTTTTGTTCTTCCAGATTAAGCTGTGAGCAGGACTTGTAATGATAAAAGCAGAGCTTTTGGAGGATTGTCTATGGACTACATTTGAAAAGGAGAGGAAAAATAAGACTTTCAGGATTTCATTTAGGTGCTAACGGTTTTAACTGGAACCAGTGTTGGTAATGATAGCTAGAATGATAAGAAGGTTTCAAATTAAAATTTAGGAACTTCCTGGTGGTGCAGTGGCTAAGACTCCTACTTCCAATGCAGGTGGGCCAGGTTCAATCCCTGGGCAAGGAACTAGATCCCACATGCTGCATCTAAGAGTTTTTGCATGCTGTGACTAAAGATCCTGCATGCCGAAACTAAGACCCAGCACAGCCAAGTAAATAGAAAAAAAAAAGTTAAAATTTATTGACAAGATCAGATATAAGAGACAGATAAAGAAAGGTGTCAGAAAACCAGGAGACAGAATCCAGTAGGTAGTTCCTGTTTCCCCGCTTGGGATGCCATGGAGCCCTATAAGATAAATGAGCAGAAGCTTCACTTCCTCACTCCTACTATTGATGAATATAAATTACTCCAGAGAGTTCTCTCTGTCCTCCCTTTTAACTTTCTTCTTTTCCTTCTTTTTATTTCCTCCTCTGCCTTAACCTTATTCCAGAATCAACAAACAATGGAAGGCAAGTTTTACATTTAGCTGGCAGGAACAAATTATGCCCAACTGTTTTCTTGGCCTCAGTTCCCTATTCTGTTTCCAGTTTTCTTTCTGAAATATAAATATGACCATACCATTCTTCTGCACCTCTGAATCACCCATAAGACAAATATTAAAATCAACAGTATGGCTTAGGAGGCCATTCTTAGTCTTTAACTTCACCTCCAACACTCCAAGCATGCACCCCAAGACAAGTGATAGTGGAAAATTTATTTTTCTTGGATCAGAGTGAGCATTTTCACATCTAAACAAATTTGAAATGCTGAATTATCCACCTGGGAATGTATTTGCCTGTATTCATATTCATTTTTCAGAACTCAGCTCTTCCATCAGATTTCTAGAAACTAGTTTATATTCCATTTACTACTATTTCTGTTGCTGATCTTTTTTTTTTCTCACAATATTTTTGCCCTTTTATTTCCTGCAATGGTGAACTGGATTTTTGTTTATTTGATTGCTCCTCTGACTGCTGCCCAGGCAGAATTAATCATCTCATGTATGTGTCAGGTTGTCATTTTGTTCATCTCTCTATTACAGTTCTCTTCACACATACGTTAGTTATTTGGTTAAGTGTGAGACCTCCAGGTTCAATTCCTGGGACACGAAGATCTGCTGGAGAAGGGATAGGCTACCCACTAAAGTATTCTTGGGCTTCCCTTGTGGCTCAGCTGGTAAAGAATCTGCCTGTAATGTGGGAGACCTGGGTTTGATCCCTGGGTTGGGAAGATCCCCTGGAGAAGGGAAAGTCTACCCACTGCAGTATTCTGGCCTGGAGAATTCCATGGCCTATACAGTCCATGGGGTCTCAAAGAGTCTGACACGACTGAGCAACACTCTCACTTTCACTTTCACTTTACCTCTCACAATAGAATGGAAGCTTCTTTAGGATGAGGACCATATCTCAACCATGTCTTCTAGCACAGTTCTTAGTTAACCAGTGATACTATTTATCAAATGGAATTTTCTTTTGTTCATCTCAAGTACTGAGCTATGATCATAATCTTGTCACTGGAAGACTGAGAAGAAAACCTTTTCCAGCAGAGCTTCAAAACCCAACATTTTGTCCCCAGTTGGAACAAAGGCCCATCCATGCACTTCCTACAGAAGGATTCATTAAATTGGTATATGAGGATCAGGTTCTAATGGAGGCAGAATTGAAAATGTTCTCCTCTTGCTAAATAGGAAAGTAACATTAGCTAATCACATTGAGCATTCACTGTGCCAGGGAAACATGCATTTGGCATGAGAGAGTGACAGAGGAATAAAATGAAGATACTCCCCCCCGCCATGGATAATGATTAATCCATATAATAATAGCTACCCCTACTAAGAATTCTATTAACAAAGTACAGATGTGGAAGTTGATCCTTACACAAACTTAAGGAACACAATTCTTCAAATAAATACTTATTAAATAATATAGAAACATCTAGTAATATTGTATTTATTCAGCAGCCTCAGATGCATCATCTTCTAATTTCTCTCCATAGAATAATAAAGGGAAAGGCATGTGTGTGTGTGTGAGTACACATATGACACAGATATGAAAACTTATAACAAAAAATTCAAGCCTAATAGGGAAACTTTTAGCAAAATCTGGGACAAAAATTAAACAAGACCTATCAAATGAAACTGAGACTCAAAATCTATGTCTTACATATAGTTTGCTATTTTGCAAAAGAATAACCCATGGTCTGAAAGAAGGTATAATAAAAAAAATAAAAATAAAAAAAAGTCCACATTGTTTATTTCCTAAATCAGAGGTCCAATAACAAAACAAGCCAAGAATCAGGAAGCCTCTTCCAACCATGTTGATGCTGCTGCTAAGTCGCTTCAGTCGTGTCTGACTCTGTGCGACCCCACAGACAGAAGCCCACCAGGCTCCCCTGTCCCTGGGATTCTCCAGGCAGGAATACTGGAGTGGGTTGCCATTTCCTTCTCCAACGTATGAAAGTGGAAAGCGAAAGTGAAGTCGCTCAGTGTGTCCGACTCTTAGTGACCCCATGGACTGGAGCCTACCAGGCTCCTCCGTCCATGGGATTTTCCAGGCAAAAGTACTGGGGTGGGGTGCCATTGCCTTCCCCGTAACCATGTTGATAGTTATAGAAAACTGCCTTGTAAGTACATTAAATTTATATAAATTAAAATATACAGGCTCAGTAGAATGTTAGGGGGAGATAAAAAATGAAATTAAATACTATTTATAATTCTAATTATCCTAAGTGAGTGTATTCATTATTATATATGACTATTATATACATGTATTATTATATACTGTAATAAATGTTATACATAGTTATATGTACAAAATCACATATCTCAAATTTAATAGGTAATTTAAAAAACTGAAGTATGGTTTATGTATGTTACATTAATTTCAGATATGCAAATTTATTATGAAATGATCACCATGATAAGTCCAACAACCATCTATCACCTTTCAAAGTTATTACAGTGTTATTGACTACTTTATTCCTTAAGCTATCATAACTTATTTATTTTATAACTGGTAATATGTATCTTTTAACCTCACCTCTTTCATCCAACACTCTTCACCTCTGGTAACCACCAGTTTTTTCTCTTTATAAATGTTTCTGCTTTATTTTATTTGTTGATTTGTTTTCTCAGATTCCACATATAACTGAAATCGTATGGTATTTGTCTTTCACTGTCTGACTTATTTCACTTAACATAATATCCTCTAGATCCATCTATGATGTCACACATGGCAAGATTTCATTTTTTTTTTTTTGTGGCTGGGTAATATTTCATTGTGTGTGTACATATGTATTTATCACATATCTTAAGGAACACAATTCTTCAAATAAATACTTATTAAATAATATAGAAATATCTAGTAATATTGTATTTATTCAGCAGCCTCAGATGCATCATCTCCACTTATCTTTTAAAAAAAGATCTATCCACTTATTTTTTAAAAAATTTATTTTATATCAGAGTAGAGTTGATGTTGTGTTGGCTTTGTGAAACTTCGAAAAGATACACACATCTCAAAGTTCACTGCAGTACTATTTACAATAGCCAAGACATGGAAGCAGCCTAGATGTTCATTGACAGAGAAATGGATAGAGAAGATATGGTATATATATATATACATCTATCCATTCATCTTTCAATGGACATTTAGATTGTTTCTGCGTGTGTGTGCACTAAGTTGCTTCAGGCATGTCCAACTTTTTCAACGCTGTGGATTATAGCTCACCAGGCTCCTCTGTCCATGGGATTCTCTAGGCAAGAATACTGGAATGGGTTGCCATGCCATCCTTCAGGGGATCTTCCCAACCCAGTGATGGAAACTGCATCTCAGTCTCCTGCATTGGCAGGCATGTTCTTTATCATTAGTGCCACTTGGGAAGCTCTTAGATTGTTTCTGTATCTTGGCTAATTTAAGACATTTTCAAATGTAAGTTTCTTATTCTTTGGATTGAATCTTTATTACTACAGAAAATGACATGCCACTCTACCCCACTGATTTTTAGATTTTTATTCCCATCATAATCTGCTTCTACATGATTTTGGAAGCTGAAATCCCTAAAAGTATAGGACAAGAAGTGTGTATGGGGAATGGCCATGTTGAAATGTACTTATGGAATGAAATCTCACCACAATAAGTGCAGAGTGGGAGGGAAAGAGGAATTTCCAAGATGGCAATGCAGTTATCAGTGTCAGATAATTGCAAAAATGTCAGAGATTTATTCAGTGGTGTAAGGGAAGATTGGTTCAACTGCGATGGATCACAGTGGATTTACAACTAGTAAAAGATTTGTTCTTCAGAACAAATCTTTTGCTTCTTGACGTGGATACAGATTTCTCAGGAGACAGGAAAGATGATTTGTTATTTGCATCTCTTAAGGGCTTCCCTTGTGGCTCAGCTGGTAAAGAATCACCTGTAATGTGAGAGACCTGGATTTAATCCCTGTGTTGGGAAGATCCCCTGGAGAAGGGAAAGGCTATTCACTCCAGTATTCTGGCCTGGAGAATTCCATGGACTATGTAGTCCATGGGGTCACAAAGAGTCAGACACAACTGAACAACTTTCACTGTCACTTTCCAAGACTTTTTCACAGTTTGTTGCGATCCAAACAGTCAACAGCTTTAGCATAGACCATGAAGCAGAAGTAGATATTTTTCTGGAATTCCTTTGCTTTCTCTATGATCCAGTGAATGTTGGCAATTTGATTTCTGGTTCCTCTGACTTTTCTAAATCCAGCTTGTCCACCTGGAAGTTCTCAGTTCACATATTGCCAAAACCCAGCTTGAAGGATTTTGAGCACAGTCTTACTAGCATGTGAAATGAGTGCAATTGTATGATAGTTTGAACATTCTTTGGCACCTCCCTTCTTTGGGATTGGGATGAAAACCGACTTTTTCCAGTCCTGTGGCCACTGCTGAGTTTTCCAAATTTGCTGATCCATTGAGTGCAGCACTTTCACAGCATCATCTTTTAGGATTTGAAATAGCTCAGCTGGAATTCCCGGGGAAGGCAATGGCACCCCACCCCAGTACTCTTGCCTGGAAAATCCCATGGACAGAGGAGCCTGGTAGGCTCCAGTCCATGGGGTCACTAAGAGTCGGAGACGGCTGAGCGACTTCACTTTCACTTTTCACTTTCATGCATTGGGGAGAAGGAAATGGCAACCCACTCCGGTATTCTTGCCTGGAGAATCCCAGGGACGGGGAGCCTGGTGGGCTGCCGTCTATGGGATCGCAGAGTCGGACATGATTGAAGCGACTTAGCAGCAGCAGCAGCAGCAGTTGGAATTCCATCTCTTCCACTAACTTTGTTTGTTCTAATGCTTCCTAAGGCCCACTTGACTTCACACTCCAGGATGTCTGGCTCTAGATGAGTGATCACACCATCATGGTTATTCCAAAGGGTCATTAAGACCTTTTTTGTATAGTTCTTCTGTATATTCTTGCCACCTCATCTGCTTCTGATAGGTCCTTACTGTTTCTGTCCTTTATCATGCCCAGCCTTACATGAAATTTGCCCTTGATATCTCCAATTTTCTTGAAGACATCTCTAGTCTTTCCCATTATATTGTTTTCCTCTATTTCTTTGCATTGTTTATTTAAGAAGGCCTTCTTATCTCTTCTTGCTGATCTCTGGAACTCAGCATTCAGTTGGGTATATCTTTCCCTTTCTCCCTTGCCTTTCATTTCTCTTCTTTCCTCAATTTGTTAAGCCTTCTCAGAAAACCACTTTGCCTTCTTGTATTTTTCTTTGGGTTGGTTTTGGTCAAAGATTCCTATATAGTGTTAGGGATCTCTGTCCATAGTTCTTCAGGCACTCTGTCTACCAGATCTAATTCCTTGAATCTATTCATCACCTCCACTGTATATCCCTTATGTATAACCCTAGGGATTTAAGTGATAACTGAAAGGTCTAGTGGTTTTCTCCACTTTATTCAATGTAAGCCTGAATTTTGCAATAAGGAGCTGATGATCTGAGCCACAGCCAGTTCACCATTCCACAAAGAATATAATCAATCTGATTTTGGTATTGACCATTTAGCTATGTCTGTGTGTAGAGTCATCTCCATGTGGACAATCATCTCTGTCCATGTGTTGTTGGAAGAGGGTATTTGCCATGACCAGTGTGTTCTCTTGACAAAAATCTGTTAGTCTTTGTTCTGCTTCATTTTGTACCCCAAGTCTATACTTGTCTGTTACTCCAGGTATATCTTGACTTCCTACTTTTGCATTCCAATCCACTATGATGAAAAGGACTTTTTTTTTTTTTTTTGGTGTTAGTTCTAGAAGTTCTTGTAAGTCTTCATAGAACCATTCAACTTTACCTTCTTTGGTATCAGTGGTTGGGGCATAGATTTAGATTACTATGATGTTGAATGGTTTACCTTGGAAATGAACCGAGATCATTCTGTCATTTTAGAGACTGCATCAAAGTACTGCATTTTGGACTCTCTTGTTGACTATGAGATTATTAGTTTCATGGTATAACTGAAAAACAAAGAAACAACCAACCAACCAACCAACCATTTCAAGGATTCTTGCCCACAGAAGTAAATATAATGGTCATCTGAATTAAATTCACCCATTCCAGTCCATTTTAGTTCACTGATTCCTAAGATGCCAATGTTCACTCTTGCCATCTTCTGCTTGACCATGTCAATTTTATCTTGATTCAGGGACCTAACATTCCAGGTTCCTATGCAATATTGTTCTTTACAGTATCAGACTTTCACCACTGGACCCATCCACAACTGAGTGTCATTTTCCTTTGGCCCAGCTTATTCATTTCTTTCTGAAGCAATTAGTAACTGTCC
This sequence comes from Tragelaphus eurycerus, assembly GCA_935064755.1. Lineage (NCBI taxonomy): Eukaryota > Metazoa > Chordata > Mammalia > Artiodactyla > Bovidae > Tragelaphus > Tragelaphus eurycerus. The sequence continues at coordinate 11,722,303 of CAKXYN010000047.1, read as the reverse complement.
TCTGCTCTTCCCAGTAGCATATCAGACACCTTCCAACCTGTGGGGCTTACCTTCTGGTGTCATATCTTTTTGCCTTTTCGTACTGTTCATGGGGTTCTCACAGCAAAAATACTGGAGTGGTTTGCTAATCCCCCTCCAATGGACCATATTTTGTCAGAACCCTTCACTATGACCCATCAGTCTTGGGCGGCCTGGCTACCCAATGGCTAGTAGCTTCATTGATTTATGCTATCCCTTTGCCATGACAAGGCCGTGGTCTATGAAGGTGAGCAAAAGATTAAAATTCCACAAAACAAAAACCAGGCAAGAATGGTAACAAAATTTGGAAATATAAAAATAATAGAGGGGCCATGCCTTAAGAGATATTATCAGAATATATCAGAAAATGCAATTTTTACATAACCATAATAATTAAAACAGGTAAGTACTAGCAAAAGGATTAACAGGTAAGTAAATAGAACAAACATTATTGTATATTGAGGTACACAGATTTAATATTCTAGTTTAATATACTTCATTTTGAAAATTATAAGGGAATATTGAAGAAATACACATGAAGTGAGTTGAGAAAATAGATTATTTGGGAAAATAAGCATCATTTAAATCCTAATTCTATGGCATGTGAAAAATAAATTCCAGGCCATTTAAGAGTTAAAAGTACAATGTCAAATCATTAAGAGACAGAGCAAATAGGTATGTCTCAGAAATCATAATGATAAAGAGAAATACATTAATACTATAATGTACTTTATTTGTAGCATTAAACAGCTCTCATAAACAAAAAATGAAGGAAAGTAAGAGACAAGATAATTTTTGCAACAAATCCAACAGTTAATGTTCACAAAAAACATATAAACAACATTTACTAATCAAACAGTAAATAGAACCCTTTACTGAAAATTCATTCAATATAGAAAATTAATTTTAAGTTCCAACTGTGAGCCATATTCTCTGTAAAAAATTTCCTGTTGTCTATACAGGGCGTGATAGAGAGACAATATACAGATAAGTAGAGAAGTAAACATAGTATAATTATGCATTATGGAAATTACTGTAAATGAAGCAAATAGATGCAGTGAGACTAGGAAAGGGTCAGATCAGATCAGTTGCTCAGTCGTGTCCGACTCTTTGTGACCCCATGAACTGCAGCATGCCAGGCCTCCCTGTCCATCACCAGCTCTTGGAGGTCACTCAGACTCACATCCATTGAGTCAGTGATGCCATCCAGCCATCTCATCCTCTGTTGTCCCCTTCTCCTCCTGCCCCCAATCCCTCCCAGCATCAGAGTCTTCTCCAATGAGTCAACTCTTTGCATGAGGTGGCCAAAATACTGGAGTTTCAGCTTTAGCATCATTCCTTCCAAAGAAATCCCAGGGCTGATCTCCTTCAGAATGGACTGGTTGGATCTCCTTGCAGTCCAAGGGACTCTCAAGAGTCTTCTCCAACACCGCAGTTCAAAAGAGTAATAATTATGATCAGTAAGGTAGATGGATGCCAGTATTCACACTGTATACACACTCTCTAACTGGGACTTTAGGAAAAAATGAGGGATGTATGTAAAGATGATTTATCACTATATACAGGTAAACATATATAATGATTTTTAAAAATACACATATAACTAAAAATGTGGTCCGATTTTGACCATCCATTCTTCTTTGACTAGGTACTATGTAGTTCCAGATAAATGGATGGAGCTACTTCCTACTTCTATATTCCCTTGACTCTTCACTCACCTCTTTTGTAGTATCTACAGTGTTGTTTCTCAGATCCTAAACTATCCTTGCTGGCTAGGGCTTCCTCAGTCAGCTGAGCTTTCTCTCCTCTGGGACAGTAAATCTAGTGGTTAGGGCTTAGTAGTCCCTACAACCTACCTTTAACACCTGGCTTCACTGTTTACCAGCTGTGCGGCCTTCTACAAGTCATTTAGTATCTCTGAGTCATAAATTTCTCATCTCTAAAACAAGAAAAACATTACCTCCTACATTATGGGTTCATTTTGGGAATCAAATGTGAGAATCTGATAATGCATGGATTCTGATAACTTAACTGGCCCAGAGTGAGGGCCTAGTAAGTGACAGTTATTACAATTTTCTTAGAGTTAAGTCATTGTGTTGGACATGCTTGCTAAAGTGACTGCAATGCAATTTTTTCCTTTGCTATTGCTTTTTCCTTTCACTTATCTATTTTCACCCAACAGCCCCTGCAATAGATATTTCTTACAAATATCAATTATACCAACTTCTCAGTAGAAAAAGAGTAACTCCACTCCAGGATGGGGGCAGCTATTTATTTGGAAGACAACATATTTGCAGCAGAGCACACTCCCCACACAGCCAAAAAAAAAAAAAAAATCAACCCAAAACAAAAAACTTCTTTCTTTGGTAACTAGCTCCAGTGTCACTTCACCTGTTAAGGAATCTGTGCAACAGTTGCTGCAGATCCTCTATCAATCTTTGTTCCTCCCAAGAGCACAGAATCACCTATTTTGCAGATAAGTAAAAGTTTCAAAAGTAGGATTGTCTGCAGGAAAGAGCTTGCCAGACGCTTTGAGATATTCTCTGACAGAAGAGGTAATGAAACTGGGTTTGCCTTTCAGTTCAGTAGCTCGATTGTGTCCAATTCTTTGCAACTCCATGAACTGCAGCATGCCAGGCATCCCTGTCCATCACCAACTCCTGGAGTCTACTCAAACCCATGTCCATCAAGTTGGTGATCCCATCCAACCATCTCATCTTCTGTTGTCCTCTTCTCCTGCCCTCAATCTTTCCCAGCATCAGGGTCTTTTCAAATGAGCCAGCTCTTTGCATCAGGTGGTCAAAGTACTGGAGTTTCAGCTTCAACATTAGTCCTTCCAATGAACTCCCAGGACTGATCTCCTTTAGGATGGACTGGTTGGATCTCCTTGCAGCCCAAGGGACTCTCAAGTGTCTTCTCCAACACCACAGTTCAAAAGCATCAATTCTTCGGCACTCAGCTTTCTTCACAGCCCAAATCTCACATCCATACATGACCACAGGAAAGACCATAGCCTTGACTAGGCAGACCTTTGTTAACAAAGTAATGTCTCTGCTTTTGAATATGCTATCTAGGTTGGTCATAACTTTCCTTCCAAGGAGTAAGCGTCTTTTAATTTCATGGCTGCAATCACCATCTGCAGTGATTTTGGAGCCCAGAAAAATAAAGTCTGACACTGTTTCCACTATTTCTCCATCTATTTGCCATGAAGTGATGGGACCAGATGCCATGATCTTAGTTTTCTGAGTGTTGAGCTTTAAGCCAACTTTTTCACTCTCCTCTTTTACTTTCATCAAGAGGCTTTTTAGTTCTTCTTCACTTTCTGCCATAAGGGTTTGCCTTAAGAGTGGAGAAAAGATAGAAATTCTCTCAACTCTTTCCTGGGCAGGCACATCCATTTAATTTTGACTTCTAGGCCAAAGCTCAGAAAGCTCAAATGAGCATAATATTTCCACTCCTTTTAAGAGATGAAATTTCCTTCTATTCCTAAGTCTGCTGATTGCTAAACATGTTCAAGGGGCCCAGAACCACTTTCTACACTGCTATTGCTTCTCCTCAAAGAGGTCGCAGGAGGCTTGCTGTGTCTCATTACTTCACACCTCATTTGACCTATATTATATATAAGTCTCTTCCTTTCTGGAAATTAAATGTTAGTCCTTTAGAAGCCCAGGCTTTTAAATAAATTAACTGGTTTTTTTTTTTTTCCCTATGGTTTCATTAGGCATTTGGGCAAACAAAAGGCACAGTCCCTGCCCAGAAATTGTAATCTAATAATAACAATACAAATGAAAAGCAAATACCTACCAATGGCCCTAGTACTTTTTGCATATTATTTTATCCTCACAATGACCTCATGAGGTGATTACAATGATGAGCCTTCTTTAACAGATGACAAAATTGAGGCTCAGAAAAGAGAGGGTAATTTTCCCAAGGGTGCACTGCTACTAAGAAATAGAGCCCAAAATACAAGTTTGTAAGACTTGAAAGACCAGACTTTTGGCCAGTATGTCATACTGCTTCCTCCACTTGGTAAGAACTAAATGTGCAGTACAGCCCTAATGTTGGTATATTTAAAATTTATAGCGTCACTGATTTGTAAGTAATCCTAAAGGCTTATGGAATCAAGTGATTTTTAAGATGTGTTGTGGTGCAAGTTAGATGACATACCCTGTGCAACTGGCACATGGAAGCCAGCAAGGGGGTCAAGTCTGTTGCCCAGGGTACCCATAACTTACACATTTTCTTCACTCATCCTCCCATTTGTAGCAACTCTTGTAAAATAAAACTTTTATTTATTTATTTTTTTAAATTTTTGGCCTCACCCCGCGGCATGTGGGATGTTCTCAACCAGGGATCAAACTCATTTCCCTTGTGTTGGAAGGTGGAAGCTGGACCACTGGGGAAGTCCCAAGACTTGTGTTTCTTCATTAACAACAATTTAACAATGAAAGCCAGCGGTATAATTAATGCCATCAGTTTTGTGTTTAGTAAAATAAATTTTGGAAAAGGTTGCTTAAATTTTTGTTTTAGATTCTACTGAATTTCATGGACAAAACTATAACCTAAAATGCGTGTGCTCAATCACTCAGTCATGTCTAACTCTGTAACCCCGCAGACTATAGCCCACCAGGCTCCTCTTTCCAGGGGATTTTCCAGGCAAGAATACTGGAGTGGGTTGCCATTTCCTTCTCCAGAGGATCTTCTTGACCCTGGGACTGAACCCACATCTCTCGCATATCCTACATTGGCAGACAGATTCTTTACCCATAGTTTCACCTGAGAAGCCCCATAATCTACAATGGTGTTCAACTATTATGTATGAGAGTGTCAACAGAGATCTTAGGATATATCCCTCAGGATTTTTGAATGATATATGAAACCATATGTAAGAGAGTACTAGAATACAATCAATGCTTCAGAAGGCAGGATTATGGATACATGCCACAGGTGGCATAATGCTGCCAGTTATGCTTGGTGTGGTCTATTTCACTGCAGCAGTTTGAGGAAAGCTGGTCTTCTCTCATGGAAATAGAGAAGACACTGGTAGTTTTAGGGAGAAATGTTGGCACAAATACACCGTCTTCAAAAACAACTGGCTGATTTATTCAACCAGCAAAGCAAGTGTTGAAAGGCTATTATATGTCAGGCCATGGTTACAGAAATGCATGTCTTCAGGCAGAGGAAAACGCAGACACATGCATGCAGTGGGTACTCTTTGAACCAGCTCAACCCTCTTCACCCTAGGCCAGTTTCCAAAAAGAGATGTCGGGGCATAGCAGGTCAACTTGTGGCAATCACTCAAGCTTCCCGTGTGGGGCTTTTGATCATTTTTTTTTTTTTTTTCCATTTTAGTTCCATCTAATCATTGACTGATCTGATCTGATCTGAATCATTGATACTCAACTCTTTCATCTATGTTCCACCCATTTCTACCTTTTGTGTGGATGGTTGTACTTTGTTTCTTTCACCTGACCTCTGGTAATTTTGAAAGTCTTGGCTGTCACTCACTCTCTGAGCTCTGTCCTCCCAGCCCATGCATTTCAGATATACTCTGACTAGCTGCAATTTCTGGGGCTTAAAACTGTCACTGGTATACCTGGGGGGAGGAAGGACTTTGGTTCAAAGAATGTGGCTACAGATGATGTGTAGTCATATGGTGTTTGAAAGAGCAGTCAGCTCCAGCAAAATAGCCCAGTGTAGGAATATCGGCCCAGGTGGACCAGCGACAGGTAGTCATTGGAAATGTGGGCATTTAAAGTCGGGAAAGACTAGTAGCAGGCAACAAGGTCCTTGGTCTGGGATTTAGAAGGTCACTGCAACTACCTGGGGAGCCTAGAGGAGAGGACACAGTGGCTCTATCTGGAGTAACTCTGATCTTTGTTTGAAGTCAGGCTCTGCCATTTACTTGTTCTGTGAGATAGACTCTGAAAATTGTTTATCTTTGCAGAGCCTCATTTTACTTTTCTATGCAATGAAAATGATACCACTTACCTTTCAAAGCTTGTGAGTATAAAATAACATAATATACATAAAGCATCAGCACACAGTAAATGGTAAGTGGTAGCTTATAATGCTGCTGCTGCTGAGATTGGGAATACTATACTAAGAGAGATGAAATATAAGGGCTAGACTGGTGTTACATTCAGTTTATTTAATGAACATTTGGGTATCTGTTTTGTGCCAGTCATTAAGTACTGACTAGTGGAACTACAGTAGTGAATAAGACCAATGTTACCTTTTCTTTTATGGACTTTAAAGTCTAGAGGGTACTATTATCAACACCAAGACACAAGTTGAGGAATAATTTAGACATAAAGCAGCAGACCAGTGACAAGAAATAGGGCCCAAAGTTTGAATCATGCTAAAAGGAATGGTGATTTGGTTTTTCAGTTTTAGTGAAAATGAAAATGAAAGTCACTCAGTCATGTCCAACTCTTTGTGACCCCATGGACTCTACAGTCCTAGAAATTTACAGGCCAGAATACTGGAGTGGGTAGCTGCTCCCTTCTCTAGGGCATCTTCCCAACCCAGAGGTGGAACCCAGGTCTCCCATATTGCAGGCAGATTCTTTACCAGCTGAACCACAAGGGAAGCCCAAGAATACTGGAGTGAGTAGCCTATGCCTTCTTCAGTAGATCTTCCTGACCCAGGAATCAAACTAAGATCTGCCACATTGAAGGCAGATTCTTTATCAACTGAGTTATGAGGGCAGTTTTAGATCATGAGGCAAATATCTTCATATCCTTCTTTTCTGTATTTCAGATCAGCTCAGGGCACTGGGGCAAGACCAAGTTTACAGATGATGATCATGGATGACTTAGAAGGGAGGGGAAGCTAGAAGAAGGCAGAATCTGACAATTAGGGGGGCTTCCTTACATACTCAACATGTAGTAACTATTTGTTAAAAGTTAGCCTTATTATTATCATTGGTATTGTTAGCAAAATTAGCCCACTTCCTTTTACTGGCATAATTGATCCTTCTCTTATGACTCAGAGCATTCTGGTATCAACACTGGTGACTGTGCCTGACTAGGGGACCATGATGTGATCAGGGGCCATAGAGTCGGCTGGCTTCCATGTTGACTGAACCATGTAGGCTGGAGCTCTTGAGCCTCTCTAGAAAGTGTATTTTTTCTCTTCTCTGCCACTGAGTCAGGTTACCTACTATCCTTTTTTGTTCTGTCAGTGTGACTACTTTCATGGACTCCTTGCAGCTTTTTAAAAATATACTTTTGAGCTAGAAAAACAACATAACTCTCATGTCACAATTTTGTCTAAAATGAGATTAATATACTACTAAGACCATCTTATAAGTAAATATTGAGGAGGCTGTGAAATGGATTTGTTATGAGGACTGTTCTTGGGAACTTGACTTCCATTTCTTTAGCTGTGGTAAGAGGATAATAACTAATAGTCAACCACCTACCTCTGAACAACGTGGAGATCACATGATGATATGCATGTGAAAGTGATTTATGAAGTAGAAAGCATTATAACAGGGAATTTGATGTATTTGCATATCTGTTTTCTAGACAGTAGGGAACAGGCAGGATGTATAAGCTGGATGGAGGTAAAGGAGGCATTTCTGGAGTGGGATATTCAAGTGAAATAACATTTTCAAATTCTATGCCAACTTTTTCATCTTCATATTACAGAGAACAAGGCTATTTGTCACATTTCAAGAACTTTTGGACTAAAGATGTTGGTTTAAGAGTGGTTTGTTTTCCACACTCAGGTTTTAGTCAAATTAAGCAGTATTTGAATGAACCTGCACACTTATATATATCAGAGGCAGATAATTTATAAGATAGTTAAAATTTATCAAAGTATTCAAGCTACTGTTATAGACACTCTTCTGGGGACAAACTATAGCGTATTTTCTTATAATGGGAACTATTGAAATGTGCGCCACATAATTAAACTGTCTAGCAAGCAAGTTAAATTTTCTATGGAAATTTGATTATTTTATGTCAATGTAGCTTGAAACTATTATTAAGAGATGGCTTATGTCACATGCTAATTTGCTTTTTTGTCCTAAGAATGAAAAGTCAGCTAAATGTTGATTATTTCTATTTGAAAATACCCTCCAGAACTGACACTACAGTTGACATAACGTTTTTTCTCAATTCCATAAGCCATTTTAAAATTGATACAAGTACATGTTTTGTACATTTAAACTATGGTTTGACTAATTGTGATATAACATAGCTTTCATATATTCTGGTTTAATATTCCAGATTAATTTTCATAATATCATAAAATTTATAAAATCAATTCAGTGGCATAATGGCTTCTTATTTCATTTGAAAATTTTGAAAAATTAGATGGATTTACATTTATTGCTTGCTACCTGACACTCACCAGTTTAATACTAGAAATAGTACTGTTCTTGTTTAGTCAGAACAATACTAAGTCGTGTCTGACTCTTTTTTGACCTCAAGGACTATAGCCTGCCAGGCTCCTCTGTCCATGGGATTCTCCAGGTAAGAATATTGGAGTGGGTTGCATTTCCTTCTCCAGGGGATCTTTCCACCCTAGGGATTGAACCTCCCTCTCCTGCATTGGGAGGCAGATTCTGTACCACTGAGCCACCAGGGAAGCCCAGAAACAGTATTAGCAAGACCTTAAATAGTATCTAATTAAATTTCCATTTTCGCACATTATTTCAAAACTTGTGATTTATTCATTATAATTAAGGTTTGCCGCTGCAATAAATTTTATTTCACTGGAATTAATAAGCACACATTAGCATAATTAATTCTTTTTACCTTTCAAATCGTGTTTCAAAGTAAGAAGGCATTAGAAATACTGAATTTAGTTTCAAAGTCTCTGGTCACAGAGTGAGTACTTTCTTGTGAATTAATAATCATACTCTTACAAGTAGTTCTGGTGATTTCAGGTCCAAAATGATGAGTTCTGATTGAACAGGCCTATGTTGATTCAGGATGGTCTGTGTGAGCATTGTCACTTATTGTGAAATGATCTATTTGGTTAGTTTTCAAATTTAAGATTTGGATTGTATCTGGCCCTGTTGGGAACTCACTTGTCAAATCATTGCCTACATTCACTCGAGGTCAGTAATAACCAAATAAGGCCGAAACATTAAGTTTGAATGTCCACCAAAAGTCAATTACTGCTCTTATGATTTTATCATTTGATTAGTAAGGGACCTTAAAGCTCACTTAATTTAAACTCCTGTACAGTTTACAGAATGCCATGTATTAAGGGGCAAGAGTGAGTTAAAGGTCCTTTTCTTTCTATTTGCAAAGCTAATCATTTGTTTAATTGAGGTGGTCTGTCTTCCTTAGAGTCTTTTGTGAATATGACTGGATTTTAATATTAATGAAAATCTACTTGTGTTTAATTTTATTTTAAAGGAATGATTCAGGCTCAGCCCAAACTTGCACACTCTAAGATCTCTCTGTAGTTTTTAAGTCACAAATAATTGCCCTTTATGAGAGAGGTATAAAGAGTACACTGATTTATGAATTCACTAATTTTTCTTCTCCACTGTGACAAACATATACAAGCATATCATGTCTTGAGACAGAAACATTAATTACTAACACATCTAGTGCTAAAAAGAATTAAATAAAATAAAATGGATTTTCTGGTTTTCCATCCAACTTACTATATGCCCTGGAATATAATATAGGAATATCTTTCTGGAATTACTGTTCATATATATTCATTCTGTTAGCATTAGTTAGTCTCTGTTGGCATTATTTTCTGTTAAACTCTTGCATATCACACCAAAGGCCTTTAGACTTTAAAATGAGAAGAACCACCAAAGATCATCATTGTTTTCTAAGTCAGTTTTGGAAGCATAGACCCAGAAAGAGGTCAGGGACCTTGAGAGGTCTTTATTTTTTCCAGAATAAAAGAGAATTGATAACCCAGCCTTTATAACCTAGTCCAGCATCTCAAAGTGCTAAATTCACAATGTTGGTGATTTTCTCTCTTCCTCTGTCTATCCTGGATGATCCTGGAGAGTCCTGATGTCCTGTCTCTTGTCATCCTTTCCAGATTATGTAAGATCCATCAGAGCTGACTGTTACCTCTTTGTTTTCTAGCCATCATCCTTATCTCCCTCGAGGCACAACAGTGGTGTCATCTTGTCCTGTATATTCAATTGTCTAAATATATCTTAGTTTCCTTTGATCTTAGAAGCCAACTCAGAAACCTTGACATTTCCTAAGTGCTTCACCTCTCTTGCCATTACATCCATGGGTCATTTTCTTTGCCCAGAACCTTTACCTCTCTTTTTGCATCACTAACTCTCCATCAGCTTCCAAGACTGTGCTCAGGTTCTTTTCCCCAGTTAAACATTCTTATTTGCCTCACCCTCAAGCTGCAGTACTTGCCTATTTTATCTGTGCCCCACCATACTCTGTACATCTGTTTCTCTTTATTACAAGGCATAATCATTAATTTACTCATCTCTCTCTTTCCCTGGACTATTTGGGGGCTAGAGATGTCCCTTTTATAGTGAAATCCTGAGTAATGTTGCCCAGAAAATAAGAGACTCACAGAGAACAACTGTTGGTTGAATGAATAAATGGTGATGTGTGGTTTAGATTTAGACAGAGAGGTCTGACCTTTACCTGAGATGTATGTCTATTTTTTATGAGTCATTTTCCTTCCTGTTTGACTAATATGGTGTCTCTCTAGAACCAAGAATGATTATTATCTGCTTTCCTATAAAATCTTATCCTTCCAAATGACACAAATCTTCACTGATGTCAATCAGAAAAGTGGCACCTGAATGCCAAGAGGATTGACAGAATTGCTCATGTGCATATATGCCCCAGGCACTGTTTAGAAATACAAGTGAATCTGTATATGCGCAAACTCCGTGTGTGTCAGTCAACTTCTTTACACTAAAGATGGTTGTGGGGAAATATTTATCGTGCCTTATAAATTATTTACAATTGAATTTGTTTAAATGTTCAACAGTGATCCATTTAAAATATGACTCAATATACAAAAGTATCAATACTGAGGCAACCTTTCTGTTATCTAGAGTGATAACAATATCTGTTATCTAGAGTGTGGTGCCATTACAGAACTGGAGAAATGACTTTGAAATTGCCATGACCAACCTAAAATGGGACTCTAACAAAGTAACTGGAAATGACAATAAATAAAGACTATGTTAAGGTAAAGAAGAGGATATTGGAAGATGACAGAAGTCTTACTAGGATTTTAAACCTTAAAATAACACATCTATTATTACTACACATAACAGAAAGTATCTTGGCATTTTGCATGAAAAAGACAGTAATTAAGTTTCTATTTACTTGAGTTTAGAGACAAAACTTGGCTTGGAGGATGCTGGAGGGGAACAAGGACATCTGAACACTCTCTCCACTTCTTGCCCTGCATTAGTCTAGTTTGCCCCTTAATGTCGGGGAAGGCAATGGCACCCCACCCCAGTACTTTTGCCTGGAAAATCCCATGGACGGAGGAGCCTGGTAGGCTGCAGTCCATGGGGTCGCTGAGAGTCGGACACGACTGAGCGACTTCACTTTCACTTTTCACTTTCATGCATTGGAGAAGGAAATGGCAACCCACTCCAGTGTTCTTGCCTGGAGAATCCCAGGGACAGGGGAGCCTGGTGAGCTTCCGTCTATGGGGTCACACAGAGTCGGACACGACTGAAGTGACTTAGCAGCAGCAGCAGCCGCCCCTTAATGTAGAATGCGGAAGCATGAAAATGCTTACCCTTCCTCAGGGAAATAAAGTGCAGATTGCTATGAGTTGAAGGTTGATTCAGAATTGGTACCTGGCAATTGTACCTGAAGTGTCTCGCAATTTCCAATTAGAGAAACGATGAGGGAGTTTCTTCTTTCTTCTCTCTCACCTCCCTAATGACTTTATTTTGGAATTTGCTTCAGCAGTTTCTCTCTCCCATGGGGTCTCCTATAAACTTACAAATGCCCTTAGTATCATTCACTTTCCTCTTCCAGCTACCATTTCAGCTTCTACTCCTTTTGTGCAGCACAAGTGTAAAGACATATCAATATTTCATATCTCTTTCTTCATTTTCCATTTTTCTCAACCAATAAGGCTTTTGAATTCACCACCACAACTTTTTAAAAAAAGTATTTATATATTTATTTGGCTGCACCAGATCTCAGTTTCAGCATGTGGAATATTTGATCTTTGTTGTAGCATGAAGGTTCTTTAATTGGGATATGTGGGATCTTTTAGTTGTGGCAAACAGGATCTTTTTAGTTGTGGCATCCAAACTTTTAGTTGTGGCATGTGGGATCTAGTTCCCTGACCAGGAACTGAACCCAGGCCCCCTACATTGGGAGTGTGGAGTCTTAGCCACTACATTGGGAATGTGGAATCTTAGCCACTGGACCATGACAGAAGTCCCAACCACAACTGTTGTTGAAGCAGATAGTGAACAAATACTGCTGAAATGAAAGGTTGATTTTCATTCTCCAGGTGACTCACCTCTAAATACCATTCAACACAGTTGTTCACTCCCTCTTTAAACACTTTATCCTCTAGGCTTCTCAATTCCATAGATAGGCCTTGTTTTCTTATCTCACTGGTTTATCAGTCTATCACTTTTCTAAATTTGATGCCCCTGGTTCTGTCCTTGCCTCTTGTTTTCTTATCTACACTCTAGCCTACAAAATTTAAGTACTATGTGTGTGCTAAATTGCTTCAGTACTGTCTGACTCTTTGCAACCCTTTGGACTGTAGCCTGCCAGGCTCCTCTATCCTTAGGATTCTCCAGGCAAGAATACTGGAGTGGGTTTCTGTGCCCCCTCCGAGGATCTTCCTGATCCAGGGATTGAACCTGTATCTCTTATGTTTCCTGCATTGGCAGTCCAGTTCTTTGCCACTAGCGCTACCTGGGAAGCCCTTAAGTATCATGTATACCAGAGATCAAATTGCCAACATCTGCTGAATCATGGAAAAAGCAAGAGAGTTTCAGAAAAGCATCTATTTCTGCTTTATTGACTATGCCAAAGCCTTTGACTGTGTGGATCACAATAAACTGTGGACAATTCTGAAAGAGATGGGAATACCAGACCACCTGACCTGCCTCCTGAGAAATTTGTATGCAGGTCAGGAAGCAAGAGTTAGAACTGGACATGGATAAACAGACTAGTTCCAAATAGGAAAAGGAGTACTTCAAGGTTCTTTATTGTCATCCTGTTTATTTAACTTATATGCAGAGTATATCATGAGAAATGCTGGACTGGAAGAAACACAAGCTGGAATCAAGATTGCCAGGAGAAATATAAATAACCTCAGATATGCAGATGACATCACCCTTATGGCAAAAAGTGAAGAGGAACTAAAAAGCCTCTTGATGAAAGTGAAAGTGGAGAGTGAAAAAGTTGGCTTAAAGCTCAACATTCAGAAAACGATGATCATGGCATCCGGTCCCATCACTTCATGGGAAATAGATGGGGAAACAGTGGAAACAGTGTCAGACTTTATTTTTCTGGGCTCCAAAATCACTGCAGATGGTGACTGCAGCCATGAAATTAAAAGATGCTTACTCCTTGAAAGGAAAGTTATGACCAACCTAGCTAGCATATTCAAAAGCAGAGACATTACTTTGCCAACAAAGGTTCGTCTAGTCAAGGCTATGGTTTTTCGTGTGGTCATGTATGGATGTGAGAGTTGGACTGTGAAGAAGACTGAGCGCCGAATTGATGCTTTTGAACTGTGGTGTTGGAGAAGACTCTTGAGAGTCCCTTGGACTACAAGGAGATCCAACCGGTCCATTCTGAAGGAGATCAGCCCTGGGATTTCTTTGGAAGGAATGATGCTAAAGCTGAAACTTTAGTACTTTGGCCACCTCATGCAAAAAGTTGACTCACTGGAGAAGACTCTGATGCTGGGAGGGATTGAGGGCAAGAGGAGAAGGGGACAACACAGGATGAGATGGCTGGATGGCATCACTGACTTGATGGATGTGAGTCTGAGTGAACTCCGGTAGTTGGTGATGGACAGGGAAGCCTGGCATGCTGTGATTCATGGGGTCTCAAAGAGTTGGATACGACTGAGCAACTGATCTGATCTGATACACTTTATTCGCTTACCTGGGCCTTGTGTATTTGACTGCCTTCTTGATAGCTCTTTTTGGATTCCTGTTAGGCATTGAAAAACCTAACAAATCCAAAGAGGTTCATTGTATTCTTTCCTCTTACCCCCACTCCACCCCCACCCTTGCCAAACCTACTTCTCTGAGTCACCAGGATTGCACCATCATGAACACCAACTGCTCAGACCAAAAACTAAGAAATCTTCACATCACTCATTAATCCATCAGCAAGCCTCATTCACTCCAAAATATATCTCACATTCAATCACTTTCATCATCTCACTGCTTCTAGAGTAAGCCTCCCTCTGTCTCCTAAGCTAAAGTGACAGTCTCCTCAGTTAGTCTCCCTGCCTCTATCAGTGTTGGTTCATTAATCAGTTAGCAGCAATCATAGCAGGTGAAGAGATCTTTTGGATGTGTGCTCAGTCATATCTGACTCTTTTTGACCCCAAGAACTGTAGCTCTCCAGTCTTCTCTGTCCTTGGGATTGTCCCACCAAGAATACTGGAGTGGGTTGCCATTTCCTTCTTCAGGGGGTCTTCATGACTCAAGGATCAAACTCAGGTCTCCTGTGTCTACTACATTGCAGGTGGTTTCTTTACTGCTGAGCCACCAAAAAAATCTAAATTCACAACATTCCTTTGCTTAAAACATTTTAATAATTTCCCACTGCACCTAAAGAAAAATGTAAGCTGTTTACCCATGCCTTAAATGATCTGGCTCAGCCTACTCCTCTAAACTCCCCACTTCGCCTTTTTGGTCTCAAAGCCCTTATGCTCAAACCTTGTTTTTGGTATTCCTTTTTTTCTTTATGCAAAGTGGGAACACTCTCCATCCACTTGGATTATTCCTTCTCAATATTCAGGCCTCAGCTCAAATTTTTAAGCTTTCTATCTATAGGAACAGCCTCCCCACTGCATCACTCACCTGTCATTTTCTTCATAGAACATGGTTTTATAATCTTCAGAGTGCTGGTCAGTAACAGAAATGACCTTTTTCATTTGGTGATGAACTTGTTGAATACATTCTGACTACTAAAATGAAAGTGTCTAGAGGGTTCAGACACTGGATCCTCACTGCCTCCTCAGGGCCTAGAATATTGTTGAATGGTGTTTATTGGCTGACTGACTCAGGATACCTCTCTATCACATGTTAAAACTGAACTTTCTACCAAAAACTTCAAAAGTTAATTTTTTGAGCAATAAGACATATCCTAGAAATTGTCCTGGTAGAATCATTTCGGGGTGGTTGACCTGTAGAAATTTGTCTTCTTTGCTACCTGTTTCCATCCACACTTCCAAGTTCCTCTTTTTGCCTCTATTTCTGTCTCTGTCTCCATCCTGATCTTAATCTCTATCTCGGTGTCTAAATTTCTTTAAACATATGCTTCCTTTGTGGCCCTGTATCTAGCTTTCTCTCTTGTTTAAACACAAGGCAAAGGGCTTTCTTTAAAGGAATGTAATAATGGCAAGTGACTGTATTTACTGAGCATTAGAAACCATTATCATCATATTCAACAGCTTGCTGTTTTGGCTATTGTCTTTAAAAGATGAGATATTTTAGCGATTATGTAAAAACCTCATTATGGAACAGCTCTTTACTGCGAAATTGGTTATCTGTGGATCAAATCATGTTTCCTAAAATATCCTCATAGAGTATTTCTCGACAGAATAGGGCTAGTTCCTTCAATATCTTAAGGTAATGTTACAGAGGCTTAATTTAATTATTTGGTGTTTGAAGTCAAATTCACTTTCAGAGTAACTCATGTTTAGGAAATATACTTTAGATTATATTTTATTCAGAAAATATTTGTTGAATTGCTACTATATGCAAGGCACTGTAATATATACTGGAAATGTGATGGGAATGAATGTTCTGTCATCTGTGTTTATGGAGCTTAGAGACTTAAAGGGGAGGCAGATATTAATAAAATAAAAAAAATAGTAGTAGGTACTTATTGGATGAGTGTTTACTGTGTGGTGTTTTAGGTGTTTTACAACCATTTATGGACTTGTAAGACCTGGTGACTCAGTGGTAAATCTGTCTGCATTGCAGGAGAGGAGGGTTCAATCCCTGGGTCGAGAAGATCCCCTAGAGGAGGAAATGGCAGCTCACTCCTGTATTCTTACCAGTGGAATCCCATGAACAGAGGAGCCTGGTGGGCTACAGCCCATGGGGTCATACAGAGCATGGGGTTGAGCCCCCTGTGTCCATGTAGCAGCTCTCACTGGCTATTTTACACATGGTAGCACATATATGTCAATGCAACTCTCTCAATTCCTCCCATCCTCTCCTTCCCCCCACTGTGTCCGAAGTCTGTTGTCTGTCTGCCTCTCTATTCCTGCCTGCAATTAGGTTAATCAGCACCATTTTTCTAGATTCTTTATATATACGTTAATATACAAAAATTTGTTTTTCTCTTTCTGACTGACTTCACTTTGTGTAACAGGCTCTAGATTCATCCACCTCACTAGAACTGAGTCATGTATACCTTTTTATGACTGAGTAATATTCCAATGTATATACGTACCACAACTTTATCCATGCATCTGCTGATGGACATCTAGGTTGCTTCCATGTCCTAGCTATTTTTAATAGTGTTGCTATGAACATTGGGGCATATGTGTCTTTTTCAATTATGGTTTTCTCAGGCTATCTGCCCAGTAGTGGGATTGCTGGGTCATATGGCAGTTTTATTTCTAGTTTTTCAAGGAATCTCCATATTGTTCTCCATAGTGACTGTATTGGGAAACCCTGGTGGCTGTATTGGGAAACTGTATTGGGAAACCCTGGTAAAGCATCTGCCTGTAATGCGGGAGACATGGGTTGGATCCCTGGGTCAGATCCCTGGGTCAGAAAGATCCCTTGGAGAAGGAAATGGCAACCCAGTCCAGTATTCTTGCCTGGAAAATCCCATGGATGGATGAGCCTGGTAGGCTACAGTGCATGGGGTTGCAAGGAGTAGAACACGACTGAGCAACTTCTCTTTCTCTCTTTCTCTAGTGACTGTATTAGTTTACATTCCCACCAACAAGCAAAAGGGTCCCCTTTTCTCCACACCCTCTCCAGCATTTGTTGTTTGTAGATTTTTTTGATGATGGCCTTTCTGACCAGTGTGAGGTGATACCTTATTGTAGTTTTGATTTGCATTTCTCTAATAATGAGTGATGATGATCATCTTTACATGTATTTGTTGGCCATTTGTATAAGCCATACTTTTAATCACTACGTTTTACTGCCTGGTAAGACGTTGAAATAAATGAAAGGCAAGAATCATTCCAAGTAAATTCATAGTTATAATGGTATGAACTTAAAGTGAAGACTCTAAAGAGAATTCAGCCCAGAGTAACCTAGCATGGGGAATCAGGGAAGATTTTCTGATGTAGGAGATGCTGCTGCTGCTAAGTCACTTTAGTCGTGTCCGACTCTGTGCCACCAATGGGAAGGGTTTAATTAATTTATATTTCATTCCCTCCAGCCCTATTCTGTTCTACTTAATTCCACGAGAACCTTCTTTTCACAGGACTAGAGAAGCTCCTCACTGACGATTTGGCAGTTAATTCATTCTCTGACCTTTCCACTTCCTGCACTATAATCAGTCTCTGCTGTTGCTTAACATAGTGCAAAGTCAGAACAAATGAACATAGGTCAGATACATGTAAAAACTCCCTGGGTGGCCATGGTCTATCTCAGGATGAACGTGGAACCTTCAATCATAACCCTAACAAGTGAACAACATTAACTCCAATTCTTTTGTGACCCATTCTAGCCACTTGTAGATAAAGCTATAATTCAGAGAGGAATTATTTAATAGAATCATAATCAGATTATGCAATAAGATCTTGGTAGGACTGACACTACTGCATTTCATTTATGATACATGATATAATAAACCAACTCAGGGAAATGGCACCTTTCCTTTTAATGCAGGTCATTAGGAAAACATTCCTCACTGTCCATGGGACAGAGCACTAGAATGTGCTGCCAGAGGAGGTCATCGTAGGTTCTTTTTAAGCAACAGCTCATTTAATTCCCACATAGGCCAGGATATTTCAATTTGTTCTTTGGATACAGATTTTATTCTTCACCCCAGCACTTAGCTAAAAATGTTGAATACTGCACACAAGGGAGACCAAGAGGAAGAATGAAAATGAATGTGTTGCCAAATGACAAAGTTTTATAGTCTCTTAAATCCGGGAGGATTGATTTCTCTCTCTCTTTTTTTCACTTGCAGATGAAACATACAGATTTCCGAAAAGAAATCACAGATGTGTAATGAGGTGGTGAGACTAAATCAGCAAATGAGAAGCAGGAAACATCCCAACGGCAATTATTCAACAGCCACTGAAATTTGCAAAAGATGCCAATATCTCCCAAGAGAGTAAACAATCATGATGTAGAAATGTCAACTGTGGAAATACTGTGTTAAAAATGTAGTGCAAAGTTTTCTAGCACTATATTTTGTCATATGAAGGGTAGCCTTATGCACAATAGTCTGTAAGCAGTCCCCGGGTTGTGGCTACGTCAGCAGAAACCTCTTTACTTCTCTGTGCATGGTAGTTACTAGTGAACTCACCTGGGGGCTAGCTTAATTTATTATCACCAATAACTGTTTATGTCTAGTAAGATTAAACAAGGAAATTCAAACCTATATCCTATATATACCTGTTTGGCTGCACTTATTGATGGCTGGTTTATTGTGTGATCCTGTATCTCCTAGGCACAGTCAAGAAACTCCCTTTTGGGTGTCTTGATGATGCTTTCCTCTTATGTCTTTTAAAATATCCCAAATGGGCAGCTCCTTGGAAATTAGAAATAGATATAGATGAGAGTCATATTACTTAAAAAGTAAACAAGCTATTAATACATTTATTCTCTGGTTTTAGTAATCATTGATTTTGTTTAACTTTTTACAATTGCTCCCTAATACTAATAGAAATATTTCTAACACTATATAATAAGCCTATAGTTTTCAGGTAATATCAAGGAAATTGTTATCCTTTTAAAAATTTTTTAAATTTATTTATTTGTCTGCTCTGGGTATTAGCTGTGGCATGTGGGATCTTTAGTTGCAGCAAGTGGGATCTAGTTCCCTGACCAGGGATCCAACCTGGGCTTCCTGCATTGGGAATACAGTCTTGGCTACTGGACCACCAGGGAAGTCCCTGTGTGTCAGACAACCCATCCTAAGAATCTGGGATTAGTAGTTAATGAATTTTGACTCCCTTTTTGGAATGCTAGGGTAATGGTCTGCTTGTTTTTATGCTTAATGTTTCTGGCGAAAAGGAGAGTAAAAAGGAGCATGAAGTCACAGGCTACTTACTATGATTTTGATGGTTCTTTGGCAAGTCTTTCCCCTTAATGTTAACCAAATGCATCTTGCTGGTTGTTAGGTGAAGAAAAGATGGAGTCCCTCAGTGAAAAAGACTGGGGTCAGGGCGGTGCTCAGAGGGAATGAATGTGAATAGACGCAGACAGGAAGATAATCTTCCTAACGTTTGGAAGCTTAAAATGAATTAGTTGGTGAGAGTAAAATGTTTGTCATTCTAAAGGGTCCTGAAGTCATGTCAGTGACTGAGTGCTAATGATAGTGGAAAGATCACTAAGTGACTAATGCAATCCCATTTTAGGCCTTGAATAGTTAATTGGATTTAATGATTTTCAGGGATTTAGCATTATTTATTATGAGCAATGGGTTGTCTAGTGGTTGAAAGACCAGCCTCATGTGCCTTTTAAATACCTTTCCAAACAAGATAATGTGATTTTTGTGATGTCTTTATACATAGAAGCAATTAAAGCATTCTAGTGTTCCAGTAGCACTAGAGGACAATGTGGTAGTATTGTTAAGCTAACTTGGGAGTAGAATGCGGTATATGAAAGGAGAGATGGGGTACTGTACTAATGTGGCCTGGGAATTCTAGGATCCTATTTCTATGATTATATAACAATGAAAGAGTCATTTTGCTTTAGAGATCCAGAATTTACCTTATCATCTGTTCAAGGCATAAGTGAAGTCGCTCAGTCGTGTCCAACTCTTAGCGACTCCATGGACTGCAGCCCACCAGGCTCCTCCATCCATGGGATTTTCTAGACAAGAGTACTGGAGTCGGTTGCCACTGCGGGATGATGATTTGTCTTATGCATTTCTATGGCTAGCCTGACATTTTTATATCAGAGCAGCGAGCATGCAGATGCAAAGTTATAAGGTCTACACTAATGTCTCCCAGATGTTTATTAAGTCTTCAACATAACTTTGCAAACTTTAAATTCCTTAATATATGCATATGTCATAGGACATATTTTATGAATTTCACATAATAGAAGAAAGTTCAGAATCAACTTTTTTAACTGCTATATTCTCAAAAGGCTTTGAAAGGATTAAAAATTATCATGCTGCTAAGTCGCTTCAGTCATGTCCGACTCTGTGCAACCCCATGGACGGTAGCCCACCAGGCTCCCCCATCCCTGGGATTCTCCAGGCAAGAACACTGGAGTGGGTTGCCATTTTCATCTCCAGTATGTGAAAATGAAAAGTGAAAGTGAAGTTGCTCAGTCATGTCTGACTCTTAGCAACCCCATGGACTGCAGCCCACAAGGCTCCTCTGTCCACGGGATTCTCCAGGCAAGAGTACTGGAGTGGGGTGCCATTGCCCTCTCCAAAAAATTATCATAACGTACAGGCAATTTCAAAATGCTTCAGTGACCCTTGGCAAAAACAGCATATCCGTATGTTCCCAGCCATAACCTGTATCATGATTCTTTAATCTTTTTTTTCTCTTTTGAAATTGATTTTTCCTAGGAAGATGGGTGGCTTAAGATTTCTAGAGGTTGGACATGAATTAAGAAAGTTAATGGCAAGTATGTTAATATGTATTCAAGGTCAGATAGGTCTCAGAAAATTCAAACAATCTTTTCCAGAAAGAAACAAGAGTCATTATTTGTCCCTCTCAGCAGCTTCCAATGATAATAAATTACATTTTCAGATGCCAGAGGGGTCATCTAAAGTCAGTTTTAAATAATATACCATTTATTGAAATGGAGTGCAGCTCTGCTTATGGGATCTTTTGTAGAATAGCCTCAGTTTCTTGAGGCAGCAGAACTTGGTGATTAAAGTCTCAAGAGAGGAGCCAAGACCCTTGGATGGTAAAGTTGGTGCCAGAGTGGCTCATATATTATCTAAGCTCTCAGAAGAAGAATCTCGGAATCTGTAGAGATTTAGAAAATGAGGACGGAACTTAAGATCAGAAAAATTCATTTTAATACTTGCTTGGCAAAATAGTCCATCTGAGCCTCAGTTTCTTTACAAATGCATTTGCAGTTTGATGGATTAATACCTTCCACTTAGAATTGTAGGGTGTTATGTGAGGTTATGTGAAGTAAAATTATTTTGTGAATTGTAAAATCCTCATCAAATGAGAGTGACTGTTTTTATTATACAGATATAAATGAAAGCTCATGCCTTGAAACCCAAGACCTAAAGGGAATGAGACACTCTCTCATAAGTTCACACTGTACTTATTCCTTGTTGCAGTTATAAAAGTCTGTTGAAGAATGTAGTTATTGTATTCTTATGATCTGTTAATATGGTCGTGTAAAAGGCCTTTCAAAAAGTGTTGTTTGGATATGGCAAACATATAGTATAACCTGCCTCTTTTATTTACTATACTGCTTCTAAATTCTTTTTTCATGGAAATCTTTTGTTTTAAAGAATTCTTGAGTAAACCTCTAATTTGGAAGGCTGGAAGAAGGAGCTAAAGTAACAGTTGAGAGTTATTTATAGGTAAGTGACAATTGAGAGTCTGGGCAGAGTAGGGGCATATGAGTGGAAACTAGAGAGATAAGATAATTAAGGATCTAATTCTCAACTATAAAAATTCTCAAATGACAGATAAAAGTGATTTTGTACTGAATCAAATTGTCTATGTCAGAGAATTCTTATTTTTTTTTGAGCATCAAGTATAAATACAAATTAAGACAAAAATTCATTTACTGTTTATGGAGAATGCCAAAATATGTGCAAATATTTGTAATCTTTTGCAGATATCAGTGGATATATTAAGTCTTGGTGGATGAGTGATGTCCCAAGTCTATTCTCAACAGTAATAATTTATTACATAAAAGAAGTATCTATTAGTCTAGAGATCTGCAGTAGGCTGATACTTTCCACTGTCTACATGTGTACATGCTCATTCACTCAGTTGTGTCTGACCCTTTGTGACCCCAGGCTCATCTGTCCATGGAATTTTTCAGAGAAAAACACTGGGGTGAATTGCCATTTCCTACTCCAGGGGATCTTCCTGATCTGGGGATTGAACCCACGTCTCCTGTGTCTCCTGCGTTGGCAGGTGGATTCTTTACCACTGTGGCACCTGGGAAGCCCTTCCACTGTTTACCTTGCTCCATAAATCCATACTGTAACTCAGAGATTTCTATTTATGGTAAAATTATGTAGTCAATTATATAGTCAGTTAAATCAAGTTGCTTTCCTAATGTAGAGGCTACTAAAGAGAGTCAACCTCTGGTGATGAGGTACCCAAGGCAGGAATTTTGCCAAACAATTACAGTGACGTCATGTGGCATCAAGTCAACTGGCACCAAGGCTTTGTTCCAGGCAGTCCGAAAGACAAAGTAGAAGGCCAAGACAAATAATTCACATTAATGTATTGTTTCCTTAAACTTTGTCCTGTCTGATTCAACTATTTGTTTAGTTCAAATGAATTGGAAAATTGCTGTCTCCACAGCTCTCAGCACTTAGATACACATGGCTAACATACTATGATAAATGTTGTAAAATAATAATTTTATTGAGAATAAAACAGTATCAAACAATGTTGAGCAAGGAGACTACTCACAAACACATCTCAGAGTCAGAAGAAATCTTAGCAGCAATGGCATCCACTATAGGCCTAAGTAGAGCAGTATAGAGGTTTTGGAGCAAAGAATGAATATGATTCCTGACTGTCTCTTATTAGATGGATGACCATAAGCAAGTAAAGTTCTTAAGTAAGTGACCTTAAGTAAGTACCCTCTAATCTCTTTGCCAATAATGTAAGGAGAAAAACATTATCTATTTGAGAAGATTTGGTGAGAATTAAATATGATAATGCATGATGCCCAGTACATAGTAATGGTGCATTGAATGCTACTAACCATTACTACTTTGACATTTGAGTGACTCACTTTGTCTATTGTCTCTCAGCTCCAAATCCACCTTCCTCTTCTCTGCCTTGGGACACCGGAGCTTGTGCACTACAAATCACATTTCTGCTTTGCTAGGGGGTCTAGGTAGGGTCGGCTCTGCAATAGAGGCTACTAGAGACTGCAGGGCTAGAGGAAATGAAGGGAGTGTTTCTTCCTGTGGGTTTTCTGCCTGTTACAGGTTTCATTAAGCATTGCTTCATTCTTTCAACGGAGAAGGTGATGGCACCCCACTCCAGCACTCTTGCCTGGAAAATCCCATGGACGGAGGAGCCTGGTAGGCTATTGGGGCCGCTGGGAGTCAGACACGACTGAGTGACTTCACTTTCACTTTTCACTTTCATGCATTGGAGAAAGAAATGGCAACCCACTCCAGTGTTCTTGCCTGGAGAATCCCAGGGACGGGGGAGCCTGGTGGGCTGCTGTCTATGGGGTCGCACAGAGTCAGACACGACTGAAGCGACTTAGCAGCAGCAGCAGCAGCATTCTTTCAACAGTTCCTTTCCAGAGTAGAACCTAAATCTGGTGTAGCTTTTACAACAGTTGCACTTTATCCTGCACACTCATGATGCCAACATCAACTAGGCAGTTAAAGGTCTGGATCTGAGCTCTGATGGGCCTTCCTTAGAGCTCAGACTCACCAACTGGGCAGCACCCTTTTTTCTTAGATGTCCAAGTTTCAGCTTCATAGTGCTGTCCCTCTAAACTTCAAAGTGTTGGTATATCTGTTGTTAAGTCACTTCATGTCCGACTCTGTGTGACCCCATAGACGGCAGCCCACCAGGCTCCCCCATCCCTGGGATTCTCCAGGCAAGAACACTGGAGTGGGTTGCCATTTCCTTCTCCAACGCATGAAAGTGAAAAGTTAAAGTGAAGTCACTGACACTCAGTGACCCCACGGACTGCAGCCTTCCAGGCTTCTCCATCCATGGGATTTTCCAGGCAAGAGTACGGATGTGGGGTGCCATTGCCTTCTCCAGTTGGTATATCTAGCCTCTTTCTATTGTTTCCTCAGCTCCAGGGATAGTAGCTCCTTTAAGGATTCGCTATCTTCACACCATAGAGTTCTCTCATTATCCTCTAGTCACCAGACTGACAACTCTGTACCTAGTTGATTATTCATTATAGTAAATTTCCTGTCTTCAAATAAGTGGTATGGTTTCTATCTCTTGAGTAGCCCTCACTGATACACTTAATATCTGATGGTTTATTTAATCATATGGACTGTTTAGAAAGATCTTGGTTTTGAGAGGGGGGCCTTTTGAACCATACAAAACAACTTTCTGATTTTCACCAGCTTATCCAGTATTGACATGTTTAAAATAAAGTTACTGCTCCAGAGTAACAGAACTAGGTGGAAGTTATGATGCAGACAAGGCAGCCAGAAGGAAATAGCATGAAGGCATAGATAGAAATGAAATGACTGATTGCTTGTTCAAACCAAAACTACAGTGATGGATCACCATTCTAGAATTTATCCATAAAATTCCAATAAAATTCAGGACATAGTCTGATGTAACATTTCTCAACTTCCTATTAAAATATTAAATAAGGCATAAAAATATGAAAGCTCACAACTTTGAAAACTTTTATTAACAATCAACTTATTGCTAGAATGGAAAGATGTTGCACAAACTGTAAACTAGGGGAACCAGAAGAAAAGAATATGAAATTACTATTGTATCTGAAAATAATAATAGCTAACATTTCTTGAATACTTAATATATACTTAATATATGCATTTCTTAATACTTTTAATAAATTATTTCATTTAATCTTCCTTAAAACTTAGTGAGATAGATCCTATTATCTTTATCTTATAAATGAAGAAATTAAGGCATAGAGAGGTTAAGTTATTTACCTAGTTACCTTTCACTAGTAAATGGCAGGGATAGGATTAAAACTCAGGTAACCTGGGTCCTCTGGCTTTTAACTCCTATAATGATTATCATCTCTTTCTTTCTATTACTTAGTTCCATTAGAAGTGTCACCATGGCCTCTCTATTGCATTTCTGCTTTTTGAGGTAGTCAGAATGACATTCAGTTACATACCTCCTTGGATTAGTATTTTTAATTCGAAATTTAATAAAAGAGATATTGCATCTCCATGAGGAATATAGGAGAAGTTTAATTCCCATAAGCAAAATACCGTAGAACTTAGCAGGATCAATATTCTAGCAGACATGCAAAACCTACTGCTATGGTCTTATTTATTCATTTATTTTTTCATGTACTTCATTGGTTCAGAACAATGATTCTCAACCAAGAGGGCACATCAGAAACACCTGGGAAACTTTTTACACACAAGCCTGTATCTCAAGATTTTGAGCCAAGAGATCTAGAATGGAGCCACGTATGTATTTTGAAATTCTGATGTATTTTGAAAAGGTTGCCTAGGTTGAGGAACTAATTAAGAGTCACTGATTCATATTATCAGAAAGTGACTCAGCAGATTGGCTAATTCAGAGAAGCAGATTCCAGCTTGGTTCAGCAGAGTCACACCACAAGCTTGATGATTGTTAAAAGACTGAGCTTTGGTTTAGGCAAGGGGCACAGCAACTTCCTGTCTAGGTTTATTTATTAGAAAAGGATTCAATCAGAATAAAAGTGAATTCAAAGTAAGGCAACTAGTAGTCTTTGTTGGCAGACAGATTGATTTCCTATTGCTCTAGAATAACAATACCTCCTCCCACCCAATAAATCAAGGGCCCTCTAAAGATGCTGCAGAACAAAGGAAAGACATATTTTGAAAATATTTCGTCTTAGAAGCCAAAGTAAAATTAGAAAAAAGAAGAAAACCCACAAAACCGTGACATTTAAACATTAAGAAGGATAACATGACTTTATGAAAAATGAGTAATTCACAAGAGGAGAAATACTGAGATTAACAATAAATGGGATGAAAAAGAATAGTGTAAATGGAAAGAAATGGAATTAAAAATTCAACAATAGATTTCAGATATGTTTTGGAAACCTAAAAGGCATGAGAGCTATTTCAAAGCTTCGAATTACTGATGTGTCTGTGTTCATTCGCTCAGTTGTGTCCAGCTCTGCGACCCTGTGGACTGTAGCCTGCCAGGCTCCTCTGTCCAAGGGATTCTTCAGGCAAGAATACTGGAGTAGGTTGCCTTCTCCTACCCCAGGGGATCTTCCCAACCCAGGGATCAAACCCACATCTCTTGTGTCTCCTTCACAGGCAGGCAGATTCTTTACCACTGTGCCACCTGGGGGTTCCTTGAATTACTGACATGGAAGACAAAATTTAGAAAAACTTTCAGGATACAGAACAAATGGAATCCTTTTCCATTATTACAAAAACTGTAAATAATGGAAAAGGATGGGGAAGGACTGTGCATCTCAGTTTGTACTCATTCAGTTCCTGTTTTATGCCGATTGTCCTATGTAATTATTAACCATTCCCTGCTTTTTCACTTTTAAAACTGTCCTGGTTTGAATATAAACTATTTGGTCACCTCGTTATGAGCAACAAACCTCAGAAATACAGTGTACCTAAGACAGAAGAAGCCTTAGGAACAGGAACGGAACATGTATAGAATAGGAACATGTACACAGGAACAGAAGGATTATTCAAAGACATATCTGCAGAAAAATTTCTGTTTTTGATTTTTGAATTTTATTTTATGGACCAACTTCATTCTTCACAAAATCAATAAAAGGCAAACTGTACCTAGACATATCTGCAAAAATGTTTTAACTAAACTGTCAAACATTTAGGAAGAAAGGAAAGAAAAAAGAGAAAGAAATAGATTTCTCACTACTGCTATGTTAGATGCTCAAAGACAGTAGAGTGATACCTAAGTGAATTTGTTTGGGAAATAATTTTATGCCTTGTCAGTTGTCTTTTACCTGTTAAAAAATAAACAAAGCCAAACTAGGATATATATAAGGGTGTAGAAAATAAAAATATGCCATTCATATACCTCATGTGAAAAAGATCCCTGGAAAGACTTCAACTAACTAGCACTTATTTTCCCTTTCCAAGAATCTATGCTAAGGCAATAATTTACAAAATGGACAAAGATTCTATGAACAAAGACTTTCATTGCAGAGCATTTTCTTCCATAATAATTGTCGGGGGTTTTTTTGACAAAAATTGTAAGAAAACCTTAAATGTCAACATTTTAGGCATATCCAACATTCTCGGCTTGGGATAATACACAGCTAATAAAATAATGATGACAGTGAGTTTCCCGTGACTTGGAAAACACTAGCAATATCACATAAAATAAAAGAATATGAATAGAAATTCTTCACATTAAAAGTTCTATATAACAAACACTAGGAGAAATACCTTAAGATATTTGAGATAACTAGCAAGAATGGGTTGCAAAGAGTTGGACACTACAGAGCATGTCACTCAGCAAGAATGATTGTTTCTGATAGTGAAATTAAGACCTTTTTTCTACACTCATATTTTCTTGTTTTATAATTAGAGGTAAATAAAACAGAAATATGAGTTGTTTGAAGTCTGTGGTGACTTGTAAAAGATTCATGACATGATGCAAGTGAGTAAAGCAGAATACAAAACTGTACGTTTACAATTTCAGAAATTCATTCGTTCATCCCTTAAAAAATATCTGAGTGACCACTATGTGCAAAGCACTATAATAGATCCTTGGATTATAATGGCAAGTAAAATAGAAAACACTAACTTTAGAGATATAGAAACATGTATACAAGAGGACAAACACTGAAAGGAAAAGTATGTTAAAATGGTGAGAGTCTTTTCTAAGCTCTAAATACAGTGTCCAATATTACCGTTGCATTGTTTCTCATATAAACATGATAAAAATCAATGAATAACAAACTGCAGTTAATAAAGTAAATAAATATGTACATATGTATGTACAAATGTATATGTATGTATGAATATATACATGATTATATAACGACATAAGTAATATGTACATATTACATACATATATTATGTAAATATACGTGTATTTATATAAGTACTACCTAAATATAAGTAAATATGTATACATAATAAAATAAAGTAAAAGCAACCTTTCTAGATCACTCTGGCCCAGAATTCTATCAGGTTTTTGGGACTCATCTACAAGAACTCTGCAGACCATTTGCTTAACAGCTTTCTTTTCACAGTATTTAGAATCACTGAACCCACAGTAGAGGAAAGAATGCCCGTGATGGAATACAAGGACATTTTTGTATTTTGAAATGACATTTCTTACGAGTCCCTCTTATAGGGTACTTCAATCACTTTGTCATCACTATCTCATTAATTGTCTCATTATAGAAAAGTTTTCAGTTTTCTTAAGGAATCTCCACACTGTTCTCCATAGTGGCTGTACTAGTTTGCATTCCCACCAACAGTGTAAGAGGGTTCCCTTTTCTCCACACCCTCTCCAGCATTTATTGCTTGTAGATTTTTGGATCGCAGCCATTCTGACTGGAGTGTAATGGTACCTCATAGTGGTTTTGATTTACATTTCTCGGATAATGAGTGATGTTGAGCATCTTTTCATGTGTTTGTTAGCTATCTGTATGTCTTCTTTGGAGAAATGTCTATTTAGTTCTTTGGCCCATTTTTTGATTGGGTCATTTATTTTTCTGGAATTGAGCTATAGGAGTTGCTTGTATATTTTTGAGATTAGTTGTTTGTTGCTTCATTTGCTATTATTTTCTCCCATTCTGAAGGCTGTCTTTTCACCTTGCTTATAGTTTCCTTTGTTGTGCAGAAGCTTTTAAGTTTAATTAGGTCCGATTTGTTTATTTTTGATTTAAAAAAACACACAAAATCAAGGCAGTTTGTCAGAATTTTGCCATCACCTTGCTTTTCTATAATGCCTGTTAAATTTTAATGTAAGGGAACAGAGGCTTAGGAAGATAGAAAATAATGGAACTAGTGTATTAAAAAAAATGAGTACCTACTATATGTCATATGATATTGCTAATCTATTTGAGGGCAATTATTCTACTTAATCAGTACCTCTAACACTAGGAATAGTTATTATCATCTCATTATCTCTATTTTATGAGTAAGGTTTCTAAGATTCATTTATGGGTACACCTGGAATGTATTACATTCATTATCTTTTAATACCATACCTATTTTCCCTCTTGTTCTCTTGCTTCAGATGAGGGTGGCCACCTCTTCTGTATAATAGGCACATATTCTAGTTTTTCCAAACTGCACCTTTAAGCTGCTGTACCTGTTATGGTCACAGGCCTTATCCAGTCATTGAGGCATTTCTAGTTAATACTTGCCTACTCAAATATACTAACGTTTCTAATCCAGAATGATGATCCTGAAGTTCTAGCAAGCCTGCATATTATTTTTTTTTTTTTTTTTAAATAAGCTGATTTCTTAAAAAAAGAAGTCAGCTACTTAATTCACTTGATATATAGATGTATACCAAATCATCACATTCTGTGCTTTAACTATCTTACAGTGTTATATCAATCATACCTCAATAAAGTTAAACAAAAATGAGTTAGTTATTAACATTTAAGGACAATTTGGGGCTTCTCTGGTGGCTCAGATGGTAATCTGCGTGCAATGCAGGAGACCTGGGTTCATCCCTGGGTCAGCAAGATCCCTGTAGAGGGGAATGGCAACCTACTCCAGTATTCTTGCCTGGAGAATTCTATGGACAGAGGAGCCTGGCTGGCTATAATCTACTGAGTTGCAAAGAGTTGGACTTGACTGAGCAGCTAAAACACAAGGACAATTTTACATTAAAAAAATCTACTGTCTGGCTTCCCGTGAAAATACAGAATATTTGGCAACACCCCATGAGTAACAGCTTGTTGGAGGTGAGTGGTGGCTGACTACCTCCCTCAGAAAGGTTAGGCTCTATTCAGTTATCTATAATTTTTACTACTTCCGATCATATTATTTGGGGTCTTCCTAGGTGGTGCTAATGGTAAAGAATCCGCCTGCCAAAGTAGCAGGCATAAGAGATTAGGTTCAATCCCTGGGTTGAGAAGATCCCCTGGAGGAGGGCATGGCCATCCACTCCCATGGACAGAGGAGCCAAGTGGACTGCCATCCATAGGGCCCCATAGAGTCAGACACAACAAGCGACAGCACACATGCACTGTATTATTTGGGACTGTTTTTTCACATTTCCGTTAACTTCCTGGCTCCTATATGACATATGAATTTGATACCTTGCCCAGGTCATTGAGTCTCTAACTGTGCTGTGCATGCATAAAATTCACCTGGGGGAGATT
This sequence comes from Tragelaphus eurycerus, assembly GCA_935064755.1. Taxonomy (NCBI): domain Eukaryota; kingdom Metazoa; phylum Chordata; class Mammalia; order Artiodactyla; family Bovidae; genus Tragelaphus; species Tragelaphus eurycerus. The sequence continues at coordinate 11,691,792 of CAKXYN010000047.1, read as the reverse complement.
CTTTAAAAAAGAAAAAAACAGCTGGTATCAGGCCATAACACACAATTTAGTGGAATTCAATGAGTCTAGAATCTAGACTTTAAAACTACTACCTACATGTGATTTTGTTTCAGGTGGCACCCAGTCAAGGTTTGAAAATCACATTAGGGGAGACTCTTAGGATAAGTGGTTCCCAAATATGATACTCAGAATCACCTGAGAACACAATCACTGGTGAAGTTGTTTGGTTTTTGGATAGATTTGTATAGTCCAAATCCAGGGATTCTGATTTGATAAGTCTGAGAATGTATATTTTGAAAAGCTATCTGGGTGTTACTAACACACAGGTGGCCACCACTCTGGGGGCTGAAAGTCTAGGGAATTACACTTACTGACAGAAAAAACAGTGAGTACAACGGGAAGCTAGGAATTTTGTTGTTGTTCAGTCACTAAGTCCTGTCTGACTCTTTGTGACCCCATGGACTGCAGCATGCCAGGCTTCCCTGTCCTTCATTATCTCCTGGAGTTTGCTCAGATTCATGTCCATTGAGATGGTGGTGCCATCCCACCATCTCATCCTCTGTCATCCCTTTTTCCTTTTGCCTTCAATCTTTCCCAGCATCAGGGTCTTTTCCAATGAGTCAGCTCTTAGAATCAGGTGGCCAAAGTATTGGAGTTTCAGCTTCAGCATGAGTCCTTCCAGTAAATATTCAGGGTTGATTTCCTTTAGTATTGATTGGTTTGATCTTCTTGTAGTCCAAGGGACTCTCAAGAGTCTTCTCCAGCATCACAATTTAAAAGCATCAGTTCTTAGGCGCTCAGCCTTCTTTATGGTCCAACTCTCATATCTATTCATGACTACTGGACAAACTATAGCTTCAACTATGCGGACATTTGTCAGTTATGTCTCTGCTTTTTAATATGCTGTCTAGGTTTTCATAGGTTTCCTTCCAAGGAGCAAGAGTCTTTTAATTTCATGGCTGCAGTCACCATTTGCAGTGACCTTAGCCAGATCTGAACTTTTGTCTGATTCCCTGATATTTTGCTTGATAAGAGATAATAGAATAAAATACAATTCCAGGCTTTCTCTCTTTTTCACTAATGATTATTTCAAGTAGCTTTATTTTTCATTAACTCTGAATTTTTCCGATTTTACAGGTAAGTCAGAAATCTTTGGCTACACAATATAGAGACCTTGGCTGGGGAACAGGGGTGAGAATTTGAGAAAGCAGTGACCCAAAGCCATAAGAACAACATCACTTTTCTTTCCTCTGTGGTCTCCAGAAAACTTAAAACCTATTTGGGGAAAATGAAGGACATGAAAAGTTTAATAGGGTGAAGAAACACTTTTTCTATTTCTTATGAAATCAATTTCCTCAAGGTCTTACTCTTCCCGCTTTGTTCTACATAACACAGTAAATTCTAGGTGGTCATGAACTCTATCTACTTAGTGAATGAGAATTCTTTTTCATAAAGTGGGATACTTCTTAGTTCACATCACCCATACTTTGACAGGTGGGGAATTTCCCACCAGTGTTACTTAGCTGTGTTACACTGGAAAGGATGGAAATGGACCATTGATTCAGTTTGATCAACAGTCACTGAGCATCTATTATGAGCCACTCACTGTGCTAGGAGTTTAGGGTTCAATTTAGTGGAGGAGAGAGACACATATATCAACAAATAATTATTAAGCTATGCAACAGATCTAGAAAAGAAGAATGTTCAAGGTACAAAAGTGAAGTAAAAGTGAAAGTAACAAACTGCAGTGGAGAGGACAGTGCACAGGTGATATTTAGTCAAAGTTTTGAAGGCTAAACGGGCTTCCCTGGTGTCTCAGATGGTAAAGACTCTGCCTGCAATGCAGATGACCCCTGGAGAAGGGAATGGCTACCCACTCCGGTATTCTTGCCTGGAAAATTCTATGGACAGAGGAGCCTGGAGGGCTAAAGTCAGTCCATGCAGTTGCAAAGAGTCAAACATGACTGAGCAACTAACACTCACTTTTGAAGGCTAAATAGGAGTTTTAGGCAGACACAAGGGGAAAGGGATTCCAAGCAGTGGGAGCAGTATATGACAAGGTTTGGAAGAACACTGTGCAGACTGCTTGGGGGTAGGGGGTGCTTAGTATCTAGAAGAAATGAGGAGAATAAGCCAGGCTTGGATGATGACAGGTCTTGAATGTCACATGAAAGTTGCTTAGAATTCATCCTATAGGTTAGAGCTTGGCTGTGTGGGTGGTTACTGAGAGGATTTTAGGTTGCTTGGGGGCTTGACATTAAAAAACTCTGAATCACATAGTGAGAAAGTTAATCCCTTTTCAATTAAATGTTTAATCCTTCTGCTAAATCAAGGAGAAAGCCTCGGTTTGGTGTTAGTATGTGTTTAACACTTCTCTAACACCTGGAAAATTTCCCTTTTACAAAAAGGCTCAGGCAATTCTACCTGGCTGGAATTGCTTTGTTTTCATTGTATACTTATTTTCACAATTAACTTCTCTTTATGGCAAGGGATACTGGTTTCCCATTAGTGTCTTAATAAAAGATCTTTAAATATAAATTTAAAGAAAACAGTTAATTTTCAGAACAGCAATAGGTGATCACAGATATAGCAGAGACTACGAGGGCAGTACACGAATGCATAAAGTTTGGAAATAATGATATTTTGGGGATGTAGGGAAAGGTTTCAAGCAGTGAGTGAACCACCTGTCTCCTGACAGCACCTTGGAGAATATAATGGAGAAGCCAAGAATGGAGGCAGAGAAGTCAAGAATGGGGATCACAGAACTACTGTAGGCACAGGTGGCTTAGGCCAAGGTTAGCCTGTTGGTTTACTCCTGATCTTTCCTAGGGTTACATCACCATAGGAGGGGGATCCTAAGCATTTCCTGGCCTGAGCTGCAGCTATTTCTTGATGAAGATCTTCAAGTGGTTGCTGCCCAACAAGTGTTAAAAGCAGACTTGAAATGAAGGTCAGAATGAGATTTAATTATCTTCCAGTTTTCTAACCCATGATGGAGTATTATTGGGAAACGGATGCAATCGCAAAACTTTTAACTAATGGATTTTTACAAACATAAGCAGGCCATCTTAGCTTTAACATTTGATTTCCAAAATGTCTCATTCTAATCTGTGTCCTGGGTGTGGGTCTCCTATCCTGTTAGGTCCTCAAACTCTCTCCTTCCCCCTCAAGTCTAAGATAGGCAACTTAGATAAGAACTATGCAAGCAGTTAGGATGTTTTTAGTCCCTGATTGGAAGATGGGAAACCCTCTTCTTCTTTCCTTCCTCTCCAGCTGCTGCTGACCATTTAGGAGTCACAGTACAACCACACTGGGAAGATCCCCTGGAAGAGGGCATGGCAACCCACTCTAGTATTCTTGCCTGGAGAAACCAGATGGATAGAGCAGCCTGACAGTCCACAGGGTTGTAAAGAGTCAGACGTGACTGAGGTGAGTTCGCACGCGCAAACGACCAGGCTAGTTCAATGCCGGGTGATAGAACATGTGTGGGCTGTTCCTACTGCCAAGAGTACCTGGAAAGATATATCTTGGCTTTTTTCAAGATATATGGATTAGAATCATTTTCTCAAAGAAAAAGATGTTTCAATAAAAATGCTTCTTATCTGTTTTTAAAATTTGAATGTTCAAAGTATTTTTATGTATATTAACTCACTGAAACCCCTATCAATTCTTTAAAATAGCATGGGAGGCCCTCCATAAATACCTGTTTAATGAGTACTATTGATAATTTATAATGGAAGAAACTGAGGTTTAGGGAGGTTACCAAAGCCGTTTTCAGATGCTTCTGGAACTATAATTTAAAGACAGGTCTTCTGGTTCTCCTCCTCACTCCATATCCCCTTCATTTTAAACAAAAGAGCCTGTTACAGATAGTGTTTGGTGCCTATAGAGCTACTAAAATCAGAATTCTGCTCTATTATGATCAAATAGGGTTTTGTGGTCTGGCCTGAGGTCTTAACAGCCACAGATAACATTGCTTCAATGGAAAAATCAATTCTGAATTGGAGATTAATTCATGACAACTTGGTGTATATCTGTCTTTCTATATAGATATATAATAGATAAGTGCTTTTTAATATGATGATTTACATTTATTGATTTTTTAAAAAAATATCACATTTTAATTCCTAGAGGTCTTATATTTTCTGGGCATGTGAATCTCAACAAAATGTCACAGATAAGAAAGAATTATCTTCACCTGCTTGTGGAAGCCCTTGAGGACCAGGTTTTGTAAGATTGCTGATGGTAATTGATCTGTGTTTTTCTGGTTTTAGGGAAGGCATGTCAGAATCTTGGGGGTGGGGGATGGAATGCTTTTTGAATGATATCCACAAAAACTAGAGAATCTGATATATTCCTTTAGGGCTGGTAGATCCTGCTGCAATTTTGTGAATCAGTCCTGTAGTAATTGTTACTAAGGTGTGAGTTTCATCCATCAGGAGTGTTGAGGAGTGAAAAAAGAATTATACTATGGCCATAATAAAGTGTCTTTTGAGCAGTGGAGAGGCATTAGACTCAGTGCAGTGTACCTTATGTTTACTGAATGAATGAAAGAATGAATAAATGAAGGAAAGTTGCTTTGCTTTAAGAAGATTTATCTAGAAGCAGTGTGCAGAATGGTTTGGAGGAAAGGAAGTAGAGATATTAGGGGACTATTCAAAAGTATTGGCGGGAGCAGCTAGTTTCTTGTGAAAATCAGAAGGAAGAATAAGGTAAGGACATGCAAAGCATACTGAGGAAGGCAACAGAATGAGATGCCAAGAAAAGGGAGAAGCTAAAGATGTTATGAGAAATATTGTTATAGGTGGGAGAGAGTACCATCTGAAGATATCTTTACATATTTTGAGTTTAAGGTAAGAATATAAAGAGAGAGAGAACTGGAAATTCCAGTTAGAAATTTTTGGTGTCACCACATGCAAAAAGAAAAATTCAGGAGTCTAAATCTTGAGAATGTAAATCTGGTTATGGCCTATTTATACTTTCTTCTTTGAAACTGAACTTGTTAGCAAATAGTGTTATAGATGGTAATAAAGATGATCCATTTATTCAGCAAATAATTATTGCTATGCTCATTCCTACCTCAAGGCCTTTGCACTTTTGTTCTCTTTGCTCTTAATGAGTCCTCTTTATTGAGAGGACTCAGAAATTTGCATGGCTGACTCTACTTCCATCAGTGGTACAATATTACCTCTCCAGGCAAGCCTTTGTGACTAACCATCGTCATTCTCTAGTCTTTTACTCTGAGTTATTTTTCTCCCTTGTACTTGCCTTTACTTAATACTACTATATTATATATTTATTTGTTCATATGTCTTACTGTCTGCCTCCCTCACTAGAATATAAGTTCTTTTGAAACAGTGGCTTTGCTATTCTGTTTCCTGCTGTATTCTAAGGTTATGTTGAGAACTTCACTTGGGAGGCCGGTCACTGCTCTTTGGAGTAAGGAAGGTTGGAGGGGAAACCATTCTATGTGGGTTGAGACAACTAGACATCTGGAGAATGTGGGCTAAGGGGGGTTATAAGGAACACAGTCAGATGATTTGATCAGAGCAATAAAGTCACAGAGAGCTCAGGCTAAGTCCTGTCATGGGAAATTGGAACCATGTTCAGGCAGAAGTTACAGCAGGGCAAAGGAAGACACTGCTCTCCAGAGAGAAGGATGGAGCAGATGTGAAGTGAGAGCCCCGAGAAGAGCTTCTGGGCCCTAGAGAAAGTGAAGAGTAGCTGCCCAGCACCTTCCCAGTGACAAAGCCCAGCTGCCCTCAAGCAGTTCTATTCCTTGTCATCTTTCCGTAGTTTTCAGCATACACCCATTATTTTCAAGCCCATGGAGTGAGTTTTCTGTTGCTTAAAACTCTAAGCCCTAGTTCAGTTCAGTTCAGTTCAGTTGCTCAGTCGTGTCCGACTCTTTGCAACCCCATGAATCGCAGCACTCCAGGCCTCCCTGTCCATCACCAACTCCCAGAGTTCACTCAGACTCAAGTCCATCGAGTCAGTGGTGCCATCCAGCTATCTCATCCTCTGTCATCCCCTTCTCCTCCTGCCCTCAATCCCTCCCAGCATCAGAGTCTTCTCCAATGAGTCAACTCTTTGTATGAGGTGGCCAAAGTACTAGAGTTTCAGCTTCAGCATCATTCCCTCCAAAGAAGTCCCAGGGCTGATCTCCTTCAGAATGGACTGGTTGGATCTCCTTGCAGTCCAAGGGACTCTCAAGAGTCTTCTCTAACACCACAGTTCAAAAGCATCAATTCTTTGGCACTCAGCTTTCTTCACAGTCAAACTCTCACATCCATACACGACTACTGGAAAAACCATAGCCTTGACTAGATGGACCTTTGTTGGCAAAGCAATGTCTCTGCTTTTTAATATGCTACCAAATATAGGGTTAGCAGCTATCAATTGGACAGCACAATAAAAATAAAAATATAGATCAATGGAACAAAATAGAAAGCCCAGAGATAAACCCACACACATATGAGCACCTTATTGCTGCAGTTCATGGGGTCGCAAAGAGTCGGACACAACTGAGCGACTGATCTGATCTGATCTGATCTTTGACAGAGGACGCAAGGATAATACAATGCAGAAAAGACAGCCTCTTCAGTAAGAGGTGCTGGGAAAACTGGACAGATACATATAAAAGAATGAAATTAGAACAATTCCTAACACAATACACTCAAAATAAACTCAAAATGGATTAAAGACTAAATATAAGGCCAGAAACTACAAAGCTCTTAGAGGAAAACACAGGCAGTTACTCTCTTTGACATAAATCATAGCAAGATTCTCTCTGACCCACCTCCTAGATTAATTGAAATAAATACAAAAATACACAAATGAGACCTATTAACTTAAAAAGCTTTTGCATAGCAAAGGAAACTATAAACAAGTTGAAAAGACAACCTTCAGAACAGGAGAAAATAGTTACAAACAAAGCATCTGACAAAGGGTTAATCTCTAAAATACAGAAGCAGTTCATACCAGAGAAACAAACAACCCAATCAAAAAATGGGCAGATCTAAACAGACATTTCTCCGGAGAAGACATACAGATTGCCAATAAACGCATGAAAAGATGCTCAATATCGCTCATTATTGGAGAAACGCAATTCAAAACTACAATGAGGTATTACCTCACACTGGTCTGAATGGCTATCATCAAAATATATACAAACAATAAATGCTTGAGAGGATGTGGAGAAAAGAGAATCCTCCTGTACTGTTGATAAGAATATAAAGTGATACAGCCATTATGGAAAATAGTATGGAGATTCCTTAAACTAGGAATAAATCTACCATATGACCCAGCAATTCCACTACTGGGCATATACCCTGAGAAAACCACAACTCTAAAAGACACATGTACCCCAGTGATCATTGCAGCAGTATTTATAGTAGACAGGACATGGAAGCAACCTAGATGTCCATCAATAGATGAATGGATAAAGAAGTTGTGGCACATACATACGATGGACTATTACTCGGCCATAAAAAGAAACGGATTTAAGTCAGTTGTAGTGAGGTGGATGAACTTAGAGTCTCTTATGCAAAGTGAAGTAAGTCAGAAAGAGAAAAACAAGTATCGTATATTAACACATCTATGTGGAATCTAGAAAAATGGTACTGATGAAACTAGTAGAGATGGACTTGTGGACACAGCATGGGAAGGGGAGGGTGGGACAAACTGAGAAAGTAGCTGACATATACACAGTATCATGTGTAAAATAGATGGTTGGTGGGAAATTGCTAAATAACACAGGGAGCCCCGCCTGGCACTCTCTGATGACCTAGCGGGGCGGGATGGCAGGGGAAGGAGAAGGAGGCTCAGGAGGGAAGGGATATGTATATAATTATTACTGACTCTCATCGTTGTACAGCAGAAAGCAACACCAAGTTGTAAAGCAATTTTCCACCAATTAAAATTTTTTTTAAAAATTGGACATCATAGCATTATGGTTATTACTACAAGGGGTCAAATACAAGAAGCACAATCACTGAAAGGCAATGAAGGGACTAAAAAAGAGAAAATGAAGTAAAACCATGATGGTGTCACAGAACTCAAGCAGAGGGTGTTCCACAGCACCAAATCTATAAGAATGTTAATTAAGGAGGATGGAAGTAAAGTCCCATTAGTAGCAGTGTCATTTATTCTTTCATGGTAAAACTTAGTCCAAATAACAGGGGTTGCTTAAACAAATCATGAAACAGCCCATTCAAAGGCGATCAAGCCATTAAAAAATAGAAAAAACATTAATGATATGGGAAGATGTTTATATGTTAAACAATTTCATAAAATGACATGATCCCAATTTTATAACACATACATATGTCTAGAATTCTGGGCTGTGGGTTTATGAGCAATTTTTATTTTATTCTTTGGCATTTTATTAACTTTCAGAATTATCCACAAAGAACATAATTTTTTTATAATCAGAATAAAGGAACAAATGATATGTTTAACACAATAAAATGGCTACATCTTTTCAAGCTGCATTATAAAACAAATGATAATGCATTATAAAACAAAGTGATAGTAAATACTACTAAAAATAATTAACCATCCTACATTTCTAAAGTTATTCACATTTTTCTCCCAACTCCTCTAGATACATACACACTGTGAGGTGTGTATACTTTAAGGTATATGACTGCAATTATGGTGGCAGAACAGCAGAGATTGTTGGTAATTCTCAGAAGGCTAAAGAAGATCTTTTCTTAGATGGACTAACCTAGATGTCCCATTCTTGCCTTGAGAGGTTGGAGTCGACAGGGAGGCCTGGCGTGCTGCAGTTAGTTCATGGGGTCGCGAAGAGTCGGACACGCTGAGCGACTGAACTGAACGAAACTGAACTGAACTGATATTCTAAGGACCACTAGATGGCGCCCTGTACTTTCAACCAGGCGAAGGTACATTGGCTTAATTCAGGCTTGGATTTACCATTCATTTTCAGGTGAACACGGAAGCATTTCCTTCTGTGTATAACACACTGTATGACATGACTCAAATTAATTCCTCGTATAGCATCAAAACAATAACAGCTCTCTATCTGAACCTATTAAATTCACAACACATAGAAGTAAATTTTTTGTTAAATGGAATCCCTGTTTAAGTACCTCTGGCTGGGACTGAACAAATAGAATTTCACAACTGAGCCAGATAGTAATTCTATTAGATAAAGGCATGCTGAGCACCCAGCTTCGTTTATGGAAATAAAAATTTTTATTTTTTACCTGGAGAGTATTTATTCAACTTTTGTTTGGCTTTGAGTTGAGGCTTTCAATAGGAAAAAAAAAAAACAAACAACCACCAACAGATTCTATGCAGCCAAAGCCTTGGTACTGAAAGTTCAGCTAATGACCACCCCTAACTGAGGGGAGAGTAGTGACAACCCATGTCTAAGTCATTCCTAAGAATGCTACTGAAAGACCCAGACAGAGCCATTGTTTGGAACTGTACGGGCTCAGCACTTGCAGAGCCTTGAAAATACAAAGCTAGGCTCAAATATAAAGGAAAATACCACCCTTTAATACAGAAATTCCACTAACTCAGAATGTCCATGCTTCAAAAGCCATGTCATCTCTGACTTTTCAGAAAATTTTTTTTTAAAAGGTGAATTCTTTTTTTCTGTTCTTTGATTCCAGTGTACAATTGGAGTGACAATAAGGCTTTCTTTACTTGTATCCAAGTGTTTCTAAAAATTTTAAAGCATTATCCTTGAAAGAATAAAATACATAAAAAAATGTTACTCAAGGATATGTCAGGACACCCATGGGGCAATAACATATATGCATTACTTTCATAATCAGAAAAGTGACGCACATTTTAAAAGTCCCTGAAAGCTGTAAATGCATCAAACCATTTTGATACAGTCAGGATTCAATCAAACACAGAGTTTGTTTTATGGATATCTTTTGTAACCCTTAGTATATAACAGAGCTGTGTGTGTATGTGTGTGCTTGTGTGTGTTAGGCACTCAATCGTGTCTGATTCTGTGCGACCCCACGGACTGTAGCCCACCAGGCTCCTCTGTCCATGGGATTCTGGGGACTAGAATACTTGAGTGGGTTTACATGCTCTCCTCCAGGGAATCTTCCTGATCAGGGATTAAATCTTCTTCTATTATGTCTTCTGCATTGGCAGGTGGGTTCTTTATCATCAGCGCAACCTGGGAAGCCCATGTAACAATGCTACTGTCCCTAAACTGGATCTAATAAATGCCACAAGTTAGATCCATTAGTATGGATATAAAGCCTGCATGAAAAAAAGGGAAACTTGTGAACCTTAAATCCACATCAAGTTGAGACTCTCCTCTTTCTAAAAACCCTCGTCTCCGCTTCTCCCCCAAGAAGCCAAAACTTTCAACTGTGTCATGCTTCTACTGTTCCTTAAGTTTAGCTCCTGGGAGCCTGTGAGAAATTAGGGTAGTAGGTAAGGCAAGACTTGTGAATTCCTCACTAATATCAACAAATAGAAATAGAATGTTATTTTTCACCTCTGTAACTGCTCCAAAGGCCCAATCATTCAGAATCCATACAAAAAAAGCAACTGGTCATCATTCACCTCATTGATGACCAAATTTATACATACCTAACCTGAAGGTGCCGGAGAAGGCAATGGCATCCCACTCTAGTACTTCTGCCTGGAAAATCCCATGGACAGAGGAGCCTGGTAGGCTGCAGTCCATGGGATCACTGAGGGTCGGACACGACTGAGTGACTTCACTTTCACTTTTCACTTTCATGCATTGGAGAAGGAAATGGCAACCCACTCCAGTGTTCTTGCCTGGAGAATCCCAGGGATGGGGGAGCCTGGTGGGCTGCCGTCTGTGGGGTCACACAGAGTCGGACATGACTGAAGTGATTTAGCAGCAACCTGAAGGTGCACCTCAGTGAGTTGGAACTCTAAATAGGGTTTCAAAACAGCAGCGTCTGTTTGTTTCTTAAGCTTGGCCCACTGGAATCAGATCTCGTAAGTTTAAATATCATCTGCATACTGAAAATGCATTTAGAAGTACTCCGGACAGAGCAAGCTCTCATTCTGATTATTTTAGTTTTCTATTAAGTTACACCAATACTATGTGCTAAAAGAATGATCATTAGAATAAAAATACACTGTGGTGTGCTTTGAACTTTGGATACATGATATGCAAACTTTACCGTATACAATCTTCATCATAACTTTATGAGACAGTCATATTTTGTGGATCAAAAATTGAGGCATGGAGACACCAGGCACGTTTCTCAAGGTGTGCTATCTAGAAAGCTACAGAACTGAGATTCAAACATAGGTCTGTGCATCTCAAAAACCTATTCTCTTCACCTCTAGCTTGCATTTCTTCCATTTATATGTTATTATTGTCTGATTTGTAAAATAAACACAAAATAATTGTGAGGATAAAATTGAAAATATGGATGTAAAAGATAAATTTAAACATTCTACAATTAATTTATTACTGAAATCTTTATTTTCATATTGAAGTAGTGAAAGCAGTGGTGAGGAAATGTGAAGACTTGTCTTTTTTCTCTTATTAGTTATTATTATTTTTTAAAAGATATTTATCAATCTGGCTGCACCAGGTCTCAGTTGTGGTACATGGAATCTTTAGTTGTGGCATGAGAAATTTTTAAACAAAATTTTATTTATGTATTTGGCCATACCATCATGTGGGATCTTGATTCCCCAACCAGGGATTGAACCCATGCCCCTGTACTCGGAGCATGGAGTCTCAGCCACGGACCACTGGGGATGTCCCTCTCTTATTTTTAATTTAAAAATTTTCATTTTTTAGAAAAAAAGAAGCATGCATAGGGGAAAATCTGGACTTCCACCATTCACTTACAATCACATTTAACTTTTTAATAAAGTTCTAGACTTTATATTTTATAGAAGGTCACACTTTACATAAAACATATACATTTTTTATTCTGTGTCAATAAATATATCTTTATTTTGAAAAGTACATAGCACTCTATTGTAAAGTTATACTATGATTCATTTAATTAAACTATATTGGATAGTTAGTGTAAAATATGCTTTTAACCATCAAACCTAGAAGTAGATGTCACTCTATTTTATCTTTTTTCCTGCAATAATTCAAAAGCAGTGATGGATTCTCAGATTATAGGCTGACAAATACACTTAATTAATAGGGAGGCTTTAGTATTTTTTCCTCTTGGTGACCTCTCACTTTCTGTAATGTATAGCTCTTCCCATCCTTTTATGTTGTCTGTACATTGTTATTTTCCTCACAAGACTGTTAAAGGGATGTTATGAGCACATTTGTGAAGAAGCTTTGAAAAGCACAAATTTTATGTAAATATATATGACTGGATTTTTTCCTAAATCTATGTCTCAGATGAATAACAATGAGGCATAATTCACCCTCACTAAAAGAAAAGCCATGCTGCTTAATTCTTTACTGCTTGAATCCTTGGAGTTTTATCTCTACAGACAGACCATCCCTGGCCAACCAGATACTAGCTTTTCATGGTCAGTTTTCTCCAACTGACACAATACCAGCCCAGGTCAGTATGATCAACCTATTCCCTCAATGGAGGAGAAACACTGTCTCCCCTGAAAGTGTCTGAACCTTTTATATTCTGGAGAGCTGCAAGTCTAGCCGATGTAATAGATTTAGGGGAAGGTAGCTGGCTTACTCCTTGTTTACCTTTTCTCCAATACTTTCCCACCATTCCCCATAGGAAAGACCTGAGAAAGAAATAGTGGCTTACAGATGTCCATTAGTTTGTTGTTCATGCATGGACTCAAGAAGCAGTGTGACAGATGCTGAGATGTTCTTTCTTTCTTCCTGCCTAGTTGTAGAGACTTTGTATCCCATTTTTGGTGTTGTACTGTTTCTTTACTCTTTTGTGTATGTGAGGAGCAGCAGCTAGACTAGGCAGGAGAAAAGAGAAAGAAGTCATCTCTACATTGTGTGGTGCCACTAAAGTGTGCAATACCTTGCTATGAGAGCTCTAAGTGCTGCTTAGGGCAATGATACTCAAAGCAGCTAGTCCGCCAACTGTTGCCTATCCAAGATGAGATAAGGAGCTTGTGCCAGTATGAAGCAACACACTGCTTTGTCAAGAAAGACTTCCCAGGAAAATAATTTCAGATGAGCCAAACTGTGTGCTTAGTGGTGTGGCAGGAGAAGTTGTCATAGAGAGGTTAGACCTTGTGGCCATAGCCTCACGAGCAATCTACTATAAGTTCTCCTATAGGAGATGTATGAGAGACCAACATTTCTGAAAAATGTTACTGGGCATCTTATTGAAGCTTCTATGATAATAACTAAGGCTCTAGAAACTGCATTGATGATGTGCATTTATAAAAATTTGCCATTGGTATAGAAACGGTAGCTTTGGCATGTCTTCTAATGCTAGGCAAGGGGGTAAACTATTCAGGAACACAGTTGTTTGGCAGGAAGTGGGTGCTAAACCCACTTGCTTTTAAGAGAAATAAAATGAGGGAGTGGGTATAGAGTAAGGTGGAAGATGAAGACACATAACACTGTGAATCAAATCTCATTTTGATTAATAACAAGTAATGGAGCATTAGTGGTGAATTAGGACTGGGATGATTCTTATCAGATCAAAACTAACACCTCTCTACTGGTTATTTAGCTAACATTATAAACTTTTTCACAGTGCATCATTTTCTTTATTTGGTTCACACAACAACTCTGTCAGATTGGTAGAGTCAACCTTCTTTTGACTGACAAGCCTAGATGCTGAGAGGCCAGAGGCACTTCCCTAAAATTCCATGGCCAGTAAGAGGCAGGGGTAGACTGAGTCTTCTGAGTATTATTTAATATACCTTCCAATAACTGTGCTCATTTAACCAAAATGATTGGCTAATGAGTGGTGGCTCAGATGGTAAAGAATCTGCCTGCAATGCAGAAGACCTGGGTTTGATTCCTGGATTGGAAAGATCCGCTGGAGAAGGGAATGGCTACCCACTCCAATATTCTTGTCTGAGAATTCCATGGACAGAGGAGCCCGGCGGGATACAGTCCATGGAGTTGGAAAGAAGAGGATATGACTGAGTGACTAAGACTTGCTACTTGCTATTCATGAAATACAATCTAATGGCACAAAATCCAAGGTGACTTCTGCCACACCAGAGGATAAAACAGGAAGGGATTTGACACCAAAATTGGTCTTCAGTTGATTCAATCATAAGTTAACCTCAAGATGTAACAGCCAAGGGAATCAAGACCCAAGATTCTCTATAGACTCTTCTATGGCAGTCACAAAGAAAAGGGGGTGAGACAGATTAACTGCCCAATGAATGGTGTTTGCTAGTGTCTTCTGCTCTATTTATCTAGAAAAATAAGTGCTATAAAAATTTGCCAGATTAAAAATAAAAACTTCCATATTAGTTCTAGTTTTATTTTTCAAGAGGAGTCGATACTGCTAAGAAAAGTCTTGCATCACTTGATGTTTAATTTGAAATCGTTTATCTTCAAGTTAGCAATAATTAGGTGCTACTATCAGTCATTCATCATGAACTGTAGAAGAATATGTTTCCCCCAAGAGAGAGCACAGTGCCTATGTGCAGAAGGTCAAGGAAAACCACCACAACTGAGAGCAGATGTTTTAAAAAGAAACGTCTTTCACTTGTCCCCTCATGAGGCAGGTAAGTTATGTTGTGATATAATTGCTTTTCCCCCTGTACCATACAAAAGTGGCACCATGCTAGTCAAATTCTAATAAATAGAATTCAGTACTTCTCCCTGTATTATGAAAATGGACCATCTAAAACACTTACATTCCCATGGGAATAAACATATATTAATTAGTTGGCATATATAGTTCATGATACACATTGTGGATGGTACATTCAATGAGAGATGAAAATAGCAATGTAGTCTCTTTTTAATTGCATGGGTTTGAATCTAAGCCAATTGTATTATTCCATTAATTCTGCCTAATGAAACCAATATGGAATTAACATAAGATACATTTTAGAAAGAAATGTGTATCTGTCACTACCTCAGCAAGTAAATTTTGAGGTGTTAACTTTGGAGAAACTATATAAAACTCTCTGAAGAAAAAGAAGTAGGGGGTGTGAAGAGAAAGAACTGTAGGAACTTACAGTAACAAAGTAACTTAAATGTAACTGGATCCACGTGCAGCATCATTCTTTGAAGGTCATAGGAACAGAATTCGGTTGGCCTCAAGTGGAGATTTGGGTGTAATAAAGTCAGAATTTTGGGGATGGAAGAATGCTTTGACCTCATCCTATGTGTAATATTGTATTAAGCTTTTACTATGTACTGATATTACACATATGATTTCCAAAGCGGGGTAGCTAACAATCTTATTTTTAATGGATTTCCATGCTTGAAGGAAGTTTGTTCCATCCAAGCTGATGGACCTATGTGTTTATGTTCTGAATGAATAGTATATTGAAATAAAATGACTATTGTCAGGGGGTGATCATTTCAGCGGTATCTCCATTCAGGAGTTGTGGCAGGATGTGATCCAAACCATTATTTATTAATTAGGTTTCATATAAAAATATCAGTAGCCCAAAAGAAAGTGGGAGAAAACATGTTGCTGCTCCTGCTCTGAAAGCAATTTTGATTTGTATGATTGTGTGGACAAGTCCACCCTCTTCTAGAATCCTTTATTTAGGCCCTGGAACAGTCAACAAACTAGGTCACTGGGCAGGAGACTCTAATAAGGACAGTGGCTAACTTAAGCCAAATTTATTTAATGTGTAAAATGACTTCAGCATGCTTTTATATTTAGAAAGTTTTAAAGAAATTTACATCATTGTATTAGATAAAATTCCACTTTTCAGGAGAAGCCAGAGAAAGATCAGTTTTTATTTTTGCTGAAAGCAGATGATGGTCATATCCTAAAATTACATATTACAGTGACTTGGCATTGAGCTGGACATTTTTAATATAGAACATTATAGAAAGAATTTAAATTATATACTAAAAGTAAGACAGGTTAGATATGTTTGAAGTTAAAATACAAAGATAAATGAAAGAAAATGTCCTCACTTGGCCAAACTAGATTTGAGTCAAAAACAGTAATTCCCCCCTTTCAAGATGTGTGCCATGAAATAACAACGACAATAGTGATTTTAAATACACTTCTGAATTGAAATACAAAAGCAAATGTGCTTTACATAGTATTTATTTTATTGTCAGCTTGCAAGGGTTGTCCCTGGAGGACTCTCTGCCCTCTAACGGTCCTAAAGCTTTGAAATTTGCTGATTCTAGATGCTACTTCACAATTTCTCTGGTCTCTTTATTGAAGTGTGCTGCATATCACAAAAATTCATCAAGAAGCAGAGACAATTTCACTTCTAACTAAGGAACACTAATTTGGGGGGTAATTCTTGCTATTTAAGACTCTTGGCAAACAATCTACAAATGGAAAGGAGTCTGGAGACTGTGAATACTGTTAGCATGTATGAAGTATTAGGCAATAAGGAAGCAATGATGAGTAGCAAGTTATGCTGACTCTTGCATTTGTTATGTCTGATTCTGCATATATATTAATAATGATACACCCCTATGGATGCAATTTCATGTTTATAACACTCTGGATATTGGCAGCATTGTGCACGTGTGTTTTCCAAGCCTTCCCATCTGCTGCCTATAGTCATTCAGATTCAGGTGACAGAAATATTTTAGATTAAAGTTAATTAGTCTGCACTCTACAGATCAAATCTCTACAGTTCAACATTAAATAGGAATCTTCTGGGCAACTGTAGAAAGTAGCCTGAACCCACCCTTCCTAAGATTAAAAATGTTAAGATTCATTTTTCTAGAAAAAGAAATCTTTACTCTCTTCATATATTATGCATAGATTTGATCAAACTTTTCATATGTATTTGCTCTTACTCATTTTATTTCTTATCTCTGTATATATCAAAGTGGAAGAGGAGAGATTAGAAATATTTTTTTCCAGCTACAGTGACAGAGTGAAAATGATATATAGAGAAATTCTCCCAAGTCTGGACTCTTACTAATATACCAACCAATGTGGATCAAGCCTCTGAACTTTCCTCAGTTTCTCAGTCTTTAAAATGGGACCAAAGACAATTACTTATTTGTTTCATAAATACTTTGTGCAATGCTTAATAATTCTTGATATCTTACTAAAAATTAATGCACAAAATGCAGAAATCTCCAATTGCTAAGAGGACCCTGCCTTAAAAAAAATTTATCTTATTATTAATTGTCAACAGTTAAGTTCACAAATAGCTTCCTCTATTGAAACCACACACTCACATTTAACCCATAGGACACGAAATCATTAGTCTTCTTTATTTCTAGACAATTGGTGCAGAAATGGGCTGAGAACACAACTAAATATAGCCAGTTTCTGAACCCATAGAGAGAGGGTAGGGACAAAGACACAATCCCAAATGAGTCCTCCCATCCATTTTTCCGGTATCAGATTATGTTTTTAATGCCTTTCAGTATCCAAGACTAATTACCAGACTACCTATTGCTTCTGTACTAATTGCAGATTTCATGTTTACGCACAAGAATTCAGAGGGAGGTGTTTTCTTTACACCATCGCCTAAAGCTTAGGGATGTCGTCCAAAGTCAGAGAGGGCAGGTGCTCTTTCTGACAGTTGCTTTCAGAGTTCCTCCGGGGACTGAAAGACTGGCAATCCGGGCTCTTCTATGCCCATCCCCCGCGCTAGTCACTAGAACCTCGATAGCTCTCTACCTGAACTTGGGACTTCAACTTCCATCGGGTAACCACTAGGTTTCTCCCAGCTGGTCAAAACGTGAAGACTTACTTTTTCGCTTATTCTCCTACTTTCTTCCTTCCATCTTGCTACCTCTATCTGTCATTTAATTTCCATCCGAGTTTTAATGTGTTTTATTTTACTTCTACTGAGAGCCTTCTACCTATAACCTACGGATATGGTCGGATCCTCAAACAATATCAAAGTTGTAAACCTCCACGTCCCTAAGGTCTTCACCTGGGTTTTCCCTCTCCGCCCGCCACCCATCCTCCCCACCCCAGCCCCCGCTACCGTCCCGGCCCCTAGTGGCGTCCATCTCCACTCCAAGCGTCAGACTCCTCTCACCTGACTCTCCCGTGGAAACTCGTAGCGCACGATGCTGATAACTGGAATGTGCAGGACGGAGCTGACCAAGTCGAGCTCCATCATCTCCCCCAGGCTCTGAGGGAAGGCGAGCAGCGCCGATACCCCTTGCACCACCACGGTGTGGCACACGCTCTGCAGAAAGGAGAAAGGGTCACTGCTCCACGGCGAGCTAGGGGAGGAGAAGGGCAAGAGCGGCAGATCGCCCAGGCCCGCCTCGATGGCCATCACTACTTCCAAAGACAGGTTGTAGGGCAGCAGTCCTTCTACTCGGTTCAGATTGTCCACGGCGAAGAGGAGGGCGTCCCGAGGCCAAAGGGTCTCGGCCCTGGCGCCCTCCCCCGGCTTCCGTGCGCCCGGCGGCCCCCGGCCATGCAGGGCGCTCCCCAACCAGCGTGCGCCTGGCGAGGGCGCCGGGGGCAGCCAAGTCCCTGGCTCAGGTTCATCTCGCGGGGCGCCTGTCCGGCTGCCGTCCGGGGTGCGGCTGGCCGCGCGGGGGGCCGTGGTCCAGGGCTGCAAGTGCACCGCGCCCACCCTCACCGCGTGTCCGATGCGCTTGAGGATCTGGCAGGGCTGCGGGTGCGAGGAGGAGCCAGGCACCCCGGCCAGCACCAGTGCGCAGGGCGGCGGCAGCAGCAGACAGACCCTGCTCAGCAGCCACCACAAACTCAGTCTCCTCATTACTGAGACCCGCAGGGAGAAAGCGCGCCCCCCTCCTGCGCCCGGCTCACCCCGCTGCAGCAGCCGCCGCCTAAGGTCTCCGCCCCCAGATCCCGCGCGCCGCTCACTCGGCTTGGCGAAGCGGTCCCAGGAGCTGGAGCGGACTCTGGGCCATCCAAGTGGGAGGCTAGCGCGCCCTCGGCAGTCTCAGAACCCGCTCCCAAGTCCCTCCGTCTCTCATCCTCTGCCCGCCCGGTCCCTGCGCGGAGCGGGGCGGGCGGCGCCGGTCACCCGCGGCTTGGGCGCCCGTTCCCTGCCCGCCCCATCCGCAGGGCGGCTCGGGCACTGCGTCCGGTCCCGCGGGGAGGCTGGGCTGAGAAGCCGAGAGGATTTCTAGGGGGCAACGGGGAGCGAGGAGGCAAGAAGCTCACTTGGATTCTTGACTCTTCTTTTTCCGCCCAGACGAGACCCACTTATTTCCCTGGCCTCGCGCAGGAGAAGGGGGTTCACACCTGGGTTGAGAGAAAGCAGCCAAATCCTCCTAGCTCCGCCGTCGGCCGCCCTCTCGCGGGCTCCCCCAGCGCTGGCTTCATTTTTCTTCTTCCCTCGCTACTTCCTCCCTTTGCTTCTTTCGTTCTCTTTCCGCCCAGTCGCCGCCGCCTCCGGTTTCCTCAGAGGAGCGACGCGACTGGCCAGCAAAGGGTGGTTCTGCTCTGAGCGCAAAGTTCTCCCCGCCTCAGCCGGCGCCTCCCTGTTGCTGAGCCAGGCGCCCGCCTGTCGCTTGGCTGCGCTAAACGCCCGCTGATGGTTGAGAGTCGCGGGTGGCGCTTCCCGCACCCCTGACAAGTTCTCGCCCCTCCAAGGCCAGGAGTCGGAGTCGTAGTTGGCGATATGACTTGCGCCCTAAAACGAATTCTGAATTCGGAGTTGCGCCTGAGGAATCTGAAATCCAGTGGTTCCCTGGGATAGGCTGAAAGAGGCAGTGACTTTAAGAAGCTCCCCTTCGATGTCTTTTTAACGATTTTTCTAGCTAAAGGTATTAAAGCAAGAAGCACATATACATGCATTTAATCTCCTCAGCTTCCTGCTTTTTGGCACGTGGACGTTTGACTTTTTTTTTTTTTTTTTTTGAGGATCCCAATGTTTTGGGAGTCTCAGAATTATAACAAAATTTGAAGCAATCATGTGACCAAGAGATTTAAAATATCATACTTTGAAAGCACACTCAACAGCAGATCCTGGTTTAGACCAAGTTTCCCTCAGATTATTGCTACTAGTAAGAGCTCTCATTTGTGTGGTATTGAATACAAGGAGGTCAGTGGGTTATGATTTGACCTTTTCCTCCATGACCAGACCAATCTGGAGTTGGAAGGAGCAGGTTAAGGGTAGTGCTCTGGTTTCCACACACACAGTAGATTTATTTTATTTCATGCCACAGTATCATTTATGAGGGGGCTTCCCTGGTGGCTCAGATGGTAAAGAATCTATTGCAATGCAGGAGACCTGGGTTCAGTTCCTGGGTGGGGAAGATCCCCTGGAGGAGGACATAGCAACCCATTTCAGTATTCTTGCCTGGAGTATCTTGTAGACAGAAGAGCCAAGTGGGCTACAATCCATGGGGTTGCAAAGAGACACAACTGAAGCGACTTAACATGCATTCATCATTTATGAGGAGAGTAAGCAGATATCCATGGGGCAGAACAAGCACTTGGCATCAGGGTTCTGAATTTCAATAACACTTCCAGAGAACCATGACCTTGGCAATTTATTTTACCTAACCTTGCCCTGCTATTTGGATCTGGTAAATTGTTATGCAAATACAGCTAGCTTTTAGCTCTGGAGAGTTGTTTTGATTCATGAGCTACAGTTTCCATCTTGCTTTAAATCCTTAGGATGAAGAGGCTCTAGCTAAATAAAATTTTCAAGAAGCTTGCAAAGTGAATGCTGTTTTCCTCAGCACAGATCTTGAAAGCCATCTCAGCGCTAACCTTACCTGACATTCTAATTAGCTCTTGCAAGACTGGGGTGTTAGAGAAAAGACTCCCATGAGGCCAAAGTGGCAATCATACTAGAGTCTGAACCAGAAAGGAAAGATTCTTCCTGAAGCCCTAGAGAGGCTCTGGTGCGTGGATGTTGGAACTTTCCTTTTGCTCCAAATGATTCCACTGATGGCTGCTGCTGCTGCTAAGTCGCTTCAGTCGTGTCTGACTATCAGTGACCCCATAGACGGAAGCCCACCAGGCTCTCCCATCTCTGGGATTCTCCAGGCAAGAGTACTGGAGTGGGGTGCCATTGCCTTCTCTGGATTCCACTGATTAGGATCCGAAAAGGAAAATTATAGAATTTTGTGGTCCTTGCATTCCAAGAAGACTAGAAATCGATTGTGTAGTAAGGAGGTGTGCTTGTCTGTGTGTGAATTATGTGTGTGTGGAGGAGTATGACATTCCAGATTATGACCATGCCCTAGAATGATTATCTTGATGCTTGGCATCACATATGTGTTCAAACCAGGTTCCCAAGAAAATAGGTGGTGATGAAGAACAGTTGGATCTAATCTGTTAATGGCATCCAAGAGCTACTATGTTACTGACCCTTTCCAATTGTGCCCTAACAAAGGTCCTACTGCCCAGTGTCCTTGGAGCCAATGGAACAGACCAAGTTCAGTTTAGATGAAAAGTAAAGTTTTTTTTTTTCTTTTTTCTTTCATCAGATAATGGAGAGATGCAAGCATGCACCCTAGGGAACAGGCTTCCTCCGACAGGCCGAAGATGGGGCTGCTTTATAGGAATCTCATTGGTAGGGAGGGGCGGAGTCCCTGGGAAGGCAGGCACAGTTGTGCAGCTCACACCAGAGAGCATATAATGAAGGTTGCACATGGAGTCTCTGCACGCCGCCCATCAGCTGCCATCTTGGATCGAGCGTTGTGTGCTGCTTCCGGTCGTGGCCCTAAGCTGAGGTGTCAGCCATTTCTCACTAGGAATTCGATACTGAGGTGCCTGGTGTGAGACCTCTGCCTGCGGCCCCTAAGAACAAGTGAAACTGAAGTAAGCGCCCTGGAAAAAAAGGTTAGATTTTATTTTATTACGCAGGTTCTATATTTACTTCCTAAGAATAGTTAACAGGCTTTCCCGGTGGTAGCGGTGTGTTCTTTCCATCTCTCACAAGTCAAGAGCCACTTGGGAGAATGGCTGAACTGGGTATTCATAGGATAAACGATGATTCCCATGGTTTTGAGGAAAGTGCTGCCCTGGCTTATGACAAAACTGTAACTAAATCTTGTGAATATTGTTTGAATGGTGAAGAACAACCCTTCCTTCTTGTGCTTCCTTTTGTTTCTTTCCTGCTTCTGCTACTGCTAAGTCGCTTCAGTCGTGTCCGACTCTGTGCGACCCCATAGACGGCCTCCTACTAGACCCTTTTGTCCCTGGGACTCTCCAGGCAAGAACACTGGAGTGGGTTGCCATTTCCTTCTCCAATGTATGAAACTGAAAAGTGAAAGTGAAGTCGCTCAGTCGTGTCTGACTCTTGGCAACCCCATGGACTGCAGCCTACCAGGCTCTTCTGTCCATAGGATTTTCCAGGCAAGAGTACTGGAGTGGGGTGCCATTGCCTTCTCCAGTTTCTTTCCTAGGATTTTCAATTACGTGACCCTGATTCCCTTCTGTTTTCTCATGCTGCTTGGTTTTCTTTTTCTATATCACTGTACTCTAAGCATTTCTGACATGCTTCTCTTCATTCCTTTCCCCACATTTCCCTCCCTTTCCACCACTTTTTGTTCATGCTTCAGTGGTCATAATTTTGAAAGTTTCTAAAAGATTCAATCATCAGTTCAGTGCCCATTAATTAAACTCTTACTATGTGCAGGCATTGCTGTAGGACTGTACTGGGGGAATAGATGAATACACTCTGGTTCAGAGGAGTGGAGAATATATCCTCCCCCCTCCAAAGCCACATAGCTAATGTGTGAACCAAAGGGTAATGTTGAGGTTGTATTTTAGTGAGAGAGACAGACAATAAAACATAGAAGTAAGTAAATGTAGGATATGTTAGTTGCTACTAAAGAGAAAAATAAAACAGCAGAAAAGAAGTATTATGGAGGAGATTGGTTAGTGATTTTAGATGGGGGAACTGGGAGTAAACCCTTTGAGAAGATTACTTTTGAATAAAAATCTAAAGGGAGGTGAGGGAGTGATTCATATGAGTACTTAAAGGATTTCCAAGCAGAGAAACAGCAAGGGCCAAGGCCCTAAGGTGGGAGTGTCTCCACTATTCCTGAAGAGTAGTAAAGAGGTCAAGTTGCTGGCACAACTGATCCAGTATGAAAGTGGTGGCTGGTGAGGTCAGAGCAGCAATGAGGATGTACAGATAATGTACAGAATGAGGAGGTACAGATAATGTAAGCCAATCATTAACTTTGACTTCTACTCCAAAAGAGATAAGAAGGCACTGGGAAGGGGAGAGAGAAGTATAAGAATTACTTGTGAGCTTGTTTAACCACTCTAGTTGCTCTGCTGATGGAAGAGGAAAGGTGGGCTGGGATGGAAGTCAGGAGATCAGTTGATATGCTGTGGCAGTAATCCATGAGATACCATTGCTGTGAAATCATAAGACAACTTTATCACATTAGTATTATTATTCCCATTCTATAGAATAGAAAATTGTATCTGAGGAAACTTAAGTTGTTTGCACAGAGTCATCACATAGTGAGTGGCAGAGTGGGTTCAAAATTTTAAGTTCATCCCAGCTGCATTTTTGGTAGCAAGAATCAGCCAAATTTCAAAATTGGCTCACTCAGAGAAGATGAAGCTCTCTTTATTACTAGATTTGAAATGAGAACTACTAATCTAAGAACCCACGTTGGAGAGTCAAATAAACAAAAACAAATCCAAATTCTCAAAATATAAAATGTTGTTTTTTGTACATCTGTGTTTTCTGGTAACAGGAATGGGTAGGCTGAAAGTTGAGATTTTTTTTGGAGGTAGCCCAGGAATGGCTGGAGTGAAGAATACTATGTGAGTCAGGAACTTGGATGCTATTCTCATCTCTGTTTCCCTCTGGATGTGACATTTAACCCCTTGGAGCTCAAACTTTCACCTTTGTACTGGAATTGTGGAGACAGCTCTTGGCAGTTGTCTGTGTGGCGGGGCATGGACCCCGTGAACCCTTTCTAGTTCCAGGGGAAGAATAAGCTTCTTGTAGGTTATCAGTTCTGTCATATACATATTAAGGTTTGCAAAACTATCTTTTTTTGCCTATACCCTGAGATATTTCAAGTTTTACACATATCTAGCTTTGTTTTGTAGATGACAACAATATCAAATGGCATGTTTCTATCTCTGGGTCAGTATTTTATGCAGTAGTAGCAGTGTAGCTATTTTTAATCAATATTCAGATGAAAAGTGTGCTCACCTTTAACTAATAACACCTAGGAGCCCAACTATGCCCTCTCCCACAGCAACTTCTTTGTCTCTATTGATGGAGACCCTACTGTTATAAGAAGCTTTCTGGGTAAAAATGAATAAAAATATATGTGGAGTTGGTAGAGAAACTGTGGTAGCAGAATTTGAGGAGGGAAAAAATCTAAAACTTCTGGGGAAAAAAAATCAAGTCAGTTTACAGAAGCAGACCCTGTGAGTTCATCTATATAAAACTTATTCTTTTCTTGTTCCCCCAATTAAAAAAAAAAAGTCCTTAAAAAAAAAAAAAGTCCTATGTTGACTTAACATCTTGTAACATTGTCCTGCGATGCATGTAAGTTGCTTTAGTTGTGTACAACTCTTTGTGACCCTTTGGACTGTAGCCCATCAGGCTCCTCTGTCCATGGGATTCTCCAAGCAAAAACACTAGAGTGGGTTGCTGTGCCCTCCTCCAGGGGATCTTCCAGACCCAGGGATCGAACCAGTGTCTTTTATGTCTCCTGCCTTGGCAGATGGGTTCTTTACCACTAGCACTGCCTGGGAAGTACCTAGCATTGTCCTATGTTTTACTAAAAAGGCATTAATTTTGGCATAGTCATCCTCTTGCAAAAATATGTAAAACTTTCATGATTATGGGATTATGGACTACAGCCTACCAGGTTCTTCCATCCATGGGATTTTCCAGGCAAGAGTACTGGAGTGGGGTGCCATTGCCTTCTCCGTTATCCATCACACATTAGTATAAATTATTTTACCATGATTGTTGTAAAATTAGAATACTGCTGGTAATTTTTTTTTGTAAGGCTTCCTCAGACAGCCATTTTGCTTTTTAGCATTTCTTTTCCATGGGGATGGTCTTTATCCCTGTCTGCTATACAATGTCACGAACCTCCGTCCATAGTTCATCAGACACTCTGTCGGATCTAGTTCCTTGAATCTATTTCTCACTTCCACTGTGTAATCATAGGGGATTTGATTTAGGTCATACCTGAATGATCTAGTGGTTTCCCCTACTTTCTTCAATTTAAGTCTGAATTTTGCAATAAGAAATTCAAGATCTGAGCCAGCTCCCAGTCATGTTTTTGTTGATGTATAGAGCTTCTCCATCTTTGGCTGCAAAAAATATAATCAATCTGATTTCAGTGTTGACCATCTGGTGATGTCCATGTGTAGAGTCTTCTCTTGCATTGTTGGAAGAGGGTATTTGCTATGACCAGTGCATTCTCTTGGGAAAACTCTATTAGCCTTTGCCCTGCTTCATTGCGTATTCCAAGGCCAAATTTGCCTCTTACTCCAGGTGTTACTTGACTTCCTACTTTTGCATTCCAGTCCCCTATAATGAAAAGGACATCTTTTTTGGGTGTTAGTTCTAAAAGGTCCTGTAGGTCTTCATAGAACCGTTCAACTTCAGCTTCTTCAGCGTTGCTGGTTGGGGTATAGACTTGGATTACCGTGATATTGAATGGTTTGCCTTGGAAACGAACAGAGATCATTCTGTTGTTTTTGAGATTGCATCCAAGTACTGTATTTCGGACTCTTCTGTTGACCATGATGGCTACTCCATTTCTTCTGAGGGATTCCTGCCCACAGTAGTAGATATAATGGTCATCTGAGTTAAATTCACCCATTCCAGTCCATTTTAGTTCGCTGATTCCTAGAATGTTGATGTTCACTCTTGCCATCTCCTGTTTGACCACTTCCAGTTTGCCTTGATTCATGAACCTAACATTCCAAGTTCCTATGCAATATTGCTCTTTACAGCATCAGACCTTGCTTCTATCACCAGTCACATCCATGGCGGGGTATTGTTTTTGCTTTGGCTCCATCCCTTCATTCTTTCTGGAGTTATTTCTCTGCTGATCTCCAGTAGCATACTGGGCACCTACCCATCTGGGGAGTTCCTTTTTCAGTATCCTATTATTTTGCCTTTTCATACTATTCATGGGGTTCTCAAGGCAAGAATACTGAAGTGGTTAGTTCATGAACCCCATGAACAGTATGAAATACTGAAGAGATTTGCCACATTCTTGTCTGGGGAGGCCTTACAATAGCTGTGAAAAGAAGAGAAGCGAAAAGCAAAGGAGAAAAGGAAAGATATAAGCATCTGAATGCAGAGTTCCAAAGAATAGCAAGGAGAGATAAGAAAGCCTTCCTCAGTAATCAATGCAAAGAAATGCAGGAAAACAACGGAATGCGAAAGACTAGAGATCTCTTCAAGAAAACTAGAGATACTAAGGGAACATTTCATGCAAAGATGGGCTCGATAAAGGACAGAAATGGTATGGACCTAACAGAAGCAGAAGATATTAAGAAGAGGTGGCAAGAACACACAGAAGAACTGTATAAAAAAAGATCTTCACGACCAAGATAATCACGATGGTGTGATCACTGAGCTAGAGCCAGACATCCTGGAATGTGAAGTCAAGTGGGCCTTAGAAAGCATCACTATGAACAAAGCTAGTGGAGGTGATGAAATTCCAGTTGAGCTATTCCAAATCCTGAAAGATGATGCTGTGAAAGTGCTGCACTCAATATGCCAGCAAATTTGGAAAACTCAGCAGTGGCCACAGGACTGGAAAAAGTCATTTTTCATTCCAATCCCAAAGAAAGGCAATGCCAAAGAATGCTCAAACTACCGCACAATTGCACTCATCTCACAGCCTAGAAAAGTAATGCTCAAAATTCTCCAAGCCAGGCTTCAGCAATATGTGAACCGTGAACTTCCAGATATTCAAGCTGGTTTTAGAAAAAGCAGAGGAACCAGAGATTAAATTGCTAACATCCGCTGAATCATCGAAAAAGCAAGAGAGTTCCAGAAAAATATCTATTTCTGCTTTATTGACTATGCCAAAGCCTTTGACTGTGTGGATCACAATAAACTGTGGAAAATTCTGAAAGATATGGGAATACCAGACCACCAGACCTGTCTCTTGAGAAACCTATATGCAGGTCAGGAAGCAACAGTTAGAACTGGACATGGAACAACAGACTGGTTCCAAATAGGAAAAGGAGTACGTCAAGTCTGTATATTGTCACCCTGGTTATTTAACTTCTATGCAGAGTACATCATGAGAAGTGCTGGACTGGAAGAAGCACAAGCTGGAATCAAGATTGCCAGGAGAAATATCAATCACTTCAGATATGCAGATGACACCACCCTTATGGCAGAAAGTGAAGAGGAACTAAAAGCCTCTTGATGAAGGTGAAAGAGGAGAGTGAAAAAGTTGGCTTAAAGCTCAACATTCAGAAAATGAAGATCATGGCATCTGGTCCCATCACTTCATAGGAAATAGATGGGGAAACAGTGGAAACAGTGTCAGACTTTATTTTTTTGGGTTCCAAAATCACTACAGATGGTGACTGCAGCCATGATATTAAAAGACGCTTACTCCTTGAAAGGAAAGTTATAAACAACCTAGATAGCATATTCGGGGAAGGCAATGGCACCCTACCCCAGTACTCTTGCCTGGAAAATCCCACGGACGGAGGACCCTGGTGGGCCGCAGTCCGTGGGGTTGCTAAGAGTTGGACACGACTGAGCGATTTCACTTTCACTTTTCACTTTTATGCATTGGAGAAGGAAATGGCAACCCACTCCAGTGTTCTTGCCTGGAGAATCCCAGGGATGGGGGGAGCCTGGTGGGCTGCCATCTATGGGGTCGCACAGAGTCGGACACGACTGAAGCAACTTAGCGGCAGCAGCAGCATATAGCATATTGAAAAGCAGAGACATTACTTTGCCAACAAAGGTCTGTCTAGTCAAGGCTATGGTTTTTCCAGTGGTCATGTATGGATATGAGAATTGGACTGTGAAGAAAGCTGAGCGCTGAAGAATTGATGCTTTTGAACTGTGGTGTTGGAGAAGACTCTTGAGAGTCCCCTGGACTGCAAGGAGATCTCACCAGTCCATTCTAAAGGAGATCAGTCCTGGGTGGTGTTTGGAAGGACTGATGCTAAAGCTGAAACTCCAATACTTTGGCCACCTCATGTGAAGAGTTGACTCATTGGAAAAGACCCTGATGCTGGGAGGGATTGGGGGCAGGAGGAGAAGGGGACGACAGAGGATGAGATGGCTGGATGGTATCACTGACTCGATGGACGTGAGTTTGAGTGAACTCTGGGAGTTGGTGATGGACAGGGAGGCCTGGCGTGCTGTGATTCACGGGGTCGCAAAGAGTCTGACACGACTGAATGACTGAATTGAACTGAACTGAACTGAAATTTTTTTAGGGGGAAAGGAATTCATTTATATTATAGGGGAATTAGGATATAGAAGATAACCAGTGGGATTTCTCTAAAGAAGTTTTGGGCAATCTAGGGACTGGAAACAGCAGAAAAGGAGTACTAGGAACTAAGCATATGGGTAATGAAAAGGAAAGAAAGAATTATTAATCTGTCTTGACTATTTCAGTGCTTAAGTTTTGCCCTTATGCTGGAAACATAAAAAGAAATGGCTTCTGGTTTGTTATCACATGATCACCTACACCCAGGAAACCAAATTCAGCACAAGGCTATTACTGATCTATACATTAGGAATTGCCAATAGTCATTTGTCTTTTAGCTATGAAAAAGAACACTGTGGTGTCCTCAGACTAGTTGTTGTCAGGGGAGTAAGTTATCAGTTGTGACAAGTGCGTGGCCTTTTCAGCATCCACCAGGATTATTAGCTGAGTGGTTGGATCTCCGGATTCTTGTCTTAAACCACGCACCACAGGGAATGCAAATAGAACTTGGAGAGGCCAATATGGCAGTCTCTCTCCATCTCTCTCTTATTCTAATCATTCCAATTTAGTATTTATCCAATGAGTTATAGATTAAAGCTTGGACCATCACAGACTGCAATATTTTAAAAGAACTTTTCCTTGCCCAGTTTGTAAAGTGAATTTTGTTAACTGTAGCCAAAAGAATTTGAGAATTGTCTAAAGGCTATTTGCCATCATAGATCCCATGCCTTATATCTGTAAAAGCATTTTGTTTATTTTAAAAAAGTTTTTGTTTCTTTATTAAGAGATTTAAGGGAGGTTTTCAGAGGATGCACAAGCATTATTAAATCCTCATTATTCTAGAGCTTATTATCTTGAGTGAGTTTTGTATGTCAGGCACTTTGTGTACATTATCTCCTAATATTTTATAGATAATTAAACTGATGCTTGGTGAGGTTAAGTCTTTTGCTAAGAACTGGGAGGTAAACCCACAGTTGATTCTCTGACTCCAAAGTCCATGCTCTTTTAATTTCCACTTCATGCCTGGCTGTTTATTAAACTAATGTACAAGGATGAACATAAACACAAAGTTAAACACAGTTATTTGGCAATCACTTGTCAGAGTATATAAATGAATGGTTTTCTCACAGTTTAATAATGGACATAAATAGGCATGAATCATAATTTCCTATTCTCGTATTGAGCTACAAAATATCTAGGAGATATCTTATATCTTATCTATTTCAGTTGTGAAATGACTCTGACCTTGGCTACAGTTGGAATATCATTGGAAATATCTTATCTTCCTTAGGATCTCTGTTCAACAATCACATACTCCGGATATAAAGAAAAATTTTAATATGCAAAAATTTAGATGATTTTGGGATGGTGCTTCTGGAATATTCTTGGTGGGAAAAGTTCAGTTTAAGGAGAACCTTTATTCTCCATAAGGAAGTCCGGAGTCTTCTCTTCATATACTGTAATTGGCAAGACTTCTATCTTGATCTAAAGATTGAAGAGTTTCCATGGTATAAGCTAGCTCACTCTAAAGTGCGTTTGGATATACTTTATAATGTGATGTGAGTTTTGGCTGAGCAGAGTTATCCAAACATTTCCAAGTGCTACAATTGATGCAGGCAGAAAGGGAAAAAAATTCTCATGATTATGCTGAAGGATGACCTTCTGGGAACTGAGCCTCTCTTTGAAATGAGAGTTAGTCACCTATAAATTGTTAGTGAAAGAGCAATGACCTCTTCGTGAATTTGAAATCCCCGTAAAAATTGTACCTTTTTATTTTGGGATGTCATCATTGGGTTAAAAAAATCAATTGCTCCCATTCCCAACAGTTCTCTCATTGCAATGTGCACTGTGGAGAACAGACTGAGAAAGACTGAGACAGTAGCAGCAGTGATTAGCCTAGGATCACATGGAATTTTCCCAAGAGCTCAATGGGAAAATTTCATCCATTAAAAATGCCAGTATAATGAGACTGATTAGGGTGAGGCAGGATGAAAATAATAACTACTGTATTCTGAAATGGGATGACACTTTTTTTTTTTTGAAGAGCTTAATGCATTTTTGCAAAATTAAAAAAAAAATTCTAAAGAGGGTAGACATATTAATATATTTATGTAGCTTTAAATCAATTATAAATTGCTGATGCCTGCAGCAGAGAGTCAATAAATGAATAGCTCAAGGTTCCACAGCAGAATTAAAATCTCATTTCTTTTATAGTAGTAAAAATGGGAGGCAGCATTTACTCCTGTGACCACAGATGGGGGAGCTAGTGCTGTGCAGGCTGGTGTTTCTTCTCTGATCTGCTCTCAAGCAAAGGGGCCTCTATTTGGTTCTGATATTTGATGTATCAGAACCTTTAAGGTGAAGGCTGAACTTTTCTGATAATGAAAACATTTGTAGCCCATTTGTTTATAATGGCCATATCTACCTTAATCTTCATTTATGTCTTTTAACTGGAGAGATTTACAATTTCCTCTAGCCTTAGTATGGTTTCTTCCTGAAGTCCTTCATCTGGTTGGCGGCACAGTCATGTTTCTGTGGAGTTTCGAAAATGGTCTTCAGCAAAAGCAATCTTCCTTTGCTATTGTACCAGCTATTCAATCTTCCTCTTTAAGACTCCCTACTAGCTCCCTGCTGCTTTCTAAATCAAGCTGTGATTTTCCTGGTTTATCAGCCTCTCCATCATGGGGTTTAAATTTGCTATTACAGATATTTTTTAATAGTATCTTCTCCAGTGCCCAAATACATCATCTTCACTTCAGAAGGGTGGCCTGGCAGAGTCCACAGTTAGTGGTGCATGAATCTGCATGAGTATGGCATGGGTAGGGCAGATTGTCTATAGCTTTTTTGCTTCTGCGTCCATGATTTTCAAGTGACTACAGTGTCTGTAGGTTGCCTGGATATTACTTTGTTCTGATTCTGTTGTGCCAGCAAGTCTTTGTCTACATAGGGGTTATGGTTTAAAGAAATGAAACAAACCAATGCAGTCTTTGACTATATTTTTCACAAGATCAGAAAATATGATAATGAAATTACACTGAATCTTATGAGTATATTAGGAAAGGCTTTAGTAATATATGTATGAAAAGTGAAAATGGATGTGTTAGTCACTCAGTCGTGTCTGACTCTTTGAGACCCTATGGACTGTAGCCCACCAGGCTCCCCTGTCCATGGGATTCTCCAGGCAAGAATATTCCCTTCTCCAGAAGATCTTCCTGATCCAGGGATCAAACCCGCATCTCCCTCATTGCAGGGAGATTCTTTACCATCTGAGCCCTCAGAGAAGCAAATATGTATATGTCAGTCAGTCAGTTCAGTCGCTAAGTTGTGTCCGACTCTTTGTGACCCCATGAATTGCAGCACGCCAGGCCTCCCTGTTCATCACCAACTCCTGGAGTTCACTCAAACTCACATCCATATATGTACTTTAATGTAAAATTGATATGTATATTCTAAAAAATTTAGCAGTAGGTATAAGTTGAGTTATTAATCTCAGTTCTCTATCCCCCTGTGTTAGTAACCTGGCTTCATGCCAGGTGGAGTGTTAACCCTAGTTCTTGATCTGGGGCTTGGTAAACAGATTGCTTTGACCAGTGGGATTTTAGTGGACATGATGCAAACAAAGGCTTGACATGTGCTTGCACAATTGGACTTATTTACTGGAGCTCCCACTTTTCACCCAGAGAAGAACATTCTTTGGATAGCTGCTGATCCAATGACCACAAAGTGAAGTGAAGTGAAGTTGCTCAGTCGTGTCTGACTCTTTGCGACCCCATGGACTGTAACCTGCCAGGCTCCTCTGTCCATGGGATTTTCCAGGCAAGAATACTGGAGTGGGTTGCCATTTCCTTCTCCAGGGGATCTTCCCAACCCAGGGATCGAACCTGGGTCTCCCGCATTGTAGGCAGAGGCTTTTACCATCTGAGCCATTAGGGAAGTCTCTTCAATGACCATGGGAGGCATGTAAAACAAACCTGGATCCAGATTTCCCTTAGAGTCAAGTCCAGATGACATCAGCCCGGATCAGATGAATTCCAGTGAACAACAGTCTGGTGAATGAGAAATAAATGCTATGCTTTACACTGCTAAGATTTTTTTTTTTTTTTAATCTATGAACCAGCAAAATGACTGATACACATGTAAAAATCTGTGGGAAACATTAGTTACAAGCATCTTGTTCACTTTCAGGAGAGGCATGCCTGGTAGCTCAGATGGTAAAGAGTCTGCCTGCAATGCAGGAAATCTGAGTTTGATCCCTGGGTCTGGAAGATCCCGTGGAGAAGGAAATGACAACCCGCTTCAGTATTCTTGGGGCTTGGCGGGCTATAGCCTATAGGGTCTCAGAGTTAGACATGACTCAATGAGTTTACTCACTCACTCATGCCAAAGATAAACCAATTTTATCTTTGAATTAAGGAAAAACTCCCAAACATCTCCATAGTATACCCTGGGGTTAGCCTACATTCAGTCCAAGCTCTTATATTTACTTCTATAATCTCACACAGTGGGTATTCAGATTCTTGTCATGATGCAACACAGTGAAGGTATTAAACCATCATGAAATTAAACTTATTCAGCATGTATATGAAAAACAATTATATAAATTTATATAGTGCCTAGAATAACTGGTATCAGGGTTAAAATGAATACATCCAGCCATACAACAATCTTAAAATAACAAAATTTACTTGTGCTTTTCAAATAGCCTGAAAAGAGATAAATACAGTGTGGTAATATTTAAAAAATTTTTAAAGTTTCCCATTCATTTCCTTTATTCATTGCAACTCTTCCATATTTCTTTCATTCTAAATTGTTCTTAAAATTTCCTGTTCTGAGGGAGGTTCGGGAGGGGGAAAAAAAAAAAAAAGGGGGGAAAAAAACCCCAAAAACCCTCCTTTTCCATGTTTAAAGATTTTTCTCAGCTATAGCCTGTTCTCTCCTAGTGTTTCTTTGCCTCTAGCTTTCTTCCTGGTTCTGTGTAACAAACCCTGAGAGAACTGAGCCCAATCCAGCTGTCAGGAGACTGAGGATTTCAAGCCAGACTCTTCTGTAGTGACCAGAATTAGGATAAATGCTGGGAACACTCATAATTTAATAACTGTTGACACATCACTTGTGGAAATGAAATCAGCTCTATGTTAGGGACATGATAGATGTTTGGTGTAGAATGCAGACAAGATGAAAAGTTCCCTGCTTTGGTATTGGAGAATTTTGTTATTCTAACAAAGTATTTAAAAGATTTGAGAAATAAAGCTTGAAATGGATAATACTTTCTGAATTGCAATTGAGTTCTTTTTAAGGATATCAAGCATAAAGAAATCAACAGAAACATGTTAGACAACAGAAAATATATTCCAGAAACCAGAGTGTGGGACTAATAGGATAAAATAAAAGCTAAATATATTATTAACATATGGATATACATATAATTTTTAAAAATTTGACTTAGTGAAAATAAGTGTTTCCAAATTTTATGGTCTCCAAATCAGTGGCATTGTGGGTTGTAAAAATGCCACTTTGCTTTCTATAGTTAAAATTTAATATAGCTTTCAAATTTTCATTTCCCTTGATGATGAAAAACAAAATAGGCCAATTTAAGAAAATTGCATCTATTTGGATTTAACACAATTCCTTAGGGTTCTTTCTCTTCCGTTCTCCTTATTCCCTTTCCTGGGGTGAAAGTGGGCTTACAAATTGTCCTGGTGTTAGATGAGGAGAGTAAGTTTTGTGGACACCTCTGTCTCTGCTGTGGCTTCCACTGGCATCTCCTGATGGGAACTGCATCTTCTTTTGAAGACTTAAGCAGCATGCCTTGTGAATCCTCATGTTCTAACTCCAGGATTCTTTGAGCCATTGACTTTCCAGTCACTTCTGCACTTCTCTTGAGCCACTAGAGAATTTTCTCATATTTGTCCATACAACACTGAGGAGTGTGGAATATGGGAAGGCTACCCTCAGGCCTGTATCTAGGGACTCCATTTCAGTTACTGTTCAAATGCTTAAGGGCTTGTCTACAAGGCTTCCAGCGTCATACATTATGCTCTGAGTTCCTAGACAATCCTTCTTTTGTGGGATTCTCTTAACCTGTTTGGGGTCTATATAATCCATCTTTTTCCCCCTTAAAGATTTAAACCCTGCATTGGTTTTCTCTTGATGTTAATAACAAATCACCACATTTTTAGCTGCTTAACAAACATATTATCTCACAGTTTTTGTGGATCAGGAATCTAGGCACAGCTTAGCTGGGTTCTCCTATGGTTGCTCCAGGCTGCAAGCAAGGTATTGGCCATGCTGAGTTCTCATCTGAAGGTTCAACTGGGGAAGACTTTACTTCCAATTCATTCAGTTTTTGGTAAAATTCAGTTCCTTGGTGTTGTAGGACTGAAAGTCCTGGCATTTGACTGGCTATTGGCTTCACTCAGATTCTAGAGACCACCAGTAATTCCTAGAAGCTGCTTGCAGTTTCTTTCTATTTGGGCTTCACCAACTTGTCAGCTTATTTCATCAAGCCCCGAGGAAGAGACTCTGCTAAGATAATCTTATATAAACATAATCAAAGGAGTGACATCCCGGTACCTTTACCATAAAACATAACCTAACCATGAGAGTGACATTCTATTGTTTTTCAATTGGTAAGTTGTGTCTGACTCTTTGCAACCCCATGAACTGCAGCATTCCAGGCTTCCCTGTTCTTCACCATCTTGTTTAATTTGCTAAAACTCATGTGCATTGAATCAGTGATGCTATCCAACCATCTCATCCTCTGTTACCCCCTTATCCTCCTGTTCTCATTCTGTCCCAGCATCAGGGTCTTTTCCAATGAGCCAGCTCTTCTTATCAGGTGGCCAAAGTATTGGAGATTTCAGCATCAGTCCTTCCAATGAATCAGATCAGATCAGATCAGATCAGTCACTCAGTCGTGTCCGACTCTTTGCAACCCCATGAACCGCAGCACACCAGGCATCCCTGTCCACCACCAACTCCCGGAGTTCACTCAGACTCATCTCCATTGAGTCAGTGATGCCATCCAACTGTCTCATCCTCTGTCGTCCCCTTCTCCTCTTGCCCCCAGTCCCTCCCAGCATCAGAGTCTTTTCCAATGAGTCAATTCTTCACATGAGGTGGCCAAAGTACTGGAGTTTCAGCTTTAGCATCATTCCTTCCAAAGAAATCCCAGGGCTGATCTCCTTCAGAATGGACTGGTTGGATCTCCTTGCAGTCCAAGGGACTCTCAAGAGTCTTCTCCAACACCACAGTTCAAAAGCATCAATTCTTCGGCACTCAGCCTTCTTCACAGTCCAACTCTCACATCCATACATGACCACAGGAAAAACCATAGCTTTGACTAGATGAAACTTTGTTGGCAAAGTAATGTCTCTGCTTTTAAATATACTATCTAAAGGAAGGTCATAACTTTCCTTCCAAGGAGTAAGCATCTTTTGAATGAATATGCAGGGTTTATTGCCTTTAGGATTGACTAGTTTGTTCTCCTTGCAGTCCAAGGGACTCTCAAGAGTATTCTTCAGCACCACAGTTTGAAAGCATCAATTCTTTGGTGCTTAGCCTTCTTTATGGTCCAATTCTCACATCCACACCTGACTGCAAGAAAAACCATAGCTTTAATTGTACAGTCATTTGTGGGAAAAGTGATGTCTCTGCTTTTTAATATGCTGTCTAGGTTTGTCACTCCAGTGTTCTTGCCTGGAAAATCCCAGGGATGGCAGAGTCTGGTGGGCTGCCATCTATGGGGTCGCAGAGAGTCAGACATGACTGGAGCGACTTAGCAGCAGCAGTAGGAGCAGTAGCAGGTTTGTCATAGCTTTCCTTCCAAGGTTGTTGTTGGTCAGTTGCTCAGTCATGCCTGACGCTTTGCAACCCTTTGACTGCAGCATGCCAGGCTTCCCTGTCCTTCACCATCTCCCGGAGCTTACTCAGACTCATGTCCATTGATTTGGAGATGCCATCCAACCATCTTGTAATCTGTTGTCCTCTTCTCCTCTTGCCTTCAATCTTTCCCAGCGTCAGGGTCTTTTCTAATGAGTCAGTTCTTCACATCAGGTGGCCAAAGTATTGGAGTTTCAGCTTCAACATCAGTCCTTCTAATGAATATTCAGGGTTTATTGCCTGTAGGATTGACTGTGGATCTCCTTGCTGTCCAGGGGACTCTCAAGAGTCTTCTCCAACACCATAGTTCAAAAGCACCAATTCTTTGGTGCTCAGCTTTCTTTATGATCCAATTCTCACATTCATACATGACTACTGGAAAAATCAAAGCTTGACTATATGGACCTTTGTCGGCAAAGTAATGTCTCTGCTTTTTAACATGCTGTCTGTGTTTGTCATAACTTTTCTTCCAAGGAGCAAGTGACTTTTCATTTCACGTCTGCAGCCATCATCTGCAGTGATTTTGGAGCCCAAGAAAATAAAATATGTCACTGTTTCCATTTTTTCCCATCTATTTGCCATGAAGTGATGGGCTCAGATGCCATGATCTTAATTTTCTGAGTGTTGAGTTTTAAGCCAACTTTTTCACTCTCCTCTTTCGCTTTCATCAAGAGGCTCTTTAATTCTTCACTTTCTGCCACAAGGGTCTGCATATCCGAGGTTATTGATATTTCTCCCAGCAATCTTGATTCCAGCTGTGCTTCATCCAGCCCGCCTTTTCACATGATGTACTCTGCATGTAAGTTAAATAAGCAGGGTGACAATATACAGCCTTGTCTTTTCCAATTTTGAACCAGTCTGTTGTTACATGTCCGGTTCTTACTGTTGATTCTTGTCTTGCATACAGATTTCTCTCTTTAAGAATTTTATATAGTTGTGATCCACAAAGTCAACAAGCATAGATTTTTTTTTTTTTAATTTCCCCTGCCTTTTCTTTGATCCTACAAATATTGGCAGTTTTTCTGATTCCTCTGCCTTTGCCAACTCCAGCTTGTACACCTGGAAGTTCTCAGTTCACATACTACTGAAGCCTAGCTTGAAGAATTTTGAGCATAATCTTGCTAGCATGTGAAATGAGTCCAATTGTATGGTAATTTGTACATTATTTGGCATTGCCTTTTTTTGGGATTGGAGTGAAAACTGACCTTTTCCAGTCCTGTGGCCACTGGTGAGTTTTCCATATTTGCTGGCATATTGAGTGCAGCACTTTCACAGCATCATCTTTTAGGATTTGTAATAGCTCAACTGGAATTCCATCACCTCCACTAGCTTAGTTTGTGTGATGCTTCCTAAGGCCCACTTGACTTCTCCCTCCAGGACGTCTGGCTCTAGGTGAGTGATCACACCATCATGGTTATCTGGGTTATGAAGATCTTTTTTTGTATAGTTCTTCTGTGTATTGTCTGGTGACTCAGATGGTAAAGCATCTGTCTACAATGTGTAAGATCCAGGTTCAGTCCCTGGGTGGGAAATATCCCCTGGAGAAGGAAATGGCAATCCACTCCAGTATTATTGCCTGGAAAATTCCATGGACAGAGGAGCTTGGTAGGCTACAGTCCATGGGGTCTCAAAGAGTCAGATACGACTTCACTTTCACTTTCCTTTCTGTGTATTCTTGCCACCTTTTCTTAGTATCTTCTGCTTCTGTCAGATCCATACCATTTCTGTCCTTTATTGTGCCTGTCTCTGCATGAAATGTTCCCTTGGTATCTCCAATTTTCTTGAAGAGATCTCTGGTCTTTCCTATTCTATTTTCCACTATTTCTTTGCATTGTTCACTTAAGAAGGTTTTCTTGTCTCTCCTTGCCATTCTCTGGAACTCTGCATTCAAATGGGTATATCTTTCTCTTTCTCCTTTGCCTTTCACTTTTCTCTGCTTTTTGTAAGGCCCCCTCAGACAACCACTTTGCCTTTTTGCATTTCTTTTTCTTGGGGATGGTTTTGGTCACTGCCTCCTGTATGATGTTATGAGCCTCCATCCATAATTCTTCAGGCACACTGTCTACCAAATATAATTCCTTGAATTTATTTGTCACCTCCACTGTATAGTCAGAAGTTAATTTAACATCCTGTTAACTTGCCATATTCTATTGGTTAGAATCAAGTCACAGGCCAAGGCAATGGCACCCCACTCCAGTACTCTTACCTGGAAAATCCCATGGACAGAGAAGCCTGGTAGGCTGCAGTTTATGGGGTCGCAAAGAGTTGGGCACGACTGAGCGACTTCACTTTCACTTTTCACTCTCATGCACTGGAGAAGGAAATGGCAACCCACTCCAGTATTCTTGCCTGGAGAATCCCAGGGACAGAGGAGCCTAGTGGGCTGCCGTCTATGGGGTCGCACACGACTGAAGCGACTTAGCAGCAGTAGCAGCAGAGATTATCTAAGGATATGGACACAAGGTGGTGGGGATTATGGCTGACACTCTGAGGTCTGTTCATCAGAGACCTCAAAATGAGGAGAGAACTGGGCATCATAAGAGACCCACTGCCAAAAAACTGTAGTTACATCTCCCCTATTTCTTCTTTTCCTGTCAGCTGGGAACATTTGTATTTTCTCAACTCTTACATCATCATGTACACTTTTCCAACCAATGTATGTATTAAATTTATGACTGAAGTTTGGTCTCTATATCTTTAAAGTTTTTAGAATTCCAAAGCAAAGACAAATTTTCTGAAATCTGGATCTTGAAAATGTAGGCTTTAAGAATGATCCTCTGTGTTAATTTGCATCTACTCAGGAGCTGTAAAGCCAAAGTATGATTCTATCTTTTCTCTTTCTCTCTTAAATTTGACATTTCAAAATGCAGTTCTTTTCAATAGACATAAAATAGTGGGGAATGCTGTTATTAAATGACTACTTCTTAAAAGCTTGCATATTAACACCAAAAAACTCACATTTTCCTAATGTAATTCGATTGGATTAAAAAATTAAGTGGTGGCTTGGACAGTAAAGAACCTACTTGTGATGCAGGGGACCTGGGATCAATCCTTGGGTTGGGAAGATCCCCTGGAGAAGGAAATGGCAGCTCACTCCAGTATTCTTGCCTGGAGAATTCCATGGACAGAGGAACCTGGTGGTCTATAGTCCATGGTGTTGCAAAGAGTTAGACATGACTGAACAATTAACACTTTGACTTTCAAAATCACATAGAAAAGTTAAAGTACATAGATCAAAGTACTTAAGGCAACATTATCAATGCTTTGAAGAAACAGGAATATTCCTATGATTATTATAAAATCAGGTTATCAACATATATGAGGACTCACAGATTTTTGATACAATGATCTGCTACATGGAAATTAATACCAAAATACAAAGAAGAAAAATAAGGAGGGAAGGAGAAAGGAATAAAAGCTAAAATCTGTAAATAGAAAGAAAATTTTCAGAATAGAAATATTGTAGAAACCTGAAAAGCAAAATAAATATTTAGCAGTAGAAGAATGATTAAGTTTTTTTATGGTGTATTAATTCTGTTATTCAGTCAGTAAAAATGATGAACATGAAAATTTTAACTTTTGGTAAATCACTTATGAGAAAATAACTCTGGTATGTATTGCACATACTTTGTTTACAAATCTGCATATGTAATCTTCATTTACATGTTATCAGACAAAAGTTCCTTTGCCCACTGTGCAGTGAGGTCAAACAAATGAAATCTTTGGTATTGAAGCAGAGAAATGTTTATTGCAGGGCCAGACAAGGAGGACAGGTGGCTCATGCTCAGAAAAACTGAACCCCCCAATGGTTTTTCAGGGAGAGGTTTTTATAGGCAAAATTTATGGTTGCAGGGCATATGACTTTTTTCTGATTGGCTGGTGGTGAGATAACAGTGTGTTGCCCAGGGCATTTTGTGCTGAGCTTAAAGTTGCCATCCTCCACCTGGGTGGGAGCCTCAGTTCTGCAGAATAACTAAAGATACTGCTATGTATGTTTCTTGAGGAGGCACCAGGACCCTGCCTACAGCTGCACTATTGTTTCGTGACTGCTTCTCCATTGGCCTCTGCCTTTCCTCCCTTCCCTGATTAGCAGCTGTTTGAATCTGTCCTTTGGAACTCTGGGCAGGTCAAGGAGGTTGAAAGACTATTTTCTACAAACAAGAAACACAGAACATAGAAATGAATTGTACCAGGGAGGACACCACAGGGTTCTGCTCCATTTCATATTAGTTCAGTTCAGTCACATACGACTCTTTGCAGCCCCATGGACTGCAGGACGCCAGGCCTCCCTGTCCATCACCAACTCCCAGAGTTTGCTCAAACTCGTGTCCATTGAGACAGTGATGCCATCCAACCATCTTATCCTCTGTTGTCCCCTTCTCCTCCTGCCTTGGATCTTTCCCAGCATCAGGGTCTTATCTAATGAGTCAGTTCTTCGCATCAGGTGGCCAAAGTATTGGAGCTTCAGCATCAGTCCTTCCAATGAATATCCAGAACTGATTTCCTTTAGGAAGGACTGGTTGCATCTACTTGCAGTCCAAGGGACTCTCAAGAGTCTTCTGCAACACCACAGTTCAAAAACATTAATGCTGCAGTTCTCAGCTTTCTTTATAGTCCAATTCTCACATTCATACATGACTACTGGAAAAACCGTAGCTTTGACTAGATGGACCTTTGTAGGCAAAATAATGTCTCTGCTTTTTAATATGCTGTCTAGGTTGGTCATAACCCATTTCATATACTTTGATAAAAATTGGTGGATGTCAGAAAAATATTAATATAAAATCAGTTCTGTTCAGTTGTGTCCGACTGTTTGCAATCCCATGGACTGCAGCATGCCAGACCTACCTGTCCATTACCAACTTCCGGAGTTTACTCAAACTCATGTCCATTGAGTTGGTGATGCCATCCAAACATCTTTTCCTCTGTCGGCCCCTTCTCTTCCTGCCTTCAATCTTTCCTAGCATAAGGGTCTTTTCAAATGAGTCAGTTCTTCGAATCAGGTGGCCAAAGTATTGGAGCTTCAGCTTCAGCATCAGTCCTTCCAATGAATATCCAAAGCTGATTTCCTTTAGGATGGACTGGTTGGATCTCCTTGCAGTCCAAGGGACTCTCAAGAGTCTTCTCCAATACCACTGTTCAAAATCACCAATTCTTTGGTGTTAAGCTTTCTTTATAGTCCAACTCTCACATCCATACATGATTACTGGAAAAACCATAGCTTTGACTAGATAGACATTTGTTGGCAAAGTAATGTCTCTGCTTTTTAACGTGCTGTCTAGGTTGGTCATAACTTTCCTTCCGAGGAGTAAGCGCCTTTTAATTTCATGGCTGCAATCAACATCTGCAGTGATTTTTGAGCCCCCAAAATAAAGTCAGCCACTGTTTCCCCATCTATTTGCCATGAAGTGATGGGACCAGATGCCACGATCTTAGTTTTCTGAATGTTGAGTTTTAGCCCAACTTTTTCACTCTCACTTTCACTTTCATCAAGAGGCTCTTTAGTTCTTCGCTTTCTGCCATAAAGGTGATGTCAACTGCATGTCTGAGGTTATTGATATTTCTCCCAGCAATCTTGATTCCAGTTGTGCTTCATTCTCCTCGATATTTCTCATGATGTACTCTTCATATAACTTAAATAAGCAGGGTGACAATATACAGCTTTGATGTACTTACTCCTTTCTTGATTTGGAACCAGTCTGTTGTTTCATGTCTGGTTCAAACTGTTGCTTCTTGACCTTCATACAAGTTTCTCAGAAGGCAGGTAAT
The DNA here is from genome assembly GCA_935064755.1 of Tragelaphus eurycerus. Classification (NCBI taxonomy): domain Eukaryota; kingdom Metazoa; phylum Chordata; class Mammalia; order Artiodactyla; family Bovidae; genus Tragelaphus; species Tragelaphus eurycerus. The sequence goes on along the minus strand of CAKXYN010000047.1, from coordinate 11,649,755 downwards.
ATAAAATAGTGGTTATTATTTCTTTTAAATTAATAGTGCCTCAGTCACACATTTTAAAGTGAAAAAGTAACAGGCAAATTAAAGTTATAACTAATCTAGAAAGTGATTACCCAGTTACCTCTGATATTTGAAACAAATTTAGGAATTGGAAAAGAAGCAAAAGCATATACTAAGGAGCCAAAATGAATGCAGAGTTCCAAAGAATAGCAAGAAGAGATATGAAAGCCTTCTTCAGCAATCAATGCAAAGAAATAGAGGAAAACAACAGAATGGGAAAGAATAGAGATCTCTTCAAGAAAATTAGAGATACCAAGGGAATATTTCAAGCAAAGATGGGCTTGATAAAGGACAGAAATGGTATGGACCTAACAGAAGCAGAAGATATTAAGAAGAGATGGCAAGAATACACAGAAGAACTGTACAAAAAAGATCTTGATAACCCAGATAATCACGATGGTGTGATCACTGACCTAGAGCCAGACATCCTGGAATGTGAAGTCAAGTAGGCCTTAGAAAGCATCACTAGGAACAAAGCTAGTGGAGGTGATGGAATTCCAGTTGAGCTATTTCAAATCCTGAAAGATGATGCTGTGAAAGTGCTGCACTCAATATACTAGCAAATTTGGAAAACTCACCAGTGGCCACAGGACTGGAAAAGGTCAGTTTTCATTCCAATCCCAAAGAAAGGCAATGCTAAAGAATGCTCAAACTACTGCACAATTGCACTCATCTCACATGCTAGTAAAGTAATACTCAAAATTCTCCAAGCCAGGCTTCAGCAATATGTGAACGGTGAACTTCCTGATGTTCAAGCTGGTTTTAGAAAAGGCAGAGGAACCAGAGATCAAATTGCCAACATCTGCTGGGTCATGGAAAAAGCAAGAGAGTTCCAGAAAAACATTATTTCTGCTTTATTGACTATGCCAAAGCCTTTGACTGTGTGAATCACAATAAACTGTGGAAAATTCTGAAAGAGATGGGAATACCAGACCACCTGATCTGCCTCTTGAGAAATTTGTATGCAGGTCAGGAAGCAACAGTTAGAACTGGACATGGAACAACAGACTGGTTCCAAATAGGAAAAGGAGTACGTCAAGGCTGTATATTGTCACCCTGCTTATTTAACTTACGCAGAGTACATCATGAGAAACGCTGTACTGGAAGAAACACAAGCTGGAATCAAGATTGCTGGTAGAATATTCAGTAACTTCAGATATGCAGATGACACCACCCTTATGCAGAAAGTGAAGAGGATCTAAAAAGTCTCTTGATGAAAGTGAAAGAGGAGAGTGGAAAAGTTGGCTTAAAGCTCAACATTCAGAAAACAAAGATCATGGCATCTGGTCCCATCACTACATGGGAAATAGATGGGGAAACAGTGGAAACAGTGTCAGACTTTATTTTTCTGGGCTCCAAAATCACTGCAGATGGTGATTGCAGCCATGAAATTAAAAGACACTCCTTGGAAGGAAAGTTATGACCAACCTAGACAGCATATTCAAAAGCAGAGACATTACTTTGCCAACAAAGGTTCGTCTAGTCAAGGCTATGGTTTTTCCTGTGGTCATGTATGGATGTGAGAGTTGGACTGTGAAGAAGGCTGAGTGCCGAAGAATTGATGCTTTTGAAGTGTGGTGTTGGAGAAGACTCTTGAGAGTCCCTTGGACTGCAAGGAGATCCAACCAGTCCATTCTGAAGGAGATCAGCCCTGGATTTCTTTGGAAGGAATGATGCTAAAGCTGAAACTCCAGTACTTTGGCCACCTGATGCGAAGAATTGACTCATTGGAAAAGACTCTGATGCTGAGAGGGATTGGAGGCAGTAGGAGAAGGGGATGACAGAGGATGAGATGGCTGGATGGCATCGCTGACTCGATGAACGTGAGTCTGAGTGAACTCCGGGAGTTGGTGATGGATAGGGAGACCTGGCGTGCTGCGATTCATGGGGTCGCAGTCGGACACAACTGAGGGACTGAACTGAACTGAACTGAAGGAGCCAAAAAAAAAAAAAAAAAAAAAATTAGAGTGTTGATGCTCTGAAGTTCACACATTTTATTAATAGAAAAACAATTTCAGCTTTTAAAGCATTCAAACCAGCCTGATTCTCGTATCATAGCAAGTTTGAAGTGATGATCAGAAGCCAGGGATCAAAAAATTAATGATAGAAAATTAATTATAATAATGGAATAATGAAATCCACAGTATCTTATGCTGTCTATACAATGCATCCATTGTTTTATTTGATTCAAGTTTTGAGATATTATTCAAGTTTTGAGATATTATTTTTAGAGTGTGTCCATTTTATAGATGATGACATTGGGACTTAAGTAATTAAAGGTGTTTGCTCAAGATGTTGAAACATGGTATCTTTCAACTTTTCAGTGTAATGTGTTCCAGATCAGTCAGATTTGTTTTCTTCTCCTGGCTTATCAGGTTTGTGGCAATTCTTAGCCTCAATGAGGAAAACATTAATAGGGCTGTTTTATAATTAAATGAGAATATGCACATAAAGTGTTTTGCATACAGTCTAGCTAGTAACATGGAAAGTTTTAAATGCCTTTAAACATGTCTTCAAGTTAAAACAGAACTTGAAATAAACTTGAAAGACAGATTGCTATCTATTCACTTTGGAGTTTGGTATTGTTTTAAGGCAAAATAGCTTCATTGGCCTCATTTGTGTAGATATTGGTTTCTTTTCTTTAGAATATCCTTGTCACTCTGAATTTTCACAGTTCTCCTAGATTCCATGGTTTTCACTCTAATCATAAAATAGAAAAGTTAAGAACACTGTGCTTTTTTAAATGCAGGTGACAATTTTTATCCTAGAACATCTTAATGACTGGAAATATGTAGAATTGTACTTGATGCTGCCTTACAATTGTGGAATTTTAGAAGGAAGACAAGATCCTGAAAAAATGGACATCAAAAGCTTTCATAGTGAGAAAAGATTTCTGTGATCTATAGAAACCTGAGTCAATGGTATTCTTTTGAAATTAGCTTGAGGCATCATGCTATTCCTTCTCATGCTGTCTTTTGGCTTCATGAAGTACTTAATATTTTTTAAAGTCCTTCTGATCAGATTATTTGGTATTTTCTAGATTACCTTGCACCCATAAGAGGGCCAATCTTGCAAATAGTTTTGGTGCTGGTAGTTTTTTCAAACACACACAAGCACATGCACACACCCACCACACATCCTTGGCCTTGACTGTCTTGAATACACTGCATTGAATTTCTGTCATGTCTTTGTTTTAATAGGTAAACCTTTGGACCCAGGGAAACAAGCCCAATTGTATGTATAAAAAGATAATGGGATCCACTCTTTCTTGGATGATGTATATGCACTTAACTCTTTGGTACTTCTCCAAACTTGCTTACAGTACCAAATAGATGTGCAGTAACTCCAGCAGACCAGGTACTAGCTGAATTAACCATACTTTATTAATACTTGCTTCCTAGCCATCAGAAGAATAGATGTAACACACTCTTGGACTGATGAATGATTAAGTGGCAGGGGCCGCTGGAGGTTTCAGCTCTGGCCCTCCTTCCCACCCTCCACCTGTGGTCTGCAAGTATATAAAAGTGATTCATGAACACATTTGAAAAAGAAAACAACAATAGAACAACAACAGAATAAAAATCTTCATTCAGAAGCAAACAAGACAGAGAAGCACCTGGTAGAAGCTACTAGGATTAGGGCCTACAGATGGAGATAATCTCTCCAAAATGCCCGTCTGTGTCTTTCTATTTATGATACATTGGAGTTTATGACTGTGGCCAAGTAGACTAAGCCACAGCTGGGACCTAATCTTAGACTGAAATGTTCTAGTACATGTTTCTTTGTGTTTAGGTGAAAAGCGATGGGGAGTATTACTGGTGATTTTGAAATATTTTCATAAAGAGAAAGTTAACCAAGTGGTATCTAGAGGGAAAGGAATGGATTGACTATCAACAAGAGGAAATAGCATCTGAATAGGAAAGACAGCTCAGATTTTTTTTTAATTGGAGGATAATTGCATTATAATATTGTGTTGGTTTCTGCTTTTTAACAATGGGAATAGGCCATAAGTATTCATATGTCCTCTCCCTCTTGAGCCTCCCTCCCACTCACCCCTCTAGGTCATCACAGAGCACCAGGCTGAGTTCCTTGTGTGATACAACAACTTCCCACTAGCTATCTATATTGTATATTAACACATATATATGGGATCTAGAAAAATTGTACTGATGAACCTATTTGTTGGGCAGGAATAGAGACACAGAAGTAGAGAATGGACTTGTGGACACAGAGGGGAAAGGTGAGGGTGGGACAAATTGAGAGAGTGGTACTGAAATATATATTACCATGTGTAAAACAGCTAGTGAAAAAGCTCAGATTTTTAATGGAGAAAGCTTCCTAAACTTCGAATTGTCACATTGGCACATAATGGCACTCAATATTAAGTAATTACTACTGACTGAAAACAAATTTGATATACCATAAAAAACCTAACAAAATGAACTTTGAAAAGCATAGAGTGTTAGTATATGGACAAGCTGTATTACTTAGTTTCTGAGAGCATCTCTGCATTTCAGTAGTGTGCAGTAGATAGTGGTTTATTCTCTTTTAACTAGATTGAATCATCACAAACCTATACACTTGGATTGCATTAGTTTATTCCTTTGAAGAACTGCTCATAATGAATTTAATATTATGTGCTTGTCTTTCAATTGCTATATGATAAGATTTCCTAAAGCATTTTTTTTTTTGAAATAAGGTTGAAGATTTTGTCTACTGTCTAACTTAGTTGTGTTTATATAAAATTCTCTAATTCGTTTATAAATAATCTATAGATAAAGTTTGTTTCCCCTCTAAGTACTGTGATACTCCTTCCTTTCTAGAAATGAGAAATATGATATGTTCTAATTACCTTTTTCACTGTCTTTACCAGGAACCTCTATAGTACCAACTTAGAAATTTAGGTAAAGCAAATATATTGACATTTTTTGGCTTTTTTAATATTTTGTGTTTCATACATTTATATTCTACTGTTACATTTCATGTTCTTTTTTGTTAACCTGTTGTCTCAAATCCTTTGTGAAAAATAATAGATCAAAATTTAACTATGAAATTGATCAGTTCCACCAAGCTTTGTGTATTTTGTTTGAATTAAGAGAGAAGTATGTAAATGACACATTTTAAAATGACATATTATGCATTTATTTATATTTGTTAAATTTGACAAGGGAGCTATTCAACCAAAATGCAAACAAAGAGCTTATAGATGTTAGACCCTTAGGACTGAAAGGACTTTGGTGGTCACTAAGAGAATCTTTAATGTCTTAGATTTTGCATTCCCACTGATGTCATTTTCTGAAAATTTTGTAAAATTTGGTGTACAGTTTTTCCAGTTTTAAATCTGGTGACAAACTTTTAAAAAATATAGTCACTTAAGTAGGTTTGCTCAATAATTATGTACATCACAACATATCAAATAATTTTAACTAAAAGTGAAAGTATTTTGATCCCTTTAATTTTTCTCATAATTTGCACATTTATAAATATCCCAAGTCTCATTCAAACCACTTGTTTCTGAGTTATTTACATTCATCTAAATGCTAGTAGGTAAGAGTTACCTTATATCTAAAAATAACTTCTAATTTGTGCCTTTTTAAACTTTTCTAAGCTTGAAAAAAAAAGGAATTTATTTCATTATTATTTAAATTTGGACATGAGCTCAAAATGTATTGTTTTAAAAACTTAGTAAAGAGTTAACTGCAAACACAGGGGCCTTCATACCCTTAGCTGTAAAGGATAAGAAAAGTGAATTATAGTTTCAGTCAGTAACCTACATCCCACCTCACCCAACACTCTGTCAAATTGCAGATAATATGGAAAGATTGCTTAGGGGCCCTGGAACATCTAACTGAGGAACTGGGGACATCTGAATCATAAAAGTAGCTGCCAACAAAAATAAAACTGCTGCTATGATTGGTTCTGTGTAGGAGAGGGTGGTCATCACAGCTGGGGTTGCTGGACTGTGTTGAGAGAAGAGGTTCCCACTAGTTGTTGTGATAGCATCCTACCCATAGCCTCATCCACTTTCCTGATCAAGTGAGCCTCTTCAGATGCTTTGTTTTGTGGAAACATTTCCCTCTAAAAATCTTGAGTCATGTGCAAACAGTTGAGACATTCCCTTTCCCTGAAAAGGAAAAGTAGAAAAGCTTTCCTCATTTACTTGGGTTGATTTGGGTGCCTAGAGAAGATATCTTTATTTATTTACTTTGTTTTTTGATATAAATTTATTTATTTTAATTAGAGGCTAATTACTTTACAATATTGTATTGGTTTTTCCATACATCAACATGAATCCGCCACGGGCGTCCACGTGTTCCCCATCCTGAACCCCCGTCCCACCTCCCTCCCCATACCATCTCTGGGTGATCCCAGTGCACCAGCCCCAAGCATTCTGTATCATTCATCGAACCTGGACTGGCGATTCGTTTCACATATGATATTATACATGTTTCAATGCCATTCTCCCAAATCATCCCACCCTCGGCCTCTCCCACAGAGTCCAAAAGACTGTTCTGTACATCAGTGTCTCTTTTGCTGTCTCGTATACAGGGTTATTGTTACCATCTTTCTAAATTCCATATATATGTGTTAGTATACTGTATTGGTGGTTTTCTTTCTGGCTTACTTCACTCTGTATAATAGGCTCCACTTTCATCCACCTCATTAGAACTGATTCAAATGTATTCATTTTAATGGCTGAGTAATACTCCATTTTGTATATGTACCACATCTTTCTTGTCCATTCGTTTGCTGATGGACATCTAGGTTGCTTCCATGTCCTGGCTATTATAAACAGTGCTGCGATGAACATTGAGGTACATGTGTCTCTTTCAATTCTGGTTTCCTCAGTGTGTATGCCAAGCAGTGGGATTGCTGGGTCATATGGCAGTTCTATTTCCAGTTTTTTAAGGAGTTTCCACACTGTTCTCCATAGTGGCTGTAGTAGTTTGCATTCCCACCAACAGTGTAAGAGGGTTCCCTTTTCTCCACACCCTCTCTAGCATTTATTGCTTGTAGACTTTTGGATAACAGCCATTCTGACTACAGAGAAGGCAATGGCACCCCACTCCAGTACTCTTGCCTGGAAAATCCTGTGGACGGAGGAGCCTGGTGGGCTGCAGTCCATGGAGTCACTACAAGTCGGAGACAACTTAGCGACTTCACTTTCACTTTCACTTTTCACTTTCATGAATTGGAGGAGGAAATGGCAACCCATTCCAGAATTCTTGCCTGTAGAATCCCAGGGACGGGGGAGCCTGGTGGGCTGCCGTCTATGGGGTCGCACAGAGTCAGACACAACTGAAGCGATTTAGCAGCAGCAGCAGCAGCATTCTGACTGGTATGAAATGGTACCTCATTGTGGTTTTGATTTGCATTTCTCTGATAATGAGTGATGTTGAGCATCTTTTCATGTGTTAGCCATCTGTATGTCTTCTTTGGAGAAATGTCTGTTTAGGTCTTTGGCCCATTTTTTGATTGGGTCATTTATTTTTCTGGAATTGAGCTGTAGGAGTTGTTGCTAAGTTGCTTGTATATTTTTGAGATTAATTCTTTGTCAGCTGCTTCATTTGCTATTAGTTTCTCCCATTCTGAAGGCTGTGTTTTCACCTTGCTTATAGTTTGCTTTGTTGTGCAGAAGCTTTTAATTTTAATTAGGTCCCATTTGTTTATTTTGCTTTTATTCCCAATATCCTGGGAGGTGGGTCATAGAGGATCCTGCTGTGATTTATGTCGGAGAGTATTTTGCAAAGTTCTCCTCTAGGAGTTTTATAGTTTCTGGTCTTTTAATCCATTTTGAGTTTATTTTTGTGTATGGTGTTAGAAAGTGTTCTAGTTTCATTCTTTTACAAGTGGTTGACCAGTTTTCCCAGCACCCCTTGTTAAAGAGATTGTCTTTAATCCATTGTATATTCTTGCCTCTTTTGTCAAAGATAAGGTGTCCATATGTGCATGGATTTATCTCTGGGCTTTCCATTTTTGTTCCATTGATCTGTATTTCTGTCTTTGCGCCAGTACCATACTGTCTTGATGACTGTGGCTTTGTAGTAGAGCCTGAAGTCAGGCAGGTTGATTCCTCCAGTTGCATTCTTCTTTCTCAAGATTGCTTTGGCTTTTCAAGGTTTTTTTGTATTTCCATACAAATTGTGAAATTATTTGTTCTAGCTCTGTGAAAAATACCATTGGTAGCTTGATAGGGATTGCATTGAATCTATAGATTGCTTTGGGTAATATACTCATTTTCACTATATTGATTCTTCCAATCCATGAACATGATATATTTCTCCATCTATTAATGTCCTCTTTGATTTCTTTCACCAGTGTTTTATATATATAAAACCTATATATACATAGGTCTTTAGTTTCTTTAGGTAGATATATTCCTAAGTATTTTATTCTTTTGGTTGCAACGGTGAATGGAATTATTTCCTTAATTTCTCTTTCTATTTTCTCATTATTAGTGTATAGGAATGCAAGGGATTTCTGTGTGTTGATTTTATATCCTGCAACTTTACTATATTCATTGATTAGTTCTAGTAATTTTCTGGTGGAGTCTTTAGGGTTTTCTATGTAGAGGATCATGTCATCTGCAAACAGTGAGAGTTTTACTTCTTTTCCAATTTGGATTCCTTTTATTTTTATTTTTTCTGCTCTGATTGCTGTGGCCAGAACTTCCAAAACTATGTTGAATAGTAGTGGTGAAAGTGGGCACCCTTGTCTTGTCCCTAACTTTAGGGGAAATTCTTTCAATTTTTCACCATTGAGGATAATGTTTGCTGTGGGTTTGTCATATATAGCTTTTATTATGTTGAGGTATGTTCCTTCTATTCCTGCTTTCTGGAGAGTTTTTATCATAAATGGATGTTGAATTTTGTCAAAGGCTTTCTCTGCATCTATTGAGATAATCATATGGCTTTTATTTTTCAACTTGTTCATGTGGTGTATTACATTGATTGATTTGTGGATATTGAAGAATCCTTGCATTCCTGGGATAAAGCCCACTTGGTCATGATCTTTTTAATGTGTTGTTGGATTCTGATTGCTAGAATTTTGTTAAGGATTTTTGCATCTATGTTCATCAGTGATATTGGCCGGTAGTTTTCTTTTTTTGTGGCATCTGTGTCAGGTTTTGGTATTAGGGTGATGGTGGCCTCATAGAATGAGTTTGGAAATTTACCTTCCTCTGCAATATACTGGAAGAGTTTGAGTAGGATAGGTGTTAGCTCTTCTCTAAATTTTTGGTAGAATTCAGCTGTGAAGACGTCTGGACCTGGGCTTTTGTTTGCTGGAAGATTTCTGATTACAGTTTCAATTTCCGTGCTTGTGATGGGTCTGTTAAGATTTTCTGTTTCTTTCTGGTTCAGTTTTGGAAAGTTGTACTTTTCTAAGAATTTGTCCATTTCTTCCAAGTTGTCCATTTTATTGGCATATAATTTCTGATAAGTCTCTTATGATCTTTTGTATTTTTGTATTGTCTGTTGTGATCTCCATTTTCACTTCTAACTTTATTGATTTGATTTTTGTACCTTTGTTTCTTGATGAGTCAGGCTAATGGTTTGTCAATTTTATTTATCCTCTCAAAGAACCAGCTTTGTTGATTTTTGCTATGGTCTCTTTTGTTTCTTTTGCATTTATTTCTGCCTTAATTTTTAAGATTTATTTCCTTCTACTAATCCTGGGGTTCATTTCTTCCTTTCCTAGTTGCTTTAGGTGTAGAGTTAGGTTATTTATTTGACTTTTTTCTTGTTTCTTGAGGTATGCCTGTATTGCTATGAACCTTCCTCTTAGCACTGCTTTTCCAGTGTCCCACAGGTTTTGGGTTGTTGTGTTTTCATTTGTTTCTATGCATATTTTGATTTCTTTTTTGATTTCTCCTGTGATTTGTTGGTTATTCAGCAGCGTGTTGTTCAGCCTCCATATGTTGGAATTTTTAATAGTTTTTCTCCTGTAATTGAGATCTAAACTTACTGCATTGTGGTCAGAAAAGATGGTTGGGATGATTTCAACTTTTTTGAATTTACCAAGGCTAGATTTATGGCCCAGAATATGATCTATCCTGGAGAAGGTTCCGTGTGCACTTGAGAAAAAGGTGAAATTCATTGTTTTGGGGTGAAATGTCCTATAGATATTAATTAGGTCTAACTAGTCTATTGTACCATTTAAAGTTTGTGTTTCCTTGTTAATTTTCTGTTTAGTTGATCTATCTATAGGTGTGAGTCGGGTAGTAAAGTCTCCCACTATTATTGTGTTATTGTTAATTTCCCCTTTCATACTTATTAGCATTTGTCTTACATATTGTGGTGCTCCTATGTTGAGTGCATATATATTTATAATTGTTATATCTTCTTCTTGGATTGACCCTTTGATCATTATGTAGTGTCCTTCTTTGTCTCTTTTCACAGCCTTTGTTTTAAAGTCTATTTTATCTGATATGAGTATTGCTACTCCTGCTTTCTTTTGATCTCTATTTGTGTGGAATATCTTTTTCCAGCCCTTCACTCTCAGTCTGTATGTGTTCCTTGTTTTGAGGTGGGTCTCTTGTAGACAACATATATAGGGGTCTTGTTTTTATATCCATTCAGCCAGTCTTTTTCTTTTGGTTGGGACATTCAACCCATTTATGTTTAAGGTAATTATTGGTAAGTATGATCCCGTTGCCATTTACTTTATTGTTTTGGGTTTGAGTTTATACACCCTTTTTGTGTTTGCTGTCTAGAGAAGATCCTTTACATTTGTTGGAGGGCTGGTTTGGTGGTGCTGAATTCTCTCAGCTTTTGCTTGTCTGTAAACCTTTTGATTTATCCTTCATATTTGAATGAGATCCTTGCTGGGTACAGTAATCTGGGCTGTAGGTTATTTTCTTTCATCACTTTAAGTATGTCCTGCCATTCCCTCCTGGCTTGGAGAGTTTCTATTGAAAGATCAGCTGTTATCCTTATGGAAATCCCCTTGTGTGTTATTTGTTGTTTATTCCTTGCTGCTTTTAATATTTGTTTCTTGTGTTTGATCTTTGTTAATTTGATTAATATGTGCCTTGGGGTGTTTCACCTTGGGTTTATCCTGTTTGGGACTCTCTGGTTTTCTTGGACTTGGGTGATTATTTCCTTCTCCATTTTATGGAAGTTTTCAACTATTATCTCCTCAAGTATTTTCTCATAGTCTTTCTTTTTGTCTTCTTCTTCTGGGACTCCTATGATTCGAATGTTGGGGCATTTAACATTGTCCTGAGGGTCTCTGAGATTGTCCTCACTTCTTTTAATTCATTTTTCTTTTTTCCTCTCTGATTCATTTATTTCTACCATTCTGTCTTCTACCTCACTAATCCTATCTTCTGCCTCTGTTATTCTACTATTTGTTTCCTCCAGAGTGTTTTTGATCTCATTTATTGCATTATTCATTATATATTGACTCTTTTTTATTTCTTATAGATCCTTATTAAACCTTTCTTGCATCTTCTCAATCCTTGTCTCCAGGATATTTACCTGTGATTCCATTTTGTTTTCAAGATTTTGGATCATTTTCACTATCATTATTTGGAATTCTTTATCAGGTAGATTCCCTATCTCTTCCTCTTTTGTTTCGTTTGGTGGGCATTTATCCTGTTCCTTTACCTGCTGGGTATTCCTCTGTCTCTTCATTTTGTTTATATTGGTGTGTTTGGGGTAGCCTTTCTGTATTCTGGCAGTTTGTGGAATTCTCTTTATTGTAGAGTTTCCTCACTGTGGGTGGGGTTGTATGGGTGCCTTGTCAAGGTTTCCTGTTTAGGGAAGCTTGTGTCAGTGTTCTGGTAGGTGGAGCTGGATTTCTTCTCTCTGGAGAGCAATGAAGTATACAGTAATGAGTTATGAGATGTCAATGGGTTTGGAGGGACTTTGAGCAGCCTGTATATTGAAGCTCAGGGCTATGTTCCTGTGTTGCTAGAGAATTTGTGTGGTATGTCTTGCTCTGGAACTTGTTGGCCCTTATGTGGTGCTTGTTGTCAGTGTAGGTATGGAGACATTTAATGAGCTCCTGTCGGTTAACTGGAGCTCATGGAACTGGAACTCCTGAAGTCAGGAGTTCTCTGGTGTTCTCAGGATTTGGACTTAAGCCTCCTACTTCTGGTTTTCAGTTTTATTTTTACAGTAGCCTCAAGACTTCTCCATCTATACAGCACCATTGATAAAACATCTAGGTTAAAGATGAAAAGTTTCTCCACAGTGAGGGACACCCAGAGAAGTTCACAGAGTTACATGGAGAAGAGAAGAGGGAGCAGGGAGATAGAGGTGACCAGGGTGAGATGAGGTGGAATCAAAAGAAAAGAGAGCAAGCTAGCCAGTAATCCTGTCCTTATGTGCGCTCCACAGTCTGGACTGCTCAGAGATGTTCATGGGGTTATACAGAAAAGAGAAGAAGAAGGAAGGAGACAGAGATGGCCAGGAGGATAAAGGGGGGAATCTAAACGAGAGAGACAGATCCAGCCAGTAATCAGTTCTCTAAGTGTTCTCCACAGCCCAGAAAACACAGAGATTCACAGAGTTGGGAAGAGAAGAGAAGGGGGAGGGAGGAGATAGAGACGACCTGGCAGAGAAAAAGGAGAGTCCAAAGGGGGAGAGAGCAGTCAAGCCGGTAATCTCACTCCCAAGTAAAAATGGGTACTGAAGATTGGGTTCTTAAAGGTACAAAATTGATAACAAATACTAAAAAGCAAAGATTAAAAATCTAGAGTAGAGGTTGGATTTTCAAAAATACAATATTAAAGAAAAAAAACAAAGTCACAAAAATTATAAAATATATGTATATGAAGTTTGCTTTAAAAAATAGAGTCTCTTTTTTTTTTGCAAAGTAATAATAGGTTATAAAAATGAAAATTAAAGGAGTAACAGAGGACTTAAACATAAAAAAGTTAAAAAAATTAAAGAATGATAGTAAAAATAGTAAAATATATCTAGGACTTTCTCTGGTGGTGTTGTGGGCAGTGTGGGGTCAGTTTGTTTTCAGATAGTTCCTTGATTCGGTTTATATTTCTCAAGATCTCTAGGCCCCTTCCTATGTAGTCAGTACTAACTACAGGGTTTTAATCTATTGCACCTGTCACTTCCAAAGAGGTTCCCTCTGTTTTAGCTTCTTCTGTTTGCTGGTCCCTTCAGTGTCTAATTTCCACCCTGACACAAGGGGGCGATGGTGGACAGTTTTTAGGCTCACTTGATCAGTTGTGCTGTGGGGAGGGAGGGACACAGCAAACAAATAACACTGGCGTGTGCTCGTGGTGTCCGGCCACACTGGGTTTGCCCCTGCTGACGGCGTGTGTGCTTCCCCTGTCTACACTGCTTAGGCTCTAGGTTGCTCTGCTGGAAACCGTCTGAGGCTGGCCCTGTGTTGTATGCACTTCCCAGGTCTAAGCCGCTCAGGTTCGGGTACTTGGGTAGTCCTCAGAGGCGCAGACTGCATTGGGCCTGCATTTTGTGCCCTTCTCAGGTCCGAGCAGCTCAGGTGATCAGGTGTTTGGCGAGCGCGGTTGCTGCGACTTATCGCCTCCCCCGTCCCTGCGGGTCAGTTTTCTGGGTGTATAACCGGTGCACCTTCTCAGGCAGATGTTGACTGTCCAGAATCCCAAGAAGCCTTAGTTAGCAACGAAGCCTGCTTGCAGTTTGGTAGATAAAGCCTCTCTGGGGCTGCGATTGCCCCCTTCCAGCTCTGGCTGCCCTCGCCTGCCTGTCACTGGAGGGGGATAGCCCATCTGTAGCCAGCTAGCTCTGCTCAGTCCTTTGTTCTGAGCGGGTCTGGTGGTGTCTTAGGTTAGGGCTTTTCGTGTGGTAGCTATCCCACAGTCTGGTTTGCTATCCCAAGTTAGTTCACTCAGATTGCCCTCGGGGCATTCAGGCCCGGTCCTTACTCTAAGCAATGCAGCCCGCACCTCCCTGTCCAGCCACGGCTTGCTAGTGGCGGATGCAGGCATCTGCACTGCTTCTTTGGTGGGGAAGTTACCCTTGGGCACTTAATCTGTGGGTTTTAATTATTTATTTATTTTCCCTCCTGGTTATATTGCCCTTTGTAGTTCCAAGGCTCGCCACAGACTCGGCAGTGAGAGTGTTCCCTGGTGTTTGGAAATGTCTCTCTTTTTTAAGACTTCCTTCCCAGGCCGGTGCTCCGTCCCTACCTCTTTTGTCTGTCTTTTTATCTTTTATATTTTTTCCTACTTCCTTTCGAAGACAACGGGCTGCTCTTCTGGGTACCTGATGTCCTCTGCTGGGGTTCAGAAGTTGTTTTGTGGAATTTACTCAGCGTTCAAATGTTCTTTTGATGAATTTGTGGGGGGAGAAAGTGGTCTCCCTGTCTTATTCCTCCACTATCTTAGGACCACTGAGAAGATATCTTTAGGTGTGAGAATCCCATTTAGTGTGTTTAGGCTGCTCATAACAAAATACCACAGGCTAGGTAGCTTACGAATGACAGAAATTTATTTCTCACAGTTTCATACTGGAAGCGTGATTTCAGGGTGCCAGCTTGGTCCTCTGGGTTGCATACTTTTCCTTGTATCCTCACATGGCAGCAAGGGCTAGGGAGCTCTGTGGGGTCTCTTTCATAAGAGCATGAATCCCATTTATGAGGGTTTCACCTTCATGACCTAATAATTTCCCCAAGGTCCTTCCTAGTGATACTATGACTTTTGGGGCTTAGGATTTCAGCATATGATCTTTGGGGTGGGGACACATTCAGACCATAGCAAACCTTTTGCATAATGGAAAAGGAACCTTGTTTCCTTTGATTTAACTTTATACCAGTACCAAAAATAGGCTGAGGGATTTCCAAATGGAAGACCCTGGTCATTTCTTTATGGGCAAATTCCACATTTCCTTTGAGGATTGCAGTCTTGGGATAACCGTTTGTGTTGGCTCTTTTCTTTCTTTGATGTTTGTGCTTTGTTAGTATCACTTCATTATATCTCATGTTCAGTTAGCCGATTACTATACAATTATTGTCATATGTGAAAGTGTTTGGATATAAATAAAAACACAAATGTCACTCATATATTAATATTCCAACCAGACTTGGTCAACTGTCAGGTGAGATGGTACCATGTGCCAGAGGATGAAAGTGACCCACATAATTCTTCTGCTAGAATTAAGTGTGGATCAATGATGTTTTTGAAAATTCATGAACATCTGTTTTTCTTTTTTTGTTTCCTGATTAATTCTATTAACCTATAATTCTTTGCATGGAGAATCTCTGGTCAGAAAAACTCACTTCAGGCAATGAGGATATATAAATGTGCAGCTCACTTTGGT
Source organism: Tragelaphus eurycerus (assembly GCA_935064755.1). Classification (NCBI taxonomy): domain Eukaryota; kingdom Metazoa; phylum Chordata; class Mammalia; order Artiodactyla; family Bovidae; genus Tragelaphus; species Tragelaphus eurycerus. The sequence goes on along the minus strand of CAKXYN010000047.1, from coordinate 11,634,432 downwards.
TCCATCAAGGAGTAATCTGAAATGGAGATTTTGTTTTTATGGTAAAATTTAGGAAAGTTGTAAGATTATTACCAATTTTCTGTTAATGACTTGAATTTTTAAGTTACAAACGTGACAGCTGATGTTTGTGCATAAGTCAAATCAAGATTACATTGAGGGTGATGCTTCAATTTAGGCACTAAAATTAAGAAACAGATGTCAGGACATATTAAATTGGATACAATTTTAGATCTCCTGGGATACTATAATTTTGGCATTATTTAAGGTTTTTATTTACTTGCATTATGCTTGAAGAATCAACCCCATACTTGTTAGGTAATTTTATATATATTTTTATCATTGGTTTTTCAATGAAAAATTGACTTCTCTGGTGGCTCACATGGTAAAGTGTCTGCCTACAATGCAGGAGACCTGGGTTCAATCCCTGGGTTGGGAAGATCTCCTGGAGAAGGAAATGGTAACCCACTCCAGTATTCTTGCCTGGAAAATCCCATGGATGGAGGAGCCTGGTAGGTTACAATCCATGGTGACGCAAAGAGTCGGACATGACTGAACGACTTCACTTTCTTTCACTTTTTCAATGAAAAAGCTATGACAAATATATGGAAACAAACTCTGAGAGAGGAAGCGATGTATTAAGAAAGGTATTTGGACTGTTACATTTAAAATGGATAACCAACAAGGGCCTATTGTATAGCGCATGGAACTCTGTTCAGTGTTATATGGCAGCCTGGATGAAAGGGGAGTTTGAGGGAGAATGAATACATGTCTATGTATAGCTGAGTATCTTTCCTATTCACTTGAAACTATCACAACACTGATTGTTAATTGGTTAAACCCAACACAAAAAAATATATATTAAAAAAAGAAAGGTGTTTGAGTAGGAATGTAACAGTCAAGAAAAATGATGCCAGAAATTGAGTGGGCCCATCATGGGTAAGTCCCACACTTCATGGTCTGTTAGAGATCCAGAATACAGTTCTCTGTGGAACTGTGAGAACTGTACTGAATTCTCCGAAGCACTTGTAGAGCATCTTGTGGCTTCAGGTATCTGTGAGGCACTGTGGCATCTTCTCTTGAGATCTTAGGCTAGGTTCTCCAGAAACATGAAGAGTTGCATGTAAGGAAGCTTATTGGAGAATGTGCTTGGCAACATCATCTGAGGAAGGGAGGAGTGAGGAATTGGGCAGAGAGAGAAGGTGATATAGACCCACAGGGAGGCCTGGAGCAGAGCTGACCTCTCAGAGCTGTCTCAAGCTGAGACAAGGGGACAAGGCCTTTGTTCTGTCTCCTCCAATCTCCCCTTATCATCCAGACATTGGGAAAAGGCTGCCTCAAGAGGGTATGAAACTTGGGTGAGGTTGCTCCCCTTATTACTGCGCATTTGCCAAAGACTGTCTTGGCTGTGAGTTACCAGCTGTCAATACTCCCGGTAGCTGGGCTCATGAGGTCTCTGTTCTGAAGGGGGATAATGGTGACCTGACCACAGTATTCTTTGTGATTACCAGGCCCTGTTGGATGTAGGGCGTGCAGTGATTATATTACTGCTGTTATTATTAATGATCAAAACTAGCATTTACTGAGACCTCTTCATGCTGGGCACTGTACCAGTGCTTTGTGAGGCTGATCACTTTAAGCATGACCTTGTTGTTGGGCAATATAGAGCACTGGTTACAAACACAGGCTTTAGAATCAAAGGGTTTGGGCAAAATGCCAGCTTGGCTTTCCACTTTTTTACCTATGCAACCCAGAACAAGATAAACTTTTAGATGGTATCTCTCAGAACACTTTGAAATATTAAAAGAACTTAATTGTATAAAATATTTAGAATAGCACCATCATGTATTTTATACCCAAGAAATGTTAGTGATAATATCCATTTTACAGATGAGGAAACTGAGGCTTGGAGAGGTAAGGTAACTGCTAAGGCATATGAACTCAGGCACCTTGACCTACTGAGTCCATCTCTTAACCTTTATTGAACATTTTTCTGTAATAAAGTAATAAGTATATGTGATAGGTCCAGGAAATCAAATAAAATGTTTTCCATGCCTTTTGGATAAGAGGGTCAAACTGTGTGAAGATTAACTGCATAAAATAATATGGGTTTTGTGATGTTGCAGCAAGAGTATAACTTTAAAGAGAAAATAATCTTTTATTTGTTTATTTATTCATTCTTCAACAGATTTTTTTTTTTTTTTAGTTGGGCCATTGTGTTCCAGCTATTCTGCTAGACTCTGGTTAAAGTGGTTAGCAAGACTGTCATTCTTCCTCCCCTTGAGGACTTATGATCAAATAAGAAGTATGCTAATTTTATACAAGGTAAGTATAAGTTAATGTGGATATGAGTGGAAGAGAGAGCCTCAGGTTTAGTTCCTATTTAAGGACTTCATAGATGGTGAAAACATACTCATAACCTACATGAATCAATAATAATTACCCCATTTCCCCCGACCCTTGATGGGGCCTCACAGCATGCAGTAGAAGCACATTATATGTGCTCAAAAAGAAAAAAAGTGAAATTTTAGCAGTACAGGTGAGCCGTTTCATTCAATGGCTGTATGCCCTGGAGAGAGCATGAAATGGGAAACATTACTTTGCTATTCAGTCAGTTGACTTCAGTCTCCATTTATTTTCTGTAATATGAGCACTTTATTGAGCTGGGCATCATTCTTATGTTAAAGACATTTACTTTTCAAAAACATAGCCTCTAAACATAAACTAACTATTTCATCTGTGCTGAATTGAAGAAACAGCAATCTGTTCCAATCCTGAAGGAAAAATTTCTGGTGTTGAACGTATTGGTCTCCAATGTAGTATAAAATATGCTTATGTATGGTAGTTGATCTGTGATTACAGGGATTTTTAGTGGTAGTTTTGATTATATGCAATTTTTTTGCTTTATATGCCAACTTTAGAACTTAACCATTTAATATAATGTGACTTCATATAGTATTGTCCTTAAGTAAATGGATCCTGCAACCAGGTAAACTTGGGTTCAGATCATGGTACCTACATAACATTTGTGACACTGGGGAATTCAGTTAACTTCTCACTCTTCATTTCCCTCCTCCGTAAAATGGGGATAATCCTAAAACAAGATTGTTAGGAGAATTAAATGAGAATATATGTAAAACCCTTAGCACAGTTTACTGAGCAATAAGTGGCCTACTAAAAAAATTCTTTGTGAAACATAGAACTCTAGAGAGTCACAGTTGACACAATAGCTAAAAGGTATTTTGTGCTGGTATGTGTATTAGGAGGTAATAAACATGGAAGGCCATGTATAAAACAGTGGTTAATTTTGAAGTTAGTGCTGAACTTGAAAGCCCACTTACTAAACTTACAACTTTGTAACTTTGGGCAAGTTCTTTGACTTCTCTAAGCTGCTAATCTTTAAAATGATACAATTTATAATTCCAAACTCATAGGGTTGTTGTGAGAATAAAATGAAATGATCCATGTGAGACACTTAGCTTAATTCTGGCACATAGTATGCCCTCAAAGATGTTAGCTATCATTAGAGGAAAATTTCATGCAAAATGCCTTTTTAACTTTCACAGTTAACTTATTTTACAAATACAAGAAGAGAAGTTCAGTGATTTCTCTAGCTGGTAAGTGGTGATATTTGTATCAATAATGGATCCTTTGACTCCAAGTTCAGGGCCTTTTCTACAATCTCCTCATTCTCTTTTGCCCTTACCCCACCCCTTGTCCTATCCTTCCCAATAAAACATGGGTAAGATGCTGTTACAGTTTATACTTCTGATGTAATTGTATAATTTCACAGACCTGATACTCAAATGAATCCTAAAGCTAAAATTAAACTCAGGGACTATCCAAGCAAGGTTTCAATAGCATACAACTACGCCAATCTGTGGAAGTCCATAATACCTGAGTGAATCTCCAGAAACAATTCAGAGGATATGTCAAGCTTAAATATTCAGACAGAATTTTAAAAAGAAAAATAAGGATAACTTTCTGTAAATACAAGGCAGAGACTAGAAGTGGCAGAGGAGCATGAAAATAAATTTTTCATCATGGTGGCTTCAGTTTAGGAAGGATTCATGATAATTGCACTTTGTGGATTAGAAAATCAAATACAGTCTCTTATTGCCTCATTAAAGTCCCCCCCCCCCTTTTTTTTTTTTTTTTTACTAGTTACAGAAGCCTCTTAATATTTACATCTTTGGAATCCATTTTAATCTTTACATTTATCAACTGGGAGTGGAATGAAAACACTGAGTAGAAGAAACAAGTTAATGTTGGATGTCCACTGGTTCAATATCTAATGAAATTGATCCATGTCTTTGAACCCTGGAATTTAGTATGATGAGCAGGTTCTTAACATTATATTCAGAGACATTAGAGTGCCTGCTGCATATCATGTCTGTGACATAAAGAAGCAAAGTACAGATTCAAAGCCATGTTGATTGTAGTCTAGTCAGTCTGGATCACAGTGATTTCACCACTTGGTTTAGGTTTTGAATCCTTTATCATTTGTATTTAAGCCTGCCTCAGTTCAGTTCAATCGCTCAGTCATGTCCGACTCTTTGCGACCCCATGAATCGCAGCACGCCAGGCTTCCCTGTCTATCACCAACTCCCGCAGTTCATTCAGACTCATGTCCATCAAGTCAGTGATGCCATCCAGCCATCTCATCCTCTGTCGCCCCCTTCTCCTCCTGCCCCCAATCCCTCCCAGCATCAGAGTCTTTTCCAATGAGTCAATTCTTCACATGAGGTGGCCAAAGTACTGGAGCTTCAGCTTCAGCATCATTCCCTCCAAAGAAATCCCAGGGCTGATCTCCTTCAGAATGCACTGGTCGGATCTCCTTGCAGTCCAAGAGACTCTCAAGAGTCTTATCCAACACTACAGTTCAAAAGCATCAATTCTTCAGCGCTTAGCTTTCTTCACAGTCCAGCTCTCACATCCATACATGACCACTGGAAAAACCATAGCCTTGACTAGACGGACCTTTGTTGGCAAAGTAATGTCTCTGCTTTTGAATATGCTATCTAGGTTGGTCATAACTCTCTTTCCAAGGAGTAAGCGTCTTTTAATTTCATGGCTGCAGTCACCATCTGCAGTGATTTTGGAGCCCAGAAAAAGAAAGTCTGACACTGTTTCCACTGTTTCTCCATCTATTTCCCATGTAGTGATGGGACCAGATGCCATGATCTTCGTTTTCTGAATGTTGAACTTTAAGCCAACCTTTTCACTCTCCACTTTCACTTTCATCAAGAGGCTTTTTAGTTCCTCTTCACTTTCTGCCATAAGAGTGGTATCATCTGCATATCTGAGGTTATTGATATTTCTCCCAGCAATCTTGATTCCAGCTTGTGCTTCTTCCAGCCCAGCATTTCTCATGATGTCCTCTGCATATAAGTTAAATAAGCAGGTGACAATATACCACCTTGACATACCCTTTTCCTATTTGGAACCAGTCTGTTGTTCCATGTCCAGTTCTGACTGTTGCTTCCTGACCTGCATATAGGTTTCTCAAGAGGCAGGTCAGGGGGTCTGGTATTCCCATCTCTTTCAGAATTTTCCAGTTTATTGTGATCCACAACTTAGGTAGGTAATAATATCTCCATTTTACAGATGAGAAAACTGAGCTGCAGAGAAATTAAGTAGCTCATCAAAGGTTACCTGTAACACCACTTTCACTAAACGAAAGTTAAAACAGTATTCTATCTGTCTTATGTCAGGATGTTGTCTACTCAATCACTGACAGTATTGATTTTTTAATCCCCAAGTCGAATACAATAAAAAAAGTGGGTTCTGGTTTACAATCAGTTGCCATACATTTGTGTATAGTGTTTCTCATTTCCCCATTGAAGTACCATTCTTCACCTCAAAGCCTGGTTCTTTCAGGAGAAAAGCAATTCTAACAGAGGATATATAGTAAAAAGTAATGTGGCTCAGAAGAAGAAATGTAAATTGTCCTTTAACATATGAAAAGATGCTCAATCTTAATAATTAGGAAAATGCTAATAAAAACAATAAAATATTTTCACCCAACACATTGGCAAAATTTTAATCATGATAAAGTTGTGGGAGGCCCCATTTATGCTCTGCTGCTGGATGTACACATTAGTATGTCCTTTTTTTGATGACAAATTGGCAGTATATTATAAAGACTTGGCTTCTGACCTCACACCAGTGATAAGGAACCTGCCTGCCAGTGCAGGAGATGCAAGGGATGCAGGTCTGTTCTCTGGGTCGGGAAGATCCCCTGAGAAGGGCATGGCAATCCACTCTAGTATTCTTGCTTAGAAAATTCCATGGGCAGAAGAGCATATCAGGCTACAGTCCATGGGGCCTCAAAGGTTCGGATGTGAATGAGCATATACACAAACACAGTTTATAAAGACTTACATATTATATACATAATCTTCAAGACAGCAATTCCACTTTTAATTATCTATCTTAGAGAACTATTCAGACGTGGACATAGTAAGTAGAAGGATGTATATCATAGCATTATTAGTAAAAAGCAAAACCCATAGATTGATAATAAGTTAAATAGTTTGTGGTACTTGAATTCATAGAACATAATGTATATCAGATCAGATCAGATCAGTCGTGTCTGACTCTTTGCGACCCCATGAACTGCAGCACGCCAGGCCTCCCTGTCCATCACCAACTCCCGGACGTCACTCAGACTCACATCCATCGAGTCAGAGATGCCATCCAGCCATCTCATCCTCTGGCGTCCCCTTCTTCTCCTGCCCCCAATCCCTCCCAGCATCAGAGTCTTCTCCAATGAGTTAACTCTTCGCATGAGGTGGCCAAAATACTGGAGTTTCAGCTTTAGCATCATTCCTTCCAAAGAAATCCCAGGGCTGATCTCCTTCAGAATGGACTGGTTGGATCTCCTTGCAGTCCAAGGGACTCTCAAGAGTCTTCTCCAACACCACAGTTCAAAAGCATCAATTCTTCGGCACTCAGCCTTCTTCACAGTCCAGCTCTCACATCCATACATGACCACAGGAAAGACCATAGCCTTGACTAGGCGAACCTTTGTTGGCAAAGTGATGTCTCTGCTTTTGAATATGCTATCTAGGTTGGTCATAACTTTCCTTCCAAGGAGTAAGCGTCTTTTAATTTCATGGCTGCAGTCACCATCTTCAGTGATTTTGGAGCCCAGAAAAATAAAGTCTGACACTGTTTCCACTGTTTCCCCATCTATTTCCCATGAAGTGATGAGACCAGATGCCATGATCTTCGTTTTCTGAATGTCGAGCTTTAAGCCAATCTTTTCACTCTCCACTTTCACTTTCATCAAGAGGCTTTTTTGCTCCTCTTCCCTTTCTGCCATAAGAGTGGTGTCATCTGCATATCTGAGGTTATTATTTCTCTCAGCAATCTTGATTCCAACTTGTGTTTCTTCCAGTCCAGCATTTCTCATGATGTACTCTGCATATAAGTTAAAGATGTATATAGCAGTTCAAAAAAGTCAGATAGATATATGTGCTCAGTCGCTCAGTTGTATACAACTCTTTGTGACCCCATGGGCTGTAGGCTGCCAGGCTCCCCTATTCATGGGGATTCTCCAGGCAAGAATACTGGAGTGGGTTGCCATGTCCTCCTCCAGGGGATCACCTGTCAGTTCACAAGGGACTGAACCCAGGTCTTCCACATTGCAGGCGGATTCTTTACTGACTGAACCACTAGAGGTGACCCTGTATGTATTGACATTTGAAAAGCTCCAATATACATTATTATGCAAAAAGGCAACTTTTAGAAAAATAAAGGCACTGTTAACCTAAGAAAAACAAAATTACACACCTCTGTATGAACAGGTATTTCATATACATATAAACCAAATAAGAGTAGCAGCTATCTTGGGGAAAGCTGTCTGGAAAATGGGGACACTATATTTTAGTTTCTATATATATAATATAAATATATATATATGTGTGTGTGTGTATGTGCGTGCGTGTAGTTGCTCAGTTGTGTCTGACTCTTTGTGACACCATGAACTGCAGCCCGCCAGACTCCTCTGTCTATGGGATTCTCCAGACAAGAATTCTGGAATGGATTCCCGTGTTCTCCTCCAGGGGATCTTCCTAACCCAGAGACTGAATCCATGTCTCCTGTCAATGCAGGCAGATTCTTTACTGACTGAGCCATAAGGGAAGCCCAAGTCCATATATAAATACATGCCCATACATTCATGTCTTTCTTTTTGTGTGTACAGTTAATGAAAACAAATAAATGTATGTCCTTTTTACAAAGAGTTTGTGTCTACCATACTATTCTACTCTGTTTTATTGCTTTTTTGAAGAGGACTGCAGAAGAGGGCTATTCTTTGATCATTTTCTATCTACTTATAAGAGGTTATTCTATGATCAAGGTAGGCAACATCAAATGTTTCTCTGTGTTAGTGTATCACCTCCAAGGCAGAGTGGACTTAAATGACAGGCGAATAGCAACAAGAGCAATTCATTAGCATTTCCCAAGGTCCAAATCCCACTGTTTGTATCTATACTACTCAATTACTCAGTATTACAGCCTAGATGGATCTCTAAATGTGGGTCTGCTCTTTCCCCTTTATGTCAATTTCCAATGTTCCAGTGATATTTTTTTTTTAATTGAAAAAACATTTTTTTGATTTTTTTTTCTTTTCTATTATAATTTTATTACAGGGTATGGAATATAGTTTCCTGTGCTATATAGTAGGATCTTATTGTTCACATTATATATAGTAGTTTGTATCTAATCCCAAACTCCTAATTTATCTTTCCTCAAGGAAGGATACACCTTTCACCTTTGGTAACCATAAGTTTGCTATGTCTGTGAGTCTATTTATGTTTTGTAAATAAGCTCACTTTTGTCATATTTTAGATTCCACATATAAGTGATATCATATGATATTTGTCTTTCTCTGTCTGACTTCAGTTAGTATCATAATCTCTAGGTCCACCTATTTTGCTACAAATGACATTATTTTACTTTTTTTATATTAGAATAGTATTCCATTGTGTGTATATCTTTATCCATTCATCTGTCAATGAACACTTAGGTTGTTTCCCTGCCTTGGCTATTGTAAATAGTGCTGCTGTGAACATTTGGGTGAATGTATCATTTTAAATTACAGTTTTATCTGGATATATACCCAGGAGTAGGATTGCGGTATCATATGGTAATTCTAGGTTTTAAGGAAACTCCATACTGTTTTCTATAGTGGCTGCACCAATTTACATTCCCACCAACAGTGACAGCGTTCCCTTGTCTTCACACCTTCTCCAGCATTTGCTAGTGATGGCCATTCCAACTGATAAGAGATGGTATTTTATTTCAGTTTTAATTTGTATTTCTCTAATAATTAGCAATATTTAGTATTTTTTCATGTGCCTATTGGCCATCTATATCTCTTCTTTGGAAAAAATGTCTATTTAGGTCTGCCTGCACCCCCCTCCCTTTATTTTTGATTGGGTTGTTTTTTATTATTGAGTTGTATAAGCCATTTGAAAATTAAGCTCTTGTTCATCACATTATTTGCAAATATTTTCTCCCAGTCTGTATAGTCTTCATGTTTCATTAATGGTTGCTGTGCAAAAGGTTATAAGTTTGATTAGATTCTATCTGTTTATTTTTGCTTTAATTTCTATTTCTTTGGAAGACTGACCTAAGAAAACATTGATATAATATATGTCAGAGTATGTTTTGCCTATATTCTCTTCTGGGAGTTTTATGGTGTCATGTCCTGTATTAAGTCTTTAAGCCATTTTATTTTTGTGTTTGGTATGAGGATGTTGTTCTAACTTCATTTATTTATATACTACTGTCCAGCTTTCCCAATACCAATTGCTGAAGAGACTGTCTTTTTTCCATTGTATATTCTTGCTTCCTTTTTTGAAGAATAATTGATTGTAGGTGTATGGGTTTATTTCTGGGCTTTCTGCTATGTTCCAGTGACCCATATGTCTCTCTTTGTGCCCATATCACACTGTTTTGATTATTGTAGCTTTGTAGCATTAATCTGAAATCTGGGAGGGCTATGCCTCCAGCTTGGTTCTTTTCTTCAGGAGTGCTTTGGCAATTCTGAGTCTTTTATGGTTCCATATGAATTTTAGGATTATTTTTCTAGTTCCACGAAAAATGTCATAGGTAATTTGATAGGGATCACATTAAATCCGCAGATTGCTTTGGGTAGTATGGCCATTTTAATAATACTAATTTGTCCAGTCCAAGAGAATGGTGTATCCTCCCATTTTTTGGAATCATCTTCAGTTTCCTTTATCAAGGTTTTGTAGTTCTGAGCATACAAGTCTTTCACCTCCTTGGTTGGGTTTCTTCCCAAGTATTTTATTTTTTGATGTGATTTTAAAAAGACTTTTAAAAAAACTTTCACTTTCTGATATTTTTAGTATAAAGAAATGCAACCAATTTCTGAATGTTAATTTTGTATGCCGAAGAATTCATTGATTGGTTCTACTTTTTGTGTGGAGTCTTTGGGATTGTTTGTATACAGTATTGTGTCACCTGTATATTATGAAAATTTTCTCTCTTCCCTTCCAATTTGGATTATCTTTTATTTGTTTTTTAAATTGTCTTCTTGCTGTGGCTAGGACTTCCAATACAATTTAACTAGAAGTGGTGAGAGTAGGAATCCTTGTCCTGTTCCAGATTTTAGCAAGAAGACTTTCAGCTTTTCACTGTTGAGTATGTCGGCTGTGGGTTTGTCATAAGTAGCTTTTATCATGTTGAGATGTGTTCCCACTTTTGTAAGAGTTTTTATAGTGAATCAATGTTGAATTTTATCATATGTCCATCTCAGTTACAGGAGCACCAGTGTTCCTTCAGATGTTCCTCAGGAACTGAGTTTACAAATCACCTGTAGTGAGTAAATCCATGTAGCCCCTGAGGCTCAGTTCAGATTTCATCCCTACCTCTGAGGTGGGTAACCTGAAGCACTGTGTGCTATCAGAACTCATAAAGGTGGAGCTGTGCCCACTGGTGTGGTTTCAGCACACCAAGAATGAAGCTGCCATAGCAGGCTTCACCTCTCCCTTCTTAAGCCCACAGGTTGACAGTGGGGCTTCAATGGTGAACCCAGGCTCCTTCCTGTGCAAAGGTCCCATTGTGGCCAGTGCACACTCCAGCCCTTTTAGGATGTCTCCACACAGCCAATCCCAGTCTTCTCCCTAGCCTGTCTTCTGAAAGCTAAATTCCAGCTCCCAGTCCCAAAGTGTACCAGCAGGTGTGTTGGGCTGAGGTGTGCAGAGAAGTGGCGAGCACCCTCTGTGCTGGTCTCTCTCTGTTCTGCCTGCTGCAAACCAGCTGCTGTGCTCTCCATCAGCCTTCAGCTCAGTTCAGTTCAGTCGCTCAGTTGTGTCTGACTCTTTGCGACCCATGGACTGCAGCATGCCAGGCCTCCCTGTCCATCACCAACTCCCGGAGTTTACTCAAACTTATGTCCATTGAGTTGGTGATGCCATCCAACCATCTCATCCTCTGTTGTCCCCTTCTCCTCCTGCCTTCAATCTTTCCCAGCAACCATTATCCTTACTTAGATGCTCCCTTTCTGTCCCAGTGGATCTTCTCCTCTTTTACAGCTCCCTCCAAGGGGTACAGGTCCCATTCAGATTTTTTTTTCTCTTTTGCCCTACCTGGTTGTGTGGTGATCTTGCTTGTAATTTTGGCTTTATGAGATCTACCAGCATTCAGCAAGTATTCTGTGAGAACTGTTCTACACGGAGATGTATTTTTGATATATTTGTGGGAGGAGATGGGCTCCATGTCCTTCTATTCCACCATCCTGATCTGATCACTCTCCAGTGATATCTGTGGTGGCTCTCACTACTTTTTCTAATGAACCCACTGATGGTCTCTCTGATTGCCCATAATCTTGTGCTTCCAACCTCAGGCCAAATCATGATCCTAAAATGTACTATGCAGGCTTCTGAATACTGTAGACTTCCAAAGGCTATTATGAAGGACTTCAGCTCCTTGAAATTGAAAGACATGTGAGATCCTTAAGTCAGAAGCAAACAGTGTACTTTGGTGCCCTTTCCAAGAGGCACAGTAGGGATAATGTGAAACGCAACAGGCTAAAATTTCCTGGGAAAAACTATGAATACAATGAGAGTGATGTCAGAGAGCAGATGAGAGACACATAGGAACCTGTATGGTAATTAAAAATAGGTACATGAGATATAATTGCTAGGGTGACCTAATTCTGTTGATTGAATCATACTTTTCTTAGACCAGATGTGGTCATGGTGCACTACTTATAGACACTGCTTAGGCTTTTTCATTACTGCTCCATTAAGGTCTTCATTGTGGACGCCCCTCCCCCATCCACCCACCTTCTACCTTTCCTCAATATAATGGATAATGTTTGGTTCTGGGGATAGCAGGGTTGTTGTGCTGAAGGCAACTTAGGCCCATAATCCTGCTGTTTATTTATTTAGACAACCAACAATGTACATAGGTGTACCTGGAGATCTAGTGTAATGGAAGCAAAAGGAGAAGGTGGTGGCAACATCTTGTTAGGTTTGGTGTAGAAGGAGCAGGAAGAGCACTGGCTATCAGTTCAGTTTAGTTGCTCAGTGGCGTTCATCTCTTTGCAACTCCGTGGACTACAGCACGCCAGGCTTCCCTGTCCATCACCAACTCTCAAACTCATGTTCATTGAGTTGGTGATGCCATCCAACCATCTCATCCTCTGTCAGCCCCTTCTCCTCTCACCTTCAATCTTTCCCAGCGTCAGGGTCTTTTCTAGTGAGTCAGCTCTTTGCATCAGGTGGCGAAAATATTGGAGTTTCAGCTTCAATATCAGTCTTTCCAATGAATATTCAGGACTGACTTCCTTTAGGATGGACTGGTTGGATCTCCTTGCAGTCCAAGGGACTCTCAAGAGTCTTCTCCAACACCACAGTTCAAAAGCATCAATTCTTTGGCACTCAGCCTTCTTCACAGTCCAACTCTCACATCCATACGTGACTACTGGAAAAACCATAACTTTGACTAGACTGACCTTTGTTGGCAAAGTAATGTCTCTGCTTTTTAATATGCTCCCTAGGTTGGTCATAACTTTTCTTCCAAGGAGCAAGCATCTTTTAATTTCATGGATGCAGTTACCATCTACAGTGATTTTGGAGCCCCCAAAAATAAAGTCTGACACTGTTTCCCCATCTATTTGCTATGAAGTGATGGGACCAGATGCCATGAGCTTAGTTTTCTGAATGTTGAGCTTTAAGCCAATTTTTTCACTCTCCTCTTTCACTTTCATCAAGAGGCTTTTTAGTTCTTCTTCACTTTCTACCATAAGGGTGATGTCATCTGCATATCTGAGGTTATTGATATTTCTCCCAGTAATCTTGATTCCAGTTTGTGCTTTTCCCAGCCCAGTGTTTCTCATGATGTACTCTGCATATAAGTTAAATAAGCAGGGTGACAATATACAGCCTTGACGTACTCCTTTTCCTATTTGGAACCAGTCTGTTCTATGTCCAGTTCTAACTGTTGCTTCTTGACCTGCATATAGGTTTCTCAGGAGGTAGGTCAGGCGGTCTGGTATTCCCATCTCTTTCAGAATTTTCCACAGTTTGTTGTGTTCCACACAATCAAAGGCTTTGGCATAGTCAATAAAGCAGAAATAGATGTTTTTCTGGAACTCTTGCTTTTTTGATGATCCAGTGGATGTTAGCAATTTGATCTCTGGTTCCTCTGCTGTTTCTAAAACCAGCTTGAACATCTGGAAGTTCATGGTTCACGTATTGCTGAAGCCTGGCTTGGAGAATTTTGAGCATTACTTTACTAGCGTGTGAGATGAGTGCAATTGTGCGGTAGTTTGAGCATTCTTTGGCATTGTCTTTCTTTGGGATTGGGATGAAAACTGACCTTTTCCAGTCCTGTGGCCACTGGTTAGTTTTCCAAATTTGCTGGCATATTGAATGCAGCACTTTCACAGCATCATCTTTCAGGATTTGAAATAGCTCAACTGGAATTCCATCACCTCCACTAGCTTTGTTCTTAGTGATGCTTCCTAAGGCCCACTTGACTTCACATTCCAGGATGTCTGGCTATAGGTGAGTGATCACACCATCATGATTATCTGGGTCATGAAGATTTTTTTTGCATAGTTCTATGTATTCTTGCCACCTCTTCTTAATATCTTCTGCTTCTGTTAGGTTCATACCATTTCTGTCCTTTTTGAGCCCCTCTTTGCATGAAATATTCCCTTGGTATCTCTAATTTTCTTGAAGAGATCTCTAGTCTTTCCCATTCTGTTGTTTTCCTCTAGTTCTTTGCACTGATCACTGAGGAAGGCTTTTCTATCTCTCTTTGCTATTCTTTGGAACTCTGCATTAAAATGGGTATATCTTTCCTTTTCTCCTTTGATTTTGCTTCTCTTTTCACAGCTATTTGTAAGGCCTCCTCAGACAGCCATTTTGCTTTTTTGCATTTCTTTTGCTTGGGGATGACTTTATCCCTGTCTTCCATAGTTCATCAGGCACTGTGTCTATCAGATCTATTCCCTTAAATCTATTTCTCACTTCCACTGTATAATCGTAGGAGATTTGATTCAGGTCATACCTGAATGGTCTAGTGGTTTTCCTTACTGTCTTCAATTTAAGTCTGCATTTGGCAATACGGAGTTCATGATCTGAGCCACAGTCAGCTCCTGGTCTTGTTTTTGCTGACTGTATAGAGCTTCTCCATCTTTGGCTGCAAAGAATATAATTAGTCTGATTTTGGTGTTGACCATTTGGTGATATCCATGTGTAGAGTCTTCTCTTGTGTTGTTGAAAGAGGGTGTTTGCTATGACCAATGTGTTCTCTTGGCATAAGTCTATTAGCCTTTGCCCTGCTTCATTCTGTACTCCAAGGCCAAATTTGCCTGTTACCCCAGATGTTTCTTGAGTTTTTACTTTTGCTTTCCAGTCCCTTATAATGGAAAGGACACCTTTTTGGGGTATAAGTTCTAGAGAGTCTTGTAGGTCTTCATAGAACCATTCAACTTCAGCTTCATCAGCATTACTTGTTAGGGCATAGACTTGGATTATTGTGGTATTAAATGATTTGCCTTGGAAATGAACAGAGGTCATTCTGTCGTTTTTGAGATTACATCCTAGTATTGCATATTGGAGTCTTCTGTTGACTACTATGGCTACTCCATTTATTCTAAGGGATTCTTGCCCACAGTAGTAGATATAATGGTCAACTGATTTAAATATAGCACTGGCTATAAGAGGAGCCAAACTGCAGCCTTTGCAGACTCTGTGCTTTCTTTTTACACTGAGGACTAGTTTGAAATCTTTCAGGCTGCCTAATTATCTTAATGAAATAGTTATCATTTATTCCTGAGCCAGAGCCTTACAGTAGTGCAATCTCCAAAGACTGGTGTAATGTTAGCTGTAGGAATCCAAGGGTGAAATTTAAGAGGGAAAGGCAGAATTAAAAAGTACCTGGTACCTGGTTGTAATCTCTTGGTTCTAGTTCGAGATATTTTTAAGGTTCTGGACTTAGTTCAGGAGAGAGTTTCAGTTATCTTTAACAGTAGTAATTTCTTTGTTATTTGGGGAGTTCAGACTGAGGTGGGATGACTGCTCCTCAGGCTAGAGATTAAGGAGGCAGATAAAATAGACACTGTACATGATACCACAGAAAACTTATAATTTTAGAATTTAGAGTTACTGAATTAATGTTAGTTAAACATCATACATAGTCATGAACTACAGCATAATTTACTTTGAAGTTTTTGGAAAAAGAAGTGCAATAGTCTGTCTTTAATTTGGGTAGTAGATACTAGGATAATCATTTAGTTCATAAAACTAATGTCCTAAAGACTCACAAATTCAATAGATGCAAACATTTATTCATATGGTATTCTACCTAATTTTGAAGATCTTATTCTTATAAAAAATTATTTTTTAAACCCACAAACATGCAGATATCCAATGAGTACATTCCTTATGCTTTTCAGAATCAATAATTTAAGAACAAATAAACATGTAGAAAATGTTTTCACATTATTTGTCTGTATGATTCTCTAAACAACCAAAAGTGTTTGGACCAGGGCATTCACAATACTTGTTTTTCTATCTACAGTCATTGAACTTTTTTTTTTTTTTTTTTTCTCTCATTTAGATTTATAAGATTTGGCCCAACAACCCAGTCTCTGAGTGCACATGTTAACATGATTTGGAGGCAATAGTGTGCTTAGAAACCATAATGATTTGTGCTGTTAAAACAGACTTTTAAAATAATAACAACTCTTGAACTTAAGCTCCACTCTGGCAAAGGGTTGATTAAAAAGAAAGCATTTGTAGTCTGAAAATCAACTTATTATTTGTGCTCTAAGTACAATGAAAAGAAGCACTCAGCATAACCAACCATCTTCCAAACTTAATGGAATGCAGTGAGAGTGAAACAACAGTTATGCAATGTATCACATTCGTGGAAATTTAACCACAATAAGCATTCATTGTTCTCACAAAATATAACTCCTTTGACCATTCCCTTTTTGTCCTTATTGTTTCTATCATACATTTATAAAGTCATTTTCAAAGACAACCAGAGGAATAAAAATGATTTTGTAGCCTGCACTGGGAGACACCTCATTTTAGCCCCAATTCAACTGTAATGCAAGTCAAATAATTTGCTGTTTGTACATAATTTATGTGCAGCTTTTAAATATAATGTGTAATAGTCTAAATGCTTGGCTTGGTTCTTCACTATAATGGTGTACTTACAGTTCAGAGACAATAGTAGTAACAGTAATAATATTAGCAGCTAACATTTATTGAGTGCTTCCTATATGCCTATTACTTCCATTTATAGAATATATATGTACATATTTATGTATGTATATATATATGTACATATATATTTATTTCAGCAACTGGCTCTTTGGTAGTAGCCTCTCTGTGTTGTCAAAGGCTTTCTTCCTGGGAATTCCTCCTTTTATTTCCAGACTGAGTCCCATAAAGTTGAACTTACTAAGTGTGTGTACTCACTCTATGGTAGATAATAGGCACTGATATTATGAACTGAGAGGCATAACAATTACATGCTGTGATTTATAGTAAATATTTATTTAGTCTTTGTTCCCTTTTCTGGCACAGAGCTCCTATAACCCTTGGAATTTTCTACATGGTGAGAGCAAAAGGAGTGTTTTGTTATGCTATGAGGCAACTTTTGGAACTCAGGTAGGGATGCAGGATAGTTGCCAGGCGAACAAATTGCATGATTGGACGGTTAAAATATTTGGTCTCACACTTCTGACCTCTAGGGAAGGAAGAAGTCCTGTAGATTGAATCAATCACCAATGGCTAATGATTTAATCAATTATGTCTATGTAATGAAGACTTCATCGAAACCCAAAAGGACTGGGTTTAGAGTACTTCTGAATTGGTGGATCCCTGGAAATTTTGGGGAGAATGGTGCACTTTCCCCATACCTTGTCCTTTGCTTCTCTTCAGTTCAATTCAGTTCAGTCGCTCAATCATGTCTGACTCTTTGCGACCTCATGAATCGCAGCACGCCAGGCCTCCCTGTCCATCACCAACTCCCAGAGGTCACTCAGACTCACGGCCATTGAATCAGTGATGCTATCCAGCCATCTCATCCTCTGTCATCCCCTTCTCCTCCTGCCCTCAATCCCTCCCAGCATCAGAGTCTTCTCCAATGAGTCAACTCTTCACATGAGGTGGCCAAAGTACTGGAGTTTCAGCTTTAGCATCATTCCTTCCAAAGAAATCCCAGGGCTGATCTCCTTCAGAATGGACTGGTTGGATCTCTTTGCAGTCCCAGGGACTCTCAAGAGTCTTCTCCAAGACCACAGTTCAAAAGCATCAATTGCTTCTCTTAACATCATGCTATTCCTGAGTTATATCCTTTTATAATAAAACAATGATCTAGCCTTGTAACTGGCCTTTGAGGTCAGTGTCAAGGGGGTGAGAGAGCATATTGTGGAACTTGAACCCCTAACTGTGAAATTTGATGCTGCCTTCCAGTAGATAAGATGAAGATTGAGTTGAATTAATGGAAAACCAGTTGGTATTCAGAAAATGGCTTTTTGGTATGTAGAACTACCACTCCCAAAGTAGAATTGGTTCCCAGAACCTAAAGGTCACTGCCTTCTGTGAATACCTACACAGATGCTGTACATTAAAGAGTACACACAAGCTGTTATAAGCTTGTATAAAGCTGTAACTATAAAACTGTATAGAGGTATGACTTTCTCCTTGAGTTTGGAGACTATTCTAAATTTTCCAGTGTTGCATATCCAATTCCTAGCATAGTGTCTGGCTCAAAAAATATTTGTTGAGTTAATGGTCTAGTGGAGGAGACAGATATATACACAAATATAATAATAAAAGATACAGGACAATGTTGAAAGAGATTGAGGATCACAAGTATTTCCCTTATCCTTAAATATATTATAGCAATATGGTAGAATTCTATTATTATATCTTTAATTTGGTCATGACAATAATAGTATTTTAGGTATAATAATGCTTGAACCACAGTATTTGACTTTTAACATTTTTAGGTGATTTTAAAACCTGAGAAAATATGTTTTCTCTCATTCTGTAGTGTTGGCTGTTCCTCTGCTCTGCAAAGCATGTTAATTCAATATAATCTCACTTATTCATTATAATTACAACACAATTTTGGAGGAGGTAAATGTGTCATTGCCCTCATTTTCCAAATGAAGAACTTGAGGTAAAAAGAGTTTTAACTAATGCTGTGTTTTAAAATCTGGGCTTCATTGGTAGCTCAGCTGGTAAATAATCTACCTGTGATGCAGGAGACCCCAGTTTGATTCCTTGGTTGGGAAGATCTCCTGAAGAAGGGATAGGCTACTCACTCTAGTATTCTTGGGCTTCCCTGGTGGCTCAGACAGTAAAGAATCACGACTGAGTGACTAAGCACACAACAAATAGATATAATCTATGCTGAACAGACAACTCATTGGCAGTGATATTTTAAAATATTTATTTTTCCAGCTTTTTTGAGATAAAATTGACATACAGCATTGTACGAGTTCAAGCATTGTGTTGATTTTATGTACTTAAGTACCATGAAATGATTACCACAGTATGGTTAGTTAACACAGTCATCACATTAAATAATTACTATTTCCTTTTTATGACAAGAACACAAAACCCTTGGAAACTTTCAAATATAAAATACAATATTGCTAACTGTAATCACCATGTTGTACATTAGATCCCAAGAACTTATTCATCTTATATCTAGAATTTTGTGTACCTCTGACCAGTATCTCCCCATTTCTCCCACCCTTCAGCCTCTGGAAACCACCATTTTATTCTCTGTTTCTGTAACTTTGGCTCTTTTAGCTTCCATATGTGAGGTTATACAGTATTTGTCTTTCTCTATCTGACTTATTTAACTTAGCATAATGCCCTCAAGGTCCATCTGTATTGTTGCAAATGGCAGAATTTCTATTTTTTTCTCATGAATGAGTAATATTCCATTGTTTATCCACTCATCCATGGATGGATATTTGGATGTTTCCATATCTTGCCTATTCTAAATAATGCTTCAGTGAATATGGGAATGCATATATTTTTTGATATAATGTTTCAATTACCTTCAGATAAACATTCAGGTGCGGGATTGCTGAATCATATATTAGTTCAATTTTTAAGTTTTGAGAGTCCTCCATACTGTTTTCCATAGTAATTGTAACAATATACATTTCTACTAACAGTGCACAGGAGTTCCCCTTTCCCCCACATTCTCACAAACATTTATTTCTTATCTTTTTGATGAAAGATTTTCCAATAGATATGAGTTTTTTTCAGTGTGGTTTTGATTTGCATTCCCCTGATGATTAGTGATATTGAACATTTTCCTTCATGTACCCTTTGGAGATTTGCATATATATATTTTTAAATGTCTATTCAGTTCCTCTGCACATTTTTAAAAGGATTATTATTTTTTTTACTATTGAGTTGTATGAATTATTTGTAGTTTTTGGATGTTAACCCCTTATCAGATATATGATTTGCAATACTCTGTCTTTCTGTAGATTGCATTTTCATTTTGTTGATGGCTTCTTTCATTGTGCTGAGCTTTTTAGTTTCAGGTAGTTACACTTATTAATTTTTCCTTTTATTGCTTTTGATTTTGGTGTCATGTCCAGGAAACTGTTGCCAAGACCAATGTCAAAGAATTTTCTCCTATGTTTTCTTCTAGGAGTTTTATGGTTTCAGGTCTTATTTTTAAGTCTTTAATCCATTTAAAGTTAATTTATGTGAGTGATAGAAGAGCAACCAAATTTCATTCTTTATCCCTAAGGTACTCCCTTATCCACAGCTTTGTTTTCCAAAGTCTTAATTACCTGCAAAAAACTGCAGTTAGGAAATATTAAATTAAAAATTCCAGAAACAAACAATTCATAGTTTTAAATTGCATGTTGCTCTGAGTAGAGTGGTTAAATCTCATTCCATTCCACTCCGTCCTTCCTTGGATATGAGTTATTTCTTTGTCCAGCCTATCTTCCTGTTAGTCACCTAGTAGTGACTAGGTGACTAGTCACCTGTTAGTCACTAGGTGACTAGTCACCTGTTAGTCATCTCATTTATCAGATCAGTTGTCCAGTATCACAATTCTTGTGTTGAAAGTAACCTTTATTTTACTCGATAATGGACCCAAAGTGCAAAAGTAGTGAAGCTGGCATTTCAAATATTCTCTTACCTAATATATAAATAAAACTTTATCATAGGTATGTATGTGTAGGAAAAAGCATATATATATATATACTAATATAGGCTATGATTTTTCCAGTGGTCACGTATGGATGTGAGAGCTGGACTGTGAAGAAGGCTGAGTGCCGAAGAATTGATGCTTTTGAACTGTGGTGTTGGAGAAGACTCTTGAGAGTCCCTTGGACTGCAAGGAGATCCAACCAGTCCATTCTGAAGGAGATCAGCCCTGGGATTTCTTTGGAAGGAGTGATGCTAAAGCTGAAACTCCAGTACTTTGGCCACCTCATGCGAAGAGTTAACTCATTGGAGAAGACTCTGATGCTGGGAGGGACTGAGGGCAGGAGGAGAAGGGGACGACAGAGGATGAGATGGCTGGATGACATCACTGACTCGATGGATGTGAGTCTGAGTGACCTCCGGGAGTTGGTGATGGACAGGGACGCCTGGCGTGCTGCGATTCATGTGGTTGCAAAGAGTCAGACACGACTGAGCGACTGATCTGATCTGACTGTATTTTTTTTTTTTTTTTGCCAGTATCATACAGGTTTTAGTTACTATAGCTTTATAGTATAGGTTGAAATCTGGAAGGACAGCAATGTTTTCTGATATCAGGCTCTAGGACCTTTGGACATAGCTGATGGAATTAAGGGAGGACACTGATCCAGGCTTGTCTGGTGGAAAAAGACAAATTGAGCCTATCTGATTCCGCCTCTGGAGAATATAAGGGAAAGTGGCAGAGTCATGTAAAGCTGAAGTTATGAGGGGATAAAAATAATACACACAGGATAATGGACACAGAGTGAGTGCTAAAGCTGGTGGAGAAGTAGGGATACACAGGTAGGAAGAGAATAGCTGAGTCATGTGAATAGATGAGCATTTGAGGGAATAAATGTAAAGTCCTGAAAGCTGCAATGGACTCAAAATACGTCTACAGTGTATGCTGTTTCTGAAACCAGATATTCAGGTTTTCCTATGCCATTTCTGTAGCTTCTAGGAACTTGAATGAATTGCTGTTTTTGTAATCCTAGAGCATAGGAATGGAGAAGGCAATGGCACCCCACTCCAGTACTCTTGCCTGGAAAATCCCATGGATGGAGGAGCCTGGTAGGCTGCAGCCCATGGGGTCGCTAAGAATCGGATACGACTGAGCGACTTCACTTTTACTTTTCACTTTCATGCATTGGAGAAGGAAATAGCAACCCACTCCAGTGTTCTTGCTTGGAGAATCCCAGGGACAGGGGAGCCTGGTGGGCTGCCGTCCATGGGGTCGCACAGAGTAGGACATGACTGAAGTGACTTAGCATCAGAGCATAGGAGAATAGTGTTTAACCATACTGCCAAGGTTTGATGATCAGCTTAGAGGTACTGCCAGTGCTAGGATGACCCCAGGCCCAACAGAACTGGTTACCTTGATGGGAGTCCAGTATAAGGCCCAGGCAGAAGTAAAATGGCAGCGACTCATTATTCATCCTGGGATATACAGTTGGCATGGTGGTCATGAGCATATGAACAGAGTATGTATAGCAGAATAGTCGTGCTACCAGCCAGTGAACTTGAGGCCTTGTTGTTCTCCCATGCCAAGAACAGTACTGTCTTCTAACCCTATGGTAAGACTGAGATGGTTGCTAGGATCTACATGGATTCAGTTGTAACTGTCCAGTCTCATTGCATCTGTCTGTGCCTTACTCATTACATTTTCTAGCCACATAAGCCTTTTTCAGTTTCTTAAGTGTTCTAGTTTTTTCGACTGAAGACTTACTTTCTTCTCATTAGTAATATCTACTCATTCTTCTAGTTTTGGGTTAAATGACCCTTCCTCTGAATGCCATCATTGAATAATAATTTTAAATACTCTAAAATAATTCTGTACCATCCCTCTACTTTTATTTTATTTTGGAGCCATTTGTAGTTTTTCCTCAGGATACTTAACAAAATTTATAATTAAATATTTACTTGCAGTTTTATATGTTAAATGTATGTTCTCCCCACTGGACTATACCTTATAAGGGCAGGGCCTATATTTGCCTTAGTTACTTCTACATCCCTAACACCTGGTACAGAATTAGACTTTAATGACACCTGATAAGTGAACACATAAATGCATGAGAGTTAAAGTAGTGTATGGGTAGGAAGTTAGGCAGTCCATTATTGAACCAAGTGTTTGCTTTTTTTAGTACAACATCATTATGGTTACCTAATGATAATTTTCTTCTTACTATAAAACTGTATTGTATATATAGTGATTTTAATCTCTCTGAATGGCTTTTTTAGAGCATCTAATCAAGGAAATTTCTTTTCTTGGGTGAATTTCTCATTTTTTAAAAATTTCTTGATGTTATGTGACTGACATATATTGAATGATACTATTAATAACAATCTTAAATAGTTGCCTTTTAAATAACTTTTCAAAAAGCTTTACAAAAGAAAGTCACAGAATGCACAATGTCATTTATAAATGATGTCACTCTTTCCTTGAAAAATTCTGCATTTTTTCATTTCAGTAAAAAATCTGAGTATCATGACATTTTTTTTTCTTCTAGAATGAGAGTTTGATCCTGCTAGTCTAGTTTATGCTGGCCTTATAGAATGTATCATGTCAAAAACAATCTTATCTGTTTTTTATATCAGATTCTAAAGCAAATTCACAGTTGGATCCAGCAGAAGGGAAGGCAGGGCTGTCAAAGAAACAGATGTTGGCATTGTAAAAGCAGATGCTCTATGCTTAATTTTACATGCCAAAAATTCTATTATTAAAATTCAACATCTGTCTTTTTAGAGAAATTACTATGGCTCAACCAGGTTGAAAGTAAGCCTTAGTATTCAATTATAGGAATTCTGTGACTCAGAATGCTATATATTTGAAAATCAAGCAAGTAAACCAGATAAGAACCTCTTCCAAAAGTAGAAGGCCTTCCAGTGATGTATGCAAGTAGCTTCCAACATGAAAAGTTTCTCATACGAATTGCATCTAATTTCTGCTCCCTGAACACTCCTCCCTCTCCCTTGAAGAACCTGGCAATGACAGGGACTGGTGTGAAACTACCCATTAGAAGGAAGACAAGGCAGCTTTTGCATCTGAGGAACTGAGGTCTGAGCTCTGAGCTCAGAAGTATTCCTGGAGAGACTTTTGATCAGTAATGAAGGGAAACCTATCTAAGCCTGGGCTTTGAAATCCTGCATCCTTGATAAGGTCAAAGATACAGAGCTGGTTGCCCTAGGAACCTAATTAAAGCCCTGCCTCTCTGAGAGAAATTAAACATTGGCAGGAAGGAAGGCACCAGCAGCTGTCAGGAAGCCATTTCTTCAAGGACAGCCACACCTTGACAGCACTTTAAAAGTGTTTTCCTCATCTGCTCTGTGAACTCCTAAAAATCGGTCCTTTCATCTCTGATTTGACAGCTGGCCCTGAACAACTTAGTGGGTCTGTGCTGCTTTTCCTATGAAGGAAACTGCATTCATGCACAGGCCTTCCTATTTGTGGCAACTCAAAGTTGCAATGACTGGACAATGAAGCAAACGATGGCTCATTCATTAGGTGGATGGTGGAGGGGAAGCACCATATTAAGCAAGGAACCTTGTTTCCAGTGTCATTTCTAAATTAGATGGTTGGAGTTTCAGTGCAACTTTTCACTTGACTTTTAAGGGAGAGGGTTGGAGAATCCATTTAAACCCACAGAAACTGGATGGCAGAGGGCACGTAGGTGCTAAACATACATGGCTATGTTTTCAGAGATTCTGAAGTCTTGGAAGAAAAGGCGTAATACCTGTAGATTTCCATAATATTTCCCAACATGGGTTCTGTAAGTCCACTGCAATTCTCATTGGGAAACGCCAGGAAGAAATTGCTTTTTAACTGTGGATTTGGCATCTTGATATTGATGCCTGTAAGAAGGATTTGGGTTTGACAATGACTAGGGGATGAGAAAATCCACAAGGGAATTTTCTGAGCACAAAAGAGAGAAATAAAAATCTTGTTAGGAAAGGCAGAGAAAAAATATATTTCTACTATAAGAAACCATCAAATAAATACTTCACTTCTGGTTGAAGACTGAATTTGAATGCTGAGAAGTCCAAACTATAAATATGCAAGTTCGTGTGTATCAGTACTTGAAAGATATTTGCTCAGTAATGACAGTAGAGGGGAGATATCTCTTTCAGGACCATTGGGAGGGGCTTAATAAGAAATTTGTAGCTGTCCAGGATAGTATCTGTTACATAATGCTGAGATCACCATTAAAAGCAATAAACAAAAACCAAAATATTATCCTGGAGCCATTTATTTTAGCACTTTATTTATTTATTACAGAACTCACTCTAGTATTCTTGCCTAGAGAGAATTCCATGGACAGAGGTGGGCTACAGTACATGGGGTCACAGAGTTGAACACAACTGAGAGACGAACACTGAAGAAGGTGATGGCACTCCACTTCAGTACTCTTGCCTGGAAGATCCCATGGACGGAGGAGCCTGGAAGGCTGCAGCTCATGGGGTCGTTGAGGGTCGGACCCAACTGAGCGACTTCACTTTCACTTTTCACTTTCATGCATTGGAGAAGGAAATGGCAACCCACTCCAGTGTACTTGCCTGGAGAATCCCAGGGATGGGGGAGCCTGGTGGGCTGCCATCTATAGGGTCATACAGCGTCGGACACGACTAAAGTGACTTAGCAGCAGCAGAGCGACTAACACACACATTTATTTATTTGTATTTTGGCTCTGCTGGGTCTTCATTGCTGCGTGGGCTTTTCTCTAGTTGGAGAGAGCAGAGGTTACTTTCTAGTTGTGGTGCACCGGCTTCTCCCTGTGTTGGCTTCTCTTGTTGCAGATCACAGGTTTGTGGACTCAGTAGTTGTTGCTCCCAAGTTCTAGAGCTCAGGCTCAATAGTTGGTGGTGCATGGACTTAGTTGCTTTGCAGCATATGGCATCTTCTTGGACCAGGGATCAAACCCATGTCCCATGCCTTTGCAGCTGGATTCTAACCACTGGACCACCAGGGAAGCCCTAGCACTTAATATTTTAAAGCTCCCCTTTTGGCATATATGTGCTGAGTGTTAGGATAAGTTTGCTCTAGCATGCTGGCTTTATATAGAAATGACTTTGACCTCTTTAAAAGTGCAACTGATTGATTCATTCAGCTTCAACTTTAGGAGCTGGAGCAAATTGAGACAGAGTGACAACACTAATATTTTCTCTAATAAATAAAGAAAAATAACACAGACGCCAGAAATGTACATTGTTCTTTGATCCTTCCAAAGGATGAGGACTCTGACAATTTGCTCTGATTTCCTCTGATGTAATGGGATGCTGCGGAAGGAGTACTCAGATCTTCCTGGGTGAATGAGAGAAGGCTTCACAGATCTGCTATTTTGGTTGAGATCTAAAAGATGAGAAAAATTTTGCTGAAGGTGTAAAATAGAGAGACATAGGCAAGTGTGATATGTCCGGGTACCTAAGACTTCCTTTTCTGTCTTTGTTCCTTGCAATTCGCTTTTTATCCAGTGGCCAAAGTGTTCTTTTTAAAACATAAAAATCCAGTTACATCAGTCCTTTGCCTAGTACCCTCTTTTGACTTCACAGTGCCAAGCCTCTTATTTCTCCTGATCTATTCCTCCTGTCTGTTACTTTTCAGACACTTTGGCCTTCTTTCTGTTTCTTGAACCGTTCTCCTTAGTCTTTACCTGTGTTCCCTCTGCTAGAACGTTCTCCCTCCAGACTTTCAAAAGTTGGTTTCTTATTATTCAAGCCTTTCTTGAACACCTTCCCAATCTAGTTACTCCTATAACAGTCTTCTGACTTACTTTATTCATAACATTTATCCTTCTCTGAATTTGTTAATTTGGTACTTACTGTCTCGCTGCTGCTGCTGCTGTTGCTAAGTCGCTTCAGTCATGTCCGACTCTGTGCGACCCCATAGATGGCCTCCTAGCAGGCTCCTCCATCCCTGGGATTCTCCAGGCAAGAACACTGGAGTGGGTTGCCATTTCCTTCTCCAATGCATGAAAGTGAAAAGTGAAAGTGAAGTCGCTCAGTCCTGTCTGACTCTTAGCGACCCCATGGACTGCAGCCCACCAGGCTCCTCTGTCCATGGGATTCTCCAGGCTAGAGGACCCGAATGGGGTGCCATAGAGCATAAGTACCATGAGACAAGGGACATCATTATCTAGCTTCAGTAAATTTCTTCTTCTTAAGACAGAATTGTCACAGGTGGTAGATGTTCCACTAACACTTATTGGATAGACAAGTGAAGAATGGAGGAATAAATATTTTTGTAAAGTTGAAAATAGTATTAGAAAATACAGCTTGAGAGGTAGATAGACATCAGATAATTAGGACTATATGCTGTGTTAGGAACTTTAAATTTTATTCTGCAAGTGTGTAAAAGGCATTGAGTAACTTTGAGAAGGAGGGCAGCATTCAGAATTCCTATTTAATAATATTGTTTGGCTTCTTGTGTAAGGATGGATTGATGAAGAAGGCTGAAAAATAAGGAAGTGAGTTAGACATATGTTCCAATATACTTTGACATAAAGGTGGTCAAGGGAGAAAGCTTTGCATGGCGATCAATTGTGTGAGTTGTGAAGTCACACTGCATGGGTTTGAATAATGGCTCCCTATTTTTTCTTCTGTGAAATTGTGGCAAAGTACTCAGAGCCTCTGAACCATTTATGAAAATTTGCCTTTCAGGTCTTCGATTACAGGTTGAGTAACAGCCTCAGCTGCTGTGGTCTGAAATCTATCACTGCATTTCTACCAAGGCCACATTTCCCTGGGCTGCTTTTAGCTAGTAACGGAGCATGATGGGGATACTAAGGCAGGTCCTTTGCTGGGAGATGTGGGACACCTCTGAACAGTGAATTTATCTTGAGGACTCCCCATTGGCTTTTCAAAACATTTTTTAGGACTGCACTGTGGTCTAAGGAGTTTCTACTCAACCTTTCTTCCCTCTCTTCCTCCCTCCTTCACATAGGTTTACCTGCGTCTTGGTCGGAGTCCTCTCCCAGCCTCCTCTGGCTTACATCCACTTTCCCCTCACAGGAGTTTTCCCCAATAATCTCTTGCTAACCCTACCGGCTTCTTGGGAACCTAAACGGACACACTTTTTAGTATTAATTCCCTGCTGTTGTTTTTGTTATTTGGAAAGCAGTTTTAAAGAGAATAGATAGAACCCGGTGATAGCCTGGATGTTTGTAAATATATCAGAAGGAAGCGTGCACGCCCAGGTTTTTGATCACGTGATCTTAAGTAACTGAGGCAAAGATACTTCCTTGTACAGACAAGGAATAGAGAAGAACTATGTTTGAGGAAAAAGGGAATAAAAATGGGTTTTGTTTGGACATGTTACTCTTGATATCCCTCTAAGACATCTTGAATAAATGCCTGGTTGGTCATAGATCTGGACCTCAGAGAAGATTTGGGCTAGAGACTGTGAAGAATGTGTCATCAACGTATGAGTTCAAGCCATGGGAATAGATGAGACCCCGAAGAAAGAGCAGGAGTTGCTTCAGGGAATAGCAGTTCTTCGTATGCGGTGAAGGAGGAATCAGTAAAGGAGAGAGAACAGACAGTTGATTATAAAGCTGCAATTAAGTTCAAGAATAGAAATATGGATTAATGCAATAGCATAGAAAACTCAGGAAATGGCATTAATCTGCGTAATATGTTTTTATGTGACAGTACAGTGGAATTGGAAAGATTGTAGGAATCTGGAAAAATATAAATCAAATTCATACCTAACATAAACCCAAATATATGTGTAAGTAGATAAAGTGTAAAAGTCAAACAAAAAAATCTAGATTATTGTATACCAAGTTTTGATTAGAGTTGAGAAAAATTACTAAATTTTGGAGAGTTGATACCGTTCCATGTATCACATGAAAAAAATATATTCAATTAAATAAACATTTAAGCTATTTGTAAGGTTAAAATAAACAAAAGCAAAAATGGAAATCAAGATTTAAAAATATTTAGAAAATTTACAAATCTTTAAAAACACAGCTTAAAAACAGAACATTTAGAAATATTAGTTGAATAAGAGACAAAGGATTCATACCAATATTATTCTATAAAGTGTGAAAAGTTCAGTAAATAAATTGGCAAAAGATATAATTGTAAAAAAATAGATACAACTATAAGCAAGCATATGGAAGATTTCTACCTCATTAGTGGTGAAACATATGGAGATCAACCTCTTTATTTATCCAGGTATAAAAATTAAAAATGTCTGGAGGTACAACTTTATGCTTGTGAAAATAACAAAATGGAAAATATCTTGCTGATCATTGTAGATTCCTTTGGTTATTTCATTCCTCATGTTTCTCATATTTTATCAGTCATTAAATGTATTTACTAATTTAGCAAATGTTAAATAGCACTGTGTGCTGGATATTGCTCTAGGGACTAAGGATAAGTGGTGGGTAAGATAAGGTGTTTCTTCATATCAGTCTTTAGAATTTCCTCTCCTTTTTCTCTCAATTAGTATTGCCTTAAGAGTTTAGTCATCCTTTGTTTCTTGCTCATGGTGATAATATTCTGAGTATACTGGTTCCACCTTTTCTCAATCAGTTTTTTACCTTGATAACAAAGTGATTTTTTTTAAACAAATGTTTTGGTGAACTTCATTTTATATATGTATCAAAGAGTATATAAAATGTGAAGCTTATATTTGATTTTAATTTGCACATTATTATCACTAATGAAGAAGAGCATTTTTTTTTTAATGATTAGTCATTTGTGTTTTCTTCTCTATGAAATGCTTGTTCAAGTCTTTTCCTCCTTCTTTTGGCCAGTTTATCTGTCTTCGTCCTAACAGTTTGGAGATTTTATAATCTATACCTACTAATCCTTTGGTACCTGCGTGTTTGTGCATGCGTGTGTGTGCATTTGTGTAAACTCCACCCCCACCAAGCACAGACATAAATGTTTTTCTTCCAATTAGCAGTTCTTAATTTTAACATCATCAAACTTACCAATATTTTCCTTAATAGTTGTTTGTGCTTTTTGAGTCTTTTTATGAAATATTTTCCTAGTACACATTTATGAAGATATTTTCCTAGATTATTTCAAAGTATTCTATGAGTTTATTTTTTACCTTTATTTTTAATTCTCTAGGAATTGGTTTTTATATATGATGTGTGGTAGAGATCCATTTTCATTTTTTTTCATATAGATAAGCAATTGTCATAAAACCATTTGTTAGGAAGTCTATACTTTTCCTACTGCTTTATAATACTATCTTTGTGATAAATCAGTTTCCATATACATGTGGGTCTGTTTTGGTGCTTCATATTTCACTGGTCTATTTTCCTTACTATGCACCAAACTGACTTAATAACCATAGCTTTAAAATAAAGTATTGGTAGTCAGTAGGGCAAATCTTCCAACATTATTTTCTTAGGAATATTTTGTGTAATTTGGCTCTTTGCTCTTTCACATGAATTTTAGAATCAGCTTGCCAAGTTCTGTGAGAAGAAAAATCCTATTGGGATTCTGATTGGAATTGCATTAAATGTGTAGATCAAGTTGAAAGAATTGACAGCTTTATGATTTTGAATCTATCCAAGAAGAACACGGTTTATCACTCTATTTGGGTTGGATTTTTTTTAACAGCTTTTAATAAAGTTTTATAGTTCTATCTATAAAAATAGTGCACATCTTTTGTTAGATTTATTCCTAGCTACCTTTTATTTTTGTTGCTATAATAAGTGGTTATATTTTTAAAGTTACATTTTCAAACAAAATTTCAAACTGTTGCTGATGTCCAGAAATGCAGTTGGTTTTTTTGTATATTTTATGTTCAACATCATCTTCATCAACACTGTTAAAATCTTTCAGAATTTCCAAATGTCTGTCTGTAGTTTCTTTTTAGGGTTTCTGCCCAGCCAATTACAGCATTTCCAAGTATTAGCAATATCTGGTTTATTCATTTCTTATCCTTATAATTTTCATTTGTTTCCCCTTAAGCTCTGTGTTAAAGAATTTCTAACACAATGCTGCAGAGAATTAGTTCTAGCAGATATCTTTTATTTTACAGTATTGGGAATGCTTTCAACATTTCACCATTATGTTTGATGTTTATAGTAGGTTGGTAGTTACTCTCTGATCAGGTTAAGAAATATTATTTCTAGTCTTGCCTTCTATGTTTTTTATATCATGAAAAGATAATACTTTTTATCAAAAATGATTTTCTCATCTACCGAGATTATCATGTCATTTTTCTGCTTTAATGTATTCATGGTGTATATATTCAATATATTTTTTGTTTTCTAATTTAAAATTAACTTGCAGTGTTGAATATAGTAAACCAATTTGGTCACAATTTAATCTTCTTAAAACATTATTGGATTTTATTTACTAAGGTTTAAAATTATTTTTTGTCTATGTTTATGGATGAAATTAATTATTATTTAATCTTCTGGTTCTGTCTTTGTTAGGTTATAATAGCCCCATAAAGTGAATTGAGGAATTTTCTCTTCTACTTTCTGGATGAATTTGTATAAAATTGGAATACCTGTCTTTGAATGTTTGATAGTGTTACCTTAATTTTTATCTGAACTTCCTGTTTTCTTGATAAGAAGATTTCAGTTGGTTCAATTTCTTTAATTGTTTAGGACTTTTGGGATGCCTATTTCTCTTGTAATCAGTTATTTTTTTAGAAATTTTTTTTAATTTCATATTTTTAAAATTCAGTTGTTCATAATGTCTAATCTGTGTCTGCGACATCTGTGGGTTATCTTTTTCATTGCTAGTATTTTTGCTGTGTTTTCTCCTACATGCTCTAATTTTCTCTTCATTACTCTTGCTTCTTTTTATCTTTTAAAATAAACCAACGTTTGCTTTGTTGATCTTTTTATTCCATATTTGGTTGTCATTTCATTATTTTCTGCTCTAACCTTTATTTCTTTCTCTATGCTTACTTTGGCTTTACTTTGATGATCTTTTTAAATGTGTTACTTTGCATGCTTAGATCATTGATTTTTGAAAAGTTTTTCCCTAATGAAAGCAATTAAGGCTTCATATTTCTATGTGCTACTTGGTTGCACTCAACAAGCTGTAGCTTGTCATATTTTGTTGTTCAATTATAAATATTTTTATATTCCTATTATGATTTCTTCTTTGACTATCAGTCATCTAGAGGAATGCTTTTGAATTTCCATCACTGTGTAAGATTGAAGAGCCATATGTTTACAGTTGATTTTAGCATTTGTTGCATTGGGTTCAGCAGACATGTCCAGTTGACACAGTTCTCTGAATTTATTGGATTTTATTTGCACGTGTGTCCTAGTAGTTAGTCATTCTTCAGAATTATTTCTTCTATGCTTGAAAAAATGTGAAGGCTGCAATTGTTGGTTAAATCCTGTGTATATGTCCTTTGGAACAAATTCCTTTATTTTGCCATTCACATCTTCTATTAATATATCAATTAATTTTTGTCTTCTTTCTCTTCCAATTGTTGAGAGACATAATACAGTTTCTTATTATGCTGAAATAAATGGCTGATTTTAGGTCTAGGGCAAGGAAAATATGACATGTACTTGTATCATTGTGTAGTTCCAGGGAGTAAGAAAGTACTCAAAAAACAAGAGGATAGGACCATGTTAATGGGCCAACCTGAAAGAGCTCCCAAAGGCCAAACCAGAATATTCTGAGCAAAAAATGTTAATAGATAATGTGTATTGCATTATAACCCAAAGTATAATGTCAATCTATGTGAATATAAACTGATACAAATAAATCATTGAAAAAAGTAAGCAGAAGAACAAGTCTTATGATGTGCCAAGCACAGGTATGGACATTGCAGATATGTCGATGAAAAAAGTAGAAAGACAATTTTAAAAATAAGTAAATATTATGGACTTCTGGGAGGTGAAAGCTTCTAGGTTGATAAATAAAACTGTAAAGAAGAAAGGGAATGCTGTTGAATTTTTATCAATAAATATATAAGACATCATTTCAAGGTGACTTTTGAGCAAACACAGGGCAGGAGTGGAAGAGCTATGTAAGCATCTAGGGAAAGGGTGTTTCAGGGTTGGAAAACAGAAAATAGAAAAGCTTTGAGGCAAGAGCATGCCTAGGTGTTCAAAGGCAAGCAAGAAAGTTGTAGCTAAAATGACCCAGGGAAAGGGTAGAAGGAGATGAGATTAAAGAAGTATATTAATTTCCTAGGGCTGCCATAGTATACTACCACAAACATTTTTTCATCCAGTTTTTATTGAGATATAATTGACACACAGTTCTGTGTATGTTTAAGATATACAGCATAATGATTTGACTCTCTTACTTTATGACATTATTATCACAATAAGTTTAGTGAATATCCATAAGCTCATATGGATGCAAAACTAAAGAAAATAGGAAATGATTTTTTTGTGTGTGATGAGAACACATAGGACTTACTCTTAACAACTTGCAGATATAATACTCAGCAGTGTTAACTGTATTTGTCATATGGTGCATTACATCATGTTGTAGTGTACTGTAAGTTCTTTACCTTTTGACTGCCTTCATCTAATTCCCCATCCCCTCTTACTCTCTTTCTGGTAACCACAAATCTGACCTATTTTCTGAGTTTGTTTGAAGTAAAATAGATTTACAACACTATGTTAGTTCCTGTTACACAACCCAGTGATTTCTTTCTATACATTTCAAAATGATCTCTATGATAAATATAGTTGTGATATGTCATACAAAGATATTACATATGGATTATATTCTCCACCCTGTACATTTCATACTTGTGATTCATTCATTTTGCAAGTAGAAGTTTGTAACTGTTAATATCCCTAATCTATTTCTTTCTTTCCCACAACCCCCCTCCTCTGGCAGACACTTGTTTGTTCTATTTATCTTTAACTCTGTTTTTGTTTTGTTATATTTGTTTTATGTTTTAGATTCCCTATATAAATGAAGTCATATAATATTTCTTTCTCTGAATCATTCCACTTAGCATAAAATCCACTAGGTCCATCCATGTTATCACAAAGAGCAATATTTCATTATTTTTTTCTGGCTGAGTAATATTCCATTTTATATAGGTATATATCACATCTTTTTATTCATTTATCTAGTGATAGGCACTTAGGTGGCTTTGATATCTTGGATGTCTGTTTCCGGTTAGGCAAGTTTTTGGCTGTTATGTCTTCAGATATGTTCTCTGCCCCTTTCTTTCTCGTCTCCTCCTGGGATTCTTACATTTTGAATGTTAATATTCTTCATATTGTCCTAGAAGTCTTTTCAACTGTCCTCATTTCCTTTTATTATTTTTTTCTATAATGATTTCAGTGATTTCCACTAGTTTTGTCTTTCGGCTCACTGATCTGTTCCTCTGTATCATCTAATCTGCTCTGTATTTTTTAGTCCTAGTTTTTCTTTGTTTTCTAACTGTTTAAATACTTCTTACTGTGAGCATCCATTTTCCCCCTGTATTCTTTGATCATTGCATTTAACTCTTTGTCAGGTAGCTTGATTATCTCCACTTCACTTAGTTCTTCTGAGGTATTATCCTGTAACTTAATTTGGAACATATTCCTCTGTAGTTTCATTTTGCCCAGTTTGCTGTTTTTATTTCTAGGTATTTGATAGGTTGGTTATGTTTCCTGACTTTGGAAAAGTGGCCTTTTATAGATGATGTCATATGTGCCCCTCAATTCACTCCCCTGTTTTTACCAGAGCTGTATACTCTAGGGGTATGCTCTGTTTGAGCTGAGTGAATCCTTCTATTGTGGCAGGCTGACTATTGCATACTGTCTTGTAGGCATGACTGGCCCCTAGTCCTGTTAGATTGTTGCCAGGCCCTGCCTTGTGTGGAGGCTGCCAGCTGCTTGTAAGTAGGGCCAGGTCATAAGGCTAATGGCTTTGGGCCTCCAGGGGTCCCAGGGCTAGTACTGGCCTATTGGTGAGTGGAGCCAGGTTCTAGAGTGGGTGTTTGCTGGGCTGGGAGTTTTAGATCTAATGTCAGACTGCTGGTGGGTGAAGCAAGTTTCAAACATGTCTGGCTGCAAAGTCTGAGGTATCCCAGAGCTGATATAGGCATGTTTATGAGTGGGGGTGCATCCTGGGGCAACTGGCTGAGGGGTCCACAGTATCTTAAAGCTGGTGTAGACCTGCTGGTGGTTGAGGCCAGGCCCGAGGGGGGTCACAGAGCTAGCGCTGGATCATTGGTAGGCTGAGCCAGGTTCCTAGATCTTTGTCTATAGATGCCTTTGGGGGCCCAGGAGCTGAGTTGGTAGAGTCAGTTCCTAACATGGCTGGTGTGTCATCCAGCATGCTCCACAGCTGGTTTTGGACTGCTCATGGATGGGACCTAGAGGGTCATGGGGCTGGTGCACACCCAGTGGTATGTGAGGTTGGGTCCTGGGGTGGTGCCTAGCCAGTGGTGGATGAGGTCAGGTCTTATGTCTAGTACCAGCCACTGCTTACTGGAGCCAGGACCCAGGGCCTTTGGCTGCAGGGCCCTGTATTTTTCGGGTTGGTGCCAGCATATTTATATGTGAGGCTGAGTCCTGGACCTTCTGATGGACAGGCTTGAGTCCTGGGGCATCTATGGCCTGAGGAGTCCTTATGCAGCAAGACTGCTGGCGGGTGGGGCTGTGTCTCTGCTGGGCCCTCTGTTTGGCCTGAAGTGTCCCAGTATTGGTGCTGATAAGCTAATGGGTGGGACTGGGTCCCTGTGTTAACCAGGAGGGAGGATCACAAATGGTACTTGCCAACACCAGTGTCCGTGCTGTAGAAGGAGCTCCTCCAAAAGGCTGTTGTTAGTGTTTGTACCCCCAGGCCCAGCCCCAACTGCCTTCTACTTCTCTGGTGCACTCTGCAAGATCAGCAGGTGAGTCTGACCTAGGTGCCTTTCAGATTACTGCTTCTGCCCCAGACCCCCAGAGTGTGCAAGGTTTTGTTGTTGTTGTGTTGTTCAGTTGCCCAGTCATGTCTGACTCTTTGCCACCCCATGGACTGCAGCATGCCAGGCCTCCCTGTCCCTCACCATCTCCTGGAGTTTACCCAAGTTCATTGCATCAGTGATGCTGTCCAGCCATCTCTTCCTCTGATGCCCTCTTCTCCTGCCCTCAATCTTTCCCAGAGTCAGAGACTTTTCCAATGAGTCATCTGTTCACATCAGATGACCAAAAATACTGGAGCTTCAGCTTCAGCATTAGTCCTTCCAGTGAATATTCAGGGTTGATCTCCCTTAAGATTGACTATGTGTGCCATTTAAGAGCAGTCTCTATTTCCCACAGCCCACTGGGTCTTCCAGAAGTAAGTTATACTGGATTTAAAGCCAAACAATCTGGGAGCTCCTATTCCCAGTGCATGATGCCTGGCTGGAGAGCCCAGTGTGGGTCTCTGACTACTTCTTGGGGAGAGTCTCTTGTAATTATTTCCTCTTTGTGGTGACCCATTGAAGAGTTTGGGGCTTGACTATACTGCTTCTCCACTCCTCTTACCTGTCTCATTGTGGTTCCTTCTTTATATCTTTAGTTGTAGAAGATCTTTTCTGCTAATATTCCAGTTTTTCTCATCAATAGTTTCCTCTGTAAATAGTAATTTTGATGTGCCCCTGGACGGAAGTGAGCTCAGGGTCTTCCTACTCTACCATCTTGACTACTCTCCATCACAAAGTTAATTAAAGAGTGGCTCAAATCAACCTTAATGTATTCTCTCAAAGTTCTGGAGGCTAGAAGTCTGAAATATAGGTGTTGTCAGGTTGATTCCTTCTGGGAGTTCTGAGGGAGTTTGTTTCATGCCTCTCTCCTAGCTTCTGGTGGTTGCTAGCAATTCTAGACATTCCTTAGTTTGCAGATGCATTGATCCAATCTCTTCCTTCTTGGCATTATTTCTCCACCACCCACTACCCCTTGTGTGCCTGTGTTTTTGTTCTTTTTCTCTTCTTATAAGGAAAGTCATTGATTAAGGTCTACCCTAATGCAGTCTAATCTCATCCTAACTAGTTACATCTGCAAAGATTTTATTTCCAAATAAGGTCATATTCTGAAGTTCTAGATGGACTCGATTTGAGGGGAAAAACTGTATAACCCACTCTAAGAAATAACATGGGCCAAAATCATTTTAGTCTCTGTAGGCCATGGTACATGAATATGTCTGAGCTGTGGTGTTGGAGAATACTCTTGAGAGTCCCTTGGACTGCAAGGAAATCAAACTGGTCAATACTAAAGGAAATAAATCCTGAATATTCATTGGAAGTACTGATGCTGAAGCTCCAATACTTTGGCTACCTGATGAAAAGAACCAACTCATTAGAAAAGACTCTGATGTTGGGAGAAAGATCAAAGGCAGAAGGAGAAGGGATGGCAGAGGATTAGATGGTTGTATGGCATCACTGACTCAATGGACATGAGCTTAAGCAAGCTCCAGGAGGTGGTGAATGACAGGGAAGCCTGGTGTGCTGCAGTCCATGGGGTCACAGAGTTGAACACAACTGAGTTACTGAAAAACAAGGCCATAGTAACATGTTTGACTTTTATATCTTGAGGATGTGGAAAGCGTTATATTCTGGATGTTTTCAAAGTAGAACCAACAGAATATTCTAATGAATTGGAGGTGGCATGGGAGAAAAAGAGAGGAGTAAAGATTACTCAAGATGTTTTATTTAATCTTGAGATAAAGTACTTGCCATTGCCTTGAGATAAGAAAAGCTGTGGGGTAGGGCAAGTTTTAGGGGAAACATTGGATAATTCATTTTTGCTATAATTTCAGATGCCAGTTAGATATGGAAAGTAATGTGTCCATTAGGTATCTAACTATATAGGTCTCAGTGCAGTGAGGAAGACTTGGAAAGAGACATAAAACTGAGAGTCATCAACATATAGATAGCAATTTAAATCTATGTGATTGGATGCATTCACCAAAGGGGTGAGGATAGAAAAGAGGCCAGAGATGGAATCTTAGTCTACTTTAACACGATAAGAGATCAGTAAGAATTACCAGAAGGAGCCGCTGGTGAGGGAATATGAAAATCAGAAGAGTGGGGTGTCCTGTTATCCAAGTGAAAAAAGTGTTTTAATGAAGAGGAACTTATCAACTCTGAAATGCTGGGAGAAATATCAGGGGGACCAAACATTAAAGTTAAATTAGCAATGGGGGGACCATTAGTGACCTTCATAAAAGCATATTTAGTAGAATGGTGGGCATGAATGCCAGTTAGGAAAGCCATGAGAAAATACTAGAGAGGAATTTATGAGAATGGAGAACTTGGTAAAAAATGTGGCTATAGAGCAATGGCACAGAAGGCTGAGATCAAGACCATCCCCAAGAAAAAGAAATGCAAAAAGGCAAAACCATTGTCTGAAGAGGCCTTTCAAATAGCTGTGATAAAAAGAGAAGTGAAAGGCAAAGGAGAGAAGTACCCATTTGAATGCAGAGTTCCAAAGAATAGCAAGGAGAGATAAGAAAGCCTTCCTCAGTGATCAGTGCAAATAAATAGAGGAAAACAATAGAATGGGAAAGACTAGAGATCTCTTAAAGAAAATCAGAGATACCAAGGAAACATTTCATGCAAAGAGGGGCTCAATAATGGACAGAAATGGTAGGGACCTAACAGAAGCAGAAGATATTAAGAAGAGGTGGCAAGAATACACAGAACCAGACAAAAAAATCACCATGACCCAGATAACTGTGATGGTGTGATACTCACCTAGAGGCAGACATCCTGGAATGTGAAGTCAAGTGGGCTTTAGGAAGCATCACTATGAACAAAGCTAGTGCAGGTGATGGAATTCCAGTGGAGCTATTTCAGATCCTAAAAGATGATGCTGTGAAAGTGCTGCACTCAATATGGCAGCAAATTTGGAAAACTCAGCAGTGGCTACAGGACTGGAAAAGATCCGTTTTCCTTCCAATACCAAAGAAAGGCAATGCTAAAGAATGCTCAAGCTACTGCACAATTGCACTCATCTTACACTATAGAAAAATAATGCTCAAAGTTCTCCAAGCCACGTTTCAAAAGCAGGTGAACCATGAAATTCCAAATGTTCAAGCTGGTTTTAGAAAAGCCAAAGGAACCAGAGATCAAATTGCCAGCATCCATTTGATCATCAAAAAATAACTTATATGCAGAGTACATCATGAGAAACACTGGGCTGGATGGAGCCAAGCTGAAATCAAGATTGCCGGAAGAAATATCAATAACCTCAGATATGCAGATGACACAGAACTTATGGCAGAAAGTGAAGAAGAACTAAAAAGCCTCTGATGAAAGTAAAAGAGGAGAGTGAAAAAGTTGGCTAGCTCAACATTCAGAAAACTAAGATTATGGCCTCTGGTCCCATCACTTCATAACAAATAGATAACAAAAATAGATAACAAATAGATAACGGAAACAGTGACATTCTTTCTTTCTTTCTTTATTTATTTTTGGTGCCCCCAAATCATTGCAGATGATGACTGCAGCCATAAAATTAATAGACAGCTACTCCTTGGAAGAAAAGTTATGACTGACCTAGATAGCATATTAAAAGGCAGAGACATTACTTTGCCAACAAAAATCCATCTAGTTAAAGCTATGGTTTTTCAGTAGTCATGTATGGATGTGAAAGTTGGACTATAAAGAAAGCTGAGCACTGAAGAATTGATGCTTTTGAACTGTGGTGTAGGAGAAGACTCTTCAGAGTCCCCTGGACTGCAAGGAGATCCAACCAGTCCATCCTAAAGGAGATCAGTCCTGGGTGTTCATTAGAAGGACTGACGTTGAAGCTGAAACTCCAATACTCTGGCCACCTGATGCGAAGAGCTGACTCATTTGAAAAGACTCTTATGCTGGGAAAGAGTGAAAGTGGGAGAGAAGGGGATGACAGAGGATGAGATGGTTGGATGGCATCACTGACTCAGTGGACATAAGTTTGAGTAAACTCCAGGAGTTGGTGAAGGACCAGGAGGCCTGGCATGCTGCAGTCCATGGGGTCACAAAGAGTTGGACACGACTGAGGACTGAACCAACTCATAGAGCAAGGGTTACCAATTGGGACAATTCTTCTCATGGGAAATTTCGTCATGTCTGGAGACATTCTTTGATGTCATAACTGCGGCTGGAGGGTGCTACTCTCAACTTAGTGACAGGAGACAAGAATATTGTTAAACATTTTACAGTGCAGAAGACCATCCTTCACAAAAGCATCCAGATCATTCTCCATTCTTCCTCATGAAAATGTAGCTTTGAAACTATTTCAGCTTTCTCTCATACCTGTTTATGCTATAGTTATCTAATATCCTCTAGGTAATTACCTTTCTTTTCTTTTTTTAATTTTATTTTACTTAACTTTACAGTATTGTATTGGTTTTGCCATACATCAAAATGAATCTGCCACAGGTATACATGTGTTCCCCATCCTGAACCCTCCTCCCTCCTCCCCCTCCCCATACCATCCCTCTAGGTCGTCCCAGTGCACCTTTCATTTTTAGAAAATTTAAACTCTTGATTCACTCTTGCTCCTTGAGCCACTCCCATCTGGATTCTTATTGATTTCAGTATCGACATAGAAAATCCTTCTAATAGTCGTAGCTTCCCTTGAATTTCTTTCCTTCAGTGAGCTTGTTCTCCAGCTCATTACTTCTACAGTCCCTCTCCCTGAAAGTCTTTGTTGTTGCCAGTCACTGCAAGCCCTCCATAAACTGTTTCAAGAAGGCTACTTTTTGACCGTTGTCTTCCATCTTTTCAGCCAATTTACTGTTCGGACTCCATTCATGTGATTTCATGGGATCCTAAATTAGTTTTCTAACACATTTTAATTGTTTCTCATCCACTTCATGTTCTCAGTTTTCTCTTTACCTAGTCAAATCATTCTATACAATTTTTCTTCCTTATTTTGATCTCAATTTTTCTTTCTTTCTTTTTTTTTTTGACTTTGCTAAATAAAACCCAGCCTTCTCTGCCTACTGTTCTCCTGTACTTCTGAAGCTGAATTATCTCACTTGAATTTTGTGACCATAAACTTCAAGAAGATTCTTAGTGTTCCTTGCAATAATTCTACCCTTCCTTACTTTATTAACTCTTCTAACAATTATTTCATATTTTCTCAAACCCCTAAATTCCCCCACCAACCTTTGTTATACTTTCAATAGATGAGCTTTTTCTCTATTTCATGGATAAATGATTCTCAGAATAGAACTTCTTCAGGCTTCTTCTACCATGTCTATCTGCTCACCAACATTTATACTTATATACTTAGATTTTCCCTCTGGTATAAAAACTCAATTTTCCTAATCCCTCAGTCTAAGGTTAGCCTCTTCAGTTAGACACTTGACTCCATTTATTGTCAGTTTCTAATTGTTTTACAGTTTCTCTTTTAGAGGAGCTTTAATTTTGTATCTATTTTCAGATTAAAAAATTATCTTCAGTTTTACTAAGTTTATATTAGATCTATGGTGATACCCTTCAGTAATTCTGGAAAAAGAGTTCTATTATCTCTTGGATCTATGGAAATTATAGATATTATCTATTGTCAAGACATCCTGGGACTTTGGATGATTATTAGAATTTATCCCGTTGTCCTCCATGTCACTTAATGCACTTCAATACTTTTTTCTCTGTGTACAACATTCTATGTAAGACCAGAAACCATAAAACTCCTAGAGGAAAATATAGGCAAAACACTCTCTGACAAACATTCTAAGCAATTTCTTAAAATCTGCCTGCTGCTGCTGCTGCTAAGTCGCTTCAGTTGTGTCCGACTCTGTGCGACCCCATAGATGGCAGCCCACCAGGCTCCCCTGTCCCTGGGATTCTCCAGGCAAGAACACTGGAGTGGGTTGCCATTTCCTTCTCCAATGCATGAAAGTGAAAGTGAAGTCGCTCAGTTGTGTCCAACTCCCAGCGACCCCATGGACTGCAGCCTACCAGGCTCCTCCGTCCTTGGGATTTTCCAGGCAAGAGTACTGGAGTGGGGTGCCATTGCCTTCTCCAAAATCTGCCTCAGATCAGATCAGATCAGTCGCTCAGTCGTGTCCGACTCTTTGTGACCCCATGAACTGCAGCACGCCAGGCCTCCCTATCCATCACCAGCTCTCGGAGGTCACTCAGACTCACATTCATCGAGTCAGTGATGCCATCCAGCCATCTCATCCTCTGTCGTCCCCTTCTCCTCCTGCCCTCAATCCCTCCCAGCATCAGAGTCTTCTCCAATGAGTCAACTCTTCGCATGAGGTGGCCAAAATACTGGAGTTTCAGCTTGGGCATCATTCCTTCCAAAGAAATCCCAGGGCTGATCTCCTTCAGAATGGACCAGTTGGATCTCCTTGCAGTCCAAGGGACTCTCAAGAGTCTTCTCCAACACCACAGTTCAAAAGCATCAATTCTTCGGCGCTCAGCCTTCTTCACAGTCCAGCTCTCACATCCATACATGACCACAGGAAAGACCATAGCCTTGACTAAGCGAACCTTTGTTGGCAAAGTGATGTCTCTGCTTTTGATATGCTATCTAGGTTGGTCATAACTTTCCTTCCAAGGAGTAAGCGTCTTTTAATTTCATGGCTGCAGTCACCATCTGCAGTGATTTTGGAGCCCAGAAAAACAAAGTCTGACACTGTTTCCACTGTTTCCCCATCTATTTCCCATGTAGTGATGGGACCAGATGCCATGATCTTCGTTTTCTGAATGTTGAGCTTTAAGCCAACCTTTTCACTCTCCACTTTCACTTTCATCAAGAGGCTTTTTAGTTCCTCTTCACTTTCTGCCATAAGGGTGGTATCATCTGCATATCTGAGGTTATTGATACTTCTCCCGGCAATCTTGATTCCAGCTTGTGTTTCTTCCAGTCCAGCATTTCTCATGATGTACTCTGCATATAAGTTAAATAAACATGGTGACAATATACAGCCTTGACGTACTCCTTCTCCTATTTGGAACCAGTCTGTTGTTCCATGACCAGTTCTAACTGTTGCTTCCTGACCTGCCTACTGTTCACTAATTTTTTCTTGGCCTGTTTTCTAATCTTATGCATAATTCTTCACTTTAGTTTTAAATTTATTAACATTTTTATTCCTTTTAGAAAAGCATAATGGCCAACTTCTTGCATATTTAAAGTTCTAGACACCCAAAAGGCTGTGTTTTTCTTCGATATCCTAGTAATTTTTGGTGCTTGCTTTTCCTTATGGAGAAGGAAATGGCAACCCACTCCAGTATTCTTGCCTAGAAAATCTCATGGACTGAGGAGCCTGGTAAGCTATAGTCCATGGGGTTGTAAAGAATTGGACATGACTGAGTGACTTCACTTTTCCTTCATATGTGTTCACACTACTCCTAACTTTATCAGAGTCCCTTAATTTCTTGTAGGCTCATTCAATTATTTAAAAAATTTCTTCTGCCCAATCCCACCCTCTTTCAAATTTTAACAAACATTTTCACATGTTATTGTCTGAATGTTTTCAACATCTCTATTCTACCCTAGTGACAGAAATGAAAGTCCCATAAATTTTTTCCAACAGTTAATTTTTAACACC
The DNA here is from genome assembly GCA_935064755.1 of Tragelaphus eurycerus. Classification (NCBI taxonomy): domain Eukaryota; kingdom Metazoa; phylum Chordata; class Mammalia; order Artiodactyla; family Bovidae; genus Tragelaphus; species Tragelaphus eurycerus. The sequence continues at coordinate 11,591,290 of CAKXYN010000047.1, read as the reverse complement.
CTCCCCATTCAATAAGAGAAAAGAAATACTGAAACTGTAAGGCACAGTTCTGCAAGCTGTGGCCCATGGGCCAAATCAAGTCCTTTGTCCATTTTTGTATGGTCTATGAACTAAGAATAATTTTTAACATTCTACAAGAGTGAAAAACAAGTAGTATTTTGTGACATGCAAAAGTTACATACAATTCACGTTTCAGTGCCCATAAATATAGTTTTACTGGAATACATTTAAGCACATTTGCTTATGTGTTGCCTATAGTTGCTTTAACACTACAGTGGCAGAGTTGAGTTGTAACAGATACAGCGTGGCCCTGAAAGCCTAAAATATTTACTACTTGGCCTTTTACAGAGTGTAAAGCACCACGTTTCATGTTTACCCAGTACAAGGAGTTGAGACTTAAAATTGCTAAGAAAGAGTTTCTTTGTAATTCATGAGTATATGTGTTTATTTATTCCAAATTATTTCTTATTCAAACACTCCTCGGTTTCTCTTTGACACTGATGATCAATATTTTCATGATACAAATCACGTTATTTTTAATGCTGTACTCTTCTTGATATACTACTGAGATTACCTTTGCCATATGGTACCCAGCAGAGCTCTGAAGTTTCTAACTATGTTGTTCCTCCCATTTACACTTGCCATTTTTTAAAACAGAAAGTTTCCAAATTCTATAGGGTGTAGGAGTTTTCCATTTACTCTGCAGAAGCATGTTACATGAGGAGGAAATAAAATCTACAGCTGATATGCATTAAAGTGGCTTTCATTATTTCTGGGAGTTAAAAACATTTTGTCAGATAACTTAAAATAGCCTTACTCCTTTGGTAGAAATTGGACTTCCAGCAGCTGATGGGAAAGCTGTTGTCTGGAGGAGGGAATGATCTGATTTGAACAGTTACTGTAAAATATCCCTAGTCATCAGCCTTGTCATAGATGTGCCTGGAATAATCTTCCATAGTATATTTTTAAATCTTTCATTCAGTCTAATGAGGTTTCTAAGTCAGTCTGTGTGGAGAAACTTAAATTAGAGAAATTAAATAACCTCTTTCCACCCCCCCCCACACATTTTGAATTTCCATTAAACAATAACAGTAGTAATTTAATAAGCCATTTCTAGCATAGAGAAGAGACCCTGGAGGGATTCTGAACCACAAATATTTAGTGGGAATGCAATATTCTTCTGTATTTGGGGTTACATGAGAGAATTAAACTGAAATAGGGTTGTTTCTGGATGAGTTGAAGGTAATTAAGCAGTGGGCCAAAGAGCCTCGGAAAGAGGAGTCAAGGACAGGAGGAATTTGCAAGAAGGGTAACAGCATTGCAGACCCAAGCTTTCAGGGAGGTAAACAAAGACATTTCAGAGACAAGCTAGAAAAATAACCAGGTGGCTGTTCACAGCAAGGATGGCAGGTAAAGGTCTTATATGTGATTCTGTTGTGAATATTTTGTATGGGCCAAGATCCAGCTGTTGGCTTTTGCTTTCTGAGTCTGGCTAATTTAAATGAGATTTATTCCTGTCAGTATCATACTGTTTTAGAAAATGCCACAACAAAAAGTAAATTGTAACAAGGTCTCAGGAAAAAGTTAGAACTTTCCTGGTACAACTGGAGAGGGTAGATACAGAGCAGGAATCCTTCTGGCAAAATCCCAGGGACAATTTCCTCTCATTATAAATATCTCTTCCATTTTTTTTAAAACTTAAAATAGCTTCATCTAGACCAGTGGTTCACAATTCTGGTTGTTAGAATCACCTGTGGAATTGACATGTACACACACACACACCCCCCCCGAAGGTCTACCTTAAACCACTTAGGTCTGAATTTCTGGGTGTAGGGGAGATCCAAGCAGCACTGACAGTTTTAAAAGCTCCCTGGGAAATTCTAATGTGCAGCCAGGCTTAAGAACTGTTGACCTACATGGCAGTTTATCCAACTGTGCGACTGTCCTGTGGATCATAGGATGTTTAGGAGCATTCTTGGTCTCTGCACTAGATGCCAGTAGCACTCTCTTCCCCATTAACTTGTGGCAACTGAAGATTTCTCCAGGTATTGTCAAATTCTCCTGAGAGGCAAAATTGACCTCCAGTTGAGAATCATTGATTAAGTCCAAGTGAAACTAGGAATAATCAGATAGGTGCTCTGAAACACATTCCAGTTCCTTTAAGAAGGAGAAGACAACTTACATAAAACATCATAATAAATTCAGTTACACTGAAATTTAGTATAGCCACTATGGAAAACAGCATGGAAATTCTTCAAAAACTTAAAAATAGAATTATCATACAACCCAGCAGTTCCACTTCTGGGTACCTATCTGGAGGAAATGAATTCAAGATCTTGAAGAGATATCTGCACTCTTATGTTCATTGCAGCATTATTCACAAGGGCAAAGGTATAAAAACAATGTAAATATCCACCAATGGATAAATAGATAAAGGAAATGTGGTAAACATGGAATGGAAAATTATTCAGCCATGAGAAAGAAGAAAACCCTGCCATTTGCAACAACATATATGGACCTTGAGGATACTATGCTAAGTAAATAAGTCAGACAGGGAAAGATAAATACTCCATAATCTTAGAAAAGGCAGAAGAACCAGAGATCAAATTGCCAACATCCACTGGATCATCGAAAAAGCAAGAGAGTTTCAGAAAAACATCCATTTCTGCTTTATTGACTATGCCAAAGCCTTTGACTGTGTGGATCACAAGAAACTGTGGAAAATTCTGAAAGAGATGGGAATACCAGACCATACAGAAATCTGTATGCAGGTCAGGAAGCAACAGTTAGAGCTGGACATGGAACAAAAGACTGGTTCCAAATAGGAAAAGGAGTACGTCAAGGCTGTATATTGTCACCATGTTTATTTAACTTATATGCAGAGTACATCATGAGAAATGCTGGACTGGAAGAAACACAAGCTGGAATCAAGATTGCCGGGAGAAGTATCAATAACCTCAGATATGCAGATGATACCACCCTTATGGCAGAAAGTGAAGAAGAACTAAAGAGCCTCTTGATGACAGTGAAAGTGGAGAGTGAAAAAGTTGGCTTAAAACTCAACATTCAGAAAACAAAGATCATGGCATCTCATCCTATAACTTCATGGCAAATAGATGGGGAAAGAGTGGAAACAGTGGCTGACTTTATTTTTCTGGGCTCCAAAATCACTGCAGATGGTGATTACAGCCATGAAATCAAAAGACACTTACTCCTTGGAACGAAAGTTATGACCAACCTATCAGATCAGATCAGATCAGTCGCTCAGTCATGTCCGACTCTTTGCGACCCCATGAACCGCAGCACGCCAGGCCTCCCTGTCCATCACCAGCTCCCGGAGGTCACTCAGACTCACACCCATCAAGTCAGTGATGCCATCCAGCCATCTCATCCTCTGTCGTCCCCTTCTCCTCCTGCCCTCAATCCCTCCCAGCATCAGAATCTTCTCCAATGAGTCAACTCTTCGCATGAGGTGGCCAAAATACTGGAGTTTCAGCTTTAGCATCATTCCTTCCAAAGAAATTCCAGGATTGATCTCCTTCAGAATGGACCGGTTGGATCTTCTTGCAGTCCAAGGGACTCTCAAGAGTCTTCTCCAACACCACAGTTCAAAAGCATCAATTCTTCGGCGCTCAGCCTTCTTCACAGTCCAGCTCTCACATCCATACGTGACCACAGGAAAGACCATAGCCTTGACTAGGCGAACCTTTGTTGGCAAAGTAATGTCTCTGCTTTTGAATATGCTATCTAGGTTGGTCATAACTTTCCTTCCAAGGAGTAAGCGTCTTTTAATTTCATGGCTGCAGTCACCATCTGCAGTGATTTTGGAGCCCAGAAAAATAAATTCTGATACTGTTTCCACTATTTCTCCATCTATTTCCCATGTAGTGATGGGACCAGATGCCATGATCTTCGTTTTCTGAATGTTGAGCTTTAAGCCAACCTTTTCACTCTCCACTTTATACAGCATATTAAAAAGCAGAGACATTACTTTGCCAACAAATGTCTGTCTAGTCAAGGCTATGGTTTTTCCAGTAGTCATGTATGGATGTGAGAGTTGGACTATAAAGAAAGCTGAGCACTGAAGAATAGATGCTTTTGAACTGTGGTATTGGAGAAGACTCTTGAGAGTCCCTTGGATTGCAAGGAGATTCAACCAGTCTATCCTAAAGGAGATCAGTCCTGGGTGTTCGTTGCAAGGACTGATGTTGACGTTGAAACTCCAATACTTTGGCCACCTGATGAGAAGAGCTGACTCGTTTGAAAAGACCCTGATGCTAGGAAAGATTGAAGGCAGGAGAAGAAGGGGATGACAGGTTGAGGTGGTTGGGATGGCATCACTGACTCAATGGACATGGGTTTGGGTGGACTCTGGGAGTTGATGATGGACAGGGAGCCCTGGCTGCAGTTTATGGGATCACAAAGAGTTGGACACCACTGAATGACTGAACTGAACTGAACTTTTTATATGTGGAATCTAAAAAAGTCAGATTTGTAAAGAGGTTTCCATGGGCTGGAAAGTGAGTGAAATGGGGAGATACTGGGCAAATGGTACAAACTTTTCGTTATAAAACGAATTCTGGGGATTTAATACAGAACTTGGGGACTATAATTTACAGTACTATATTATACACTTGATAGTTGCTAAAATAGATTTTAACTGTTATTACCCCCAACACACATACATATAAATGGAAGTTATGTCAGGTGACAGATGTGCTAACTAGCCTCATTGTGGTAATAATTTCACAAATATTATGTGTATTAAATCATCACATTGTACACCTCAAACTACATAACATATGTCAATTCTACCTCAATAAAGCTGGAAAACAATTTAGATACACTGAGTAATATAGACAATATAGGCTCTATATTTTTCTCATATTTTTATATTAGTCTTCAGTAATCTACAAAGATAGCTCCTTCATTCGAAGATAAGCCCTTCAATATTTTAATTAATGTTACATTTTACATCATGCATTCTATTTTACTTACAGTTTTATGTGAATGGTGTTAATATAGAAAAAGAATTCCTGGTTACCTAATCCGTGAGTCAAATGATCAACTGATATACTTTAAAAAGAAAGTTCAGCAGAGAATGTCCAATAAGTGGATGGAAAACAGAATCCCATATTCCACAAGGGTTTTTAGGAAGCAAAATAGGACATGGTGATAATGATGAGTATGTGCCAAATACTGCCCTGAATGCTTTACATGGTTTGTCTTTCTAAAACATTCACAAATAACCCTATGAAGATTAATACCATCTACTGGTAAGAACTATGTTCATATTTACAACCAATTTGCCCTGCTTGGGAGACACTGTGGTATAATGGGAAGAAAACTTAGAAAGACCTGAATTTGAATCCCGATTATATCAATTGTTAGATGTTTGTTCTTGGATCAGTTATACATTTTCGTTCCATTTCCTAGTATTTGAGATGAAAATATCAAGGCTATTATGTGTGATACTTATAAATCATGCATATAAGACACAAATAATAGCTGGCAATGGTTGACATACAACATTAGATTCCTCTGTCTTTCCTTTTTATGAAGTACTGACTATTCTAGATAGAATTTTCTCCTTTAATCCTCACAACATTTGTGTGATTTAAATATTATTACTTTGTTTTACACTTGAAACCAAAATTTCAAAAAATTAAATAACTTGTTTGAAGACCAGCTTTAAGTCACAGGGTCAGACTTTGAACCCAGGCAATCACCTGAGTGAGAAAACTGAGGTGTAAAACTGCCTAATAGGTAGTATCCTTAAGTCCTCTTTAAGCAGCACATGGATACTTTTTATTGTATATTCTATCGCTGATCACTGCTTTCCAGGTGGCTCAGGGGCAAAGAATCTGCCTGCCAAGGCAGGAGACCCAGGTTTCATCCTCTGGGTTGGGAAGATCCCCTGGAGAAGGGAATGGATACCCACTCCAGTTTTCATGCCTAGGAAATACCATGGATAGAGGAATCTGTAGGGCTGTAGTCCATAGGATTGCAAAAGAATCAGATACAACTTCATGACTAAACAACTGCAACTGCTGACCACTACAGGATACTCTAGAGTTCAGTTCAGTTGCTCAGTGGTGTCTGACTCTTTGTGATCCCACAGACTGTAGCTCACCAGGCTTCTCTGTCATCATCAATACCCAGAGGTTACTCAAATGCACATCCATTGAGTCTGTGATGCCATCCAACCATCACATCCTCTGTCTCCCTCTTCTCCTCCTGCCTTCAATCTTTGCTAGCATCAAGATCTTTTCTAGTGAGTCAGTTCTTCCCATCAGGTGGCCAAAGTATTGGAGTTTCAGCTTCAGCATCAGTCCTTCCAATGAATATTCAGGACTGATTTCCTTTAGGATAGACTGGTTGAATCTCCTTGCAGTCCAAGGGAGTCTCAAGAGTCTTCTGCAGTACCACAGTTCAAAAGCATAAATTCTTCAGTACTCAGGTTTCTTTATAGTCCAACTCTCACATCCATACATGATTACTAGAAAAGCCATACCTTTGACTAGACAGATCTTAGTTGGCAAAATAATGTCTGCTTTTTAATATGCTATCTAGGTTGGTCATAACTTTTCTCCTAAGGAGCAAGCATCTTTTCATTTCATAGATTCTGTCACCATTTGCAGTGATTTTGGAGCCAAGAAAAGAAAAAAATGTCTGTCACTGTTTCCACTATTTCCCCATCTATTTGCCATGAAGTGCTGGGAGAAATATCAATAACCTCAGATATGCAGATGACACCACCGTTATGGCAGAAAGTAAAGAGGAACTGAAGAGCTTCTTGATGAAAGTGAAAGTGGAGAGTGGAAAAGTTGGCTTAAATCTCAACATTCAGAAAACGAAGATCATGGCATCTGGTCCCATCACTTTATGGGAAATAGATGGAGAAACAGTGGAAACAGTGTCAGACTTTATTTTTCTGGGCTCCAAAATCACTGCAGATGATGATTGCAGCCGTGAGATTAAAAGACACTTACTCCTTGGAAGGAAAGTTATGACCAACCTAGATAGCATATTCAAAAGCAGAGACATCACTTTGCCAACAAAGGTTCGTCTAGTCAAGGCTATGGTTTTTCCTGTGGTCATGTATGGATGTGAGAGCTGGACTGTGAAGAAGGCTGAGCGCCAAAGAAATTGGTGCTTTTGAACTGTGGTGTTGGATAAGACTCTTGAGAGTCCCTTGGACTGCAAGGAGATCCAACCAGTGCATTCTGAAGGAGATCAGCCCTGGGATTTCTTTGGAAGGAATGATGCTAAAGCTGAAACTCCAATACTTTGGCCACCTCATGCGAAGAGTTGACTCATTGGAGAAGATTCTGATGCTGGGAGGGATTGGGGGCAAGAGGAGAAGGGGACGACAGAGGATGAGATGGCTGGATGGCATCACTGACTCAATGGATGTGAGTCTGAGTGACCTCCGGGAGTTGGTGATGGACAGGGAGGCCTGGCGTGCTGTGATTCATGGGGTCGCAAAGAGTCAGACATGACTGAGCGACTGATCTGATCTGATCTGATGGGACTGGATGCCATGATCTTAGTTTTCTGAATGTTGAGTTTTAAGCCAACTTTTTCATTCTCCTCTTTCACTTTCATCAAGAGGCTCTTTAGTTCTTTTTCACCTTCTGCCATAAGGGTGGTGTCATCTGCATATATGAGGTTATTAATATTTCTCCTGGCAATCTTAATTTCAGCTTGTGCTTCATCCAGCCCGGCATTTTGCATGATGTACTCTTCCTATGAGTTAAATAAACAGGGTGACAGTATGCAGTCTTGATGTACTCATTTCCTGATTTGTAATCAGTCTGTTGTTCCATGTCCAGCTCTAACTGTTGCTTCTTGACCTGTATACACATTTCTCAGGAGGCAGGTCAGGTGGTCTGGTATTCCCATCTCTTTCAGAATTTTCCACAGTTTATTGTGATTCACACAGTCAAAGGCTTTGGCATAGTCAATAAAGCAGAAATAGATGTTTTTCTGGAACTCTCTTGCTTTTTTGATGATCCAGCGGATGTTGGCAATTTGATCTCTGGTTCCTCTACTTTTTCTAAATGCAGCTTGAACATTTGGAAGTTCACGTACTGTTGAAGCCTGGCTTGGAAAATTTTGAGCATTACTTTACTAGCGTGTGGGATAAGTGCAATTGTGCGGTAATTTGAACATTCTTTGGCATTGCGTTTCTTTGGGATTGGAATGAAAACTGACCTTTTCCAGTCCTGTGGCCACTGTGGAGTTTTCTGATTTGCTGGCATATTGAGTACTGCACTTTCACAGCATCATTTTTTAGGATTTGAAATAGCTCAACTGGAATTCCATAACCTCTACTAGCTTTGTTTGTAATGTTGCTTCCTAAGGTCCACTTGACTTCACATTCCAGGATGTCTGGCTCTATGTGAGTGATCACACTATCGTGGTTATCTGGGTCATGATGATCTTTTTGTACAGTTCTTCTGTGTATTCTTGCCACCTCTTAATATCTTCTGCTTCTGTTCGGTCCTTACTATTTCTGTCCTTTATCGAGCCCATCTTTGCATGAAATGTTCCCTTGGTATCTCTAATTGTCTTGAAAAGATCTCTAGTTTTTCACATTCTATTGTTTTCCTCTATTCTTTGCATTGACCACTGAGGAAGGCTTTCTTATCTCTCCTTGCTATTCTTTGGAACTCTGCATTCAAATAGGTGTATCTTTCCTTTTCTCCTTTACAAAAATGAAAATAAGTATAGAATGAAATACACTTAAAATTATATTCTTAATCATTATGGACTCCAAAGATTATCAGGACTGAGGTTTTCTTAGCCTTTTTCTTGACTAATTTTTTAGCTTATTCAGCAGAAATCCTCTAGATGCACATTCCTATAATTTTATTCTTAAGAAGGGTGGAGAGTGCTTTTCAATTTTCTCTCATTTTTCCTTTTACTCCAGAAGATCTCTTTTTGGTTCTCAAAGGAGAGAATAAGTATGAAATTGTGGCAGTTAAGAATAAAATCCATGCCTAAAATCCCACTGTTTCCTAATTTTTGTAAAAGAATTAGTTCAGATTGGTCTACAAGTCTCAGATCAGTGATCAAGTTAATCTGTGTTTTCAGAATAAGTCAGTATGTCTAAAGGGAGAGTGATTTCCAAATAGATAATCATACCTTATTATGATTAGTGTTCATCAATTGGATGTCACAAAACAAAAGTCAAGTTAAAGAGTTTCACAGAAATCCCAAAACAAACCCCAAATGTAACTTGCCAGAAACTGCAGAAAAACAAACTGATTAAAAGGATAAAGGGAAAAGAGAAAAGATGCCATGTTTTCATAGATTCCCTGTACTGTTTTATCAGTTACAATCAGGAAGATTGATAAGATGGTACAGTGATTTTTTTCAATGCCTTGGATGATTCACTCAGTTACCATAGAACTTCCCTGTGCCTTGTTCACTAGGTCCCACTGTAGTGATTATTATATATATCCTTAATTTTCTCACTTTTGCTAGTAGTTTAAATGTCAGTGTAATCCAGGTATTTGATTTACAGAACTGATACATTTTGCCTGCACATTTTGGAAATATTACTATAGAAAATAATTGACAAGGATTAAATTAATGGTAGAATTTAGAATGTACATGGTGATATAATCTTCAAAAGTGTATTAACATAATGAAAGGAATTTTACTAGATTTTTAAGAAGTAAATTTCTCTACATATATCTTTTCAAAGTGAACACAAGAAAAATTAATCATAAGGATAAGACCTGATGGGAGAGAGGTTTATCGATGAGAGAAACAGAGAAGGAATACTTAAGTTTTTAAAAATTTTTATTGCTCAGTTTTTTGTCCACACATTTAGTGGACTTTAGTCGAAAAGACAGTAGAATTATGGGGACATCTTTTTCTTTAAACTTTTCTTTACTAGTAAGTGATAAGTGTGATATTGATACTATTTTAAGACTAAGCATAGGATTTTCAGATATTACAGTTTCATCTGATAAAATCTTGTCTGACCTTTACTTAGATAAATTCATAAAATTAAGTTTAATTTTTTTGTATATATTTATGGAAACAATGAACTATTTTGCAATAACTACCATATTAACTGTAGAAATATTCATGGGGTTATTTGACCCAATAATTACATACACAGTCCTTGCCTCTTTGTCCTAATCTTGTTCTGTTGCAGTTAACTGACGACTTCGTTGAATCATTCTTATTACCTTTATGTTTTGCACTACTGAACCTGGAACTCATGTCACCGATGTGTTAACAGTCTTATCAGCACATCTGCTTTTCTCTGAGAAGAGTAAGCATCACCATTAAATTTGTTATTAGCCCCATGTGTCATGACTTCAAGCTTCAGAATGTCAAACTGAAACCCATACCATTATAATATGGTGAATTCCACAGGTAAATGACTTTCTAATATGAATAGTTAGAAAAATCTATGATAACACTAAGGTATTGTTTTATTCAATTATTTTCCAAAGTCTTTGAGCCTATGAAGCAAGAATGTTTTCACAGTTGCTTAGAAGTGATCTGGCAGTGATATATGAAGGTCAAGAGATGGGGCTTTGGGGTAGACAGACCTTGGCTCTGTTCACCACTTGGTAGCTGCTTAACCTTGAATGATTTATTTAACCTCTCTGAACCTCAGATTCTTCTATAAAATGCAGATAATATTACCTTACTTTATAGTGTTGAACTGAAATTGAATGGGCAATTAATTTAGAGCACTTAGTGTTCAATTATTATTGCTATTAATATTTTCCTTGCTGTACACTTTCCTCATATTTATGAAAACTTAGTTCATACATTGAGGCAGTTTGCCTAAAAGTATAATCTAGATAGCTTAAAGCTCTGATAATGATAATAAAGATAGCTGACATTCACTGTACTCTTTCCAAGCACTTTATTTCATTATATTATTAGATTTTTCACAACATTGGACTTATTCCGGCCAAGATAGGCTAGCAAAGATGAGATTTATCCTTCTGCTTGAACTAACTAAATAAACCAAGACTAGTGTATAACAGTTTTCAAGACATTTTATGCGAAGAGGAGAGAGAACGTTCTCTCTGAGAGATGAAAAACAATTGTAGTGAGCCCTACAATTCCCCTAGCTTACTCACTTGACAATATTTCCTTGCCATGGTACAGGGAGAGGGAAATCGATGTCTACCCCAGGAGACTTCCTGAGCTGAGAAGACAAAGGTGAAAGTGTGAGGAGCTTGAGAAGGCTTGAGTTTACAGAGTAGCTCTAGCAGAGTATCAGAGAAGAGGGAGGTGTACAGAGAACTCTGGAGATCTTCAGAGATTCCCCCTTAAGTATTGAACAGAATAGTAATTAGCACATGCATATGAAGAAACTGAGGCATGGGAGAAAGAATAGCCTGGAAAAATTAAGGGAATGGTAGCTGACACTCATATAAGACCAGCAACAGTGCCTGTTCCCTCTAGCCAGACCTCAAAATTCACGAGGTACTGGAGAAAACACTCAAATATCTCAACCCAGTAGTGAGAAATCATTAACCCTAGTTTAAATGCTGCTCTGGTTCTGCCTGACAAATGTTAAAAGAAAAGCCCAAAAGGATCTAATTGTTTTCACGCACAGTCTGGGCAAACTATAAGAGTAGTTATTGACATAAAAAAATCTTGCACCAGACAAGATAAAATTTACAAAGTCTAGCATCCCCCCCAAAATTAGAAACGTTATAGTAAGAAAGTACCATCCATAATGAGAGAAATTACTTGATTTAAACTGATCAAGAACTGACACAAATGTTAGACTTAACAGAGGTTGATATTAGAGCAGTGTTTCTGATTGCATTCTGTATGTTCAGAAAGCTAGAGAAAAGAATAAACATGTTAAATACAGGTATGAAAGATATTTTAAAATATTCAAATTGAACTTCTATAGATGAAAGCTACAATGTCTGAGATGAAAAGTACACTGGATGGCATTATGGGCGGGACATTGCAGATGAAAATACTAATGAATTTTAAGACACAGAAGAATATATAAAATGAAACACAGAGGGGGAAAAGGAGTAATCATAATAGAAATTATTATTATAACTTCATATACATTATTTTAAGTTTGTGTATATGGAATTCCTGAAAGGGGTGGGGCAGAAAAATATTTGGAGAAATAATTTAAAATTTCCAGTTGTGTAAACCCCAAAATACAAGAAGCTCAATGGGAAGAAATGAGAAAATCTTAGAAATTGCCAGACAACAAGATACATTACGTATACAGAAACACAGATGAGGATTACCATAGATTTCTCATTGCAAACAACACAAGTAAAAAGTGGAGAAACATCTTTAGTATACTGAAAGAAAAATCTGACTACCTAGAGTTCTATGCCCAGTACAAGTATCTTTCAAGAATAATGATGGTGAAAAAAAGACTATTTCACTGTAAGAATATGAAAGAAAGTCCTTCAAGTAGAAGGAAAATGATGCCATATGTTAATACAGAGCTAAGCAAAGGAATATTGTAAACATATTTAAAGAGCAGAAGTTGTCAGAATGAATAAAAAAGCAAGAGCCAACTATATGCTACCCATATAAAATGTACTTTACATATAAAGACACTGATGGATTAAAAGTAAAAAAAGATATCTAATAACAAGAATTACCAAAAAAGCTGAAGTGGCTATATTAAGTTCAGTCAAAATAGATTTTAGAGTAAAGAGTTTTATAATGCTTCTGGTTGTGTATATTGAGGGAGGGAGGTAGAGAAAAAGGGATGGGGGAAGAGAGTGAGAAAGAAATTTCAAGGAATCAGGGTTTGGCAATTCCAAAATTTACAAGGCAGGCTGACAGGCTAGAGACCCAGGGAAGAGTTGGTGTAGTCTTGAATCTGAAGGGAGTCTGAAGGCAGAATTCCTTTTTCTCCTGAGGAATCTGTCTTTCCTCTTAAGGCTTTCAGCTGAACAGATGAAGCTCACTCCCATTATAAATGGTAATCTACTTTATTCAAAGTTTAAACATTAATCATGTCTTAGAAAAATGGCTCAAAGCAATTTCTAGACTGATGTTTGACCAGATAATGGGGTAATTATAGCCTAGTTAAGCTGACATATAAAATTAACCATCACAAGTAGGTAATATTTTTAGATTCATTTTTTAGATGAAATAAACTCAGGCTCAGAAAGATATCTTGCTCATGGACACATGACTGGTAAATAGCAGAACTGAGATTCAAACTGAGGGAGGCTGCCTCTGGAAAATATTCTCTTAATCATTATGTAAACTACTAAATTTAAATGTTGAATTATCTCCTTCTTTGATACAGACTCCATTTGACCAAAATTCTCTTTTAGACGATATATAGACACCTTCACCAAATCTCTGTATAGTATGCGTTTGAGGGCTAACTGGTATAACTTAGATTAAATGTAAGTGAGACCAGATTATTTTATTATGAGGGTTATTAGAGTATGAGTATTTACTTAGCCTATTACAAAATGTGGTCCGTTGGAGAATGGAATGGCAAACCACTTCAGTATTCCTGCCTTGAGAACACCATGAACAGTATCAAAAGGCAAAAATATAGGACACTTAAAAGATGAACTCCCCAGGTTGGTAGGTGCCCAGTATACTACTGGAGATCAGTGGAGAAATAACCCCAGGAAGAATGAAGAGACAGAGCCAAAGCAAAAACAACAGCCAGTTATGGATGTAACTGGTGATGGAAGCAAGGTCTGATGCTGTAAAGAGCAATATTGCATAGGAACATGGAATGTAAGGTCCATGAAACTAGGCAAATTGGAAGTGGTCAAACAGGAGATGGCAAAAGTGAACATTGATATTTTAGGAACCAGGGAACTAAAATGGACTGGAAAGGGTGAATTTAACTCAGATGATCATTATATCTATTACTGTGGGCAGGAATCCCTTAGAAGAAATGGAGTAACCATCATGGTCAACAAAAGAATCCGAAATGCACTACTTGGATGCAGTCTCAAAAATATACAGAATGATCTCTGTTCATTTCCAAGGCAAACCATTCAATATCATGGTAATCCAAGTCTATGCCCCAACTAGTAATGCTGAAGAAGCTGAATTTGAACGGTTCTATGAAGACCTGTTCAAGAAACACCTGGAGTAACAGGCAAATTTGGCCTTGGAATACGGAATGAAGCAGGGCAAAGACTAATAGAGTTTTGCCAAGAAAATGCACTGGTCATAGCAAATACCCTCTTCCAACAACACAAGAGAAGACTCTATACATGGACATCACCAGATGGTCAACACTGAAATCAGATCGATTATATTCTTTGCAGCCAAAGATGGAGAAGCTCTATACAATCAGCAAAAATAAGACCAGGAGCTGACTGTGGCTCAGACCATGAACTCCTTATTGCCAAATTCAGACTGAAATTGAAGAAAGTAGAGAAAACTACTAGACCATTCAGGTATGACCTAAATCAAATCCCTTATGATTATACAGTGGAAGTGAGAAATAGATTTAAGGGCCTAGATCTGATAGATAGAGTGCCTGATGAACTATGGAATGAGGTTCGTGACATTGTACAGGAGACAGGGATCAAGACCATCCCCATGGAAAAGAAATGCAAAAAAGCAAAATGGCTGTCTGGGGAGGCCTTACAAATAGCTGTGAAAAGAAGAGAAGCGAAAAGCAAAGGAGAAAAGGAAAGATATAAACATCTGAATGCAGAGTTCCAAAGAATAGCAAGAAGAGATAAGAAAGCCTTCTTCAGTGATCAATGCAAAGAAATAGAGGAAAACAACAGAATGGGAAAGACTAGGGATCTCTTCAAGAAAATCAGAGATACCAAAGGAACATTTCATGCAAAGATGGGCACGATAAAGGACAGAAATGGTGTGGACCTAACAGAAGCAGAAGATATTAAGAAGAGGTGGCAAGAATACACAGAAGAACTGTACAAAAAAGAGCTTCAAGACCCAGATAATCATGATGATGTGATCACTGACCTAGAGCCAGACATCTTGGAATGTGAAGTCAAATGGGCCTTAGAAAGCATCACTACAAACAAAGCTAGTGGAGGTGATGGAATTCCAGTGGAGCTATTCCAAATCCTGAATGATGATGCTGTGAAAGTGCTACACTCAATATGCCAGCAAATTTGGAAAACTCAGCAGTGGCCACAAGATTGGAAAAGGTCAGTTTTCATCCCAATCCCAAAGAAAGGCAATGCCAAGGAGTGCTCAAACTACCGCACAATTGCACTCATCTCACACGCTAGTAAAGTAATGCTCAAAATTCTCCAAGCCAGGCTTCAGCAATATGTGAACCGTGAACTTCCTGACGTTCAAGCTGGTTTTAGAAAAGGCAGAGGAACCAGAGATCAAATTGCCAACATCCGCTGGATCATGGAAAAAGCAAGAGAGTTCCAGAAAAACATCTATTTCTGCTTTATTGACTATGCCAAAGCCTTTGACTGTGTGGATCACAATAAACTATGGAAAATTCTGAAAGAGATGGGAATACCAGACCACCTGATCTGCCTCTTAAGAAATCTGTATGCAGGTCAGGAAGCAACAGTTAGAACTGGTCATGGAACAACAGACTGGTTCCAAATAGGAAAAGGAGTACGTCAAGGCTGTATATTGTCACCATGTTTATTTAACTTATATGCAGAGTACATCATGAGAAATGCTGGACTGGAAGAAACACAAGTTGGAATCAAGATTGCCGGGAGAAATATCAATAACCTCAGATATGCAGATGACACCACCCTTATGGCAGAAAGTGAAGAGGGGCTAAAAAGCCTCTTGATGAAAGTGAAAGTGGAGAGTGAAAAGGTTGGCTTAAAGCTCAACATTCAGAAAACGAAGATCATGGCATCTGGTCCCATCACTGCATGGGAAATAGATGGGGAAACAGTGGAAACAGTGTCAGACTTTGTTTTTCTGGGCTCCAAGATCACTGCAGATGGTGACTGCAGCCATGAAATTAAAAGACGCTTACTCCTTGGAAGGAAAGTTATGACCAACCTAGATAGCATATTCAAAAGCAGAGACATTACCAACAAAGGTTCGCCTAGTCAAGGCTATGGTCTTTCCTGTGGTCATGTATGGATGTGAGAGCTGGACTGTGAAGAAGGCTGAGCGCCGAAGAATTGATGCTTTTGAACTGTGGTGTTGGAGAAGACTCTTGAGAGTCCCTTGGACTGCAAGAAGATCCAACCAGTCCATTCTGAAGGAGATCAATCCTGGAATTTCTTTAGAAGGAATGATGCTAAAGCTGAAACTCCAGTATTTTGGCCACCTCATGCGAAGAGTTGACTCATTGGAGAAGACTCTGATGCTGGGAGGGATTGAGGGCAGGAGGAGAAGGGGACGACAGAGGATGAGATGGCTGGATGGCATCACTGACTCGATGGATGCGAGTCTGAGTGACCTCCGGGAGCTGGTGATGGACAGGGAGGCCTGGCGTGCTGCGGTTCATGGGGTCGCAAAGAGTCGGACACGACTGAGCGACTGATCTGATCTGATGAAGACCTACAGACCTTTTAGAACTAACACCCCCAAAAGATGTCCTTTTCATTATAGGGGACTGGAATGCAAAAGTAGGAAGTCAAGAAACACCTGGAGTAACAGGCAAATTTGGCCTTGGAATACAAAACGAAGCAGGTCAAAGGCTAACAGAGTTCTGCAAAGAGAATGCACTGGTCATAGCAAACACCCTCTTCCAACAACACAAGACTCTACCCATGGACATCACCAGATGGTCAACACTGAAATCATACTGATTATATTCTTTGCAGCCAAAGACAGAGAAGCTGTATACAGTCAGCAAAAACAAGACTGGGAGCTGACTGTGGCTCAGATCATGAACTCCTTATTGCCAAATTCAGGCTTAAATTGAAGAAAGTAGGGAAAATCATTAGATCACTTAGGTATGACCTAAATCAAATCCCTAATGATAACACAGTGGAAGTGAGAAATAGATTTACGGGACTAGATCTGATAGACAGAGTGCCTAATGAACTATGGATGGAGGTTTGTGACACTGTAAAGGAGACAGGGATCAAGATCATCCCCCCAGAAAAAGAAATGCAAAAAGGCAAAATGGCTGTTTGAGGAGGCCTTACAAATAGCTGTGAAAAAAAGAGAAGCAAAAAACAAAGGAAAAAAGGAAAGATATACCCATTTGAATGCAGAGTTCCAAAGAATAGCAAGGAGAGAGAAGAAAGCTTTCCTCAGTGATCAGTTCAAAGAAATAGAGTAAAATAATAGAATGGGAAAAACTAGAGATCTCTTCAAGAAAATTAGAGATACCAAGGGAACATTTCATGCAAAGAGGGGCTCAATAATGGACAGAAATGGTAGGGACCTAACAGAAGCAGAAGATATTAAAAAGAGATGGCAAGAATACACAGAGGAACTGTACAAAAAAAAGATCTTCATGACCCAGATAATCTCGATAGTGTGATAACTGACCTAGAGCCAGACATCCTGGAATGTGAAGTCAAGTGGGCCTTAGGAAGCATCACTAAGAACAAAAGTAGAGGAGGTGATGGAATTCCAGTTAAGCTTTCAAATCCTAAAAGATGATGCTGTGAAAGTGCTACACTCAATATACCAGCAAATTTGGAAAACTCAGCAGTGGCCACAGGACTGGAAAAGGTCCATTTTCCTTCCAATTCCTAAGAAAGACACTGCCAAAGAATGCTCAAACTACCGCACAATTGCACTCATCTCACAGGCTAGAAAAGTAATGCTCAAAATTCTCCAAGCCAGGCTTCAACAGTATGTAAACTGTGAACTTCCAGATATTCAAGCTGGATTTCGAAAAGGCAGAGGAACCAGAGATCATATTGCCAACATCCATTGGATTGTTGAAAAAGCAATAGAGTTCCAGAAAAACATCTATTTCTGCTTTATTGACTATGCCAAAGCCCTTGACTATGGATCACAGTAAACTGTGGACAATTCTGAAAGAGATGGGAGTACCAGACCACCTGACCTGCCTCTTGAGAAACCTATATGCAGATCAGGAAGCAACAGTTAGAACTGGACATGGAACAACCGACTGGTTCCATATAGGAAAAGGAGTACGTCAGATCTATATATCATCACTGTGTTTATTTAATGTATGTGCAGCTTACATCATGAGAAATGCTGGACTGGATGAAGCACAAGCTGGAATCAAGATTGCTGGGAGAAATATTGATAACCTCAGATATGCAGATGACACCACCCTTATGGCAGAAAGTGAAGAACTAAAGAGCCTCTTGATGAAATTGAAAGAGGAGAGTGAAAAAGTTGGCTTAAAGCTCAACATTCAGAAAACAAAGATCATGGCATCTGGTCCCATCATTTCATGGCAAATAGATGGAGAAACAGTGGAAACAGTGGCAGACTATTTTTTTTTTTTTGGGCTCCAAAATCACTGCAGATCATGACCACAGCCATTAAATTAAAAAATGCTTACTTCCTGGAAGGGAAATTATGACCAATGTAGACAGCATATTAAGAAGCAGAGACATTACTTTGCCAACAAAGGTCCATCTCATCAGGCTATGTTTTTTCCAGTAGTCATATATGGATGTAAGAGTTGGACTATAAAGAAAGCTGAGCACTGAAGCATTGATGCTTTTGAATTGTGGTGTTGCAGAAGACTGTTGAGAGTCTCTTGGACTGCAAGCAGATCCAACCAGTCCGTGCTAAAGGAGATCAGTCCTGGGTGTTCATTGGAAGGACTGATGCTGAAGCTGAAACTCCAGTACTTTGGCCACCTGATGTGAAGAACTGACTCATTTGAAAAGACTTTGATTCTGGGAAATATTCAAGGTGAGAGGAGAAGGGGACGACAGACGATGAGATGGTTGGATGGCATCATCAATTCAATGGACATGAGTTTGAGTAAACTCTGGGAGTTGGTGATGGCCTTGCATGGTTCAATACATGGGGTCATAAAGAGTTGGACAGGACTGAGCAACTGAACTGAACTGATAGATAAGTGCATCATGAACATGAAATCCTTGTGATAAAGCTATCTTACATTCATTATGCATCTATTATGAACAGACACATTTTGCATGTGTTATATTATTTCATCATAGAACATAGCAAGTTATCTATAAACTTTATTTTTATTATAACATTCCATTATAACATTAGGTACTGTATGTTTTGCATAAATGGTCATGTTATTTAAGAAAAGTATTCCTTTTGGCATTGCATTGAAAGGTTTCTCTTGTATTTATTTTATTAATAAAATTGTATATAGTTAATGTGTATAGCATGGTGATTGTGTGTGTGTGCATATACACATAATTAGATCAATACTATAGCCAAGCTAATTAATATATCGTATCTTTACATAGTTACTGACGTTGTTGTGGTTGTTTGTTTCTTGGGAACTCGAACATCTGAAATCTATTCTCTTAGCCAATTTCCAATATTCAGTATGGTGTTATTAACTATAGTCATGCTGTAAATTAGACCTCTAGATTACATTAGATCATATTCATCTTATATGACTAAGTTTGTACCCTTTGAACAACATGTCCCTATTTTCCCCACCTCTGCGCCACTGGTACTCACTGTACTACTACTCTCTGCTTTCATGTATTCAAATTTTTTAGATTTCACATATAAGTGAGATTATTCAGTTTTTTTTTTCTTCTGTGTCTGGGTTATTTAGCTTGCACAATGTCCTCTAGGTTCACCCATGTTGTTGTAAATGGCAGAATGTCCTTAAATGATAAATAATATTTCATTGATATATATAACACACACATATATATGTATGTATAATTTCACAATTTCTTTACTCATTTGTCTGTTGATAGACTCTTACCTTATGTGTTTTGTTTGATTTTCTTTGTATTTATTTGAGCAGTAAATACTAAAAGATTTTCAGACATACTTTACAACAGTCTGCTTTACAAGACTATAATTTTGTTTTTCTCTCAACCACAGTTGTTGAGGTTTTATTATATGATGTGGAATTCATGGAGTTTGATCAGCATAATGTGTTTTTATATCTTTTATGGCATTGGGTCCCAAATAGCGAAACAGAAAAATTCCCGAGCTAATTTTTGCAAGGAAAATGTTTAATAGTGAGTTATATATGAGAAATTGTAGAAATCTTTTTTTCTTCTCAATAAGTTACCCATCTTAAGCTCAAAGCCAAACCTGAAAAATCTCTTCCTGACAAAAAGAAGTGGAACAACTTGTGTGCCTCACACCACAGAGCAGAATACTGTTTCTGCAGAATACAGGCAGCTAGCCAGAGAATAAAGAAAGATGGAAAGGAATCTGTTCAGCTTTATAAGAGAAGAAAGCAGAAATAATTTCTTCAGGAAGAGTAATTAGTTGTAGACATTTATTAGATGGCACTGGGAGGTTTATAAGGACTCTTAAAGTTATCAGATAGAGAATGAGCCTGAGGACTTTCTGTAATTATTAATGAGTATCTGATGCAAGCACTCAGTCATCCATTACTCAGTCATCCTATCGTAGGATGAATCTATAATGGGGCAGAACACAAAGATGAGAATCTGCTGAAAGTGAATGAAGGGGCAAAATCCAAAGGAGACAGAATAGAACACGTTGCCTTAGCTAACCAAGTAAGAGTTGTTTGAGCTCATTAAGTAAATTGTACAAGTTAACCCCTTCTGTTTATTTAAGTGTTCGTCGCTCAGTCATATCTGAATATTTGCAACCTCACAGACTATAACCCGCCAAGCTTCTCTGCCCATGGAATTCTTCAGGCAAGAATACTGAAGTGGGTTGCCATTCCCTTCTCCAGGGGATCTTCCCAACCCAGGGACTGAAACCAGGTTCTCTTGCGTTGCAGGAGATTTACCATCTCCTTTGGATTGGTAAAGGCGAATTCTTTACCATCTGAGCCACCAGGGAAGCTCATTCATCACATGTTTTCTGAGCATCAGCTCTGTGCCATCCCCGGACTAGGTGCTGGAGAGAAAAATAGAGCAAAGCAGATACAATTCTTCCCTTTTTGGAGACTGCAGGAAGTAGCTTAATAAAATAATCATAATATAAGTGTGAAACCACAACTGTAAAAAGCCCTCTCATTCTTGGTCTTTCTTTCATGCTGTCTGTCATTTCTGCCAGGGAATATGTTTCCCTCAGCGATCTGTTTGATTAACTTTCCTTACTCACTTCAAGTGCTTGCTTAAATGGCTTGTGAACGAAGGCTACCCTGGTCATCTGATTAATTTTACAGCTTCTACTGGCCTTGCTGCATTGGCCATATGCCCTACATTTTTTTCCTCTCGTAGGATTCATTATCTTGTAAGACACTGTGTACTTTCCTAATTTGCATGTTTCTTGGTACTGTCTCCATATCAAAAATAAACTTCTTGAAGGCAGAGACCTCTGTTTGTTTTGATAATTAGGTTCATATCACAGGTACTTGGAACATTACCTGACACATCATAAGTGCTCCATATTTGTTTATACACACACACACACACACACACACACACACACACATACATATTTATTTGACTGCTTTGGGTCTTAGTTGAAGCCTGCAGGATCTTTGTTGGGTCATGTGGGATCTTTGGTTGGGACACACAGACTCTCTAGTTGTGACATATGGGTTCAGTAGCTGCAGCTCACTGGCTCCAGAGTGTGTGAGCTTCAGTAGTTGCGAGACATGGGCTCAGTTACTCTGTGGC
The DNA here is from genome assembly GCA_935064755.1 of Tragelaphus eurycerus. Lineage (NCBI taxonomy): Eukaryota > Metazoa > Chordata > Mammalia > Artiodactyla > Bovidae > Tragelaphus > Tragelaphus eurycerus. Next base: position 11,569,649 of record CAKXYN010000047.1, on the reverse strand, counting down.
GTGGGGGATCTTAGTTCCCTGACCAGGGAGCAAACATGAGTCCACTGCATGCAAGGAGGATTCTTAGCCACTAGTTCCTCAGTATTTGTTTAAATAAGTGAATAAATGAGGCTCTGAGAATGTATCACATCATCTTATAGTAGTTAGAGTGCTTATAAATTAGTATACCTGACTTAACTCCATCATAAAATATATACTGTTTTAATATAATTCACTCAGATTTTTCAGTTTTCTCAATTGATTTCTTCATGAAATCCCAAGAATTATTTTTTAAAAAAGGTAAGCCCTCTCACTCTTCATTTCAATTCTGATACTCGGCTTGTACCAATCAGAAAAGTACTTTCTCTGCAGAATATTGCTTTAATGTGATTTTATCATTATCTGATTTGCTGTGCTGTGCTTAGTCACTCAATTGTGTTCGACTCTTTGAGACCTCATGGACTGCAGACCTCCAGGCTCCGCTGTCCATGGGGATTCTCCAGGCAAGAATACTGGAGTGGGTTGCCATGCCCTCCTCCAAGGGATCTTCCCAACCTGGTGATCAAACCCAGGTCTCCCACATGGCAGGTGGGTTCTTTACCAACTGAGCTACGAGGGAAGCCGTAGCTAGACATGTGTGACATGGGTTAGTATCCATTGTGTTCATAGTTTATCACAAAACTTCCTTGGCCTCTGATTTCTCAAATCTTTTCTGTTCTTACTCTTTTAATGTGTGTCATTTTATTGCAGTGCTTATTTATTTGATCTTCTCCATGAATATTTTAATAAATATTGTAATTTGTTTGCAGAAAATTTCCATGGTTTAGAGAGAACATTTGACATCATATTTGTCTTGGAGAATTTAGGTTACATGGGCTCAAGTCCTGCAAGGGATCTTTAGCCTATGGTTAAGCATTGATTATGTGCCAGAATCTGTGGATTTAAAAATGAGAGGATGTAGAGGATCTTCAAGGAGTTGCTTGGTTCTATTATCCTTGGAATTGAGCTATTAGAGATGGTTCACTGCAGCCTAAATTCTGGGCCAATCATGTGTAAGTACTGTCATAATTTAAGGAGGCTGGGTAGAGCTAAAAATTTCCCTGTTAATGGTATGTTATTTCCCCTCTCTCTTTCTTGTAGCCCCTTCGGGACTTACCAGAAGTCTGTAGAAATCAAGTCTATGTGTAACTGGCTATCTTTATGCACAAATCTAGGGTTCATGGACATGGATTTCATTAGAAATCTGTGTTCTACACAGTCAGGCATTTAATAAGGCTGTCTTCTAGTCTTAGATGCAAGTAGAATTGTAATTGTTCTAAGAAGCTTGTAAATGTCATGTCATCCTGAAGTATGCCACCCGAGTGGTCCAGCATGTTTAGAAAAATGAAACTATGGGTGAGAGGAATGAAGGATGAGGCTGGAGAGTTAATGAGGGGCCAGCTTATAGGAGAACATTATTCTACTCGGAGAAGTTTTAGCTTCATCCTGAAAGCAGAAGGTTCCTATTTAAGTGTTTTATTTTTTTTAAGTTAGAGGAATGGTATAATCTATGGATGTAGTGTGACAATTGAATTGGTAGGGTGGCAGGATGAGATGCAGAATAATCTACTTGAGGAATGATGGTGACCTGAATTAGAAAAAGGGCAATGGAAAAGGAAGAAGGATAGAGATGGCTTTGAGGTAGGTGTGCAGAGAAACTGGAAAGGGAAAAAAAGATGAAACCCATATTTCTGGCTTGAGTATATGAGTGTTACTCTTGGGACAAGTAGCTCTTTTGGATAGAACATGAAAAATTAATCTATGAACTTACTCAGTTTAGCTATCTGTGGACCATCAAAATATCATCTGTTTAAACAATGAGGTATGTGTTTCTGGTGCTCAAGAGAGGTACTGGAATGGAGATCAAGATTTGGTATTTATTAGTACATAGATGTTTCTTGAAACTGTAGCTGTAGAAAAGATTTACCAGGGAGAGAGTGTAGAGGGAGGAGAAAAGAGAGCCAGTACTATGATTTACTATTACAGGGATATATGGAGAGTAGAATTCTGTAAGTGATATTGAGATGGAATTGTCAGAGAGTAAGAAGAAAATCATGTTCACAAGCAATGGACCCATTAGAGCTTCCATCATCTAAATGGGTCTTGTAAGTTCCCAAGGACAAGAGCAGAGTGTAGAGGAAGACAGTTATTGCCAAGGTCCTAAATGAAGAAGGAGAAGGACCAGGTGGTAGTAGATGACTGTGATCGATGGTGACTAGGTAGGGAGAGTGTGACTGAATAACTAAGTGGTCCTTGCCACACAGCAATAAGAACAAAGAGTTTGGGGTGTGAGGGAATGAGAAACTTTCCTTTAAGAAGTATTCAGGAAAAACAAGATTTTGAGAGGAATTCTATAGATGGAATCTTTGTGTCTTCCCCCAAATTCATGTTGATATCTAATCCTCAATATGATGGTACTAAAGCAATTATGAGGTCATGAGAGTGATTCCCTTACAAATGGGGTTAATCTCCTCATAAAAGAAATGCCAGAGGGCTCTCTCATCTCCTATGCTGTGTGAGACACAGCAAGAAGTAGGCTGTCTATGAATTAGGAAGAAGGTCCCTACAGTACACTGAATCTGCCAGCCCTTAATCTTTGACTTCTCAGCCTCCAGAACTGTGATAATTAAGTTTCTGTTGTTTATAAGCCACACATTTATGATATTCTATTATAGCAGCTTGAAATGGCTTAGGCCAATTTAAGTGAAGGCATGAGAGGGAGGAAGGAAAAGTTAAAAGATTGTGAATATAGAGGGATTTTGTATAACTCAGGACTTAGGATTCTAGAGGGCACAGGGGAGAAATAGATGGTATATTAAAGGGAAAGCATCACAGAGTATTAGGGGTGGTGACATGGTCAGTCAGTTCAGTCGCTTAGTCATGTCCGACTCCTCGTGACCCAATGGACTGCAGTGCACCAGCCTCCCTGTCCATCACCAACTCCCGGAGTTTACTCAAACTCATGTCCATTGAGCTGGTGATGCCATCCAACCATCTCATCCTATGTTGTCCCCTTCTTCTCCTTCCCTCAATCTTTCCCAGCATCAGGGTGTTTTCAAATGAGTCAGCTCTTCGTATCAGGTGGCCAAAGTATTGGAGTTTCAGCTTCAACATCAGTCCTTCCAGTGAACATTCCTTTAGGATGGATTGGTTGGATCTCCTTGCAGTCCAAGGAACTCTCAAGAGTCTTCTCCAACACCACAGTTCAAAAGCATCAATTCTTTGGTGCTCAGCTTTCTTTATAGTCCAACTCTCACATCCATACTTGACTACTGGAAAAACCATAGCTTTGACTAGACATACCTTTGTTGGCAAAGTAATGTCTCTGCTTTTCAATATGCTATCTAGGTTGGTCATAACTTTTCTTCCAAGGAGTAAGTGTCTTTTAATTTCATGGCTGTGGTCACCATCTGCAGTGATTTTGCAGCCCCCCAAAATAAAGTCTGTCACTGTTTCCCCATCTATTTCCCATGAAGTGATGGGATTGGATGCCATGATTTTAGTTTTCTGAAAGTTGAGTTTTAATCCAACTTTTTCACTCTCCTCTTTTACTTTCATCAAGAGGCTTTTTAGTTCTTTTTCACTTTCTGCCATAAGGGTGGTGTCATCTGCATATCTGAATTTATTGATATTTCTCCTGGCAAACTTGATTCCAGCTTGTGCTTTATCCAGCCCAGCATTTTGCATGATATACTCTGCCTATGGATTAAATAAGCACGGTGACAATATGAAGCCTTGAAATATTCCTTTCCCAATTTGGAACCAGTTTGTTGTTCCATGTCCAGTTCTAACTGTTGCTTCTTGACCTGCATACAGATTTCTCAGAAGGCATGTCTGGTGGTTTGGTATTCCCATCTCTTGAAGAATTTTCCACAGTTTATTGTGATCCACACAGTCAAATGTTTTGGCATAATCAATAAAGCAGAAGTAGATGTTTTTCTGGAACTCTCTCGGTTTTTCGATGATCCAACAGATGTTGGCAATTTGATCTCTGGTTCCTCTGCCTTTTCTAAATGCAGCTTGAACATCTGGAAGTTCATGGTTCATGTACTGTTGAAGCCTGGCTTGGAGAACTTTGAGTATTACTTCACTAGTTTGTGAGATGAGTGCTATTGTGTGGTAGTTTGAACATTCTTTGTCATTGCCTTTCTTTGGGATTGGAATGAAAACTGACCTTTTCCAGCCCTGAGGCCACTCCTGAGTTTTCCAAATTTGCTGGCATTTTGAGTGTAGCACTTTCACAGCATCATCCTTCAGGATTTGAAATAGCTCAACTGAAGTTCCATCATCTCCACTAGCTTTATTTGTAGTGATGCTTCCTAAGGCCCACTTGACTTCGCACACCAGGATGTCTGGCTTTATTCCAGTGATCACATCATCGTGATTATCTGGGTCCTGAAGATCTTTTTGTATAGTTCTTCTGTGTATTCTTGACACATCTTAATATCTTTTGCTTCTGTTAGGTCCATATCATTTCTGTCCTTTTTTGGTGCCCATTTTTGCATGAAATGTTCCCTTGGCATCTGTTATTTTCTTGAAGAAATCTCTAGTCTTTCCCATTCTGTTGTTTTCCTCTATTTATTTGAACTGATCACTGAGGAAAGCTTTCTTATCTCTCTTTGCTATTCTTTGGAACTCTGCATTCAATGGGTATATCTTTCCTTTGCTCCTTTGCCTTTCATTTCTCTTTTCACAGCTATTTATAAGGCCTCTTCAGACAGCCATTTTTCCATTTTGCCTTTTTGCATTTCTTTTTATTGAGGATGGTCTTGATCCCTGTCTCCTGTACAATGTCACAAATTTATGTCCTAAGGACAGTGTTCTTCAGGCACTCTATCAGATCTAATACCTTGAATCTGTTTTTCACTTCCAGTGTATAATCATAAGGGATTTGATTTAGGTCATACATGAATGGTCTAGTGGTTTCCCTACTTTCTTCAGTTTAAGTCTGAACTTGGCAATAAGGAGTTCATGATCTGAGCCACAGTCAGCTCCCAGTCATTTTTTTGCTGACTGTATAGAGCTTCTCCATTTGGCTACAAAGAATATAATCCACCTGATTTGGGTATTGACCATCTTGTGATGTCCATGTGTAAGATCTTCTCTTGTGTTGTTGGAAGAGGGTATTTGCTATGACCAGTGCATTCTTTTAGCAAAACTCTATTACGGTAAATGATAACAAACAGGAAGGCTTTCCTTGGCCGCTGCCTACAGCTAGCAGGGATTTGAAATGGACGGGTTTAACTTTAGTGAAGTTGCTATATAATCAGTCTTCATTCTATCTACCCTTTATGTGCCGGGAGTTCTTAGGTTTCTTTAGAGTCATCTTTGGCCATCAGAATACTAGTTTTTGGTAGGTGAGTAGATTTTCAAGCTGAATGAATGACCCAAGGTCTGCTGTAATGGTAAGTATATGTGAGTTGCCCAGATTTCTGCAAAGGGACCAAGCTTGTTGAGTTCAGTGTGCTAACCTTTGTAGTATGTGGAACACCCCCACTCTCATTTTCAGATCACAATTTGAGATCTGAAGACTTCTTTGTCCCTTAAGTCATTATTATATGCTCCTTTTTAAATGTTCCTATAGCATTATATAAGTTCCTGATCATAGTACTGGCCAAACATATTATTGCCAGTTTATATAATCTATATCCTACATTAAACTATACTCTTTAAAGGACAAACATTTCTGTTCTGCTCACCTGTTTCCAGAAACTGGCATAGTGAGTGAAATATTCCCCTCTGCCCACACACACACAGTATGTAAATGGGGCTAATATATCCTGTAGATATTTTATCTCTGTCTGAGGAAGTGGTATGTGCCTGTCCTCAAGGGAGGTGTTCTACATTAAGGTGAAGTTTTTATACCCTTAGTGCCTAGAGGAATGTATGGAACAGAGCAACTGAGTTGCTTGTCATCAGCTCACATGGATCATGGCCAAAAGAGGGCAGCAGAGAGTCACAGAGAAGAGGCGGTTTGCCTTGGTGTAGAGATTGGGCGTAAGATATTACAAAATCAGGAGAGAAGAGTTTTGGGTGCCTGAGATAGAGTGGTACGCTTTACAACAGCTAATACTAGAGGGGTATGTTTAGCAAGCAGAGAGTTGGGAAATCCCTAGATCGAAGTGAAGTGAAGCTCAGTTGTGTCTGACTCTTTGCAACCCTATGGACTATACTTGCTTCGTTTGTAGAATCCTCTTGGTCAAGATGATATTTAAAAGAAAACTAAAATCTCAAAACCAAGGATTGAAGCAGGAAGTAGTAAGGTATTTTCCTCTTGGTTTGGAGGTAATTTGTAATCATTGTGTTTTTAATGACAAGAACATCCTTTGAAGCCCAGGTCAAGCCTCCACTCTGTTTCTTATGTGACAAATAGAGGAGTTTGACCCTAAAAGTGTGGCCTGTTAGTTACAGGAAGGAGGGGTGAAGGGGCAAGGAAACTTACCCAAGTGAAGGGAAACCACAGATGTACAAGAGATGCTTCAAGTAATTGCTGGAAGGTCTGCATCTTATAGGCAGAATAGGACCATCTGTTCTGAGTGATCCAAAAGGAGAAAAACTGGGACTAATGAGTAGATATGACAGAGAGAAGGCTCTCAATTCAAAACTAGAACTGCCTTCTCTCTGAGCCTTATCTCATGCCACTCTCCCCTAGTCTGCCATGCTGGAGCCACCCTGGCTTCCTTTCAGTTCCTAACACCTACTGAGAGTTTGCTGCTGCTTCACTACTAGCTGCTGCTGCTGCTAAGTCGTGTCAGTCGGGTCAGACTCTGTGCGACCCCACAGACGGCAGCCCACCAGGCTCCCCCGTCCCTGGGATTCTCCAGGCAAGAACACTGGAGTGGGTTGCCATTTCCTTCTCCAATGCGTGAAAGTGAAAAGTGAAAGAGAAGTCGCTCAGTCGTGTCCGACTCTTAGCGACCCCATGGACTGTAGCCTACCAGGCTCCTCTGACCATGGGATTCTCACCCCTCAAATCTTGACTGAACTATCATTTCCCGAGAGTCCTTTTCTGACCATCCCTACTATTCTCTATCATACTCACTCCCTTTTGAACACCCTTAACTATTCATCATTATGCATTCCTTTATTTTCTTCATTTATTGTCCGCCTTCCCTGATGAGGGGTAAAGACCAAGTGTGTTTTACTCCCTACTGGATACCCAGCATCTAGTATAATACTCAACTTGTGGTAAGTGGTTTAATACACATTTGCTGAACAAGTGTATTGAATAGATTGCTTTTGGAGGGAGGGAATTACCCAGCAGGGAAGGTATTTAATATAGACTGGACACACTATTGGCCAAGGCACTGTATAAAGGATTCAGGAATCAGATGGATTTTTACACAAAGTAAAACATTTCAAGTTCCTTTCTGTGATTCAATTCTATTATTCCAAGAAATGAAGAGTGTAAAATTAAAATGGAGGCAATGATGAGTCCATTGTCATCAATGAAGAGGAAAGAAAAATAAATATGGCTGATTAAAGGGTAATGAAGATCTTGCCAAGCCATTAATAACAGTGGAAAATATAATTTGTAGGCAATATAGACCTTAAATAAATCTGTAGACTGAGTTGGTTTCCTAGGAAAGTATTTAGGGGCTTCCCAGGTATGCTAGTGGTAAAGAATCTGCCTGCCAGTGCAGGAGACGTAAGAGATGTGGCTTCAATCCCTGCATCAGGAAGATCCCTCTGAGGAGGACTTAGCAACCCATTCCACAGTTTCTTGCCTGGAGAATCCCATGGACAAAGGAGCCTGGCAGCTATAGTCCATGGGGTCACAAAAGAGACACGACTAAAGGGCCTTATCACGCACATATGAAAACAGATTTGCAAGTAACTATTCTCTCTCTCTCTCTCTCTCTCTCACTTTTACTTGTTGGATTATAGTTGCTTTACAACGTTGTGTCAGTTTCTGCTGAACAACAAAGTAAATCAGCTACACGTATACATATATCCCCTCTTCCTTTAATTTCCTTCCCATTTAGATCACGACAAAGCAATGAGTAAATTTCCTTGTGCCATACAGTATGTTCTCATTAGTTGTCTGTTTTATACACAGTAGTGTATGTATGTCAACCCCAGTCTCCTAGTCCATCCCATCCCCTGTTTATCTTTAATAACTAACACAGTATTTGGCATCTGATAAATGAACAGTGAGTATTTACTGAATAAATGCATCAGATCAGATCAGATCAGTCGCTCAGTCGTGTCCGACTCTTTGCGACCCCATGAACCGCAGGACGCCAGGCCTCCCTGTCCATCACCAGCTCCCGGAGGTCACTCAGACTCGCATCCATCGAGTCAGTGATGCCATCCAGCCATCTCATCCTCTGTCGTCCCCTACTCCTCCTGCCCTCAATCCCTCCCAGCATCAGAGTCTTCTCCAATGAGTCAACTCTTCGCATGAGGTGGCCAAAATACTGGAGTTTCAGCTTTAGCATCATTCCTTCTAAAGAAATTCCAGGATTGATCTCCTTCAGAATGGACTGGTTGGATCTTCTTGCAGTCCAAGGGACTCTCAAGAGTCTTCTCCAACACCACAGTTCAAAAGCATCAATTCTTCGGCACTCAGCCTTCTTCACAGTCCAACTCTCACATCCATACATGACCACAGGAAAGACCATAGCCTTGACTAGGCGAACCTTTGTTGGTAAAGTGATGTCTCTGCTTTTGAATATGCTATCTAGGTTGGTCATAACTTTCCTTCCAAGGAGCAAGCGTCTTTTAATTTCATGGCTGCAGTCACCATCTGCAGTGATTTTGGACACAAGATTGGAAAAGGTCAGTTTTCATCCCAATCCCAAAGAAAGGCAATGCCAAGGAGTGCTCAAACTACCGCACAATTGCACTCATCTCACACGCTAGTAAAGTAATGCTCAAAATTCTCCAAGCCAGGCTTCAGCAATATGTGAACCGTGAACTTCCTGATGTTCAAGCTGGTTTTAGAAAAGGCAGAGGAACCAGAGATCAAATTGCCAACATCCGCTGGATCATGGAAAAAGCAAGAGAGTTCCAGAAAAACATCTATTTCTGCTTTATTGACTATGCCAAAGCCTTTGACTGTGTGGATCACAATAAACTATGGAAAATTCTGAAAGGGATGGGAATACCAGACCACCTGATCTGCCTCTTAAGAAATCTGTATGCAGGTCAGGAAGCAACAGTTAGAACTGGTCATGGAACAACAGACTGGTTCCAAATAGGAAAAGGAGTACGTCAAGGCTGCATATTGTCACCATGTTTATTTAACTTATATGCAGAGTACATCATGAGAAATGCTGGACTGGAAGAAACACAAGTTGGAATCAAGATTGCTGGGAGAAATATCAATAACCTCAGATATGCAGATGACACCACTCTTATGGCAGAAAGTGAGGAGGGGCTAAAAAGCCTCTTGATGAAAGTGAAAGTGGAGAGTGAAAAGGTTGGCTTAAAGCTCAACATTCAGAAAACGAAGATCATGGCATCTGGTCCCATCACTGCATGGGAAATAGATGGGGAAACAGTGGAATAAATGCATACTTAAGGGAATTATTAAGAGAAACTTTGGGATCTGTACCACCATACTTTTCCATAAATTTCTGCAGCTATAGATTTTACATTATCTCATCTCCTTTGCTTGATATTATTTGTCTGTTTATAGCTAAACATAATATACTTCCTACACACAATATACTTACAGCATATCATTAAAGTACTGATAAAATAATGCCTCTATGAAGATAGTCATGCTCTTCATTGCTGAGTGTTGGTGTAGAAAAAAATCATTGCTGAAAACATTCTAAGTTTTCTGAAATTGCCTATGAGTTGCTGTTATGTATGTTTTTGTCAAAATTGGTACTTAAACACAGTAATAACTAATGCTCATTAAGATGCTAGATGCAATTTGGGTAATTAGTTTTCTTCAAGATTTTTTTAACCATGCTTATATCACTGAGCATCAAATATCAATGCTAATTGAGTATATATTTCCTTTAATATTAACTATCATGGTGAACAGTCTTTAAGGTGGCCTCCATGACCCCCAGCTCTTGGTGTACATATACTTTGGTAGTCTCTGCCTCTTGAGGGTGGGTGGGATCTATGTCTTGATTCTGACTAGCAAAGAATATGCCAAAGGTGATGTCACTTCTGTGATTGTTACACTATATAAGATGCTATATTGCTAGTACACTGGATATAGGGCCTATAAGCACCAAACTACTTAATCAACAGAACTGTTTCTTTTGGGACAGTTCAATTGTTTCTTTTAACTTAGGAGGTGCCACTTTTTCACAAGACACTAAGGGTATTGTGGTCAGAGAAAATATGGAAAACTTCACACAGAGTGCTTAGAAAATAATACTTCACAATGACCCTATAGGATTTGTATCTCTACTAACATACTTCATAAACAAACCAATCTTCTAGTCATTTGAAGATTATAATTCTTGATATTGACTAAGTGTCTAGATATACGATTAAAAACATCATCATTGACAGCAAAAACCAAAATAGACAAATGGGGCTACACTGAGCATAAAAAACTTTTGTACATCAAAGGGCATATCAGCAGACTAAAAAGACAACCCAGAAAATGGGAGGACATATTTACAAATTACATATCTGATAAAGAGTTAATAGCCAAATGTATAAAGAACTCCTACAACTCAAAACCAAAAGATAAAATAACTGCATTAAAAAATGGGCAAAGCACTTGAATAAACATTTCTCCAAAGATGATATACAAATGGCCTACAAGATATAAAAAGATGTTCAACATCACTAATCATCATAGAAATGCAAATCAAAACCACAATGAGATATTGTCTCATGCCCTTAGAACAGCTACTATCAAAAAACCAGTAAATAAAAAAATATTGGTAAGGATCTATAGAAACAAGAATCCTTGTACACTGTTGCTGGAATTCTAAAATGGTATAGCCACTGTGGAAAACAGTATGGAGATTCTTCAAAAAAATTAGAAAAACTTCACTTTGCCATACACCTGAAACTAACACAACATTGTAAATCAACTATATCCCAATAACATTTTTTAAAAAGAAATACTGTATGATCTAGTGATCCTACTTCTGAGTTTTAACTCAAAAGAATTAAAATCAGAGTCTTGAAGAGGTATTTGTGCACTCATGTTTAAAGCAACACTATTCACAATATCCAAGAGGTGACAGATTCAAATGTTCATCAGATGAATGGGTAAACACAATGTGGTTTATTTGTATGATGGAATACTACTCAGCCTTAAAAGGAAGGAAGTCATGTCACATACTACAGTGAAGATGATCTTTGAAGATCTTATATTAAGAGAAATAATTTAGTCACAAAAATTATTACTGCATGATTTCACTATATGAGGTTTCTAGAGCAGTCAGATTCATAGAAACAGAAAGTGGAATGATGATTACCAGGACCTGGGGAGAGGGGGAACAAGGAAATTGTTTTTAGCTTTGCAAGATGAAAACGTTTTGGAGATCTGTTTACAACAATGTGAATATACCTAATGTTACTGAAGTATATACTTAAAAATGGTTAAAATGGTAAACTTTAAGTTATGTGTTTTTGTCACAGTAAATAAAATTGGTCATTTAAATGTATATTCTGAGAGGTTGATTTCAAATTCCAGATACATGATACAGAAAATTTTTATTCATGAAACCTGTAGGAGTCACTTCTTTGCTCACCCATCATAACTGTTACCATTGGGAATAATGTGAGGGAAAGGAGTTAACACAAAATAGGCTTGATATTGTAGAACAGTTTTTAACAATACCCAGTGTTCCTTCTATGAGTGTCAAACCAAACTCAAATGAAAAAGGAAATGAGAAATAATATGTATTGTAAGTTTACTGTTTGATTTACATTAAGATCAGCATGGGTTTTCAGAACTCCAGGACTTGAGCCATTGTTTATATTCATGTCAATAGACCCCTCATTTTAATTCTAATTTAATTTAAAGGTCAAGGTTTTTGATAAGCAACACAAGAATGCATTCATTTTATAAAAGATTAAGGCAAAACTTAAGAATGTAGGGTCAAATGTGAAAAGTGAAGTGAAAGTCACTCAGTTGTGTCTGCCTCTTTGTGACCTCCATGGGCTGCAGCCTACCAGGCTCCTCTGTCCATAAAATTCTCCAGGCTGGAATACTCAAGTTGGTAGCCATTTCTTTCTCCAGGGCATTTTCCTAACTCAGGGATTGAACCCAGGTCTCCTGTATTTCAGGCAGATTCTTTACCATTTGAGCCACAAGGAAAGCCCAAATGTGAGTACCGTGTTTTATTTCTATCCCACTCCCATCCCCTGCTACTCTTAACAATTTAATATATATCTTTCCAGACTTTATGCATTTTACACACGTATATGTATATATATGAATTTATCTTTTTAAAAAGTAAGAGGAGGCATACTGCTCTTATAATTCTGGACTTAATCTTTCATTTAACACCATACTTTGAGACTCTTCCATGTCTCTGTATGCAGAACTTTCTAAATCTTATTAGTAGTGGCTTTATATTCCATGCAATTACTGTACCCTAATTTATTTCCCTGCTCTTCCACTGATGGGTTTTATGTATGTTTATAAGACTCTACCTCAGTGCAGTAGGGTGGACTAGTTATAGTCTATCTTCTGATTGTAGATCCTGAGATCAGAAATCAACCATCACATAAGTGACCAAGTAATCAGATCTGAAGGCAAAATATAAACTTTGTCTAATGACAGAAATTGAATTGGACTTATCTTGTTTGAATCTGACTAAAGAGAGAAAAGATAAACCTATGAATGAATAAAGCAGAACAGAAGAAAGAACAAATACTGAAGGCTCAAAGAAAAAATACACTTGAAAATTTGTTCCTCAGGACACAGATGATTATTTGAATCAAACCAACAAAGGTCCATCTAGTCAAGGCTATGGTTTTTCCAGTGGTCAGGTATGGATGTGAGAGCTGGACTGTGAAGAAAGCTGAGCACTGAAGAATTGATGCTTTTGAACTGTGGTGTTGGAGAAGACTCTTGAGAGTCCCTTGGACTGCAAGGAGATCCAACCAGTCCATTCTGAAGGAGATCAGTCCTGGGTGTTCTTTGGAAGGAATGATGCTAAAGCTGAAACTCTAGTACTTTGGCCACCTCATGCCAAGAGTCGACTCATTGGAAAAGACTTTGATGCTGGGAGGGATTGGGGGCAGGAGGAGAAGGGGATGGCAGAGGATGAGATGGCTGGATGGCATCACTGACTCGATGGATGTGAGTCTGAGTGAACTCTGGGAGTTGGTGATGGACAGGGAGGCCTGGCGTGCTGTGATTCATGGGGTCGCAAAGAGTCAGACACGACTGAGCGACTGAACTGAACTGAGTATGATGTAAGATATATGTCCAAGATGAAAGAGCAGAAAGTCATGCATAGAAAACAAGCTTAGGAAAATAGAGATTGAGGTGATATGGAATGGTTATATTGGATCTAAAACCACAATGAACAATATGAAAAAAATCACATCAACACTTGATGGATTATGCAGATGGTAAGAAAGAGAGCAATGAAAGCCAATGGGTGGGGAGGAGAAAAATCAAAGGAGAAAAATGGCAACAAAATAATAAAAATGGAATATGTAAGTCATTTAGACAAACATCAATATATCCAAGATTGCTATGCTATGCTAAGTCACTTCAGTCGTGTCCGACTCTGTGTGACCCCATAGACGGCAGCCCACCAGGCTCCCCCATCCCTGGGATTCTCCAGGCAAGAACACTGGAGTGGGTTGCCATTTCCTTCTCCAGTGCATGAAAGTGAAAAGAGAAAGTGAAGTCACTCAGTCATGTCCGACTCTTAGCGACCCCATGGACTGCAGCCTACCAGGTTCCTCCATCCGTGGGATTTTCCAGGCAAGAGTACCGGAGTGGGGTGCCACCGCCTTCTCCGATATCCAAGATTAGTATTTGGAAATAGGATACATACAGTTTTTTGGTCTTGTAGAGGTCAATAATCATGTTTTGAAAAAAATAAAAAGGTATTAAAAGAGGCATAACCTAATCAACTAGCTATTTGAAAATTATTAAAGAAAAATTTTCAAGAGTAATAGCTACCACACTTTGTGTGCCACGGAAAAAAACAGTTTATTTTTAAAATTCCATAGAATATTTGCAAATTATTTATTAAATTAGCATATCAAAACTATCAATTAATGCTCCAAACAAGAATTTTAAGGTCTTATTCTTTGACCAACATGTGCTACAGTTTGAAATTAATAAAAATTTATGCATCTCCCCTACAAAGCCAAGGCCATCTATGTGAGAAATTTTTAAAAGTCATTCTCCAATAAACATTGGGCCAGAATTAAAATGAAATGATGGCTAAAGGCTACTTAGAATAATTGCAGAGAAATTCTTTGAATGACATAGAAAGCAACAGTAACTTAAAGAGCATAAGACCTGAGGGTAATCAGATAGGCCAGTGATCCAAACAAAGCCTGGGTTTAGACCATAGAATATATAAAATGTGTTTGATGGAAGAGGAAACAGAACAGGCACCCAATATAATACTAAATGGATGAATCACTAGCTTTTCAAATATTTTCAATTTTATGTTAAATATATTTAATAAAATATATTAAATAGATATCATAACAATTGATAAACTTTTTATAATTAAGATGAAATTAGTTCTGTATTTCAGATTCCAGATCAGAATAAATTCATTATGAATAGGGTTAAAACTATAGAAAAATAGAAATAATGCTGAACATGTCTCTGATCTAGCATGGAGAAGTATTTTGCCAAAGTCAAAGAAAAAGACATAGGTAAATAACAAGATTTCACTAAAAATATCTGAACAATAAAAACATATATATACCTACTAAAGGGCACATGACAATTAATGTCAGTGTCTTGAACATTTTGTGAAAGAGTTTGATAGCTTTAATATAAAAGCAGTGCTAGCAATCAATACAAACACCCCAATAGAGAAATAGGTCAAGAACATGATCAAATAATTCTCAAAATGGAAACTGGCCACTAACATATGAGAAAAAATTCAACCCCAAGAGACACCAAAGTAAAATAAGTAGAAATATGTTACTAGTTTCAAATTTTCAAATTTGATTGCTTATAAAAAATTATAATACCCAGTTTTGGCTAGGGTGCAATTATGACTCCCCTGGAGTGAAATTTTGCCATATGCCAGAGGAGCCTTGAAATTCTTGCACTTTTTTACTGAGTAATTTCTCCTCTAGGAATATATTCTTAGAACATTTAAAGAGATACAGCAAAAAATCTATTTAAGCATGATCTATAATATTTAAATATTCAAAACAGTCTAACCATAAAGAATTGAATGAAGTATTGTACAGTTTCCTAAAATAATGTTTAATAGTACTACTTGGTATTTACATGCTTAAGATATTTTGTTAAGAAGACTTAAGTTAGAATATTTACAAAACTCCCATTTTTAAATAGAAATTATATACTCTTATATAAAAGACTGAAATATGTTATTAATGAATAGTTTTGATCTTTGTAGGAACTGTCTGAAAAATTGCATATAATTTTCATTTTGCTACATTTTCCAAATTTAGTAAAACACCATAAACATGTTAATTGTATATGTAGAAAAGGAGGAAATAGTGTTTACTTAAAAAGCCATGTCTTTCAGATAAAACTTTAAGTAAAAATACAGTTATGAGAGACAATGAGGGTAATTCATTAAGATGCCAGTGAACCTATTTAATATTCCACTATTGTATGTACTCTGAGAATTCTAACTGCTATCAGAGATCAGTCACTCAGTTGTGTCCGACTCTTTGAGACCCCATGAATAGCAGCATGCCAGGCCTCCCTGTCCATCACCAACTCCTGGAGTTCACTCAGACTCATGTCCATCGAGTCAGTGATGCCATCCAGCCATCTCATCCTGTGTTGTCCCCTTCTCCTCTTGCCCCCAATCCCTCCCAGCATTAGAGTCTTCTCCAATGAGTCAACTCTTCACATGAGGTGGCCAATGTACTGGAGTTTCAGCTTTAGCATCATTCCTTCCAAAGAACACCCAGGACTGATCTCCTTCAGAATGGACTGGTTGGATCTCCTTGCAGTCCAAGGGACTCTCAAGAGTCTGTCTTCTTGTTGTGGTTGCTGACCCTAAATTGCTACTCTTTGTTGATCTGGAGTAAACCCATTTTTGCTGGAGAAATAACTGGCACTCTCTTTGTTACAATATCACATTATCACATTTTTGGTGGGGTGGGAATATTAGACCTTTAATATTGTACAAATTGCTGAAAATTAGCTATGATTTCTCAACTATGAGATTCCTCATCAATTGTTTATTTAACCCCTTAGTTCTTTTAATTAGAAATTGAGGAGATCAATTTTCCTGTGATACAGATTTTGAAAACTTTTTGCTGGTTATCTTTGATCCAAAATGGTTTGTTTCTCCTATCATAATGTATCAGGACTTTGTACACTGCTCTAGCTTTTGATTGAGAATGACTTCTAGGTTGCGTACTTGAAAATGTTTTGCATCTGATGCAAAGATGCTGGCTTCATATTCCTTTATGTTTTTTGTTATTAAATATCACCCCCAACCTTAGAAATACTTGAAATTTTTGTGCATGCATATAAATTACTCTTAAATTATTCACTATGTATAAAGACATATGTCCCCTGATTGCCAATATGGTAAACATCTTTTCATAAACATATCAAATGAAAATATTAAGAAAACAAACAAATGAAATTCATATGAAATTCAGAGAATAAGTTGATGTTGATTTCCTAGGTTTACAATGTTGTTATGCACATTAGGGGTCCTGGCTGTAGTTTAGGAGAGCCATTTAGGGATACAGTCCAGTGGCTGATTTATCACACTCCAGGGTTTAGTCTTCAGCTTTGCAAGGCCAGAAATTTGGTCTTGTCAGAACTCTGAGATAATTAGATGCTGGGAAATTGCTTCATTTCAATGAAAAATAGAGAGATGTATAAAATAGAATATCAATTTACTTACTTGTAATGAGAAATATAACTGTAGTTAGGACTGAATCACTCTTGTTAGCAGATGAGTATATTCTTTCCCTTTAGGCAACAGCAAAGGCTACAATGTTTAATCAGAAAGCTCATTTGATGAAAACAGATTTGTTTAATTTTAAGGAGTGCCTCTCCTAAATTAAGGACAGACTAAATTAAGATTATAAGAATAGTTTTACCCTCTAGAGGAAAGACACCCATTGAATCTATTGACCTATAATCTCTATTGCCTGAATAGGCACTCGCTGTATTTTATAACTTGTCTCTCGCAGCCAATTGCTTTCTCTAGGCCATTCTATCTATCTTCAAAATTCTGTATCATATTTTTTAACCTCTTTAAACATTTCTAATACTATTTTGATGTTCCATATTCTAGCACTAGATATGCTTGTAGAGTCTCATTTCTTCACTGGTCACACTGTATAAGTTGTTGCTTAAATTTTGAACTTAGTCTTCTGAAGTATCTCACTATATGCTTTATATGAACTTGCTACAAAAGTGTAAATTATGTTTTGTAGATCAGATCAGTCTAGGGGTCAAACTAAATTCCCAAATATGGTCATATCTACATTTGTTAGTTTACTTGCACTCAACTGTGTAAGTTTTCCATTCCTACCTTAAGACTCTGTTTAACTATTTTCTGAAATCCCTGGAGGGCATTGCACTTGTAAGCCGCCTGATGCCCATGGAAGAAGTGGTGCATTCCTGGAGATGCCCATCAATGTGGACAGTGCAGCTGCCTGTGTTTGATGTCACTGGTTCCTGTCCTGAGAATGAAGTCTTCTGCTGGCTGCATGTGATACCCTTCACCAAAGGCAGGTCTGTGCCCCACTGCTGCAAGAGCTGTGGTTCATAAGCCACACTGCTGCAGAAACAAAAATAATGGGGTTAAGATAAATCATGATAATGACCAACACCAAAAAGACTTCTGGGTAAAGTCAAACCCTGAGGAAATGGGTCAGCAGGGGTTAAGAAAATAAGTGACAACCAAGAAAGCTTGCTTTAGAAGAGAAGATTTTTGTAGGTGGATAGAAAGACAAGATGAAAGTTTAGTTGTCATTGTAGGAGGGTGAAGCAGATGAGATGTTCACCCATAAGATGCCTGTAAGTGAATTATTAATAAAAAAAATCACCTCTTTCTTGGCAGAAGCGATCCCTGATCAGGGAACATGGCTTGAAGAGATCAAAGGCTAGATTCTTCTATTTTCACATCATCTTGGTCAAGTGCATTTATGCAGGGCATAGGTCACACAACTCTTTAAAAAATTGACGGCATTTAACAAGACTACTGAAAAATGACATAATGAAGGGAATTTGGATGTTTTTAAGAATACAAACTTTTTAGTGTTTGTCACTAAGATGTTCATCTTATAGCAAGAGTTTCTTCTTAGTTGTCAATAAAAGGGAGGGAAGTAGATTTTAAATACTAAATATAGTTAGGTTAGTGTTAGTTATCTAGTTGATGTTGTATTAACCTAATGATTCTCAGTCTCAAGTGCTTTGCAGGTTCAAACTGTGAATATTTTAATGTGTGGTTAAAACTGGAGTTGACTTTCTGCAGTGTGTGCTGCAGGTGTGATAGAATGGGAGAGTCTTGGAGGGAACATGGCAATTGAAGAACCTTAATATTGACGTGAGCAAATAACAGAGTCATAAACCTTGGCAGAAAGACTACTTCACTTTTTTAGCAAACCGGTTTTCTGGATTCATCTCAAATCAATTCTAAAATCACTATGGCCACTTTTAGGCTTCTCACACTCCTTTGCATATCCCCTTGCCCCAAATTTTCTCCAGGTAAATCCTCCTACTTTTCAGATTTGAATCCGTTATCTTGTTTTCTTCTTTGCAATTGACCTGCCATCCATCCAGCCCTTTGGTATCTGTTTCCCCAGGAATTGAAGTAGAAATGTCTCCCTAGCCTTTCCAGAAGCCTTCCAGCCTTCTTCTCCACTCAATTTATATTCTTGTCATGTACCAAGATGGCAACTAGAAACTGATGGTTTTAATATCTTAGCTGCTTTCCAATCATACCGAAAAAGGGAAAATAAATAATTAACACATGAAGAAATACATTTCTAAAATCTTAAAAATTGCTTATAGGCATAATCCTTCATCCAGGGATAGCATCTGGTGGACTAGGTGAACAATCTACACCTTATTCCTGAACATTAGATTGCTGGCAGCTATAATAATATTTTGATAACCTCTTCCCTTAATATCATCATCATCATCACCACCAACAACAAAATAAGAATAGAAACCATTGTTTTTCAGTGTAAAATGAATTTTATTGCTGATAAATTGATATCTTATTTCATCAGACTTAGACAATACTAGATATCCTTTTCCACATATTGATTTGTTATTTATGTTCCTTTTCTTCCTGCTTTTGGTCTTCAGATGTAGTGACTTGTTTTTAATAGGACAGTTTAAAGAACCTGAGACCCTGGATCTGAAACCCTAGGAAACATCTTTTAAGATCTGTGATTGAAAGTGCTGACTTTGTGATTTTCCCCTTGATCCCATTTTCTGTCTTCTCAATACATTTAAAAAATATGATACGATAATACAGATTTGAGCTCTCAGTTGCTTATTTCTATAGGACTGAACTGCTTTAATTCTGTAACCCACATTGAAATAAAGTATTGGACATTTTCCTGACTCTTGAACAGATTATCAAATTTTGTTCTGCTAGGCTGGTACTAACCTATATCATCCACTACCAGTTTATGAAAGTACTACTTTTGTTACATATTTTTTAGCAATAATAAATAATCACTTGAAAAATATTTTACATTTCATTAAAAGGGGTAATTTGTGTCTATAAGAATATTAATATTTCATTGCAAAGGGTAATTTGTCTTTGTAAGAATTGTGATTTTATTTAAAAAATCATAATCATTATATAATAACATTTGATTCATGAAATGTCCTTTGTCTATTGCTCTCCTCCAAGGAATTAAAACGAATACTAGAGACTTAAAAACTACATCATCCTTGTGGATCAAATAGGTCATAATATTTCCTGGTATTAGATAACATAAAAATCAGTATAAAGAATTAGTATAATGAAAATTAGACAAGATAATACTGAAGTTCATGGTATTGTTTCCAAAGATCCATAGAGGAAGTTCAATGAGTCCCAGTGACAGAGGGACTTAGGGGTCAAATAATCCAACCACCCACTGTGCTGGAAAGAGAACCGCAATAAAATAGTTTCCATGACTTTTCCAAGGCTTATTGGTGGTACATAGGGATGCAATTCCCAATTCGTCTAACTTCCAGTCTTAATTTATTAAACCATGCTGGTTGTAATCGTTATCCCATCAAATTTTTGTTATCATTTTCAGTCTTGTTATTATTACATGTGATATATCTGGTGACAGTGAACTTCAATTATTTAAAAATATACTTCATTGTTATACATAAAAAATTCTTATAGGAAATCTCCCTTTAAGCCTTGCATAATTTTAACTTTCACAAATGTTTATTATTACAATTTATGGAGTCTTGTAAGAAAACATCACTGTGCTTTTGACCACGTTATCCCATAGTGAAGCTGCTCCTGCATTTCATGTGAGTGTTGGTGGAAAGAGGTAGGAGTCAGAAGGCAATGGCACCCCACTCCAGTACTCTTGCCTGGAAAATCCTGTGGACGGAGGAGCCTGGTAGGCTGCAGTCCATGGGGTCGCTAAGAGTCGGACATGACTGAGCGACTTCCCTTTCACTTTTCACTTTCATGCACTGGAGAAGGAAATGGCCACCCACTCCAGTGTTCTTGCCTGGAGAATCCCAAGGATGGGGAAGCCTGGTGGGCTGCCGTCTATTGGGGTCACACAGAGTCGGACATGACTGAAGTGACTTAGCTTAGCTTAGCACATAGGAAAAGATTTTTCTTTGTGACTGTATTAGGGTTCTCTGAGAAACAGAACGAGCAAGATGTTATTTTTGTTCAGTCGCCAAGTCATGTCTGACTCTTTGAGACCCCATGGACTATAACACTAAAGGCTTCTCCGTCTCTCACCATCTCCCAGGGATTGTCCAAGTTTGTGTCCAATGAATTGGTGATATCATCCAACCATCTCATCCTCTCTTGTCCCCTTCTCTTCCTGCCTTCAGTCTTTCCCAGCATTAGGGTCTTTACCAGTGAGTCAGTTCTTTGCATCAAGTGGCCAAAGTATTGGAGCTTCAGCTTTAAAACTAGTCCTTCCAAGGAATATTCAGGGTTGATTTCCTTTACAGTTGACTAGCTTGATCTCATTGCTTACATGTTAAAGAAAAAGGATTTATTATGGGAATTGGGTCATATGGTTATTGAGGTGAAGAAGTCCCACAGTCTGCCATCTGCAGTCTGGAGAACTAGGAAAGCTGGTGGTATAATTCAATCCTAGAGTCCAAAGACCAAGAATAAGGAGTTCTAATGTCCAAAAGCAAGATAATATGGACATCCCCATTTGAGAAAACAGAATTAGCCCTTCTTCTGCCACTTCCTTCTATTCGGGCCCTCAGTGGATTGGATGATGCCAGCCCACACTAGAAAGGGCAGATCTCCTTTATTCAGCATACTGACTCAAATGCTAATCTCTTCCAGAAAGATCACAGGCAGCACCCAGAAACAGTGTCTTATCATCTGGGAAGCCCTTAGTCCAGTCAAGTTGTGGTATAAAATTAACCGTCAGAGAGTTTATGCTTTTTATTTTTAGAAACTGACTTTGATTGAATGTAACTCTGAACTCAACATTCTAGTGTCTACATTGTCCTGTAGTTGAAAAATAATATACTAGTGAATCCACTCTTATCTTGAATTTTGTCTAGCAGTTTGGTTTGGCTGTCAGTATCAATCAATGTTTTCATATCTGCAACAATTCAGCCAATGTCATTCTAAGTCACAAGGAAACAGTGTTACCCCCAGGCATGACTGCAATATGTTTCAAAAACTATAGATCTATTCACAGGTGTTGTGAAACATTCTTCACATTTATAGCCACTTAACGGTTACTTTAA
This sequence comes from Tragelaphus eurycerus, assembly GCA_935064755.1. NCBI lineage: Eukaryota > Metazoa > Chordata > Mammalia > Artiodactyla > Bovidae > Tragelaphus > Tragelaphus eurycerus. The sequence continues at coordinate 11,547,619 of CAKXYN010000047.1, read as the reverse complement.
TGGTGAAGTTAGCCTTGACTATGACCTGGATCCTTTTGAGAGGCTTATTTATGAAGAAGACAAGTTCTTCTTTTCAAAATTTCTTGGGTACCAGTATACTTTGACTTGGCTTTGAGTTGTTCCCAACTGAAGGTCTAAAACTAAACATTAAAGAAAGAATTTCAGTTTTTAATGAAATGTGGAAATTGATGGCCATGTGTTTTAGCACTGTAAAGTTTTTCTATTATCTTTCTCTGTAGAGAGTCTTGCCAGTAGAAACCAAACAACATGCATCATATCGTATTTTCTTGAAATACTCACACAGCTAATACAGAATGGCATGCTCAGCTTTCCACAGAAAATTATTATGTTCCCTCTTTGTTCCCTTCTTCCATTTCCTGAGGGAGATTCAGCATGGAGAAAGAGGGCAAAATGACTTACCCGTAAACACCGATATTTGGCAAAACCTCACATTTCTTTAAACAGTTACCTTTCCCAGGTTTGAAAAATGACTGAATTTAAGAACTATAGAGAATAGGGAATGACATTAACCCAGCTATCTCTCAGAGTGCAGTAAAGAAAATATGAATTCGATTTTTTCTAATGGAAAAGTGAGTACCTCATTGAACACAACTTTTGTGATGACTATTACACTGAATTAAAGAATTAGTTCACTAATTAGCTCTTGGGTTAACCTCAGTTGATCTTCAACTTTAAGGCAGAGCAAATAAATATAAGGAAAAGTACTCATATATGTTAGCTGGAACAAAAGATTTGAAAATAAAATAAAAATGAATTCCTTTTTCCTTTTCTTATGTAAGCTCAATTGTAAATCATTTCTTACCTTTTCTTAATCCCAAATCAATTTTGATTTCTCTTTTTGAGTCTAATTTCTCTAACAGAGAACTCTATCAAGCTGACATCATGTTCTTCTAGCTTTATGAATCAAGTGATACACATATTGTCTGTATCAGCACCATGTCAGGTACTGGGAGAAATACAAACACATAGAACATTTGAACATGGAGTTTCTGTCTGGAAGGAGGTGGCAGTTTAGCTGGAGGGAAAAGCAATGCACTCCCAAAAGTTTCAATAACAATTTGGTAATTAAAAATAGTAAAAACTAGTGTGAACTAATGGGATTTGCATTTATCTAGTTTACAAAAAGGGTAAGTGAGTAATCCGATTGACATCCTAACTTTAGAGGAAAGAACATCTTTGGAGTTAGAAGACCTGAGCTTTTGGTTCATACACATGGCTGATTCCTCTTGGGTGAATTATATACCCCCCTCAAGTGTTGATTTCCTCATATTTAAAATAATGAAAATAATAGCAAAAGCTTGGAGTAGGCTGATCTCATTCAGGATCATAATAAATGGCATCCCTGTAACAGTATCTCTTCCCTCATGCTATATTATCAGGGTCAGCCTTGTGACTTGCTTGGCCAATAGAATAGAAGCAAATGATGTGACATGAGAATAACAAAGTGCTTCTGCTCTTTCTCTTGCTCCTCTGGCTTTGTCATGAGAACATGTCCAAAACCAGGGCATGAAACATGTAGAGCAGAGTCAAGACAGCTCACTATATCCAGCTAAGGCCCAAGGCATGTGGGAGACTCAAGCTAAGATAATGACAGGTATTTAGGAGACCTGCAACTGACTGTGGGGGTACGAATGAGCCCCACTGAACTCAGGTGAACTGGGCAGACAGTGCCATCAACTCATAAACAAGGATAAGTGATCATTGTTTTATGTCACTAAGGTTTGGTTATGGACTTAGACAGCAGTAGCTAACTGATAAAATACTTCATTGACACTGTGGAAATTAAATAGGGCAATGCATGTGAATGAGTTTTGCAAACTGTGAAGTAATTCACAAATATGAATTAAAAATTTTTAAAATATCAATGATTTATTAAAGATGAGGACATAGAAGAGTGACGAGATGTAGAGTATCCACATCATTCTGTCAATTTTTTTATGCCGTTTTTCAAAGTGATATAAATTTATTTTGGTCACCTATTTATTTGCCCAATGGCTCAGAAATTCTTATTGCTTATAAATATTTTAAAAAGGACACACTAGAGAAAAGCCTAATTCTAAAATATAGATATAGAAAAAAGTCACATGATTGTGTTCACTTAACTCATTTAACTACTATCATTACCAAGCAACCAAGATTTTTTCCTTAGCAAATTATTAATAGTTTGACTTGACAAACTGTTAATTTGACTTGACAAACTACTAATAATTTCCTAAGCAAATTATTAATAGTTTGACTTTCTCAGGGCTGAGAAAAATCCAAGAAGAAAATTATGCATTTGATGTTATTTAAATTTAATTTATAAATTATTTTTATACTGCTCTCTTTAAAAAAATTAGATGTTGCACATATAAATAGAAAATGAATCTACCATTTCTGAGTGGAGTGTTCTCTGAAAGCTAATTTTTAAAAGTAGGCCCTTGGATTTTTTTTAGCACATTTTTCCAATATGAATAATGATGGGAACCTATTCAAAAGCATCAATTCTTCGGTGCTCAGCTTTCTTCACAGTCCAAGTCTCACATCCATACATGACCACTGGAAAAACCATAGCCTTGACTAGATGGACCTTTGTTGGCAAAGTAATATCTCTGCTTTTGAATATGCTATCTAGGTTGGTCATAACTTTCTTTCCAAGGAGTGCTGCTATTGCTGCTAAGTCACTTCAGTCGTGTCTGACTCTGTGCGACCCCATAGACGGCAGCCCACCAGGCCCCACCATCCCTGGGATTCTCCAGGCAAGAACACTGGAGTGGGTTGTCATTTCCTCCTCCAAAGCATGAAAGTGAAAAGTGAAGTGAAGTCGCTCAGTGTGCCTGACTCTTAGCGACCCCATGGACTGCAGCCTACCAGGCTCCTCCATCCATGGGATTTTTCCAGGCAAGAGTATTGGAGTGGGGTGCCATTGCCTTCTCTCTCCAAGGAGTAAGCATCTTTTAATTTCATGGCTGCAGTCACCATCTGCAGTGATTTTGGAGCCCCCAAAATAAAATCTGACACTGTTTCCACTGTTTCCCCATCTATTTCCTATGAAGTGATGGGACCAGATGTCATGATCTTCGTTTTCTGAATGTTGAGTTTTAAGCCAACTTTTTCATTCTCCTCTTTTAAAAGCCTTCATTAAGAGGCCTTTTAGCTCCTCTTCACTTTTTGCCATAAGGGTGGTGTCATCTGCATATCTGAGGTTATTGATATTTCTCCTGGCAATCTTGATTCCAGCTTGTGCTTCTTCCAGTCCAGCATTTCTCATGATGTACTCTGCATAGAAGTTAAATAAGCAGGATGACAATATATAGCCTTGATGTACTCCTTTTCCTATTTGGAACTAGTCTGTTGTTCCATGTCCAATTCTACCTGTTGCTTCCTGACCTGCATACAAATTTCTCAAGAGGCAGGTCAGATGGTCTGGTATTCCCATATCTTTCAGAATTTTCCACAGTTTATTGTGATCCACACAGTCAAAGGCTTTGGCATAGTCAATAAAGCAGAAATAGATGTTTTTCTGGAACTCTCTTGCTTTTTCCATGATCCAGAGGATGTTGGCAATTTGGTCTCTGGTTCCTCTGCCTTTTCTTGAGAGTCCCTTGGACTGCAAGGAGATCCAACCAGTCCATTCTGAAGGAGATCAGTCCTGGGATTTCTTTGGAAGGAATGATGCTAAAGCTGAAACTCCAGTACTTTGGCCTCCTCATGCGAATAGTTGACTCATTGGAAAAGACTCTGTTGCTGGGAGGGATTGGGGGCAGGAGAAGGGGACGACAGAGGATGAGATGGCTGGATGGCATCACTGACTCGATGGATGTGAGTTTCAGTGAACTTTGGGAGTTGGTGATGGACAGGGAGGCCTGGCGTGCTGTGATTCATGGGGTCGCAAAGAGTCGGACACGACTGAGTGACTCAACTGAACTGAACCTATTCAAGTTCATTTAATAAATTTTTATTGGGAAACTTATATAGCTTGGCTCTATTCTGGGGGACAGAGATGTTAGTGACTAAAATAGACAACTGTTTCTGTTCTCTCATATCTTATATTCTATTTGGGGGCCAAAAATAAGCAGGAGCCATAGGTAAACATGTAATATGGTATCTGTCATAAGTGCTACGGAAGAAAACAAATCAGAAAAGGGGTATGGAGTGTATCAGTAACATTGCAGCTTTTACTTAGATGGTTTTTACTGCATTAGCTGAAGAAGTGGGCCAAGAGCTGTGAACACAGACTAAAATATAAAAACAATGCTTTGTGTCTAATAAAGGATTATTTCTGGTCGTTTGGCAGCCCTTTTCCTGCTCTAGCCTATGTTGATTAAGCCATAGTTTTCATTCTGGCTTGTTGAGATAAAATATGATGATGAGTTGGGGACGTGTGAGAAGGACACAGTGGCTGAGAGACAAGTGGAAAAAGATGACAGGGAAACAAGGCAGTGGCTGCCAGGCCCCCTTTCTGAGATGGCTGCACACATCTGGGTAAATCATTAGACATGAAACTTAGTATTTTCATCTTTTAATATACTTAAGTATATCAACATCTTTTCCCTCTTTAAGAATACACTTTACTCAAAGGGGGGAAATATGTATGGGGGGCAAAAGTAAAGGAGGTTACTAGTGTGGTGGACTAAGAACCTCTAAGTTTCTTGAGAATGTTATCTCATATGAAGCAATAGAATCCTTTATAGTGCGTTCCTACTGACTGTTCAGTTCACTCAGTCATGTCTGGCTCTTTGAGACCCCATGGACTGCGGAAAGCCAGGCTTCCCTGTCCATTGCCAACTCCCAGAGCTTACTCAAACTCATCTTCATTGCATCAGTGATGCCATCCAACCTCTTATCCTCTGTCATCCCCTTCTCCTCCTACCTTCATTCTTTCCCAGATTCAGGGTCTTTTCTAGCGAGTCAGTTCTTCACATCAGGTGGCCAAAGTATTGGTGTTTCAGCTTCAGAATCAGCCCTTCCAATGAATATTCAGGACTGATTTTCCTTTAGGATAGACTGATTGGATCTCCTTGCTGTCCAAAAGACTTTCAAGATTCTTCTCCAACACCACAGTTCAAAAGAATCAATTCTTCAACACTCAGCTTTCTTTATAGTCCAACTCTCACATCCATACATGACTACTGGAAAAATCATAGCTTTGACTAGATGGAGCTTTGTTGGCAAAGTAACGTCTTTATAATATACTGTCTAGGTTGGTCATAGCTTTTCTTCCAAGGAACAAGTATCTTTTAATTTCATGGCTTCAGCAGTCACCATCTGCAGTGATTTTGGAGCACAAAAAATTAAAGTCTGTCACTGTTTCCATTATTTCCCCATCTGTTTGCTACAAAGTGATTGGACTGGATACCATGATCTTAGTTTTCTGAATGTTGAGTTTTAAACCAACTTTTTCACTCCCTTATTTCACTTTCATCAAGAGGCTTTTTAGTTCTTTGCTTTCTGCCATAAGGGTGGTGTCATTTGCATATCTGGGGTTATTGATATTTCTCCCCACAACCTTGATTTCAGCTTGCGCTTCCTCTAGCCCAGCGTTTCTCATGATGTACTCTACATATAAGTTAAATAAGCAGAGTGACAATATACAGCCTTTTCCTACTTGGAACCAGTGTGTTGTTCCATGTCCCATTATAACTGTTACTTCCTGACTTGCATACAGATTCTTCAGGAGACAGGTCAGGTGGTCTGGTATTCCCATCTCTTTCAGAGTTTTCCACAGTTTGTTGTGATTCACAAAGTCAAACTCTTTGGCTTAGTCAATAAAGCAGAAGTAGATGTTTTTCTGAAACTCTTACTTTTTCACTGATCCAACGGATGTTGGCACTTTGATCCCTCTGGTTCCTCTGCCTTTTCTAAATCCAGCTAGAACCTCTGGAAGTTCATGATTCATGTATTGCTGAAGCCTGGCTTAGAGAATTTTGAGCATTATTTTGCTAGTGTGTGAGATGACGGTAACTGTGCGGTAGTTTGAGCATTCTTTGGCATTGCCTTTCTTTGGAATTGAATTGGAATTCCAGTCCTGTGGCCACTGCTGAGTTTTCCAAATTTACTGGCATATTAAGTGAAGCACTTGCACAGCATCATCTTTTAGGATTTGAAATAGCTCAACTCAAATAGCTTCAAATAGGTGAAGTTCCATCACCTCCACTAGCTTTATTTGTAGTGATGCTTCCTAAGGCCCACTTGACTTCACTTTCCAGGATATCTGGCTGTATTCCAGTGATCACATCATTGTGATTATCTGGGTCCTGAAGATCTTTTTTGTACAGTTCTTCTGTGTATTCTTGCCACCTCTTCTTAATATCTTCTGCTTCTGTTAGGTCCATACCATTTCTGTCCTTAATTAGGCACATCTTTTCATGAAATACTCCCTTGGTATCTCTAATTTTCTTGAAGAAATCTCTAGTCTTTCCCATTCTATTATTTTCCTATATGTCTTTGTATTGATCACTGAGGAAGGCTTTCTTTTCTCTCCTTGCTATTCTTTGGAACTCTGCATTCAAATGGGTATATCTTTCCTTTTCTCCTTTGCCTTTAACTTTTCTTCTTTTTACAGTTATTTGTAAGACCTCCTCAGACAACCATTTTGACTTTTTGCATTTCTTTTTCCTGAGGATGGTCTTGATCCCTGCATCATGTAAAATGTTATGAAGCTCTGTCCATAGTCCTTAAGGCACTCTATCAGATCTAATCCCCTTGAATCTATTTGTCACTTCCACTGTATAATCATAAGGGATTTGATTTAGGTCATACATGAATGGTGTAGTGGTTTTCCCTACTTTCTTCAATTTAAGTGTGAATTTGGTAATAAGGAATTCATGATCTGAGCCACAGTCAGCTCCCAGTCTTGTTTTTGCTGACTGTATAGAGCTTCTCCATTTTTGGCTGCAAAGAATATAATCAATCTGATTTCGGTATTGACCATCTGGTGCTGTCCATGTGTTGAGTCCTCCTGTGTTGTTGAAAGAGTGTGTTTGCTATGACCAGTGCGTTGTTTTGGCAAAACTGTTAGCCTTTGACCTGCTTTGTTTTGTACACCAAGGCAAATGTGCCTGTTACTCCAGGTATCTCTTAAATTCCTACTTTTGCATTCCAGTCCCCTATAATGAAAAGGGCATCTTTTGGGGGGTGTTAGTTCTAGAAGGTCTTGTAGGTCTTCGTAGTACTACTCAACTTCAGTTTCTTCAGCATTACTGATGGGGGCATAGTCTTGGATTACTGTGATGTTGAATGGTTCTGCTTGGAAATGAACAGAGATCATTCTGTCGTTTTTGGGATTGCATCCAAGTACTGCATTTTGGACTCTTTTGTTGACTGTGATGGCTACTCCATTTCTTCTAAGGGATTCTTGCCTTCAGTAATAGATTTAATGGTCATCTGAGTTAAATTCACCCATTCCAGTCCATTTTATTTCACTGATTCCTAAAATGTCAGTGTTCACTCTTGCCATCTCCTGTTTGACCACTTCCAAATTGCCTGATTCATGGATCTAACATTCCAGGTTCCATGCAATATTGCTCTTTACAGCATCAGACTTTACTTCCATCACCAGTCACATCCACAACTGAGTGTTTGTTTGGCTTGTTTTGGCTCCGTCTCTTCATTGTTTCTAAAGTTATTCTCCAGAAAGCGTATTGAGCATTTACCGGCCTGGGGAGCTATCTTTTTGCCTTTTCATACTGTTCATGGGGTTCTTAACACAAGAATACTGGACTGGTTTACCATCCACTTCTCCAGTGGCCCATGTTTTGTCAGGACTCTCCATCATGACCCGTCCATCTTGGGTGGCCCTACATGGCATGGCCCATTGTATCACTGAGTTAGACAAGGCTGTGGTCCATCTGATCAGATTAGTCAGTTTCCTGTGATTGTGGTTTTCAGTCTGTCTGCCCTCTGATGGAGAAGGATAAGAGGCTTATGGAAGCTTCCTGATGAGAGAGACTGAGGGGGAAACTGGGTCTTGTTCAGATGGGTGGGGCCATGCCCAGTAAATCTTTTTTATCTAGTTTTTTGTTACTGACTGTTAATCTATCCCAAAATAGATGTTTTATTGCTCCTGATTTTGTAGGTTAATAGTCAGGCTCAACACAACACTGTAAAGCTGCTATGCTCCAATAAAGCTTAAACAATCAGGCTCCCCTGGGGCCAGGAGATCCACTTGCAAGATAACTTACTCATATGACTGGCAAGTTGATGCTAACTATTATCTGGGAACTCAGCAGAATTTTACTCTGAGTCCCCAGTTCTTCTTCTTTTCATTTCCTTTGAATTAAGGTATAGTTGATTTATAATGATGTCTAGTTTTTGGTATACACCAAAGTTATTCAAACATAATATATATAGTTTCAGATCCTTTTCCATTTTGGGTTATTACAAGGTACTGCATATACTTCCCTGTTCTATATGGTATATAGGTGCTTATTGTTTATCTATTTTATATTTAGTAGTGTGTATATGTTAATCCCGGAGAAGGCAATGGCACCCCACTCCAGTACTCTTGCCTGGAAAATCCCATGGATGGAGGAGCCTGGTAGGCTGCAGTCCATGGGGTCGCTAAGAGTCGGACTCGACTGAGCGACTTCACTTTCACTTTTCACTTTCATGCATTGGAGAAGGAAATGGCAACCCACTCCAGTGTTCTTGCCTGGAGAATCCCAGGGACGAGGAAGCCTGGTGGGCTGTCGTCTATGGGGTCCGCACAGAGTTGGACACGACTGAAGTGATTTAGCATAGCATATGTTAATCCCAGACTCCTAATTTATCTTCCCCCACTTTCTGCTTTAGTAACTATGTTTGTTTTCTATATTTGTGAGTGTATTTCTGCTTTGTAAATAAGTTCATTTGTATCATTTTTTTTGATTCCACATGTAACTGATATCATGATATTTGTCTTTCTCTAAGTGATTTACTTCACTTAGTATGATAATCTCTCCGTCCATCTATGTTGCTGAAAATGGCTTTTTATTCTTTAAATGGTTAAGTAATATTCTATTGTACTTACAAACCACATCTTCTTTATCCATTCATCTGTCAGTGGACATTTAGGTTGTTTCCATGTCTTGGCTACTGTAAATAGTGTTGCTAGTTACACCGAGGTGTCTTTTTGAATTATCGTTTTCTCCAGATGTGTGCCCAGGAGTGGGATTGCTGGATCATATGGCAACTTTATTTTTAGTTTTTTAAGAAACATCCATACTGTTCCCCACAGTGGCGAACCAATTTACATTCCCACCAACAGGATGGTTCCCTTTTCTCCACATTCTCTCCAGTATTTGTTATTTGTAGACTTTTTGATGATGCCTACCCCTACCAGTATGAGGTGGTACCTCATTTATAACTTTGACTTGCATTTCTCTAATAATTATTGAGTTTGACCATTTTTTTCATGTTTTTTTGGCTACCTGTATGTCTTCTTTGGAGAAATGTCTATTTAGGTCTTCTGCCTAGTTTTTTTTTTTTTTTTTTTAAATTGGATTGCTTGTTTTTTGTAATTGAGTTGTATGAGTTGCTTGTAAATTTTGGAAATTAATCTCTTTTCAGTCACATTATTTGTGAATATTTTCTCCTAGTCTGTAGGTGTTCTTTTTGGTTTTTGGATTTCCTTTGCTGTGTGAAAGCTTATAAGTTTGATCTGGCCCCATCTGTTTATTTATGCTTCTATTTCTATTACTTTGAGAGACTGATCTAAGATAACATTGCTATGATTTACATGAGAGAATGTTTTGCTTGTACTCTCTTCTAGTAGTTTTGTGGTGTCATGTCTTATATTTAGGTCTTTAATCTATTTTGAGTTTATTTTTGTGTATGGTGTAAGGATGTGTTCTAACTTCATTGATTTACATGCAGCTTTCCAGCTTTCCCAACACAGCACTGTGCCTAGTTTTTAAGAGTGACCATTTCAGTGTTGTACATTCTCATTTATGTGTGAAATCTAAATGAGTTGAACTCATAGAAATAATGAGTAGAATGGTGGTTACCATGGGCTGGTGATGAGGGGAAATGGGACTGTGTTGTTGAAGGGTACACATTAGCAACTAGAGGATAAATAAATTCTGGAGCACAGCATTGTGACTGCAGTCTGCAGTAGTATATTATATACTTCAAATTTGCTAACAGACTAGATTTTAAATGTTCTCCCTACAAAAAAGAGATGATAATTATATGATGTGATGGAGAAGGCAATGGCACCCCACTCCAGTACTCTTGCCTGGAAAATCCCATGGATGGAGGAGCCTCTTAGACTGCAGTCCATGGGGTCGCTAAGAGTCTGGCACCTCTGAGCGACTTCACTTTCACTTTTCACTTTCTTGCATTGGAGAAGGAAATGGCAGCCCACTCCAATGTTCTTGCCTGGAGAATCCCAGGGACGGGGGAGCCTGGTGGGCTGCTGTCTATGGGGTCGCACAGAGTCGGACACAACTGAAGCGACTTAGCCGCAGCAGCAGTAGAGGTGTTAGCTAATGCTAAGGTGTTAATCATATTGAAATATATAATGTATCAAATCAACACATTTTGTCTGCCTGAAACTTATACAGTGCTTCATGTAAATTACATCTCAAAAAAAAAGGAGTCAGTATTCCAATACAGGTAGTGGATCTGTGAGTTTCATAAGGTCTGGGCTGAGAAACAGGCACAGCATCACTACTGCAGTATTCTGTCCATTAAAGCAATCACAGAGCACTTACAAAATTAAGGGAAAGGGTCATAGACCCTCATCGCTCCTTGGTTAAAATAAAATGTTGAATGAAGAAAACAAGTGTGTTATTCTTACTGGGTCGTCAGAAGTCATTTTGAATTTTGAAACTATTTGGTTTACTGTCTCTAACTCAGTGCCTGAGGTTGTCATTGTAAAAGTTAATTTACAAGTTGAACAATGATTTGATACTTCTCAATTCTGAAGGGAAATGTGAAAGATATTTTTTTCCAAAAATTGAGAGAGAATAAACTATATAGAATCTTTCTTATGTTTATTGTTTCTCTCTAAGCAGTCCATGTTACCTCCCCAAAGCGATTTTCCTTTCATTGTAGATATGCTTGGCTGACCAACTGGACACAAGCTATAAAAATCAGAGGGGGAGAAATTGCTTTAGTAGATTCAAAGGCAGGAAATAATGTTTCCTCTGTAGTGAGCCACTCAGCTGCAGGTACTGAGGGCTGCTGCTTGTTGGGGATCCCTGAACAAATCTGATAGCCCATAAAAACAAGACAGGCTTAAGGCCAAGCTACAGGGTAGAACTGTCAGAAGAGTTTTAAAAGTGAGTCATGCAGTGTTGATTTTAACTCAATGTTGTGCTTAGGAATGGAAAAAACCATCTATCATTATTTCACTGATAGTATTGTGCATGGTACTCAGCTGGAGTGCAGCCTTATGAGGCTCTTGGAAAACTTACCTTTCATTTTGTCTGAGTTGGTTAATGCTGCTTAGAGAAGAGTATACAGAGATTGAAAAAAAATTTTTTTAAAAGAATAAATGTTGATAAATGTGCTTGAAAGCTAATTGTGGCTGACAGCACATGGTTGGAGAAGGCAATGGCAACGCACTCCTGTACTCTTGCCTAGAAAATCCCATGGACGGAGGAGCCTGGTGAGCTCTAGGCTGTGGAGTCGCTAAGAGTCGGACACGACTGAGCGACTTCACTTTCACTTTTCACTTTGATGCATTGTAGAAGGAAATGGCAACCCACTCCAGTGTTCTTGCCTGGAGAATCCCAGGGATGGGGAGCCTGGTGGGCTGCTGTCTATGGGGTTGCATGGGGTCGGACACGACTGAAGCAACTTAGCAGCAGCAGCAGCAGCAGCAGCAGCTCATGGTTGCCTAGAGATGGGACTCATTATTCCTTGTACAGTGTGGTAACTCTTTATCTAGGTCAAACATTTTTTAGAGTAGAATCGATCCCTACATTTCTAGACAAGATCAAGAAAGACTTTTTTTTTAAGTTTTTTTTTTTTTTTTTAATTGGATCAGAATTTAGGGTGATAAAAGAAGCAAGTAATTAGTCACTGTTTATGAATTTTTTTTTTAATCAGCAAGGCAATGTAAGGAATGGACATGTGGACAATGTCCACAATGGACAATTTAGAAGCAACTTAAAGGCTATCCTCTAATGGATGGACAAGCTGGTTCATCTCAGAACTTTGATTAAAAAAGTGTGATTGTAAGGATCACGGCCATATCTCTGAGATATCCTCAGAGGTCTTGAAAACTTAACCTTAAGAGAATCTAAAATCTAAAAGAGGACAGAAAGGAGAGGAGTTGATACTGAACTTTAACTGGAGAGATTCATTTCCTGCCCATTGCCTTCCTTACTAATTGATAAGTTTATATCCCCCAGCTTCGGCTTTGTAACACTTTGGTTGGGACCCTGTAACTTACAGTTTCTTTTTGGCTGCTGGCTCCTATTAGGCACTATAAACACAGGGAACTAGAGAGAAATTGTAAGGCTGAAGGAGGAAATGGGGCTTGCTCTTTCTTTTTGTTTCCTGATCCCATCAGAGTCATCCTTGTAATGGTACTTCATTTAGAATGTGGCATTTGGTTCCAGTAGCAGTAGGTGGTTCCAAGTTCCATTTTCCTTTTCATATTCCCTGTACTAGCATCTTTGAATGTTTCCAGATTACCAACACTAGCCGGCTGGTATCCCTCCTGTAAGACTGAGTTCTGCCTCAGCCAGGGTCCTCCTCTGAGTTCTGGAGGTACCAGTGCTAGTTGGCAGTGGCTTCTTCTTGGAGATGTGCATCCAGGTCTTCAGGACCTTTTTTCTAAGCTTATAAAGTCTTAGAACCCTAGGGGAGTAGCTGCTTCTTATAGTTGCCATTTCTGTGATGCTTTACTGTTTACTTTTTGCCTTTTTACCTCATGTATCCTATTTAGTCTTTATATTAAATCTATGTTAAATTCACAGATGACTGTGACTGATAACATCTCTTTTGCAGGAATATTTACCATAGTTTCCAGTGTTACTCTGATTCTGCCATAGAGGTGCAGAGTCTGAACCTTACCTATCTATTCCACACTGAGGTACAATAATAATACCAGTCCACAAGTCTTGCCACAGTGCAGTTGATAACTAGTCAGCTAAGCATGCTAAAGAAGGGAAACATTGGAATCTACTGCTGCTGCTGCTGCTAAGTCGCTTCAGTCGTGTCCGACTCTGTGCAACCCCATAGATGGAAGCTCACCAGGCTCCCCTGTCCCTGGGATTCTCCAGGCAAGAACACTGGAGTGGATTGCCATTTCCTTCTCCAATGCATGAAAGCGAAAAGTGAAAGTGAAGTCGCTCAGTCGTGTCCGACTCTTAGCGACCCCATGGACTGGAGCATACCAGGCTCCTCCGTCCATGGGATTTTCCAGGCAAAAGTACTGGGGTGGGGTGCCATTGCCTTCCCCGGAATCTACTGAGGGGTCATTATTTAACTTGATTAGAACTTCTGGGCCCTGCCAAGTCCCTAAAGGTCAGCATTTTCTCATCAAATTCTTTTAACAGTCCTTTTCGTCACCACCCTGCCCTCCAGCTGTATCATTCATGGTTCTGGTCACATGTATGTCCCTAAGAATTCCATTTGGTCCTTGACCTCCATTGTTACTCTTCCTCCTTTTCAAAAGGTTGGTGAAATGAAGTCAAGTAGGGGAACAGGGATGGGGATAAATTTCCTGAGTGATTAGGCTCTGGTGCCATTAAGACCACATGCTACAGGATGTTCAGAACACAGATTGAAGATTTGGGAAGTGTGCATCAGGAAATTCTTCCTACAGGTGGTATGTCTGAGCTGAATCTGGAAGGATGGAATAGAGTTAACTGGATGAAATAGAAGGGACATATAAGTTTCTCAGATCAGATCAGATCAGATCAGTCGCTCAGTCGTGTCTGACTCTTTGCGACCCCATGAACCGCAGCACGCCAGGCCTCCCTGTCCATCACCAACTCCCGGAGGTCACTCAGACTCACATCCATCGAGTCAGTGATGCCATCCAGCCATCTCATCCTCTGTCATCCCCTTCTCCTCCTGCCCCCAATCCCTCCCAGCATCAGAGTCTTCTCCAATGAGTCAACTCTTCGCATGAGGTGGCCAAAATACAAGAGTTTCAGCTTTAGCATCATTCCTTCCAAAGAAATCCCAGGGTTGATCTCCTTCAGAATGCACTGGTTGGATCTCCTTGCAGTGCAAGGGACTCTCAAGAGTCTTCTCCAACACCACAGCTCAAAAGCATCAGTTCTTCAGTGCTCAGCCTTCTTCACAGTCCAGCTCTCACATCCATACATGACCACAGGAAAGACCATAGCCTTGACTAGGCGAACCTTTGTTGGCAAAGTAATGTTTCTGCTTTTGAATATGCTATCTAGGTTGGTCATAACTTTTCTTCCAAGGAGTAAGCGTGTTTTAATTTCATGGCTGCAGTCACCATCTGCAGTGATTTTGGAGCCCAGAAAAAGAAAGTCTGACACTGTTTCCATTGTTTCCCCATCTATTTCCCATGTAGTGATGGGACCAGATGCCATGATCTTCGTTTTCTGAATGTTCTGCTTTAAGCCAACCTTTTCACTCTCCACTTTCACTTTCATCAAGAGGCTTTTTAGTTCCTCTTCACTTTCTGCCATAAGGGTGGTGTCATCTGCATATCTGAGGTTATTGATATTTCTCCCAGCAATCTTGATTCCAACTTGTGTTTCTTCCAGTCCAGCGTTTCTCATGATATACTCTGCATATAAGTTAAATAAACATGGTGACAATATACAGCCTTGACGTACTCCTTTTCCTATTTGGAACCAGTCTGTTGTTCCATGACCAGTTCTAACTGTTGCTTCCTGACCTGCATACAGATTTCTCAAGAGGCAGATCAGGTGGTCTGGTGTTCCCATTTCTTGAAGAATTTTCCATAGTTTATTGTGATCTACACAGTCAAAGACTTTGGCATAGTCAATAAAGTAGAAATAGATGTTTTCCTGGAACTCTCTTGCTTTTTCCATGATCCAGCGGATGTTGGCAATTTGATCTCTGGTTCCTCTGCCTTTTCTAAAACCAGCTTGAACATCAGGAAGTTCATAGTTCACATATTGCTGAAGCCTTGCTTGGTTTCTAGAGCTAGATAAAATACACCTACATATCTGGTAAATGGAGCAAATTTGTAACATCTGGGCATAATACATAGCAGATGGGAAGGACAAAATTGGCTTTACTGCCATATCTATTTTCCAGACCTTAAAAGACTCTGTCAAAAATTGAGTATTAAGTAAGCATCAGGATATATAGTGTTTTTCTTTGTCTTCAGTGTTTTAATTTGCTGAAGTATAGTTTACTTTTGATGTTTCAGGTGTGCAGCAAATGGATTTGGTTATATGTATATTAGATTCTTTTCCATTATTTTTGTTGTTGTTATTTAGTTGTTCAGTCATGTCTAACTCTTTGCAACCCCATGGACTGCAGCATGCCAACCTCCCTGTCCCTCACCGTCTCCCAGAGTTCGCTGAAGTTCATGTTCATTGCGTCATTGATGCCATCCAGCCATCTCATGCTCTGATGTCTTCTTCTCCTTCTGCCCTCAATATTTCCCAGCATCAGGGACTTTTCCAGTGTGTCAACTGTTTGCATCACGTGACCAAAATATTGGAGCTTTGGCATCAGTCCTTCCAGTGAATATACAGGGTTGATTTCCCTTAAGATTGACTGGTTGGATCTCCTTGCTGTCCAAGGGACTTTCAGGAGTCTTCTCCAACACCAGAGTACAAAGGCATCAACTCTTTGGGGTTCTGCCTTTGGTGTTCTTTCCATTAGAGGTTATTATAAGATATTGAATACAGTTCCCTGTGCTATGAGTAGGTCCTTGTTTGAGAATATATATAATTTTAAATGACTTTCATGGAAGTATGTTATTCATATTATCTTGTTTACTAATTGTTTTGGATAGATATATGTTAGTTTCCCCGTTAGACTAATTAATACTAAATACTATTTTGTGTCCATCCACCATCACCTTACATGGTGACACACAAGTAATTCAATAGATGCCTATGCAATAAGTAAGTACAATAATTAATGAACCTTTAAAAATACCATTAGGTTTTGAAAAATGGCCAACTGAGGCCAGTATTTTATCTTGGAGAATAGCATTTTTTTTTTTTTTTGATATTAGTCTTAAAAGCCAAGGAAAGTCTTTCATCTACAATTCCCAATATATCCCTATAATAATCTCTTAGTAGAATGTGCGTATAAATTTGTTTAATGGTTGGATCATTTTCCAAATATAATTGGAAAACAGGTTTCTTTTTCAGCTGTCAAAGAGGTGTTTGATATGTGGTAAAATAGTTTATATTCGCCATTGGGGATGTTGACCTTCTAGGCAAGCTTCTAATTGTACCGTCATATTAATTTGGAGACCTTTTACTTTAAGGCAATACTCATCTCCTGCTGTATGAACTTAAGAAGATATGACTCCTTCATCTTTTTATACTGATAAAACAGGCTTGGCCAACAGATGTTATCTTGTAGGACTTTGAATCTTGAGCACTTGATAGCATAATATAATGCTATCATATATGATATATGATTATCATCATAATATGATGACAGCATTGTGGCCTTCCCTGATTATCTTCCTCATAGCCCTCCAGAACTCACTTGGTACCTGTCAAGTTTTGGCCCTCCAGTCTTCTAATATCATTCCAATAAATTCTCATGCTGCTTCAGATTATGATGTCATTTTCTGTTGTTTGCAACCACATGCAACAAATGATATAGACAGTATTGTTAAAGATGCAAGAAAACATGCTACTCTTTATCCTCATTTAAAACTGGATATTTTAAAGTACAAATACTATAAAGTGGAATTTTGACCCACAGAAAGAACATTTCTGTCTTTAATATCAGCCATCTGTGAACAAGTTTCCCACTAGATACAAGGATTTTTGACAAGTATTGTAAATGTCTTCAAGTGACACACATTTTTGGATGGAGATTTCAGGGTTTCCCCAGTGAATGTGATGAACTGTCCAGATGGTGTCCTGATAGCCACTCAACAGAGTCCTTAAACAATAATAATTAACAACTAATTACATTTAATGCCTTGAAAGGGGTCCACTAGCATTAATTTGATCAGAAATCCATCCCTGGGTAGGTCCAGAAGAGAGAAAAGACGTCCAGCATAACCATCTGGATGATCTTTCTCCCCCTGCTCTTGCTGCTGAAGAGGGACTGGTGATGTCCATGACTCCTTTTGGAGTACATATTCTGCTCTGGAAGCTCTTAAAGAGTGGGCCTTGCTGAATTAAATTGGCTTTTGTCCCGTCAAAGACAAGAGTCAAGTTAGATGCAAATGCTCTGTCTGGATGGAGAGAAGAAGAAAGAAAGCTTGGAAAACACGACTCTTATGGCAGAAAGTGAAGAGGGGCTAAAAAGCCTCTTGATGAAAGTGAAAGTGGAGAGTGAAAAGGTTGGCTTAAAGCTCAACATTCAGAAAACGAAGATCATGGCATCTGGTCCCATCACTGCATGGGAAATAGATGGGGAAACAGTGGAAACAGTGTCAGACTTTGTTTTTCTGGGCTCCAAAATCACTGCAGATGGTGACTGCAGCCATGAAATTAAAAGACGCTTGCTCCTTGGAAGGAAAGTTATGACCAACCTAGATAGCATATTCAAAAGCAGAGACATCACTTTGCCAACAAAGGTTCGCCTAGTCAAGGCTATGGTCTTTCCTGTGGTCATATATGGATGTGAGAGCTGGACTGTGAAGAAGGCTGAGCGCCGAAGAATTGATGCTTTTGAGCTGTGGTGTTGGAGAAGACTCTTGAGAGTCCCTTGGACTGCGAGAAGATCCAACCAGTCCATTCTGAAGGGGATCAATCCTGGAATTTCTTTGGAAGGAATGATGCTAAAGCTGAAACTCCAGTATTTTGGCCACCTCATGCGAAGAGTTGACTCATTGGAGAAGACTCTGATGCTGGGAGGGATTGAGGGCAGGAGGAGAAGGGGAGGACAGAGGATGAGATGGCTGGATGGCATCACTGACTCGATGGATGCGAGTCTGAGTGACCTCCGGGAGCTGGTGATGGACAGGGAGGCCTGGCGTGCTGCGGTTCATGGGGTCGCAAAGAGTCGGACACGACTGAGCGACTGATCTGATCTGATCTGATCTGTGGGAGTTAGGACATGCAATCATGCCAAACAAAGCTGGGACAAAATGACCTACCTGATTAATTCAAAGAAATGCAGGTTATTTATATTTATCTCCACAAACACAATGTCTCTTCACATGGAATGTATATAGAATTACAGTTGAGCTTGATCAGTTTATAGACTCTCAGTTTAGAATTCCTGACAGTTCTGGCAGAAACTGGTTTAGAACATACATTTTCACACGTATGTTGTTTTACTTTCATATTCAACTGATAACCCTGTCATGGGTAACTAATGCCAAGGATTTCCTCATGGAAGACGACTGAACATCATGTAGTAATCTTCCAGCTAGCAGCTCTGTTTTGGTGCCACTGCTGGCCAAGTCCAGACTCTAGACTGTTGATTCATTGTAGGCAGCAGGTGGCCTAGTGGTGAAATGTAATATAATAATAATTTTCCCCCTCTGGAAATGGCCTTGGAACACAGTGGAGGGCTTTAAAAGCTTATGAGGCCATGCCTGTGCCATTGAATCCCACAGTTTTGGTTACATAACTGCTTGAAGCTGGACCAATTGGATTTTAAATCCTGGAAATGTGAATTTAGGAAGAGGTAGGGATACTTTGAGTTTTGAAACTGGGTCACATTAATGGCAATACTATAGAAGACAGGCTCTTCTTAAATAGTTCTATGTGTACTTAAAGCATAAATTTCAACAAAGTGTGTTTTCATAGCTTTCGATATACAGTGTTTTTGTTATCTTTTTTCTGTGTATATTCTATAATTTTAATTTGGACTTTTAAACTTAATCCAAGGTTTGTGTCCATCAATTCAGAATAGATCAGCACTAACTTTGTAGTCATTAGGGTCAGTCAAGGGCTGTGCTCCATTAATGCTCACTCAGATCCATCTGAAATGTTGCCAGTCACTGCAGCACATATTGGAGAGGAATAGACAATAGCACCTTAAATACTTAATTGGCTAGTTCAAGTCACAACATCATGCCTACATTCAAGGGTGTAGGCAAACATAATCCTGTTGCATCATGGAATGAAAAAAACTAGAAATAACAGAAATATTGATGAGGAGCACAAGTGTAACATGCCAGTTGAAGGAATTTTTGTTCTTGGTTGTGTCATTATGAGAGAATGTTACCTGTATTCTTTCTAAATTTTGGTATTTGTTGAAGTTTGCTTAGTGGTTGAACACATAATCAATTTTTATGACTATTTCATGAACACTTAAAGAAGATATATTACATATACTCAGGTTTAGAATTTTATATATATCAACACATATTCTTTTTACTTACAGCATTTAGTTTTTTCATGCATGGAAAAGATTTTTGTAATTATAAAAGAGAAGCGTATCTACAAAAAATGAATAGCCAGTGCCTAAATGCCCAATTTGTTTTTATTATTACCAGAGAGATATGCATATAAACTAATTTTACAGGTGGGCTCATTGCACCTGTTTTTCAAGTGACAGTCCTTAATGAACTGTCTTTTTTATTAATTAGTTTTTATTGCAGTGTATTTGCTTTACAATGTTGTATTAGTTTCTACTGCATAGCAAAATGAATCAGTCACACATGTGCATATATCCCCTCCCTTTGGACTTCCTTCCCATTCAGGTCACCAAAGTGCATTAAGTACAATTCTCTGTGCTATATCATATGTTCTCATTAGTTATCTATTTTATATAGAGTATCAATAGTGCAGCAAATAGAATTTAGGAAAGGCTAAGGATTGAACACTTTCAGCTGTCATTTCTCGGTTTAATTTTTCTTTTTCCTACATGTGAGCTACATCTCTGCTTGTGGAAGCATTGAGTGTGTCTGAGTGTGTAGACTACACCTGCTCTACTCAAGGTGCTGGCACTAATTCTCTAGCTTCTCTCTTTATTTGTACTTGGCTTTTCCCTGCATTGGAGAGGTAAGAAGGTAAGAATATGGAGACTTGTTTGACCATAGATATAGAAATAAGGAAAGTCTTTCAACCTATCTTTCGTTCTGAGCCTCTCAGAATCATTTGGATATGGCAGAAGAGGTTCTTCTCAAGACTCACACTAGTTCAATAGAGTCCTAAGCCGGGAGTGTGGAATAGAGGTCTAGCAGGAATGATGTGATTCTTTATCATGTTTTACTTCTATCTCCTTATGTTCCTTTGGAATTTGCTTATCAAAAGCAAAGCTGACCATGTATTTAGATACAAATATCAATTGGTATCATATTTATCACTACTTAAAATTTTTTCTAATGTTTTTGTGCAATTAAAAAGAAGAAAATACATATGAAAATAAGAAGCAGTGTTAAATCTTGACTGTATTTTCTCCTGTCCTGGTTCTTATTGTCCTCTTTTTAAAAACTGCATAACTTAAAATTTTGTTCATTTTTATGAATGTTTTTGCTCTCTGTGTTATCAGTATGTGCATATTTGCAATTGGATTCCCCCATAAATATGTTTAGCCAAAATAAGATACTGGCCAAAGACATAATGAATATAATTAATAAAGTGAAGTTAAGTTGCTCAGTCATGTCCGACTCTTTGCGACCCCATGGACTGTAGCCTACCAGGCTCTGAGGAGCCTCTCAGTCCGTGGAATTTTCCAGGCAAGAGTACTGGAGTGGGTTGCCATTTACTCCTCCAGGGGATCTTCCCAACCCAGGGATGGAACTCGCATCTCCCACACTGCAGGCAGACGCTTTACCATCTGAGCCACCAGGGAAGCCATTAAAGGCTAATAAAATTAGTAATAATATTAATAGTGTTTTTCTTCATAGATACTTTGTTGTATGTTAACTTACTTTGACCTCATCACAATATCATGGAATATTCTAGGCGGTGCTATCCTCTTTGATTTTACAATGGAAGACACTGACGCCTAGATGTATTCAATGAGTTACACAATATCACACTAAAGTTCTTTTTTTTTTTTTTCATTCTACACTGTTGTGAAGGTTAAGTACTCCATGCCTCCCACCAACAACTTCAATTTTCTTATTCAAGTGGATATAAAGAATCTTTCACTGGTTATACTATTTTAATTTCTACAACAGAGTTTGACCTACTGAATTGGACTTTATGAAAGCTAATAAGGAATTAAGCTGCCTGAAAGACTTGAGATGAAAGATTTTCTGAGATCTTTTATGCGTTGTAAACATGCAGCATGCTGGGACCAGAGCTTGCCTTTGTACATTGTGAGGTAGAGGGAGGAATGAATAAACAGTAGAATAAATTGCCTACTGGGCACTTTTAACATTTAAAAGCAACCAGTAATTGTCACACTTCTGCCCTTACTTCAATTGGGTACATATTATACCTTTTGGTCTGTGAGTGTCTGTCAGTGATTATACACCTATGGTCTCAGGGCCACGTGTATCCAACAGGAGGTAGAAAATGACATGAGCAGAAAAAATCACTCACTGCCTTAGGCTCAGAGCTTCTTTACTGTTTCTACCCATGAATTCTGCGGCTTCAAATTCTCTAAGCTGTTGGATTCTGTACCTGCCTTGACCTTCAAGATTCTGCTGAGCTCTCCAGACTTGCCTAAAACCATGGACGTAACTCTTTCCTGTTTCTTCTGATCTCACACTTCTGTTTTATGACCTACTTTGCAGGACTTGTTGGGTTCCTGACCCGTTCCCCGCTTCGACCCCAGATTTCACACTTGACTGCTCATATTTGGTTAGAATTAAAAACTTTCTCTTTTGCTTCTGTCTAAGGATCACTGCCCTCATCAGTTCTTGGGCATCATACTTCATGCTTTAATTTGGTTATTCAACAGTTTTCCTAATAATTTTCCATTGTTCTTTCCCTGAGTTATGTAAGTCAGTTATCTGAGAATAAACATAAAATGTAAAGTAATTGCCACCACAAAAGGTATGAGGATATTTCTAAGAAAGAAACATGAAATAAAAATTTCTGCCTCTTAGAGATTAAACTTTTCCAGATTGAATTAGTGTCATGTTTCATTCTAGAAAATACATCTATTTATCAAAATTCAGAATGAGATTTTTGGACCCTTTCCCATTTCATATCTTTCAGTTATAGTAACAAGAATATCCCAAAGAACTTAAGAAAGATAGAAAGAGCAGTGGTTCAGCCTAACCAGGTAGCAAGGGTGAATTTGCTCTAATGAGTTTCCCAAAACTGACTGTGCTTTTATTTATGAGTCTGGACACATTGTGAAAAATGAAAGTGAGTCATTCAGTCATGTCCCACTTTGCAATCCCATGGGCTTTAGCCTACCAGGCTCCTCTGTCCATGGAATTCAGGCAAGAATACTTGAGTGGGTTGCCATTCCCTTCTCCAGGGGATCTTCCCAACCCAGGGATTGAACCTGGGTCTTCTTCATTGCAGGCAGATTCTTTACCATCTGAACTACCAGGGAATCCCTGGACCCTTACTAAACTACAGTTTTCTAGGCCCCACCTAGAATATTTTATGAGAGTATGATTTGAAATTTGAATTTTTAACAGATTCTCTAGTGATTCTGGTGCAGTGGGCCATATTTGAGAACCACTGCTCTTAGTAACTGGGGGTAACAATTATGTAGACCATAACAGAGAGAAAGAAAAATCTTAAAAGATACAATAGACAAAGACTCTCTAACCAAGTTTGACAAAAAAACAATGGAGAGGAGACAGAATTCTTTTCCATTATTATTAAGTCCTGATACAATAAGTTAAACAAGCTCCAAAATTAATTATTATTAAGATTTAAAATGTGAAGGAAGATCAGTTATGGTGATAACTGATCACTATCAGTTATCTGATAAGAATAAGTTAACTGATAAGAATCATTATGGTGAAATAAAAATAGTAGACAGGCTAGAAGAGGCACACTTCCCTTACCAATAGCCAGCTAATGTAATGATGTCACCAGGTTCCTGCTAAAGATGGGTTATGAGTAAATGTTGATCAGAGTTTTGTAATTTATGTTTACTGTGATATCTTTATAGTTCTTTATATATTGCATGAGTTTCATTATTCTTAGTTAGTGATGTCATTTCCCCATGCATGTCTTCTTTTAAAAAATATGATGTCCCAAAGTGAAATACCTCTCAGCTATTTTTACAGATAGGTAAACCATCACTGGATAGGTACTATGTGGTAATCATAGTCAAGAATTTGGTGTTCACTGTCTGAAAAGTAGAAAAGCAGCTCCTTTTACAAAATTCTAACTGTATAAAATTTGCTTCTATCTGAGAATATTTGTGGTAATATTCAAAATATGCTACAGCTGCTATGGCAGTATAAATTAATAAATAAGTAAAACACATTTAAAATTCTTTTTATTCTCTAAGTTAAAATGTACAAGATCATGCAACTGCTTATTTACTCAGATAAGTTATTCATTTGGTTTAATAATTTTCAATCAGTTGTTGATTTATTTAGAAATGAATAGCTTGATCTTTTGGTTGTCATAGCTTTTACTGACTAAATGTTGCTCTGGTCTGATTTGATTCTGGGAAGCATGTACATTTCAATGAATTCTTAATTAAAAGGATAGTGAATATTTCTGGCATCTTAACCTTTAGCATCTCAGAGGTGACTGGCTACTCTGTCTGTATGTATGGAGAGTCTGAATTTACAAAAGTCATGATAATAATTCCACCAGTGCTATAACACCTCTTGTGTGCTCTACTATTTTGCCTCTGCAAATGTTGGGCTCCTCCAAAATAGCAGGTGGGCCCAGAGCATGACTCTGACACTGCTGCCAATACTAGTTTTGTCCACTCAGCAATACATCAAGGGGTTACCCAGGTTTGTACCAGCAAAACTCACAGGGTGAATTTCCTGCCTCTGCTACTTCTATACAGTATTTTTAGGTAGAACTTGTCTCAGTAACCCATATAATAGAATTTCCTAATTTAATATTCAGCATAGTTATGCTGATATAAACTGGTTATAAAGCAACTTATATGCAGAGTACATCATGAGAAATGCTGGACTGGAAGAAACACAAGCTGGAATCAAGATTGCCGGGAGAAATATCAATAACCTCAGATATGCAGATGATACCACCCTTATGGCAGAAAGTGAAGAGGAACTAAAAAGCCTCTGGATGAAAGTAAAAGTGGAGAGTGAAAAGGCTGGCTTAAAGCTCAACATTCAGAAAACGAAGATCATGGCATCTGGTCCCATCACTATATGGGAAATAGATGGAGAAACAGTAGAAACAGTGTCAGACTTTATTTTTCTGGGCTCCAAAATCACTGCAGATGGTGACTGCAGCCATGAAATTAAAAGACGCTTACTCCTTGGAAGGAAAGTTATGACCAACCTAGATAGCATATTCAAAAGCAGAGACATCACTTTGCCAACAAAGGTTCGCCTAGTCAAGGCTATGGTCTTTCCTGTGGTCATGTATGGATGTGAGAGCTGGACTGTGAAGAAGGCTGAGCGCCGAAGAATTGATGCTTTTGAACTGTGGTGTTGAAGACTCTGGAGAGTCCCTTGGACTGCAGGGAGATCCAACCAGTCCATTCTGAAGGAGATCAGCCCTGGGATTTCTTTGGAAGGAATGATGCTAAAGCTGAAACTCCAGTATTTTGGCCGCCTCATGTGAAGAGTTGACTCATTGGAGAAGACTCTGATGCTGGGAGGGATTGAGGGCAAGAGGAGAAGGGGATGACAGAGGATGAGATGGTTGGATGGCATCACTGACTCGATGGATGTGAGTCTGGGTGAACTCTGGGAGTTGGTGATGGATGGGGAGGCCTGGCGTGCTGCGATTCATGGGGTCACAAAGAGTCGGACATGACTGAGCGACTGATCTGATCTTTGCATGACATAGTCCCTTGTTATCTCTAATTTTCTTGAAGAGATCTCTAGTCTTTTGCTTTCTATTGTTTCCTCTATTTCTTTGCATTGACCACTTTTATATATTTTTCCTTTTCTCCTTACAAATAGCTGAGAAAAGAAGAGAAGCACAAGGCAAAGGAGTAATAGAAGGTATTTAAAATAGTCAAATTTGTAAACTCAAAGCCTAGAATGTTGTTTCCCAGGGCCTATGGAGAGAAGGAAATGGGAAACTTTAACCAACATTAAATTTATGTTGAATAAGATAAATAACTTCTGAAGATCTGATGTACAATATTGTATATGTAATCAGCAATAATATATTATACTGTTAAAATTTAAATTTTCACCTCAATGATTTTTTTTAAATGAAAATACTTCTTCATAATGGTGAGAAGTTTTAAGACTTCCAACCTGGAAGTGAATTTTTTTCAATTGAGAATTGAGAGATCACTGAAGATTTTGAACAGAGAAGTGTTATGATAAAAATGACTTTTTAGATAGGTTAACTTGTTGCTATGTATTAGATCAATTGTTACAGGAATGAATGAGTGCTTGGGGAAACAAGGTGTATTCATTTCCTATTGCTGCTATAAGGGATTACCATAAATTTAGTAACTTAAAACAATACAGATTTATTATTTTATAAGCCTGGAGGTCAGAAGTCAGAAATGGATTTCACTGGGCTGAAATGAAAGTATAGGTCCAGCTGTGCTTTCTCTGGAGGCTCTGGGAGAATCCATTTCCTTTCCTTTTTCACCTTTCAAAGGATACCTATGTACCATAGCTTGTGACACCCTTGCTCTATTTTCAAAGCTGCTGCTGCTGCTGCTAAGTCGCTTCAGTTGTGTCTGACTCTGTGCGACCCCATAGATGGCAGCCCACCAGGCTCCCCCATCCCTGGGATTCTCCAGGCAAGAACACTGGAGTGGGTTGCCATTTCCTTCTCCAATGCATGAAAGTGAAAAGGGAAAGGGAAGTCGCTCAGTCGTGTCCGACTCTTAGCGACCCCGTGGACTTGCAGCCTACCAGGCTCCTCCATCCACGGGATTTTCTGGGCAACAGTACTGTAGTGGGGTGCCATTGCCTTCTCTGATCTTCAAAGCTGGAATAATGAAAATGAAAGTGACGTTGTTCAGTCCTGTCCTACCAGGCTTCTCTATCCATGAGGTTTTCCATGCTGGAGTACTGGAGTGGGCTGCCATTTCCTTCTCCAGAGGATCTTCCCAACCCAGGGCTTGAACCCAGGTCTCCTGCATTGCAGACAGAGGCTTTACTGCCTGAACCGCCAGGGAAGTTAGTATAATATGTATTTTCAAATATTTTTCTAACTGTGAACCTCTGCTTTCACAATCACATTTTCTCTGGCTGTGACCCATTTATCACCCTTTTACAAGGACACTTTTGATTACATTAGACCCAACTGTATAATCCAGGCTAATCTCCTACATCAAAATGCTTAATTGCAACTGCAAAGTCCCCTTTTGCCATGCAAAATAACATATTCACAGGTTTCAGAGATTCAGATATGGACATCTTTGAAGTGAAGTGAAGTGAAGTCGTGTCCAGGGGGACCATTATTCTGCCCACTACATAAAAATAGGACATAAATTCATATGTAAATTAAGGGTAGTGGTGGCTGTGGGACTGACACTTCTCTGTATCTCCCTCCATAACTGATCAGGTATAAAAGTCTCTTCCTACAGATGATCCTGTGAAGCTCTCTTCTCCTTACTTATTATTTCCATTGACCAAGTGAACTTGGCCAATTTGGTGTTTCTGCCAATGTTGACTTCATCTAATAATTATGTCCTATATCTTCCTCTACTACCTAAATTTTGCTAATTCATTGTTAAATTGCCTTATGTCTTCTGGCTAAAAGGAGATAAATCACATTCATGCTATTTTCTTCCCTGATCTATCAGGCTTTTGCTGAGTTTTTTTGTTTAGTCATTTTCAGTATATTAGGCTTTTCCACAAACATGGCAGGTAATTGGACTGAGTTTATTCATTGCAAACCATACAGGAAATTATCCAAATGACCCATTCTAAAGAAAAAGATCTCAACAAAATAAATTTTTGAATCATGCACATATGCAGAATCTAAACTGAATAATTTTTGGTTTCTTCATGGTCTCAAGAGTCTTCTCCAACATCACAGGTCAAAAGCATCATATCTTCAGCGCTCAGCTTTCTTTATAGTCCAACTCTCACATCCACACATGACCACTGGAAAAATCATAGCCTTGACTAAATGGACCTCTTTTGGCAAAGTAATGTCTCTGCTTTTTAATATGCCGTCTAGGTTGCAAAGAAATAGAGGAAAACAGCAGAATGGGAAAGACTAGAGATCTCATCAAGAAAATTAAAGATACCAAGGGAACATTTCATGCAAAGATGGGCTCGATAAAGGACAGAAATGGTATGAACCTAACAGAAGGAGAAGCTATTAAGAGGACGTGGCAAGAATACACAGAAAACTGTACAAAAAAGATCTTCATGACTCAAATAATGACATTGGTGTGATCACTCACCTAGAGCCAGATATCCTGGAATGTGAAGTCAAGTGGGCCTTAGAAAGCATCACTATGAAAAAAGCTAGTGGAAGTGATGGAATTCCAGTTGAGCTATTTCCCTGAAAGATGATACTGTGAAAGTGTTGCACTTAACATGCCAGCAAATTTGGAAAACTCAGCAGTGGCCACAGGACTGGAAAAGGTCAGTTTTCACTCCAATACCAAAGAAAGGGAATGCCAAAGAATGCTCAAACTACCGCACAACTGCACTCATCTCACACGCTAGTAAAGTCATGCTCAAAATTCTCTGAGCCAGGTTTCAGCAATACGTGAACTGTGAACTTCCAGATGTTCAAGCTGGTTTTAGAAAAGGCAGAGGAACCAGAGACCAAATTGCCAACATCTGCTGGATCATTGAAAAAGCAAGAGAGTTCCAGAAAAACATCTATTTCTGCTTTATTGACTATGCCAAAGCTTTTGACTGTGTGGATCCCAATAAAGTGTGGAAAATTCTGAAAGAGATGGGAATATCAGACCACTTGACCTGCCTCTTGAGAAATTTGTATGCAGGTCAGGAAGCTACAGTTAGAACTGGTCATGGAACAACAGATTGGTTCCAAACAGGAAAAAGAGTACATCAAGACTGTATATTGTCACTCTGTTTTTTTAACTTATATGCAGTGTACATCATGAGAAATGCTGGGCTGGATGAAGCACAAGCTGGAATCAAGATTGGCAGGAGAAATATGAATAACCTCAGATATGCAGATGACACCACCCTTATGGCAGAAAGTGAAGAGGAACTAAAAAGCCTCTTGATGAAGGTGAAAGTGGAGAGTGAGAAAGTTGGCTAAAAACTCAACATTCAGAAAATGAAGATCATGGCATCTGGTCCCATCACTTCATGGGAAATAGATGGGGAAACAGTGGAAACAGTGTCAGACTTTATTTTTCTGGGCTCCAAAATCACTGCAGATGGTGACTGCAGCCATGAAATTAAAAGACGCTTACTCCTTGGAAGGAAAGTTATGACCAACCTAGATAGCATATTCAAAAGCAGAGACATTACTTTGCCAACAAAGGTTCGCCTAGTCAAGGCTATGGTCTTTCCTGTGGTCATGTATGGATGTGAGAGCTGGACTGTGAAGAAGGCTGAGCGCCGAAGAATTGATGCTTTTGAACTGTGGTGTTGGAGAAGACTCTTGAGAGTCCCTTGGACTGCAAGGAGATCCAACCAGTGCATTCTGAAGGAGATCAGCCCTGGGATTTCTTTGGAAGGAATGATGCTAAAGCTGAAACTCCAGTATTTTGGCCACCTCATGCGAATAGTTGACTCCTTGGAAAAGAGTCTGATGCTGGGAGGAGTTGGGGACAGGAGGAGAAGGGGACGACAGAGGATGAGATGGCTGGATGGCATCACTGACTCGATGGATGTGAGACTGGGTGAACTCTGGGAGTTGGTGATGGACAGGGAGTCCTGGTGTGCTGCGATTCATGGGGTCACAAAGAGTCAGACATGACTGAGCGACTGAACTGAACTGAACTGAACTGTGGTTGGTCATAACTTTCCTTCCAAGGAGTAAGCATCTTTTATTTTCATTGCTGCAATGACCATCAGCAATGATTTAAAAAGTCAGCCACTGTTTCCCCAACTATTTGCCATTAAGTGATGGGAAAGGATGTCATGATCTTAGTTTCCTGAATGTTGAGCTTTAAGATAACTTTTTCACTCTCCTGTTTTACTTTCATCAAGAGGCTTTTTAGTTTTTCTTTACTTTCTGCCATAAAGGTGGTGTCATCTGCATATCTGAGGTTATTGATATCTCTCCCGGCAATCTTGATTCCAGCTTATGCTTCTTCCAGCCCAGTGTTTCTTTTGATGTACTCTGCATATAGGTAAAATAAGCAGAGTGACAATATACAGCCTTGACGTACTCCTTTTCCTGTTTGGAACCAGTCTGTTGTTCCATGTCCAGTTTTAACTGTAGCTTCCTGACCTGCATACAGGTTTCTCAAGAGGCAGGTCAGGTGGTCTGGTATTCCCATCTCTTTCAGAATTTTCCACAGTTTATTGTGATCCACACAGTCAAAGGCTTTGGCATAGTCAATAAAGCAGAAATAGATGTTTTTCTGGAACTCTCTTGCTTTTTCGATGATCCAGCAGATGTTGGCAATTTGGTCTCTGGTTCCTCTGCCTTTTCTAAAACCAGCTTGAACATCTGTATGTTCATCGTTCACGTATTGCTGAAGCTTGGCTTGGAGAATTTTGAGCATGACTTTACTAGCGTGTGAGATGAGTGCAATTGTGCAGTAGTTTGAGCATTCTTTGGCATTGCCTTTCTTTGTTATTGGAGTGAAAACTGACCTTTTCCAATCTTGTGGCCACTGCTGAGTTTTCCAAATTTGCTGGCATATTGAGTGCAGCACTTTCACAGCATCATCTTTCAGGATTTGAAAAAGCTCAACTGGAATTCCATCACCTCCACTAGCTTTGTTCATAGTGATGCTTTCTAAGGCTCACTTGACTTCACATTCCAGGATGTCTGGCTCTAGGTGAGTGATCACACCATCGTGATTATCTGGGTTATCAAGATCTTTTTTGTACAGTTCTTCTGTGTATTCTTGCCACCTATTCTTAATATCTTCTGCCTCTGTTATGTCCATACCATTTCTGTCCTTTATCAAGCCCATCTTTGCATGAAATGTTCCTTTGGTATCTCTAATTTTCTTGAAGAGATCTCTAGTCTTTCCCATTCTGTTTTTTCCCTCTATTTCTTTGCATTGATCACTGAGGAAAGCTTTCTTATCTCTCCTTGCTGTTCTTTGGAACTCTGCCTTCAAATGGGTATATCTTTCCTTTTCTCCTTTGCTTTTCACTTCTGTTCTTTTCACAGCTATTTGTAAGGCCTCCCCAGACAGCCATGTTGCTTTTTTGAATTTCTTTTTCTTGGGGATGGTCTTGATTCCTGTCTCCTGTACAATGTCATGAACCTCCATCCATAGTTCATCAGGCACTCTGTTTATCAGATCTAGTCCCTTACATCTATTTCTCACTTCCACTGTATAGTCATAAGATATTTGATTTAGGTCATACCTGAATATCAAACCCCACACTCATTTTTATAACAAGTTTTCATACTATTACACCATACTGCCTGGTCTAAATCACTGAAAATTAAATCCTCGTATAGCCATCATGGAGCTGCCTCTTTCAAGGCTTTGTGAAGAGATAAGAATTTATGATAATGTCTTTCTTTTACTTTCAATCAGCTGTGCTGGTATTTTATAAATCTAAAAAGCATAGTGTATTAAAATTTGGAGAGGAAACAAGGCTAACCCTTTCATTTTCTAGTGAGCATGCACTCTGGGATGGGGTTGTTGAAAACAATACTTTGACCATATCCTCCCCCAGTCCCCCACCACAATCAGATCAGATCAGATCAGATCAGTCGCTCAGTCGTGTCCGACTCTTTGCGACCCCATGAACCGCAGCACGCCAGGCCTCCCTGTCCATCACCAACTCCTAGAGGTCACTCAGACTCACATCCATCGAGTCAGTGATGCCATCCAACCATCTCATCCTCTGTCGTCCCCTTCTCCTCCTGCCCCTAATCCCTCCCAGCATCAGAGTCTTTTCCAATGAGTCAACTCTGCGCATGAGGTGGCCAAAATACTGGAGTTACAGCTTTAGCATCATTCCTTCCAAAGAAATCCCAGGGCTGATCTCCTTCAGAATGCACTGGTTGGATCTCCTTGCAGTCCAAGGGACTCTCAAGAGTCTTTTCCAACACCACAGTTCAAAAGCATCAATTCTTCGGCGCTCAGCCTTCTTCACAGTCCAGCTCTCACATCCATACATGACCACAGGAAAGACCATAGCCTTGACTAGGCGAGCCTTTGTTGGCAAAGTGATGTCTCTGCTTTTGAATATGCTATCTAGGTTGGTCATAACTTTCCTTCCAAGGAGTAAGCGTCTTTTAATTTCATGGCTGCAGTCACCATCTGCAGTGATTTTGGAGCCCAGAAAAATAAAGTCTGACACTGTTTCCACTGTTTCCCTATCTATTTCCCATGTAGTGATGGGACCAGATGCCATGATCTTTGTTTTCTGAATGTTGAGCTTTAAGCCAGCTTTCTCACTCTCCACTTTCACTTTCATCCAGAGGCTTTTTAGTTCCTCTTCACTTTCTGCCATAAGGGTGGTGTCATCTGCATATCTGAGGTTATTGATATTTCTCCCAGCAATCTTTATTCCAACCTGTGTTTCTTCCAGTCCAGCATTTCTCATGATGTACTCTGCATCTAAGTTAAATAAACATGGTGACAATATACAGCCTTGACATATTCCTTTTCCTATTTGGAACCAGTCTGTTGTTCCATGACCAGTTCTAACTGTTGCTTCCTGACCTGCATACGGATTTCTCAAAAGGCAGATCAGTTGGTCTGGTATTCCCATCTCTTTCAGAATTTTCCATAGTTTATTGTGATCTACACAGTCAAAGGCTTTGGCATAGTCAATAAAGCAGACCACCACCAAAATAAAGTTGAGGAAGTCAATGATGAGTACTGAAACTGAAAGATGTCTATTAGATTTATCAGAGTACTTTTAAGTTAGTTGGATTCTTTGACTTTCCTTATCTGTCTCTGATATCCAATGGTATCTGGGTCTCTGGGTCAGTTTGGTGTGTTAGAGCACAGTCAAATAAAAGATCAGAAGACAAGTCTTGGCTGGCTGGTTGACATGTGAAGAGTATTTCTCTTCCTCATTAAAAAGATTTTACCAAGTCCAGTTTAATACTCCTGTAAATTTGGGAGCTGCTAATCTGAGGTTGGGATAGGATCAAGCCTTTATTCACAAGATGAGTGATAAAGAGGTGATAAAGTCAGGTACTGAATGAAAACAGGCATGTTGGGAGGTTTAGATTTGGTGACTTTCTCTTTGAAGAAGCAAAAAGGCAACAGACAGCTAAAAGAGATATGTGTAAGACTTCACGATTCACAAACCTTTATTGGTGAATGTCTTCCAGGATATTTATCTGGTCACAGAAGGATCGCCAGCTGACTACTGAGGAACTTAGACATGAGAACAAATTTAGTGTCTCTCTACATTTATCTCTTTAATAACATACTTGCTCATTTTCCTTTTGTTTCTAATGTGGGCAGTTCCTGGTGACTGCGTTTCAAGTAGATTGTCCCAAACTTATGACATTTTGATTGTTTTGAGTTTTTCAATTAATGATGGTGTGAGAGGGATTCAGTAGAGACCATACTTTGGATTTTTAATTCTTATCTTTTCCTGGGCCAGCATTATGGCATATCCTGGGCTATGATACTCCTTCATTTTGCTGGACAGGTTAGCAGCTGCACCCTGAGCCAACCATATGATCATTAGAATAAGCAATGATGCACTTAGAACCACTCCAAACTCATATAGCTATTCTGTTTTTCAGTACAGTATTTGGTAAATTACCTGAGATTTTCAACACTTTATTATAAGTTAGGCTTGTGTTATATGATTTTGCCCAAATGAAAGCTAGTGTAAGTGTTCTGAGAACATTTAAGGTAGGTGAGGCTAAGCTATCATGTTTGGTAGGTTAGATGTATTATACATATTTTTGACTTATAGCATTTTCAACTTGTGATGGGTTTAGCAGGATATAACCCCATTGGAAGTTGAGGGAAATCTGAAGCACAGAATGTAAGTACCAAGACAGAGAGAGGTGTTTGTGTGTGTATGTATTAAATCTTAAAACATGACTCTTGAATTTATAGCATTCTCCACTCTTCAGCAGAAAAAACAGGTTTCATAGTGTGTCACTTACTGTGAATGTACCAACAATGTAGAGTTCAAAAGTACAAATGTTACAGCCAGAAACATTGTGTTTCTTGGAAATGTGTTTGGGAAATTTTTTAAGACTGTGCTGCTGCTGCTAAGTCGCTTCAGTCGTGTCCGACTCTGCGACCCCATAGATGGCAGCCCAACAGGCTCCCCCATCCCTGGGATTCTCCAGGCAAGAATACTGGAGTGGGTTGCCATTTCTTTCTCCAATGCATGAAAGTGAGAAGTGAAAGTGAAGTCGCTCAGTCATGTCTGACTCTTAGTGACCCCATGGACTGCAGCCTACCAGGCTCCTCCATCCATGGGATTTTCCAAGCAAGAGTACTGGAGTGTAGCTGTCTAAAATTCTGCCTACAAGAAGTTTTTACATGGGCTCTGTCATATCCTGAAAAAGACTAGCTTATCATAAATGGGAGAACAATTGTTCTGATATAGAATGATTACATTTCAGTACTCAATGTGAGAGCAGGAATAAACAGGTGAGGAACTAGCAAATCTTCTAGAAGGTAGTGCTTTATTACTACAAATGCCTACCCTAAGCTAACTTCATTCAAAATCACTGTAATAAATGACTGCAGAAAGTCAGAAGGAAGAAAAACTCACTGAACATTTCAACACCTGTAACAAATACAGTGTTTTAACCAACAAGAGGCTTATGAGGTGAAAGGTAATTGTGACAGCTCCAACCACTTTGCTAACCCACAAATTCTATTCAGGTAAATGCAGACCCTCTATATGAAATGAAAATATGTTTGCAATTTTCCTGTGGCACATATAGCAAGTGATAAGTAATAGAGTGATAAAATGTCATGAGGGATGGGAAATGGAAGGACCCTTGGAAAAATCCAACTAGTACTAAGAAGTGACTCTGGGAGTCAGGAAAAACTGGGAGAGAAAGAAGAAAAGTGACAGAGGGATCACCTAAAGTAATGTAGGCATGGCCTGTGCCTTCCAGAATCGGAGCCTGTGAGAATCTCTGTGTAACTATGAATGTGGTTCCAGGATTTATACAAACAGGAACTAATAGTCTATTTGAAATCAAGCTGAGAAAAAAAAATCTGTGGTCCTTTCTAAAGTTCTGTTTATATGGAAGGGATCTAAATTATTGCAAGTATAAATAAGGAAGAAGGTAAAACTAATGCCTTGTCTGGTCATTTAAAAAAGAATTAAAACAATAGTATGTACTAGGAACTGTATCATGTTTATACTACAAGTGTCTCAGAAAGAGTCATGTTACAGAAAATATGTTTTGAAATAGTTCAGTTCAGTCACTCAGTCGTGTCTGACTCTTTGTGACCCTATGAATCACAGCATGCCAGGCCTCCCTGTCTATCATCAACTCCCAGATTCACTCAAACTCACGTCCATAGAGTCAGTGATGCCATCCAGCCATCTCATCCTCTGTCGTCCCCTTTTCTCCTGCCCTCAATCCCTCTGAACATCAAGAGTCTTTTGCAATGAGTCAACTCTTCGCATGAGGTGGCCAAAGTACTGGAGTTTCAGCTTTAGCATCATTCCTTCCAAAGAAATCCCAGGGCTGATCTCCTTTAGAATGGACTGGTTGGATCTCCTTGCAGTCCAAGGGACTCTCAAGAATCTTCTCCAACACCACACTTCAAAAGCATCAATTCTTCAGTGCTCAGCTTTCTTCACAGTCCAACTCTCCCATCCATACATGACCACAGGAAAAACCATAGCCTTGACTAGATGGACCTTTGCTGACAAAGTAATGTCTCTACTTTTCAGTATGCTATCTAGGTTGGTCATAACTTTTCTTCCAAGGAGTAAGTGTCTTTTAATTTCATGGCTGCAGTCACCATCTGCAGTGATTTTGGAGCCCCCAAAAATAAAGTCTGACAGTTTCCACTGTTTCCCCATCTATTTCCCATGAAGTGTTGGGGACCAGATGCCCTGAT
Organism: Tragelaphus eurycerus; assembly: GCA_935064755.1. Taxonomy (NCBI): domain Eukaryota; kingdom Metazoa; phylum Chordata; class Mammalia; order Artiodactyla; family Bovidae; genus Tragelaphus; species Tragelaphus eurycerus. Next base: position 11,512,426 of record CAKXYN010000047.1, on the reverse strand, counting down.
CTTCATTTTCTGAATGTTGGGCTTTAATCCAACTTTTTTACTCTCCCCTTTCACTTTCATCAAGAGGCTTTTTAGTTCTTCTTCACTTTCTGCCATAAGGGTGGTGTCATCTGCATATCTGAGGTTATTGATATTTCTCCCAGCAATCTTGATTCCAGCTTGTGCTTCTTCCAGCCCAGTCCATGTCCACATGTACATCACCAGATGGTCAACACCGAAATCAGATTGAGTATATTCTTTGTAGCCAAAGATGGAAAAGCTCTATACAGTCAGCAAAAACAAGACTGGGAGCTGACTGAGGCTCAGATCATGAACTCCTTATTGCCAAATTCAGACTTAAATTGAAGAAAGTAGGGAAAACCACTAGACCATTCAGGTATGACCTAAATCAAATCCCTTATGATTATACAGTGGAAGTGAGAAATAGATTTAAGGGACTAGATCTGATAGAGTGCCTGATGAACTATGGACTGAGGTACATGACCTTGTACAGGAGATAGGGATCAAGACCATCCCCATGGAAAAGAAATGCAAAAAAGCAAAATGGCTGTCTGAGGAGGCCTTACAAATAGCTGTGAAAAGAAGAGAAGTGAAAAGCAAATCAAAAAAAGGAAAGATATAAGCATCTGAATGCCGAGTTCTAAAGAATAGCTAGAAGAGATAAGAAAGCCTTCCTCCATGATCAATGCAAAGAAATAGAGGAAAACAACAGAATGGGAAAGACTAGAAATCTCTTCAAGAAAATCAGAGATACCAAGGGAACATTTCATGCAAAGATGGGCTCGATAAAGGACAGAAAGGGTATGGACCTAACAGAAGCAGAAGATATTAAGAAGAGATGGCAAGAATACACAGAAGAACTGTACAAAAAAGATCTTCATGACCCAGATAATCATGATGGTATGATCACTCACCTAGAGCCAGACATCCTGGAATGTGAAGTCAAGTGGGCCTTAGAAAGCATCACTACGAACAAAGCTAGTGGAGGTGATGAAATTCCAGTTGAGCTCTTTCAAATCCTGAAAAATGATGCTGTGAAAGTGCTGCACTCAATATGCCAGCAAATTTGGAAAACTCAGCAGTGGCCACAGGACTGGAAAAGGTCAGTTTTCATTCCAATCCCCAAGAAAGGCAAGACCAAAGAATGCTCAAACTACTGCACAATTGCACTCATGTCACACGCTAGTAAAGTAATGCTCAAAATTCTCCATGCTAGGCTTCAGCAATATGTGAACCATGAACATCCAGATGTTCAAGCTGGTTTTAGAAAAGGCAGAGGAACCAGAGATCAAATTGCCAACATCCGCTGGATCATGGAAAAAGCAAGAGAGTTCCAGAAAAACATCTATTTCTGCTTTATTGACTATACCAAAGCCTTTGACTGCGTGGATCCCAATAAAGTGCGGAAAATTCTGACAGAGATGGGAATACCAGACCATCTGACCTACGTCTTGAGAAACCTGTATGCAGATCAGGAAGCAACAGTTAGAACTGGCCATGGAACAACAGACTGGTTCCAAATAGGAAAAGGAGTACGTCAAGTCTGTATATTGTCACCCTGCTTATTTAACTTATATGCAGATTACATCATGAGAAACGCTGGGCTGCAAGAAGCACAAGCTTGAATCAAGATTGCTGGGAGAAATATCAATAACCTCAGATATGCAGATGTTTTGAATAAGCATAGCGAAAAGGGAAATGAATTTGTTATTTGCGAACTGAAATTGATGGAGAGTTCTTGAAACAGTATCGGCATTGAATACACTTCTGCGTTATTAAGTTTCTATATAATTGATGGTGTGTGTATGTATAATAAGTAAGTAAGTGAAATCGCTCAGTAGTTTCCTACTCTTTACGACCCCATGGACTCTAGCCTATTGGACTCCTCTGTCCATGGGATTTTCCAGGCAAGAGTACTGGAGTGGGTTGCCATTTCCTACTCCAGGGGAACTTCTCGACCCAGGGATCGAACCCGGGTCTCCCTCATTGCAGGCAGACGCTTTACCCTCTGAGCCACAAGGGAAGCCATATGTATAATACATAACTAAAATTATATTATTGTATAATATTAAACATATAGTTTCTGTAATTGGTAATTCTGAGTAAGGGGTTGGTAATGAAAAATCATTATCTGAGGAAAGATAAAAATGTATTAATAAAATTGTACTATTTGAATAGCTAAGACAATATTGTTATTATGTTAGCAGTAGTTTGAGACAGAATTTGAAAAATTTAGTGCCACTTAGTCAATAAATGTTTATTTTCCCTGAAGATTCAAGCAACTAAATACCAGTTAAAACCAGGATTTTTTGTTGCCTTCTGTAGTGTGCTTCTTACAGGAGTTATTCTTTGTCACCTTTTACATTATCTACTTCTTGCTAATTTTTAAAATATGAGTTAAAATAGTATAAATACAAGTTGGGTTAAGCAACTGAAAAATGACCACTTGCATATTCTCCACTACATTTAGTTATCTGGGCGTTGTTGACTATGCCAAAGCCTTTGACTGTGTGCTGCTGCTGGTGGTAAGTCGCTTCAGTCGTGTCCGACTCTTTGCGACGCCATAGACGGTAGCCACCAGGCTCCGCCGTCCCTGGGATTCTCCAGGCAAGAACACTGGAGTGGGTTGCCATTGCCTTCTCCATTGTGTGAAAGTGAAAAGTGAAAGTGAAGTCGCTCAGTCGCATCCAACTCGTAGCAACCCCATGGATTGCAGCCTACCAGGCTCCTCCATCTATGGAATTTTCCGGGCAAGAGTACTGGAGTGGCTTGCCATTGTCTTCTCCACTGTGTGGATCCCAATAAACTGTGGCAAATTCTGAAAGAGACAGGAATACCAGACCACCTGACCTGCCTCTTGAGAAATTTGTATGCAGGTCAGGAGGCAACAGTTAGAACTGGTCATGGAACAACAGACTGGTTCCAAATAGGAAAAGGAGTACATCAAGGCTGTATATTGTCACCCTGCTTATTTAACTTATATGCAGAGTACATCATGAGAAATGCTGGGCTGGAAGAAGCACAAGCTGGAATCAAGATTGCTGGGAGAAATATCAATAACCTCAGATATGCAGATGACAGCACCCTTATGGCAGAAAGTGAAGAGGAACTAAAAAGCCTCTTCATGAACGTGAAGGAGAAGAGTGAAAAAGTTGGCTTAAAGCTCAGCATTCAGAAAATGAAGATCATGGCATCTGGTCCCATCACTTCATGGGAATTAGATGGAGAAACAGTGGAAACAATGTCAGACTTTATTTTTTTTTTTTTTGGCCCCAACATCACTGCAGGTGGTGACTGCAGCCATGAAATTAAAAGACACTTACTCCTTGGAAGGAAAGTTATGACCAACCTAGATAGCATATTGAAAAGCAGAGACATTACTTTGCCAACAAAGGTCCGTCTAGTCAAGGCTTTGGTTTTTCCTGTGGTCATGTATGGATGGGAGAGTTGGACTGTGAAGAAAGATGAGTCCCGAAGAATTGATGCTTTTGAAGTGTGGTGTTGGAGAAGACTCTTGAGAGTCCCTTGGACTGCAAGGAGATCCAACCAGTCCATTCTAAAGGAGATCAGCCCTGGGATTTCTTTGGAAGGAATGATGCTAAAGCTGAAACTCCAGTACTTTGGCCACCTCATGCGAAGAGTTGACTCATTGGAAAAGACTCTGATGCTGGGAGGGATTGGGGGCAGGAGGAGAAGGGGACGACAGAGGATGAGATGGCTGGACGGCATCACTGACTCGGACATGAGTCTGAGTGAACTCTGGGTGTTCGTGATGGACAGGGAGGCCTGGCTTGCTGTGATTCATAGTGTCGCAAAGAGTTGGACACAACTGAGCAAATGAACTGAACTGAAGGCATATTAGATAAAATTAGGCCAGAGACAGAGGAGCAACTCTATGCCGCCTCAAATCATTGCTTCTTCTCTTCATACAGTTCTAAAGAGACAGGAATATAATTATCTGTCACTTTATTATTAACTGGTATTTTATCCCAAATTCATGAATATGGGCAGGTAGGCTAGAACATGGACTTACATTTTCCCATTGATAGTACTCTTCCCCAGACTTGGATCTTGGATCTTACTACCCTTTGGCTAGTTGTAAAAAAGGACAGGAGAAAGAGAAAAGTTATAGGGACTGTTCAGGGATGACTGACCTTAGGGAACCTTACTTTCCCATTAGTGGAAGGAGACATTTACCACATGTATGAGGCTTTTAGTAGGTAGTTACTTCTTATACTATCAATGGTGGTCTAATCATTCTCTTTGAATCTGATCAGATTACTAAAATTTTTCTTTCCAATATTTACAGGTGGAAGCAAGAAGGGGAAAGAATGTAAGAGAGGAAGGAGATTTGATCATACTCTATCCTTAATGGCCTACAGTTTTTGATTAAATGCAGATACAGTCACAAATTCCAATTAAATGTTATTATAATCATAGGATATATGCATTCATAATACTATGTGGAATTCGGAATACTTGGCTAATGCTCTGCCATATCCTTGGAGAAATTTCCATTTACCTAGGCATCTTAGAGATTTAGGGCCCATCTGTCAGTGAAAAGACAAGTTCATGATTGATAAGTGCTAGAACACAGCTAAGGAGATGTGCAAAACCAGAGTTTCCACATTTGCATTTGAGATGGAGATTTTAAAAGCATGTAGGCTGATAGGGGGAGAAGGCAATGGCACCTCACTCCAGTACACTTGCCAGGAAAATCCCATGGACAGAGGAGCCTAGTAGGCTGCAGGCCATGGGGTCACTAAGAGTTGGACATGACTGAGCAACTTCACTTTTATTTTTCACTCTCATGCATTGGAGAAGGAAACGGCAACCCACTCCACTGTTCTTGCCTGGAGAATCCCAGGGACGGGAAGCCTGGTGGGCTGCTGTCTATGGGGTCGCACAGAGTCGGACATGACTGCTTCATGACTGAAGCAGCAGCAGCAGCAGGCTGATAGGAGAGAAATCATGAAGAGTTTCTCCCCTACCCCTCATCTCCAATCAAGGGCAGATATGTCTGATTTCTAACATGAGTAAGTGGGAAAATAATATGTACTACCATGAGATCTATGTATAGATGTTGTGGCATGCAAGGAGAAGAACATTTCAAATACAGGTGCAAATACAGTAATAATACATTATAGTATGTGGAGGTAAATTTTAAAAGTGGTTGTTTTATGATTTCAATAATTCAAAACATGAAGTGTGAAACAAGAGAACAAAGAGGAAATAAGATAAAAGACTGAGATGAAAACAGAACCAAGGTAAGTAAACATCAGGATGATACTAAAAACTGCCATATGAGAAATAAAATATGCATTCAATATAATAGAGATAAACACTGACCCCACAGAAAAGGGAATCAGTGATGTGAGATGCACGTTTGGGAAGCTTTTCCAGGATACAGAGTGAGAGGATTAAGATAGGAAGATGATGACAGCCAAGATGAAACATGAAAGATTACGGAGAACTGGCATAACAGATAAATGAATGAGATATCAAAACAAATGGTAAAAACTCAGCAATCAAAGTTGTGACTATAAAAATCTTTCCTAAACTGAACAAAGCATTGAATCTGCAGGGTAGAATCTCACTGAGAAGCAGGAAGCATTAATGAAATGGAACCAATATTTAGGTACTTCCTGCTGAGATATCTGAATTTCAAAGGATATAAGAATAAAATATCTTACAACACCCAAGTAGGAAAAAAATAAGATTATTTGTACAGGAAAAAAAAAAAAATAAGTGGATCTCAGATAGCAATGCTGGAAGCAGTATTTAAAGTGGTAGGGAGACAATGACAAAGAGTATGACTGAAGACCCCACGTGCAGAGATACTGCCCTTTATGTACAGTGGCAACAAAAAGACACCGTGTACTATGCACAGCTCATGAGATGTAATACACAAGTTCCATCCAGAATAAGAGAGATATTCTATAACTGACAAAGAGTTATCACGATAAAGAAACACTGAAAATGGTGAGGTTATAAGAGTACTGGCACTGAGTAGCAGACTCAGTTATATGAATAACATAAGTAGTTATAATGATTACAAACATAATTGAAATATAAATTTCTGAAAAAATTTTAAAGAGAATATTATTAATATAAATTATTAAAATATAATAGTGAAAACCTGGCTATAAAATTCTACATCAGGCAGTGAATGGAAAGTTGGTACAAATAGAAGCATTACTATTAGAAGGGTAATGGGTTTTGCATGCATTATTTAATCTACCCACTTTGGTGATTATCTTAGAAAATTCATTTACTTGTGAATTTTACATGCGAAATGATTTCATTGATAATTGTTCACAGTATCTATTCCTTTACAATAGTTTTATCTCTTATTTCCACTCTTTGTTTCTATATGAGTTTTTCAAAAAAGAAAAAGAAAACTTTCTGTTGCCACAGGAAGTGACCAGCAGGGCCCACATAGCAGAACTCCTAGTTACCAAAACTGGCTTGTTCTTTCCTTTGTTGTTTGGCCCAGTCAGTCTCATAATTATCACTGGCAAGGCTGTTTCTGGCATGAAGGATCCAGAGCAGAATCCTAATGCTTGACTTTCTAGGATTGCCAAGGTATTTGGATGAAGTCAGCTTTGGATTACTCTTTGTGGCAAAAATATCCCCTTTGTTAATTATTCCTTTGAGCTGTATTAACAATGTCCAGTGAGCATTGGAAGGACTGACGTTGAAGCTGAAGCTCCTATACTTTGGCCACATGATGCGAAGAGCTGACTCATTGGAAAACACCCTGATGCTGGGAAAGATGGAAGTCAGGAGGAGAAGAGGATGACAGAGGATGAGATGATTGGATGGCATCATCAACTTGATGGACATGGGTTTGGGTAGACTCTGGGAGTTGGTGATGGACAGGGAGGCCTGGTGTGCTACGGTTCATGGGGTTGCAAAGAGTCGGACATGACTGAGTGACTGAACTGAACTGAATTGAACAATGTCCATCCAGCAAGTGTCAATGTCGCCTTGGGAACACAACTCTTCTTTCACATACATATTTGGTAATTTAGAAGTATATAATGGTCACAGTTATCCTGGTTTGTAGGTGACACATGGTCCTAATTGGGAACCAGACTGTGCATATTAAACAGCAGGAAGAAAACTTAGGCTGGTCCACAAGGCAATGTCATAGTGAAGGCAAGTTTCCTTTCTAATTCCAGCCTGTCCGCTCTAATCAGAGGGTCTTACAGCTTTTGCGCACCTGTGCTTACAGTTTCTTCTCCATCCACCCGATTCCATTACGGCCTCTCCTGTCCAGATATGGTTGATACTCTTCTCTGATTCCAGACTTACGGTCAACAAAATTTTTTTCTGCCTTCATTGATTATATGATTTCCCCAACTTATTCTACTATTTAGGTCCTTGTGGTTAGGACTATTAAACTTCCAGCCACAGTATTAATCCTGCCCATAATTCCTAGAACTAAATCTGACCAGAGACAGAAAGCACTAAAATAATTTTACCTCCAAAAGTGTTCCACTTGCTGTTAGTCTGATCCTTACATAGGCCTAGATTGTCTTACCTGGGGTCGTGTTCTCATGACTGGGGTTGATATGTCATGTTCCCCAGGGACTTCCCTGGTGACTCACTGGTAAAAAATATGCCTGCCAATGCAGGAGACATGGATTCCATCCCTACGTCAGGAAGATTGCATGGAGAAGGAAATGGTAATTCACTGCATTATTCTTGCCTGGGAAATTCCATGAATAAAGGAGCCTGGCAGGCTACAGTCCATGGGGTTGCAAAAGAGTTGGACACGACTTAACAACTAAATAGCAACAGCATGTTTCTCAGGTCCTGGAATGCTACCATACTCTCTCAGGCTTTTCTCAGGACTAGAACCCTGTTGATGGCTGAACTCTGACTTTGTGGACAATTACTGATTCCAGGCCTTCCAGATAATGCTACTTCTCTGTTTGACCAACCTACCGAGACACTCTGCTGATTCATTTTGAAGCTTTTCTGCTTAATGCACGTATGGATTGGGGCCTGATCTCCTTTCACTCTTTTTGAGCATTTTTTCCTTTGTCATATGGCATGAATCATCTGTGTAGCTTTTTTGGGTCTCATGTGAATGACAGTTGTGCTTAGCAAAGTTTTTCCACTCTGTTTGGACTAGAACTCAGTCTCCCAGCACTGTACACTGTTGGGCATCTCTTTTCAATTCTGGACTTCAGAACCATTCTTAACAAGTCTGTTAGGTCTCACAGAATGTTGACCCATACATGTGCAACCCAGCCTTTTCCAAGGACCCATAGGGATACCCCATACCTACTTCTATGTTTAAGTTCAGTTCAGTCACTCAGTCGTGTCCAACTCTTTGTGACCACATGGACTACAACACGTCAGGCCTCCCTGTCCATTACCAACTCCCAGAGTTTACTCTTCATTAAGTCAATGAAGCTGTCCAACCATCTCATTCTCTGTCATCCCCTTTTCCTCCTGCCCTCACTCTTTCCTAGCATGAGGCTCTTTTCAAATGAGTCAGCTCTTTGCATCAGGTAGCCAAAGTATTGGAGTTTCAGCTTCAGCATCAGTCCTTCCAATGAACACCCAGGACTGATCTCCTTTAGGATGGACTGGTTGGATCTCTTTGAAGTCCAGGGGACTCTCAAGAGTCTTCTCCAACATCACAGTTCAAAAGAATCTATTCTTCAGTGCTCAGCTTTCTTTATAGTCCAACTCACATCCATACATGACTACTGGAAAAACAATAGTCTTGACTAGATGGACCTTTGTTGACAGAGTAATGTCTCTGCTTTTTAATATGCTGTCTACGTTGGTCATAACTTTCCTTTCAAGGAATAAGCGTCTTTTAACTTCATGGCTGCAATCACCATCTGTTGTGATATTGGAGCCCCCCAAAACAAAGTCAGCCATTGTCCCCACTGTTTCCCCATCTATTTGCCATGAAGTGATGGGGTCAGATGCCATGATCTTAGTTTTCTAAATGTTGAGTTTTAAGACAATTTTCACTCTCCTTTTCACTTTCATCAAGAGGCTCTTTAGTTCTTCTTTATTTTTACCATAAGGGTGGTGTCATCTGCATATCTGAGGTTATTAATATTTCTCCCAGCAATCTTGATTCCAGCTTGTGCTTCATCTAGCCCAGCATTTCTCATTATGTACTCTGCATATAAGTTAAATAAGCAGGATGACAATACACAACCTTGATGTACTCCTCTTCCTATTTGGAACCAGTCTGGTGTTCCATGTCCAGTTCTGACTGTTGCTTCCTGACCTGCATATAAGCTTCTCAAGAGGCAGGTCAGGTGGTCTGGTGTTCCCATCTCTTTCAGAATTTTCCACAGTTTATTGTGGAAATAAACTGTGGAAAATTCCACATAGTCAAAAATTCCACATAGTCAAATGCTTTGGCATAGTCAATAAAGCAGAAATGGATGTTGTTCTGGAACTCTCTTGCTTTTTCAATGATCCAGTGGATGTTGGCAATTTAATCTCTGGCTCCTCTGCCTTTTCTAAATCCAGCTTGAACATCTGAAAGTTCATGGTTCACATATTGTTGCAGCCTGGCTTGGAGATTTTTGAGCATTACTTTACTAGTGTGTGAGATGAGTGCAATTGTACAGTGGTTTGAGCATTCTTTGGCATTGCCTTTCTTTGGGATTGGAATGAAAACTGACTTCAGCCCTGTGGCCACTGCAGAGTTTTTCAAATTTGCTGGCATATTGAGTGCAGCACTTCCACAGCATCATGTTTCAGGATTTGAAATAGCTCAGCTGGAATTCCATCGCCTCCACTAGCTTTGTTCGTAGTGATGCTTTCTAAGGCCCACTTGACTTCACATTCCAGGATGTCTGGCTCTAGGTGATTGAATACACCATCGTGATTATCTGGGTCATGCAGATCTTTTTTGTACAGTTCTTCTGTGTATTCCTGCCACCTCTTCTTAGTATCTTCTGCTTCTGTTAGGTCCATACCGTTTCTGTCCATTACTGAGCCACTCTTTGCATGAAAATTTCCCTTGGTATCTTTATTTTCCTGAAGTGAACTCTAGTCTTTCCCATTCTATTATTTTCCTCTATTTTTTTGCACTGATCACTGAGAAAATCTTTCTTATCTCTCCTTGCTATTTTTTGGAACTCTGCGTTCAACCAGGTATATCTTTCCTTTTCTGCTTTTCTCTTTTCTTCTCTTCTTTTCTCAGCTATTTGTAAGGCCTTCTCAGACAGCTGTTTTGCTTTTATGCATTTCTTTTTCCAGGGATGGACTTGCTCTCTGTCTCCTGTACAATGTCATACACCTCCGTCCATAGGTCATCAGGCACTCTGTCTATCAGACCTAGTTCCTTAAATCTATTTCTCACTTCTACTGTATAATCATAAGGGATTTGATTTATGTCATATCTGAATGGTCTAGTGGTTTCCCCCACTTTCTTCAATTTAAGCCTGAATTTGGCAATAAGGAGTTCATGATGTGAGCCAAAGTCAGCTCCCAGTCTTGTTTTTGCTGACTGTACAGAGCTTCTCCATTTTGGCTGCAAAGAATATAATCAGTCTTATTTTGGTGTTGACCATCTGGTAATGTCCACGTGTAGAGTCTTCTCTTGTGTTGTTGGAAGACAGTGTTTGTTATGACCAGTGTGATTTCTCAGCAAAACTGTTAGCCTTAGACCTGCTTCATTTTGTACTCCAAGGCCAAATTTGCCTGTTACTCCAGGTGTTTCTTGAATTCCTACTTTTGCATTCCAGTCCCCTATAATGAAAAGGACATCTTTTCTGGGTGCTCATTCTAAATGGTGTAGAAGGCAATTGCACCCCACTCCAGTACTTTTGCCTGGAAAATCCCATGGATGGAGGAGCCTGGTAGGCTCCAGTCCGTGGGGTCGCTAAGAGTCGGACACGACTGAGCGACTTCACTTTGACTTTTCACTTTCATGCATTGGAGAAGGAAATGGCAACCCACTCCAGTGTTCTTGCCTGGAGAATCCCAGGGACAGGGGAGCCTGGTGAGCTTCCGTCTATGGGGTCGCACAGAGTCGGACACGACTGAAGCGACTTAGCAGCAGCAGCCAGTACTCTTGCCTGGAAAAATCCCATGGATGGAGGAGCCTGGTAGGCTGTAGTCCATGGGGTCGTGAAGAGGCAGACACGACTGAGCGACTTCACTTTCACTTTTCACTTTCATGCATTGGAGAAGGAAATGGCAACCCACTCCAGTGTTCTTGCCTGGAGAATCCCAGGGACGGGAAGCCTGGTGGGCTGCCATCTATGGGGTCGCACAGAGCCAGACACGACTGAAGTGACTTAGCATAGCATAACATAGTTCTAAATGGTCTTGTAGGTCTTCATAGAACCGTTCCAATTCAGCTTCTTCAGTGTTACTAGTTGGGGCATAGACTTGGACTATCATGATATTGATTGGGTTGCCTTGGAAATGAATAGAGATCATTCTGTCATTTTTAGATTGCATACAAGTACTGCATTTTGGACTCTTTTGTTGACTATGATGGCTACTCCATTTCTTCTAAGGGATTCTTGCCCGCAGTAGTAGATATAATGGTCATCTGAATTAAATTCACTCAGCTTCTTTGTTTAGCTCCCACCTTTCTGGTGCCTGACCAGCAAATTCTAGCCACCTGAGCACCCTGCTCTCCACTCTCTGCTTCCTTAGCTCAGCAATATCATTGCTTTTTTTCTTGGGTCTCAGCTCCCAGCTTCATAATGGGAAGCTACTCCCTGATTGAAAGCCAGGGTAACAGTGGGGTTCATGTCATCTGCTTTCCCACTCCAGAGTTCTAGACCTGTTGGTCATCTAATGCCTGAAAATAGTTCCACCATATATATTTTGCAGTTAGATGGTTGGTTTTTCAAAAATTTGTTTATTTTTATCTGCACTGGCTGTGGTTGCTGCACATGGGCTTTTTCTAGTTATGGGCTTCTCACTACAGTGGCTTCTCTCGTTGTGGACCATAGGCTCTTGGGCTCCCGGGCTTAAGTAGTTGTGGCACCCAGGCTTAGTTGCCCCATGGCAAGTGAAGTCTTCCCGGATGAGGGATCAAACCTGTGTCCCCTGCATTGGCAGGCAGAGTCTCAATCCACTAGACGATCAAGGAATCATTTTTTTTTTTTAATGACAAGTTATATCTGGAACCTGTTACTCTGCCATGGTTTTAAGCACAGAGTTTTGTGTTTTTGCTTTTTATTGTTAATGTAGAAAAGTTTCTGTCAGTTTTATAACTTGTAGCAGTCAAATTTGGGAAATTCTGCTTCAAGTTTCTTTCAGACATGATGAAAGGTTGTTGTTGAATCACGCAAAGATGCCAGGATTCTTGGTCCCTGGAGGAGAAGAATTCAATCCGGGGCCAGAGACCAGGCTTGATCGCTCAGAGCTTTTGTGTAATAAGGTTTTATTAAAGTATAAAGGAGATAGAGAAAGTTCTGACATAGGCATCAGAAGGGGGCAGAAAGAGTATCCCTCTGCTAATCTTCAGCTGGATGTTATATGCTGCTGCTGCTAAGTCGCTTCAGTCGTGTCTGACTCTATGCGACCCCATAGATGGCAGCCCACTAGGCTCCTCTGTCCCTGGGATTCTCCAGGCAAGAATACTGGAGTGGGTTGCCATTTCCTTCTCCAACGCATGAAAGTGAAAAGTGAAAGTGAAGTCACTCAGTCATGTCCAACTCTTAGCGACCCCATGGACTGCAGCCCACCAGGCACCTCTATCCATGGGATTTTCCAGGCAAGAGTACTGGAGTGGGGTGCCACTGCCTTCTCCGGATATTATATAGTCATCTGTTAATGAAAGAAAGGAATGTCTTAAAACTCAGAATGGCACCAGGTCCCTCACCCATAAGATGCATTTTGGGATAATCTTGGCACCAAATGGTTCATCCTGGGCCATAAAAAGATTAACTTGAATCTTGAAGAAAGTCAGATCACCATACAAATAGTTTCGTTTAGATAGATTAGGGGAACAATATCTGAATATAACATACTGGTTTGGCAAGTAGGTTCTGAACCAAGAGGCGGAACTGACTTGAAGACAGAGTTTGGGCTAAATGCATAGTACATTAGCATAGCTTAAGATAAACATTTCCATAAGAGAAATGCATTGGTTATCTCTAGGTTTGAGAATAGTTAACTTCAGGTGAAACCAGGTGTCATTACGGCAACACAGTGTTTTAAGAGAAACCTCTTTTTAAATTGGTATAGAGAAGGAAAAAATATCGCCAGGTTGTTTCCTCCTGCTGCTTAAGAGAGAGACAAATATCTGACACTTGCAGGCTATTTCCTCCGTTTGGAGACCCCTGGCCTTCCTGCCTGTTACCCTCTCATTCCCCCCTTTTCTTTTAGGAGAATTAGTCCAAAATGCAGTACTTGGATGCAATCTCAAAAACGACAGAATGATCTCTGTTCGTTTCCAAGGCAAACCATTCAATATCACAGTAATCCAAGTCTATGCCCCAACCAGTAATGCTGAAGAAGCTGAAGTTGAACGGTTCTATGAAGACCTACAAGACCTTTTAGAACTAACACCCCAAAAAGATGTCCTTTTCATTATAGGGGACTGGAATGCAAAAGTAGGAAGTCAAGAAACACCTGGAGTAACAGGCAAATTTGGCCTTGGAATACGGAATGAAGCAGGGCAAAGACTAATAGAGTTTTGCCAAGAAAATGCACTGGTCATAGCAAATACCCTCTTCCAACAACACAAGAGAAGACTTTATACATGGACATCACCAGATGGTCAACACCGAAATCAGATCGATTATATTCTTTGCAGCCAAAGATGGAGAAGCTCTATCCAATCAGCAAAAACAAGACCAGGAGCTGATTGTGGCTCAGACCATGAACTCCTTATTGCCAAATTCAGACTGAAATTGAAGAAAGTAGGGAAAACCACTAGACCATTCAGGTATGACCTAAATCAAATCCCTTATGATTATACAGTGGAAGTGAGAAATAGATTTAAGGGCCTAGATCTGATAGATAGAGTGCCTGATGAACTATGGAATGAGGTTTGTGACATTGTACAGGAGACAGGGATCAAGACCATCCCCAAGAAAAAGAAATGCAAAAAAGCAAAATGGCTGTCTGGGGAGGCCTTGCAAATAGCTGCAAAAAGAAGAGAAGCGAAAAGCAAAGGAGAAAAGGAAAGATATAAACATCTGAATGCAGAGTTCCAAAGAATAGCAAGAAGAGATAAGAAAGCCTTCTTCAGAGATCAATGCAAAGAAATAGAGGAAAACAACAGAATGGGAAAGACTAAGGATCTCTTCAAGAAAATCAGAGATACCAAAAGAACATTTCATGCAAAGATGGGCTCGATAAAGGACAGAAATGGTGTGGACCTAACGGAAGCAGAAGATATTAAGAAGAGGTGGCAAGAATACACAGAAGAACTGTACAAAAAAGATCTTCACGACCCAGATAATCATGATGGTGTGATCACTGACCTAGAGCCAGACATCCTGGAATGTGACGTCAAGTGGGCCTTAGAAAGCATCACTAGGAACAAAGCTAGTAGAGGTGATGAAATTCCAGGGGAGCTATTCCAAATCCTGAAAGATGATGCTGTGAAAGTGCTGCACTCAATATGCCAGCAAATTTGGAAAACTCAGCAGTGGCCACAAGATTGGAAAAGGTCAGTTTTCATCCCAATCCCAAAGAAAGGCAATGCCAAAGAGTGCTCAAACTACCGCACAATTGCACTCATCTCACACGCTAGTAAAGTAATGCTCAAAATTCTCCAAGCCAGGCTTCAGCAATATGTGAACCGTGAACTTCCTGATGTTCAAGCTGGATTTAGAAAAGGCAGAGGAACCAGAGATCAAATTGCCAACATCCGCTGGATTATCGAAAAAGCAAGAGAGTTCCAGAAAAACATCTATTTCTGCTTTATTGACTATGCCAAAGCCTTTGACTGTGTAGATCACAATAAACTATGGAAAATTCTGAAAGAGATGGGAATACCAGACCACCTGATCTGCCTCTTGAGAAATCTGTATGCAGGTCAGGAAGCAACAGTTAGAACTGGTCATGGAACAACAGACTGGTTCCAAATAGGAAAAGGAGTATGTCAAGGCTGTATATTGTCACCATGTTTATTTAACTTATATGCAGAGTACATCATGAGAAATGCTGGACTGGAAGAAGCACAAGCTGGAATCAAGATTGCTGGGAGAAATATCAATAACCTCAGATATGCAGATGACACCACCCTTATGGCAGAAAGTGAAGAGGAACTCAAAAGCCTCTTGATGAAAGTGAAAGTGGAGAGTGAAAAGGTTGGCTTAAAGCTCAACATTCAGAAAACAAAGATCATGGCATCTGGTCCCATCACTACATGGAAAATAAATGGGGAAACAGTGGAAACAGTGTCAGACTTTATTTTTCTGGGCTCCAAAATCACTGCAGATGGTGACTGCAGCCATGAAATTAAAAGACGCTTACTCCTTGGAAGGAAGGTTATGACCAACCTAGATAGCATATTCAAAAGCAGAGACATCACTTTGCCAACAAAGGTTCGCCTAGTCAAGGCTATGGTCTTTTCTGTGGTCATGTATGGATGTGAGAGCTGGACTGTGAAGAAGGCTGAGCGCCGAAGAATAGATGCTTTTGAACTATGGTGTTGGAGAAGACTCTTGAGAGTCCCTTGGAGTGCAAGGGGATCCAACCGGTCCATTCTGAAGGAGATCAGCCCTGGGATTTCTTTGGAGGGAATGATGCTCAAGCTGAAACTCCTGTATTTTGGCCACCTCATGCGAAGAGTTGACTCATTGGAGAAGACTCTGATGCTGGGAGGGATTGAGGGCAGGAGGAGAAGGGGAGGACAGAGGATGAGATGGCTGGATGGCATCATTGACTTGATGAATGTGAGTCTGAGTGACCTCCGAGAGCTGGTGATGGATAGGGAGGCCTGGCGTGCTGCGGTTCATGGGGTCGCAAAGAGTCGGACATGACTGAGCGACTGATTTGATCTGATCTGATGTTGCCTAGGGAAAAGGGGCGTCGTTCTTATTCCATAACTGCTTTGGAGCTGACAAGGGGCATTGTCCCTAAATTGGTGAGGCATCATATTCCCCTAATCCTCGTATTGAGGGTGTCTGATCCAGGGGCCCCAAATAGTGGTTGGAGGAAGCTGCAGCAGTAGCAGGAGTTTGAGCAACCATTTGTAACTTAAAAGCTTTCATGTGGCTAGAAACAAATCCAGTTACACAGTTTCAGATGTAAGGCAACATAATCATTAAAACAAGTTAAAATCAAAATTAAAAGTTACATTATGTCCATAGTTAAAGTGCAGTGTGTTAAAGTGCATAGTTAAAGTGCAAGCACCAGTCCATTTTAGGGTTGTTAGATGTCATCAGATGAAGAAGAGGCATTGCATGTGATTGTTGTCGAAGGTATTCACAGACTTGGAGAAAATCTTTTCCTTGAAGTGGAGATGTCCACCACAGGAAGCCTTCCACTAATGGAATAGGGGAGTGCTCCACAGACCCAGCAGTTAGACCCATTGTGGAGTGCAGCGTAGGTGTGAGCCCAGGACAGGAAGGCATTGTCTTGAGGATCAAATGGCAGACTCAGGTCCAGGGTCCAGCCCCAGTGGATCCAGGTAATTCGAAGGGGAGACAGCATCAGCGATCAGGAAACAACAGCTTATTTAAGTGTTAATTAAAGATATAAAGAGTGGTTAAATAGGGATAGCTCAGTGAGAAAATTTAGTGGAGAAAAGAGGCTGAATAATTCAGCCAGAAGGTAAGAGAAAGAATGACATGGGGAGACCAAGTTTCGGTGAACAAGGCCCGCACTTTATTTTCCAAAGTAGTTTTTATACCTTAACTTATGCATAGAGGATAATGGGGGAAGGGATAGAGTCATGCAGTAAGTAAGCCAGGCTTTCTTCTTACAAACTTATCATATGCAAAAGTTTAGGTGATTTGCATCATCTCCTGGCCCTGAGGCCTGTTAACATTTTAAGACCCTTTCTTCAGAAAACTTATTTTTCTCTAAAGGTGATTATTCTAAATTCAGGCTCCAGCCTCCAAAAAGCATTAGATAAAGTTGCATTCCTATAGGGCAAAGGTGAGGTGGGCTCAATCAAGAAAAGAATTAACTCAAGGGTCCAAGGTTACAAACATTAAGGCTACTACTTACATTTCTATACACCAATTATATCAATCAGTACACTGCCAAGGACACAGTAGGTAAGGGATATGGAAACTTAGCAGCAAACATTGGCCCAACAAGTGAAAAACCCTTCACCAATACAATTTCTAATCAATCTTTTAACTGCTCAAAGGAATCTGTATTTAGACAGTTTAGAACATCTCATGCCTCTCACTGTTGGGAGGCTCTGTACAATCACATGTGGCCGGAAAAACCTATTCAGGCAGGCTAGAGGATTTCCAAAAGAGTTTGTAGGTTGAAACACTGTTACACCCAGGAATTATTAACTGGAGCTGTAAGTTAACTCTTTTTTCAGAGAGAGGTAGTAGGGGACAGCGCCCCGTAAAGTCAGAGGTGTAGGTGAGAGCACAAAGCAGAAAGTAGGCAGACTCTAGTTTTAGGGGTAGATGCTCTAGAATTTCCAGGGGGGCTCCCGAGGCTAAATCGCGCATTTGTGTATGCCGAGCCTCCTTCCTCATGACCTTTGCCATGGGTGGAGCTCGCTCCCAACACTCAGGATTTTTGGAGTCATCAGAAGTAGGCTCACATAGATTATCAGGCCCATCTGAAAAGTACAAAGTCAGAGCATAGAAAATAAAGACATAAAATGAAGCCACTTAGTTTTGGTCAGGGTGCCACCTCTTAACTTGAGTGTGATGTACCCACGAATCAATTCCTGGCACTTTGACAGCTGTGGGATAAGAAAGAATAACCTGGTAAGGGCCTTCCCAGAGTGGCTCGAGGGTTGGGTCCCCAGATCCCAATGTTTTTATGAGGACCTCAGTTCCTGGCTCAAATAGAGGCTTGCTTCACTCAGAGGCTGGGTCAGGAGTCATCTCCCGGAGTTCTGTTAATGCCTGTTGAAAAGCTGAGAGCTGAGTTACATAACTAGTTAATTCCAAGGCTTCAGGGTCTATAACAATGTCTGTGAGTATAAAGGCCTTCCATATATACATTCAAAGAGGGACAGTCCCTCCTTTTGGGGGGCAGTTTGAGCCCTCATTAAAGCTATGGGTAGGACTTTAATCCAATTGTCTTGTGTCTCTTGAGTTAATTTGTGCAGATGTCTTTTGATAATGTCATTAGCTTTTTCAACCTTTTCTGAGGATTGGGGTCTCCAGGAACAGTGTAAGTGATATTCTATTCCTAGAGCTTTAGATACCCCTTGAGTTACAGCAGCTTTAAAGGGGGAGCTGTTGTCACTCTGAAGGCTCCATGGCAGCCCAAACCTGGGGATAATTTCATGGATTAAAATCTTTATAACCTCCTTAGCCTATTCACTACGACAGGGAAAAGCCTCAATCCGTCCAGTAAAAGTATCTACCCAAACTTCTAAGCAAGAATATCCATTAGCTTTTGGCATATGAGTAAAATCAATTTCCCAGTCCTCTCCAGGATACTTCTCACTTTGTTGTAATCCAGATTTTGCTAGCTTTTCAGTCTTTGAGTTATTTTTTTTTTTGACAAATCTCACACCTTTTGATAATATTCTTTAAAGTTTTCATTACATTTTACCTTCAAACAAACGAGAAGCCATTTGGTAAGTACTCTCTGCACCCAAATGAATACTCTGATGTAAACCCTTAAGAATTTTCCACTGAACATTTTCAGGAATTATTAATCGTCCATCTTTGGACTGTAACCATCCTTTATCAGTAATGTTTGCTCCTCATTTCTCATATCTTTCTAATTCTTCCTCAGTATATTGTGCTTTTTCCTGTTCCACAGGACCTGTCCAGATCAAAGGCGTCTGCAGTGAAGGGGTTTCGTAAAGTGCCGCTTTTCTGGCTTGTCAGCCAGTTTACCTTCAGCTACTTTACTCCCATCCCTGCTGTGCCCTTTGCAATGCATAACAGCTACTTCTTTAACACAATATATAGCAGTTAAAAGTCTCTCGCTCTCTCTGCAATGCTTAATAGGTTCTCCTGTTGCTGTTTTAAACTGTCTTTCTTTCTATATTGCAGCAGGAGCATGTAAAGTCAAATAAGCGTACTTAGAATCCGTGTAGATATTTACCTCCTGCCCTTTGCTTAACTCTAGAGCTCAGGTCAGAGCCACAAGCTCCGCTAACTGAGCACTGGTTCCCTGGGGGAGAGATTTTGCTTCCAAAACCTGTTCAGCAGTCACCAGGGCATAACTTTCTATCCTGCTTTATGCTTTCTATCCTGAACAAAAGAACTGCCATCTGTAAATATTTCCATGTCAGGATTGTCTAATGGGGTATCCATTAGATCTTCCCAAGCTGTGTAGTTTAAAGATAAGAATTGGGAACAATAGTGATCAAGTGTTTCATTTTCCTTTTCAGGAAGGAAAGTGGCAGGATTTAAATTTCCACAAACTTTAAGCTTAGTTACGGGTCCTTCTAACAACAATGACTGATACTTAAGAAGCCTACTGTCTGTCATCCAAATATTAACCTTAGAATTTAAGATTCCACTCACATCATGAGAAGTCAGTACAGTTAGGTTTCGTCCATTAAGTATTTTTAAAGCTTCAGGTGCTAATAAAGCCTCTGCCCCAATTACTCTTAGGCAGTGGGGCCACTCACGTGAAATTACATCTAGTTCTCTGCTTAGATAAGCAATAGGTTGCTGTTGAGGCCCTCGGGGTTGTGTCAAAACTCTCAAGGCAATACCTTTTCTTTCAGTGACAAACAAATTAAATTCTGACCCTGTGGGCAAGCTCAGAGCTGGAGCTTGCAGGAGAGCAGTCTGAAGAACCTTAAAAGCCTTTTGTGTTTCTGGAGACCAAACCAGTTTATTGGTTTGGGCCTGCTGAGTTTCAGCTATAAGTTTATATAAAGGCCGGGCAAGTTCCCCATAACCTGGAATCCAAATGGGACAATAACCTGTGATTCCCAAAAATCTTCTCAATTTTATCTTAAAGTCATAGGTAGAGGATGATTTAGTATAGGTTTAATTCTCTCAGGGCCTATGGCCCTAGTCCCTTCTGATATGATTAGGCCCAGATATCTAACCGATTGTTGACAAAGCTGAGCCTTTTCTCTTGATGCCTTGTAAGAGCAGCCTGCCAGAAAGTTTAAGAAATCTTCTGAGGCTTGCGAACAAGCTTCCTCTGTCTCAGCACAGAGCAAAATATCATCTACATATTGTAACACCACCACTTCAGAGCTATTCAAGTTTTGTAGATCCCGTGACAAACTTTGTCCAAATAAGTGAGGACTGTCATGAAATCCCTGGGGCAAAACTGTCCAGGTTAACTGAGAAGCTGGCTGCATAGGGTCTTCAAAGGCAAATAGAAATTGACTTTGCTCAGCCAAAGGCACTGAATAGAAGGCATCTTTCAAATCAATTACTGAGGAATATTTGGCTTGTTCAGGAATTTCAGACAATAAAGTATAAGGATTAGGCACCATAGGGTGTAAAGGAACTACAGTCTCATTTATTATACGTAAATCTTGAACTAGTCTCTATTTACCATTTGATTTCTTTATACCCAAAATAGGAGTGTTGCAAGGACTGTTACAGGGAATTAATAGTTTCTGCTCCTTTAAATTTTCGATGATGGGTTTTAACCCTTCCTTAACCTCAGGTTTCAGTGGATACTGCTTCTTATGTGGAAATAAGTGAGGGTCTTTGAGCTTGACAACTATAGGAATAGCATTTTGTGCTCAACCCACAGATTTTCCATCAGCCCATACTCTAGGATTTACATTTTGTTCAACTAAAGGGAGAGAAAGGGAGGGCTCCACATTCATGAAGACAGAGGCATGGATCTTGCTCAGTATATCCCTCCCCAAAAGGGGTGAGGGAGATTCTGGCACGATCAGAAACTCATGTGAAAATAGCACAGAATCCCAGTTGCAAGATAAAGAATAACTGAAATAGTACCTTTTGGCTCGTCCAGACAGTCCCATTATGGAAGCAGATTGGGAAGAAAGTGGGCCAGGGGCTTCAGTAAGCACAGAATAAGTTGCCCGAGTATCTAAAAGGAAATTGATGGATTGCCCCCCCCCCCCCACAATTATTAATACCTGGGGTTCCTCAGGTGTAATTAGGATGGGAGCTTGTGTGGGGATCCCCGGGCACCTTCAGTCCTGATTGTCTTGAGAGTCTGACCCCGGAGACCTACGCCTCTGGGGGCAGTCTCTCTTCTGGTGTGGTCCTTTGCAGACCAGACATGGAGCTGGGGGCGGCTTAGATGCCTGAGGGCAATCCCACTTGAGGTGCCTCTCCTTTCCACAGTAATAGCAAGCCCATCCCTTTTCACCTAGGTCCCTCTGGGCATCTTTCTCAGGCTGTTTAAGAAAGTTTTTTATAGCCATTGCAAAGGCTTTCTCCTTTTCCTTTGTCTTTTTTTGCCTTTCTTTCTTTTCCTCATATTCCCTACCATAATAAACTGTCTGAGCCAGTTGTAACAGAGTATCTAAAGACTGATTTGGTCCATACATCCGTTTTAATAGCTTATGACGGATATCTGGAGCTGACTGAGAAATCTATCTTTTAATATCACTTTTCCCTTGTTCCTTATAGAACCGGTCCAATTGTAAAACAGTATTATACTTAAGAGACCCTCCAACTGGTCACTGTTCGCCATCCTCCAAGGGATACTGTGGCCATGCAGTATCACATGGGAAGACCAGCTGTGTCTTCTTTAAGCCCTGGGGATCATCCCTCCCAGTTCTACCACCAAGACGGGGTGGGGATGTACCAGGGGTAGACCTGATAACATCCCTACCTGACGTCCAGCTCTTCACCATTAACCTTACTTGCCTCTGAAGCCACCCGGGTGCAATCAGAGTAACCTTCCAGAATGACTCCCAAGCTAAGACCGCTGGGGGAAACATTTGTCATCTGAGTGCCTGTGCAAGACCCTGAGTATATTCTGACCACAATAAGACTGATACGAACATAAAACTGAGATGTTCTTTCCAAGCATCACCACAGCAGTATAAGAGCTTCCTCTGGTCCACTAAGAGCCAGCGTTACCAAAGGAAAAAAACCCGTTGCGGCCCAATCTGAGTAACCTTTAACCTCAGAGATGTTCTTGGAGCTAGAGCTTCATCTAGCTTCTGAACTTTCAATTCCTAGTGAGGCTAGGTGCTTTATTGACTACCAATCCAAGTTTGGGACCTAAGCCACAGTACACAGTAACAGTATAGATCACAAGTCCCTTGAAAGTCTATGATCCGATAGATTATGTTAGTACTTCTAATTCCCAAGGAGTTATGAAATGGTCAAAGAGACCAAAAAGTTTGACTGAGAAAGGAGAGTTCGGTCCACACGCTTTGCCCATTTCTAGTCGGTTCCCAAAGGAGACATTGGGTGCCTCTTGGCATTGACAGGTCGCTATAAACCCCCGACAGGTTTCTGCCATAAGCCATATTAGATCACTGTGGAACCGCAGAGCAGGGCTCCTCACTTGCTTCGCTCAGGGCATGTCATTCATTCACACAAGCACACCGTAGAGTTACTAAAGCACAGCAGAAAACATGTTCGCTAAGAGAACAAAGAACTAGAGCGCCAAGCATCCTTACCTTGTCCTGAAGGATCCCAGATGAGCCCCCAAGATGAAAGGTTGTTTTTGAGTCATGCAAAGACGCCGGGATTCTTGGCCCCTGGAGGAGAAGAACTCAATCCAGGGCCAGAGACGAGGCTTGATCGCTCAGAGCTTTTGTGTAATAAAGTTTTATTAAAGTATAAAGGAGATAGAGAAAGCTTCTGACATAGGCATCAGAAGAGGGCAGAAAGAGTATTCCCCTGCTAGTCTTCAGCTGGATGTTATATAGTCACTAGCAGTCTGTTAAGAGTCGGACACAACTTCACTTTCACTTTTCACTTTCATGCATTGGAGAAGGAAATGGCAACCCACTCCAGTGTTCTTGCCTGGAGAATCCCAGGGACTGTGGAGCCTGATGGGCTGCCGTCTATGGGGTTGCACAGAGTCGGACATGACTGAAGCGACATAGTAACAGCAGCAGCAGCAGCAGTCTTATGTTATTGAAAGAAAGGAATGTCTTAAAACTCAAAATGGCACCAGGCTCCTCACCCATAAAATGCATTTTGGGATAATCTTGGCACCAAATGGTTCATCCTGGGCCATAAAAAGATTAACTTGAATCTTGAAGAAGGGCAGATCACCATACAAATTGTTTCGTTTAGATAGACTGGTGAACAATATCTGAATATAAGATACTGGTTTGTCAAGTAGGTTCTGAGCCAAGAGGCAGAACCGACTTGAAGACAGAGTTTGGGGTAAATGCATAGTACTTTAGCATAGCTTAAGATAAACATTTGAATAAAAGAAATGTGCCGGGAGCCAGCGTGAGGAACTCTGCCCCTGGCAAAGGTCATGAGGAAGGCGGCTCGGCATACGCAAAGGTGGGATTAAGCCTCAGGAGTCCCCCTGGAAATTCTCGAGCATCTACCCCCAAAATAAGAGTCTGCCTACTTTACTACTTTGTGCTCTCACCTACACCTCTGAATTTATGGGGGGCTGTCCCCCACCACCTCTTTCAGAGAAGGAGTTAACTTAGAGCTCCAGTAACAAAAATTCCTGGGCGTGACAAGAGTGTTTCAACCTACAAACTCCTCTGAAGGTTCTCTAGCCTGCCTGACAGGCTTGTCCAGCCACATGTGATTGTTCACAGCCTCCCAACCATGAGAGGCATGAGATGCTTTAAACCTTCTAAAAACAGATTCTTTAGAGACGTTAGAAAACTATTAGTATAGTATAGTGGGCTGATTAGAAATTGTACTGGTGAAGGATTTTTTCATTTGTTGAACCAATGTTTGCTGCTAAGTCTCCACATCCCCTGCCCTTATACACATTGATGAATATATAGAAGAAATAAGTATTAACTTTGATATTAATCACGTTGTACCTTTTAGGCTAAGTAAATTCTTTTCTTCATTAAAACCCACTACACCCTCACCCTATAGGAATGTAACTTTATCTGGTACCTTCGGAAGGTGGTGTCTGTTTTAAGAATAATCACCCTGGAGAAATAAGTGTTCTGGTTTACTGACTGCTGTCAAAAGGAAAGGGTCACAAATTGTTAACAGGCCCCCTGGCCAGAAGATGATGTAACACCCCTAAGACCTGTATACATTTGTATAAAGCACCTGACTTTAATAAAAGGACTGCTGACCCTGCGTGACTTTTGTATAACATCTCAGTGTATAAAAACAGACCCCGGAAAATAAAGAATGGGATAAGTTCCTCGAAAGACTGGTCTCCTCATGTCATTCTTTCTTTCACCTTCTGGCTGAATTCCCATCTGGGGAGTGGAGGCCCGCCAAGCCTACTAATTTTGCCTGGGCTTCCAAGATCTGACGGGGAGGCCTTAGTGTCTCCTCTCCCTCGGGAGAACGGGAAGACGCCTGTGGCCTTTGTGGGTGGTGCAAACTTCTTGTCTTAAAGTTCTATTGGTTTTCCACGTAAACCAAATTATTCAGCCTCTTTTCTCCACTGAATTTCCCTGCTGAGCTATCCTCACTTAACCACTCTATAAGTCTAGTTAACATTTAATCTAGCAGTTGTTTCCTGATCGAAGCCGACGCCATCCCTCCTTCGAGTTTCCCTGGATCCACCAGGGCTGGACCCTGGCAGAAATGCATTGGTTATCTCTAGGTTTGAGAATAGTTAACTTCAGGTGAAACCAGGTGTCATTATGGCAACACAGTATTTTAAGAGATACCTCCTTTAAAATTTGTATAGAGAAGGAAAAAATATCACTAGTTTGTTTCCTCCTGCCGCTTAAGAGAGAGAAAAATATCTGACACTTGCAGGCTATTTCCTCCGTTTGGAGACCCCTGGCCTTCCTGCCTGTTATCCTCTCAATAAGTTAACACAGCTGCTCAATATCTCTTTAGCTAGGTCTCCAAAGTGGCCACAGCTACTCCAGTAGCACCAGATGGGAGGCAAAGTAGATGGGGAGTCAGAGTGGGGAAACAGGGTCTTAAGTAACTACTCTCAAAATGTCTAACTTTGAAAATGGTACAAAAATAGAGGACCAAGTGAATACAATGCTATGGTCTTATCCAAACTTTGGAGGGAGTTTGTGCAAAAAGAAAGAGAAAAAGAGAGAAGAGAAGCAATGAAAAGAGGTTCTTAAATTGTATTTGCTTCATAGTCCATCTTCTGACCAAAGATTTCTGCCTTTTCTATTTGGCATTTTTGTAGAGTCCATCCTCTGTCCTGACACTGGAAAAAAAAAAAATCAATTCCTGACTCAAAAAATCAATTATTTTCTCAGAATTTTTGACAATCAGGTTTAGCCATCCCCTGCCCCAGAAGACCATCTCTCGCTCCTGTTGTCTCTTTATAACCCTAACTGGGGTGGATATTACACTGTCACCCACAGGCATCCTAGCCCTGCTGGGTGAATATATCCTCTTGTTTGACTGTTCCAAGCAGATCTCTGAAATTCCAGATACCTCAGAATAGGAAAGACTTGCTCAACTGCTTAGAACTCACAGATCTTAAACGTGAAGGAAACTGTGTTGGAGCTCAGAGAGCATTTTAATTAAAATAGAATTTTATAGAGAATTATAAAAGCAAAGATTATGCATTATGACAAAACACTCCTTTACAAATATTATTTTGGCATATTTTGGACCCTTAATTGTGAAACTCAAATGTGTTTGATTTGAGAAATTGAGTGTCATCCCTGGGATTAAAGCCTAGAGATGGTCAGTGTTGAAATTAGAAAGTAGCTCTGTTTATTTATTTAGTGCAAAGACAGTCATAGGAAGATATTTTTCAGGTTGTGAAGATACTATATGCATTCACACAGAAGCACTTTCTTTTACAGATTATAAACTTGGTATTGTAGAAGTATGACAGATTTTCATTTCCTCGGATTAGCTACTGCAGGGCTTCCTAGATAAAGATGAAAATATCATTTGTGTTGTATTCTACCTGAAATAACATAGATTAAGGAATTCTGCCTATAAGTAGGAAGATCTTGAAAGATACCAATTAGCAGATAACCCACTTCTTATATAAGAACAATAGATCAGAGGAATTTATATATAATTTTAGTTCCCTGATAGAACTTCATATTTATGTTGATTATTTAAAAATATGTAGGTAAATCTTTTATGTATCATGCTAATTTGTAGATCAGAAACAGTTTATAGGGAGGCATATGAAAAGCTAATTAGAACAGTAGGTAATAGATATGTCTAAAATACTTTTTTAAAAAGGACAATTAAAAATTGACATTCTCAAAGGAATGGACCTAAATAGAGCAACTTAGAGCAGTAGCTTACTCTGGTTAAATGATAATTTTCATATTCTGATTTTTATCTCTGTGACTCATAAAAGTTTTTAGAAAGGTGTTAGTCTTTAATGTGGCTTTGGCCCTGTATTGCTACAATGGAGCTTTCCTGTTCATGCATAATATTTATTTTTAACTTTTCTAGAAGTACTCTTGGCAAAGGCTCCATCTCTCATTTTTATCATTTGATTTAGGGGGACTACCCCTACCACTGGCCACTTTGAATTGTGTCTTCTGTCACTTGTAACTCAGCTACTAACATTTGCGACTTAATTTTGTTCCTTCTGTAATAGATGATAATGGATGGCAGTCCCCACAGAATTTATATTTGGATAAAGAGAAAATGTTGGAAAATACTTTATCAACAAGCTTCTGAAAGACACAGTTGGCAGGAAAATCATATCTTTCTGTAAGAGAATGAGGTTTCTTATAATACTCACAATATATCCCTGGTTCAATGAAGCATCTATTTTATGCATATTCTACAATTTTGTCATTAGATCAGATCAGATCAGTCACTAGGTCGTGTCCGATTCTTTGCGACCCCATGAATCGCAGCACGCCAGGCCTCCCTGTCCATCACCAACTCCCGGAGGTCACTCAGACTCAATCCATTGAGTCAGTGATGCCATTCAGCCATCTCATCCTCTGTCGTCCCCTTCTCCACTTGCCCCTAATCCCTCCCAGCATCAGAGTCTTCTCCAATGAGTCAACTCTTCGCATGAGGTGGCCAAAGTACAGGAGTTTCAGCTTTAGCATCATTCCTTCCAAAGAAATCCCAGGGCTGATCTCCTTCAGAATGGACTGGTTGGATCTCCTTGCAGTCCAAGGGACTCTCAAGAGTCTTCTCCAACACCACAGTTCAAAAGCATCAATTCTTTGGTGCTCAGCCTTCTTCACAGTCCAGCTCTCACATCCATACATGACCACAGGAAAAACCATAGCCTTGACTAGACGAACTATTGTTGGCAAAGTAATGTCTATGCTTTTGAATATGCTATCTAGGTTGGTCATAACTTTCCTTCCAAGGAGTAAGTGTCTTTTAATTTCATGGCTGCAGTCACCATCTGTAGTGATTCTGGAGCCCAGAAAAATAAAGTCAGCCACTGTTTCCACTGTTTTCCCATCTATTTCCCATGAAGTGATGGGACTGGATGCCATGATCTTCGTTTTCTGAATGTTGAGCTTTAAGCCAACTTTTTCACTCTCCACTTTCACTTTCATCAAGAGACTTTTTAGTTCCTCCTCACTTTCTACTATAAGGGTGGTGTCATCTGCATATCTGAGGTGATTGATATTTCTCCCAGCAATCTTAATTCCAACTTGTATTTTTTCCAGTGCAGCGTTTCTCATGGTGTACTCTGCATATAAGTTAAATAAACAGGGTGACAATATACAGCCTTGACGTACTCCTTTTCCTATTTGGAACCAGTCTGTTGTTCCATGTCCAGTTCTAACTGTTGCTTCCTGACCTGTATACAAATTTCTCAAGAGGCAGATCAGGTGGTCTGGTATTCCCATCTCTTTCAGAATCTTCCACAGTTTATTGGGATCCACACAGTCAAAGGCTTTGGCATAGTCAATAAAGCAGAAATAGATGTATTTCTGGAACTCTCTTGCTTTTTCCATGATCCAGCGGATGTTGGCAATTTGATCTCTGGTTCCTCTACCTTTTCTAAAACCAGCTTGAACATCAGGAAGTTCACGGTTCACATATTGCTGAAGCCTGGCTTGGAGAATTTTGAGCATGACTTTACTAGCGTGTGAGATGAGTGCAATTGTTTGGTAGTTTGAGCATTCTTTGGCATTGCCTTTCTTTAGGATTGGAATGAAAACTGACCTTTTCCAGTCCTGTGGCCACTGCTGAGTTTTCCAAATTTACTGGCATATTGAGTGCAGCACTTTCACAGCATCATCTTTCAGGATTTGGAATAGCTCAACTGGAATTCCATCACCTCCACTAGCTTTGTTCGTAGTGATGCTTTCTAAGGCCCACTTGACGTCACATTCCAGGATGTCTGGCTCTAGGTCAGTGATCACACCATCGTGATTATCTGGATCGTGAAGATCTTTTTGTACAGTTCTTCTGTGTATTCTTGCCATCTCTTCTTAATATCTTCTGCTTCTGTTAGGTCCATACCCTTTCTGTCCTTTATCGAGCCCATCTTTGCATGAAATGTTCCTTTGGTTTCTCTGATTTTCTTGAAGAGATTCCTAGTCTTTCCCATTCTGTTGTTTTCCTCTATTTCTTTGCATTGATTGCTGAAGAAGGCTCTCTTATCTCTTCTTGCTATTCTTTGGAACTCTGCATTCAGATGTTTATATCTTTCTTTTTCTCCTTTGTTTTTTGCTTCTCTTCTTTTCACAGCTATTTGTAAGGCCTCCCCGGATAACCATTTTACTTTTTTGCATTTCTTTTCCATGGGAAAGGTCTTGGATCCTGTCTCCTGTACAATGTCACAAACCTCATTCCATAGTTCACTGGGCACTCTATCTATCAGATCTAGGCCCTTAAATCTATTTCTTACTTCCACAGTATAA
Organism: Tragelaphus eurycerus; assembly: GCA_935064755.1. Taxonomy (NCBI): domain Eukaryota; kingdom Metazoa; phylum Chordata; class Mammalia; order Artiodactyla; family Bovidae; genus Tragelaphus; species Tragelaphus eurycerus. The sequence continues at coordinate 11,483,487 of CAKXYN010000047.1, read as the reverse complement.
TCATAAGGGATTTGATTTAGGTCATACCTGAATGGTCTAGTAGTTTTCCCTACTTTCTTCAATTTCAGTCTGAATTTGGCAATAAGAAGTTCATGGTCTGAGCCACAGTCAGCTCCTGGTCTTGTTTTGCTGACTGTATAGAGCTTCTCCATCTTTGGCTGCAAAGAATATAATCAGTCTGATTTCTATGTTGACCATCTGGTGATGTCCATGTATAGAGTCTTCTCTTGTGTTGTTGGAAGAGGGTGTTTGCTATGACTAGTGCATTTTCTTGGCAAACTGTATTAGTCTTTGCCCTGCTTCATTCTGTATTCCAAGGCCAAATTTGCCTTTTACTCCAGGTGTTTCTTGACTTCCTACTTTTGCATTCCAGTCCCCTACAATGCAAAGGACATCTTTTTTGGGTGTTTAGTTCTAAAAGATCTTGTAGGTCTTCATAGAACCGTTCAACTTCAGCTTCTTCAGCATGACTGGTTGGGGCATAGACTTGGATTACTGTGACACTGAATGGTTTGCCTTGGAAATTAACAGAGATCATTCTGTCGTTTTTGAGATTGCATCCAAGTACTGCATTTTGGACTCTTTTGTTGACCATGATGGCCACTCCATTTCTTCTGAGGGATTCCTCCCGCAGTAGTAGATATAATGGTCCTCTGAGTTAAATTCACCCATTCCAGTCCATTTGAGTTCACTGATTCCTAGAATGTCGACATTCACTCTGGCTATCTCTTGTTTGACCACTTCCAATTTGCCTTGATTCATGTTTCTGCTATTCCAGGTTCCTATGCAATATTGCTCTTTACAGCATCGGACCTTGCTTCTATCACCAGTCACATCCACAGCTGAGTATTCTTTTTGCTTCGGCTCCATCCCTTCATTCTTTCTGGAGTTATTTCTCCACTGATCTCCAGTAGCATATTGGGCACCTACTGACCTGGGGAGTTTCTCTTTCAGTATCGTATCATTTTGCCTTTTCATACTGTTCATGGGGTTCTCAAGGCAAAAATGCTGAAGTGGTTTGTTATACACTTTTGTCATGCACTTACATAAAAACTCAGGTCCATAAAAGTTAGTTGTTCAATCTGTAGATTTAGTTAAAATGTAAGAGATATACCTTCATCTTTCTTCAAATTATCACAGCTCTTATGAATTCTATCATTCATGCTGATTCTGCCTTATATTTTAAAACTGCTTAGGTCATGTTTCGGGGAAGGCAATGGCACCCCACCCCAGTACTTTTGCCTGGAAAATCCCATGGACAGAGGATCCTGGTAGGCTCTAGTCCATGGGGTCGCTAAGAGTCGGACACAACTGAGCGACTTCACTTTCACTTTTCACTTTTATGCACTGGAGAAGGAAATGGCAACCCACTCCAGTATTCTTGCCTGGAGAATCCCAGGGACGGGGGAGCCTGGTGGGCTTCCGTCTATGGGGTCGCACAGAGTCGGACACGACTGAAGCGACTTAGCAGCAGTAGCAGCAGGTCATGTTTAAGTATCTTGGGAACAAAGATTTAAACTTAGTACTTGCTGTGTACCTCAGTGACCCCAAACAACTTCTAGCTGAATTATATATATATACTTAACTGTTACTGAGATAAAAGAGTTCATATCCTCTTATCTTCTCATGTTAAGGTTTTATTAACATACGCTAATATTGTTCTCAGTAGAAAACCAGTTCTATCTTTTAATTACTGTCAGAAAAATAATTTAAGATCAACTGTTTTAATACCAAAATCATCATATTTTTGGACAGACATTTCTTTATAATTATTTGGCTAACAGTCAACACTTTTGTGTATCAGATTAAGTCATTCTGTTACTCGCAAGTACATTTTGCAACTCATGTGTCTTGAAGGGATCATCAGAAAATTTCATTGCTGAAATTAGACACTTGGCTTAGCTAATTGAATTAGGAACATGAATTATAAAAGCAAATGAATGAATGGCTCTTACACAGCCAACCTTCTCCAGAGAGTTCTCTAAGCACTGTCAGATGCTCTTCATTTTTCACCTCCACTCAAATTAGGCTTCTGCCCCTCATCATTTCCCCAGAACCACTCCTGCTAGGATTTCTGACACATTTATGTTTCCAATATGTATTCTGTCCTTCTTTAGCTTATCCTCTCAGCATATTTGATGTTGAGAGTCTATGTGAAGCATTCTCTTGTTTGGTAGCATCTATCATTTCTAGTTTTATTCCTCTCCCTTTGTTCTTCTCAGCCTCTGTTGTTTATTCTCTCCTATGAACTCATCTCTAAGCATTTTGAGTTCTTCAGGTCTTGGTGATAGGCCTATCTTTGTTCTCCCTAAAACCTTTATTCAGTAGTAGAGCTCATACATTGCCACAGATTTAAATACTATCTATATGCTGGTGACATAAATTGCTGGTGACAATTTATATTTCTGGGTCCAAACTTAGACCTCCAATCTTATACAGCTAACTGCATATTTGACATCTTTTTTTGGATGTTTTGTGTACAACTCACCTTTAGCATCAGTCTTGCGACCCCTGTTCCATCCATAGTCTTGCTCATGGCATGTCACTATTGTACAACATTTCTACTCAGCTGCTTAATCCAGAAAATGGAGAGGAAATCTTTATTCTTTCTTATCCCAATCCCTCTGTTTCCAATCTATATTAATAAGTCCTTCACGTTTTACTCATAAATTATATCTCATATCCCACCACTTTCCACATCCATTATCAGCACTTCAATTTAAGCTATATAAATCTGTGGTAATTGGAACTACTTCAATAGTCTTTTGAGTTTTCCTGTGCCTTTTACCTATCCTCTCTTCACAATTGATTCTCCTTATATTATAGCATCCAGAATGATTTTTTTTTAAAAGAAGATTTTGCCACTTGCCCTCTTTAAAATATTTCTATGGATTTTCATTGTATTTTTGAATCAAATCCAAACTTCATGTATTGGAAAAGAAATAAGCAGGGCTGCTTACTTCTAGAGTTTCAACTCATATCTTTCAGTATACTCTGGTCATACTTTATTTTACTTTCTCGCCCAGGATTTTGCCCAATTTAGAATATTTGTTCATTCTTACATTCCTTCATGGAATGCTCTTTCTCTGGAATTTCATATGGATGGTTGCATCTCAGCTTAATTGTCATCCTCCAAGGGTGATATGAGGCTTAATTTTTCTTTCTAAATAGATTTATTTCCCACCTATTTTTTTTATCATAGTCAAGTGAAATCGCTCAGTTGTGTTTGACTCTTTGCGACCCCATGGACTGTAACTTATCAGCTCCCACCATCCATGGGATTTTCCAGGCAAGAATACTGAAGTGGGTTGCCATTTCTTTCTCCAGGAAATCTTCCTGACCCAGGGATTGAACCTGGGTCTCCCTCATGGTAGGCATGGTAGGCAGATGCTTTACCATCTTAACCACCAGGGAAGTCATATCTATCATATTCTATCATAGTACTACAGAATTTTTTTTATTGCATTTTGTATTTAGTAATTTTTATCTATTAGTGGGGTTTGCTTATTATTTTTTCTCCCCAATATATTGTAAACTTTAAGCTTTTCTCTATTCCTAGCACATTGTAGTTGTTCAGTTGCTAAGTCATGTCTGATTCTTTGCGACCCCATGGACTACAGCACACCAGGCTTCCCTGTCCTTCACTATCTCCTGGAGTTTGCTCAGATTCATATCCATTGAGTTGGTGATGCTATCTAACCATTTCATCCTGTGCCATCCCCTTCTCCTTTTGCCTTCAATCTTTCCCAGTAACAGGGTCTTTTATGATGTTTTGGCTCTTTGTGTCAGGTGGCCGAAGTATTGGAGCACATGAAAAATATTTAAGATATTCTAAAATGTGTACTTAATAAATAGACACTTAGGTGATGTTCTAATTTTTCATCTGGAACATCTATATGCAATATAAGCATCTCATGTTTGAACATAGCATTACATAACTCTCAAGTGACCTTCACCAACATACAGATCTGATTGAATAGATATTTAAGAAGCACTGTCTAATGTGTGAAGAGTAAGAAGTTTTCTCTCCCTGTATAACCAGCCAGAATTACCAAAAGAAAGAGAGAGTTTGGCCCAGCGCATTGACTAATAATTAAACAGTGGAAACATATTTAAAAGGTTCTAAAGTATATTATGTGAGAACTGCATTCCTGATGTCAATCTCTTATAAAATAAATATTTAATATGATTTCAGCTATTCAACCACTCTGTATTTAGAGTTACTATCCCTCTTTCCTCACATTTAAGGTCACTGAGGAAAGGCACTGTTTAAGCCTGTCCCAATATAATAGCAAGTAGAAGAAAGTTCACCTTCTGTCTGCTCTAATTTAAATGATATCTACCTTTATAGCTTAAAAAAATTTAATTCACTAAACACCTGTTGAGCATCTGTTGTGTAGAAGGCAACTTGTTAGGACTCAAACTTGGCATGGTTATAGCTTAGGGTATTTGCATTACAGGGACTAACACATGCACAAATAAGTAAATTTTTTAAAGTATGCAATAAATACTACTAAATATGTACTAGGAAATGCTACAGGAACCCAGAAGAAGGTGGAATAGGAGCGGGGTTGAAAAGTTTCCAACTAGGTAATTCTCCCTCCTTCTTTTTAAATTGGAGGACAATTGCTTTTACAATGTTGTGTTGGTTTCTGCTGTACAACATTTTGAATCAGCCATAAGTATACATATGTCCCCTCCGTCTTGAACCTCCCTCTCAATCCCCTCCCCTCTAGGTTGTCACAGAGCACTGGGTTGAGCTCCCTGTGTTATACAGCAACTTTCCACTAGCTACTTCTTTTACATATGATCATGTACATGTTTCAACACTCTCTCAATTTGTCTCACTCCTTCCCTTGCTGTATCTAAAGTCTGTTCTCTATGACTTTTCCCCTTTCTAATGAAGACAGTAAAGTCATCCATCATATTTTACTGGACTTAGAATAGCCTGGAACAAGGCAAACTTAAGTATTTGTTGAAGGAATAAAGTGATAAAGGAGTAAATCAGAGTTTCTACCAGTCAGAGAAAAACCTTGGTTTTCGGGAAGCCTCAAAGTTTATTACATTTTTCACTCCTCTCAGTTATGTTTCCTGGTCCAGCCTTTTCTTTTTTTAGTTTATAATCCCAGTTGAAGAAGATCTATGAAAAATCTTGGCTGTGATGAGCCAAAATCAATGTTGAAAAAATAACATGTCCCACTTTAAATGTCTGAACCAAAGCCTAAAGTTAAAGCGTATTTTCTACAGTTTCTCCTCTGGACTTTTAGCTCCCTTACCTCTTATGTTCTTTTTTCTTTCCCTACCTCTTGATTTACTTTGCTAGTCCTTTTCAGTTTTGTCTCTGTTCCTTAGTATATTAGATCACTTCAGGATACAAATGTATTCCTTTTGGTCTCTATTAACCCCTCTTTCACTTTGTGAGTTAAGTCATCTGTTAAATCTGCACTAAAATTATGTTTGATCTAGAATGATAAAAGAAGTTAAAAAAGAGAAAAATGACTGACTAGACATACTCTACAAAATAATCTCCATTAAATGAGATAAATTTAGCAGTTGATCCCCTCATCCCATGATTCCCCAAGAAATTTTAGGTGGAAAAGCAATAGATATAACGGACCAAGTTGGTGCTGCTCTGGTGGAAAGTAGTGGGACAGCCAGGATTGGCAAATCCTTAGCCTCCCTCCACTGTTGCAGTAGGGACTGATGTACCTACATGGGACTCTACATTTTCTCTCAACAGTGCGAAAATCATTTAGTTTATTCATTAACCAACTACTCTGATGCTTTAGGCTGGAAGAAGCATAAGCTAGAATCAAGATTGCCAGGAGAATATCAATAATCTCAGCTATGCAGATGACACCACCCTTATGGCAGAAAGTGAAGAGGAACTGAAGAGCCTCTTGATGAAAGTGAAAGTGTAGAGTGAAAAAGTTGGATTAAAGCTCAACATTCAGAAAACTAAGATCATGGCATCTGGTCCCATCACTTTATGGCAAATAGATGGGGACACAGTGGAAATAGTGTCAGACTTTATTTTTTTTTTGGGGGGGGGGGCCTCCAAAATCACTGAAGATGGTGACTGCAGCCATGAAATTGAAAGACACTTACTCCTTGGAAAGAAAGTTATGACCAACCTAGATAGCATATTAAAAAGCAGAGATATTACTTTGGCGACAAAGCTATGTCTAGTCAAGGCTGTGATTTTTCCAGTGGTCATGTATGGATGTGAGAGTTGGACTCTGAAGGAAGCTGAGCACTGAAGAATTGATTCTTTTGAACTGTGGTGTTGGAGAAGACCCTTGAGAGTCCCTTGGACTACAAGGAGATCCAACCAGTCCATTCTAAAGGAGATCAGTCCTGGGTGTTCATTGGAAGGACTGATATTAAAGCTGAAACTCCAATACTTTGGCCACCTGATATGAAGTGTTGACTTATTGGAAAAGACCCTGATGCTGGGAGGGATTGGGGGCAGGAGGAGAAGGGGACGACAGAGGATGAGATGGCTGGATGGCATCACCGACTCGATGGACATGAGTTTGAGTAAACTCCGAGTTTACTGAGTTGGTGATGCACAGGGAGGCCTGGAGTACTGTGATTCATGGGGTCATAAAGAGTTGGACACGACTGAGCGACTGAACTGAACTGATACTCTATGAATTTATCAGTAGGAAACCAATTTACTTCAGAGCTGGAAAGGAACAGAAAGCTTCCAGAAAATTTTATCTCAGAAACAAGCCTCAGAAATGATTTAATTATTCCTATAATTGACCCATCTCTTTTCTATTTTCTATAAAATGGAATTTGAAATTTAGATCAAAACACAAATACTCATTACTTTTGCTCTATGGATTTGGAAAATTATAGAACTTGGAAAATTACCTAACAATAATGTTTAATAGCTTGCAATTTACTTTTGTTATTGACTATAAACATTGGTGTATTTTTAAATTTGGAGGTTGACACAATATATTTGTATTTCTTACTTCCCAGCTTGTTGCAATTTATATTCAGCTGCTACACAGAATACACTGTAAGATAAACAAATTTAAAGCTCATAATTAAATATTGAAAATGTTCAAAGTGGCAGTGACATCAATAGCCCTAAAACATAGGTTTTCCTCAAGAGCAAAGCTCATATTTTGCATCTAGTAATGGAAAGCTGTTAGCTGTGTCTAAGATAGGTGAATATTTACCTCTATCCTGGCATCAATACTTTAGCTCCAATTTTTTTAACTCAGTAATTTATTTTGAAAGAAGACATCATGATGACTTTATTTTCTTTCTAAGTCAGAATGTTTCTGGAAATATAACCCTGAGAATAATTTAAAATAGTAAACTTTTGCAAAATACCTATTTCCTCAAATCTATTTATGTAGTGAGATTAGATTAATTAAAAATAATTCTTTTTTATCAACTGTATGCTGAATATGTTATTCATCACTTTTTCAAGGTGACTTTTATTTAAAAAAATCAATATTTCACTCACTGAAAATGTTGTGGAATAAAGCATGATAATTAGCATAAATAGATTACTTCTGTAATGGAATCCAAAGTACACAAACTCTCCCCATTATCACCAATCTTTCAGTTTAGTGAAAGTGGTTGTTTGACTTAACTAACTATAAAGCATAAGGCTAGCTCATGCCCAGTCTATGAAAACATCATTAATATTTGAGCATCAGCTGGGTTTAGGATCCACACTGAGACCCAGCAAAGACGTAATTTCTGTTCTCAAGAAATTTATATTCTAGAGGATAGATGAGGCAAGAATAATAAGAATTTACTTTGTCTTGATGACAATACTGAGATGACTGACTAATGACTGGGCATCTGTGCTCTTCAGCCCAGCCAGACAGGCACAGTTGGGACAGGTGCTCAGGGGTTTAGGCAATTCCAGAAAGTATGCTCCAGCTCCCAGATAGGTGGCATCACTTCACAACCCAACCCTAACACCGTTCTTGAGATTCAAGTTTGTGTCCTGCATGTAGCAGCCATAAGAAAGCTGCCACCAAAAGACAGAAGGCTATGTTTTGGCTAATGGATGCTCAGCCAGCAAGTGGGTGATGTAACTCAATTGGCTGAATGCCTCTGAGGCAGACACAGAATAGAAAAATTCGGATCACTCTAGGCTGTTCACACATGGGGCTCTTGGGAAAGTGTCTGTTGCTATTGCTGTCTGCAAGGAGGTGATGATGCTCTGTTTTCTGTGTAAGGTTGAATCAGTTGTTGGAAAATCAAGCAAAATGAGAGAATCTGTACTTCACTACTCCAGAAGAAACACTTTAAAAGAAATATGATACTGCACAGATGTCTTTCTTGTCACATTATTTATAATAGTAGAAAAAATATAAAAGAAAAAATTTCAACAGGGTGTTTAAATGTATTATGATTTATCACTGAAGGGCCCCTAAAAGAAAAAAATTTCAACAGGGTGTTTAAATATATTATGATTTATCACTGCAGGGTCCTATTGGGCTGCCAATATAGTGATGATTATGGAAACTATCTAGTAACTAGGGAAAGTGTTCTTGAATTATGTGAAATGAATAAGATAGGAAATAGACAATTCATGTGTTTTGTTTAAACTGTATTGAAAAATTTGAATGTCAATAGAGGCAGTTAAAAAATAACGTAAACAAGAACTGAACGTGGAAACAGAAAATCTGGATTTATAACCTGGATTTGTCATTTATGACCTGCAGTTGGGCAAATTAACTAGTCTTCTTAAACTTAACATTGTAAACTGGGCATAATGACATTAACCCTAAACAGGGGCTGTGAGTACCAACCGGGATAGTGCCTATCATCTGTACGATGCAGTTAAGAGGGTGGGCTTGTACCCAAGCATCTGGTTCTGCCACATGTTATGTATGCAACTGCAGACAAGTTAATTAGCTCATGGATGCCTCAGTTTCCTTTCTGGTAAATGGGTTGTTTGGCTCAGGTGTTGAAAGCATGGATGTTAGAGCCAGATGCTTGGCTTTGAGTAAATCATTTACTGACTTGGACAAGTTCTTTAACTTTTTTGGATCTCAATCCCCCATGTGCAAAATGAGAGTTAAACTGTACCTATTCCATGTGTGCATGAGTGCTCAGTCATGTCTGACTCTTCACAACCCCCATGGACTGTAGCCATGGACTGTAGCCAGGTGTCCTCTGTCACGGAATTTTCCAGGCAAGAATACTAGAATGGGTTGCAATTTCCCACTCCAGGAGATATTTCTGACCAGGGATTGAACCCACATCTCTTATGTCTCTTGCATTGGAAGGCAGATTTTTGACCACTAAACCACCTGGGAAGCCCTGCTTCATGAGCTTTTGTTAAAATGACAGGATTTAATTTGTGTAAGTTTTTCTGGGACAGTGCCTGGCACACAGTAAGCACTTAATAAATGTTAGCTATTATTATTCAGAAAAAATGGAAAACATTTTAGTTGAGGCTCCTTATGAATTTGAATAGAAGTTGAAAGGGAATCCAGATAAAGCAATTAACATGTAACTGCAGTAGGACCACAAGGGGGAATTTAGTCCTTGTTTTAGATTTCTTTATTGGTGTTGCAATTTTTGTTTATACAATAAATCATAATATAAGACAAGGAAAAATTAACAAACCTGCCCTATATACTGTTCCCTGAGGCAAGGTCTTCTCAGTCACTGGCACACTAATTCATGTTGTAGTGTTAATGGCTGGTAGTGGATTAATATGTTACCCCTCCTAGGTAATATATTCACATTTTAAATAGGCACCGTATGCTAAGAGACTGCCTGATATGGGATTATGAGAGCCTTGGTACAGACTGGCATGAGGAATTTCTGATTCAAAGGAAACTTTGGGCATTGCTGCAGTCACCATGTCTTGGTATTTGAGAATCACACAAAAGAGAGTTTAATTTAGGAAGGTCCTGTGGCTGCTTACAGCCATTCTCTCTGATCACTGGGATGCCAAGAGTCAGGGGAGAACACCACCATCCTACCACATGTAAATGTAGTATCACTACCCAAACCCACTGGATTTGCCCCTGCAGAAGTCATGCCCACCCTTCACCCTGATTCTCTCTCTTCTATCCCTGTCCCAAAGAGAAAAGCCTCTTTCAAAGAGTGACAGTGATCAAAGTGATTTGACCACAAAATAAATACAACCCACTTCTCTGCATCTGCAAAGTTATGTTACAAATATTTTGGTAATTAAAGGATGCTAGTCAAGTACTCACTGAACTAATTTTTGGAACTCAGCCTCCTTAAAAGCATCCTGAATGTATTCCACAACAAATATTTACTGAGCACCTACCAAGCACTTGACAGGGGACACTGAAGAGTAACAAATCCAGGTTCTTGCTCACAGTCTTCTTTCCAATGAGAGTTATTTTGAAAGCTTGGAAATGTGGGCTTCTATGTGCCTGCAGTGGGTCAGCTGCAGTCACCTCTGCCCAGCAGATAGGCTGGCTGTCCTCCCCTGCTCTGGATCTCACTTCCCTGCAGCTGTCACCCATGAATTATCTGGCTCAGAGAACCTGAGATATTGCTGCCCTGAGAACCTCAATGTCCTTGCTAAGGGCACCAACTCCAGTTGCTCCTAAGATACCCAGTCCTCAGGGGATCAGATATGTACTGAATCCCATACAAATTGAGGAAGGCAGCTCTGTTTGCTCCATGGCTGTGGCCCCCACTCTGTCATTGGTGCCCTGAGAGCAGTTATCCTATCTCCAAAAGTCTCATTTGAGTGGGTGAGTAAAATTCAAGCCATCCCTCTTGACTAGAACCTCATGAAGACAGGTCTGTGACTGTTGGTTCTTCATCTCTCTAATAATGGATCTTAAAGCTAGGCCTTCGAGCTAGATGGTGATGTCCTCCTTCCCTTGTCACTCTCCTCTCAGTGCTTTTTCCTGGAGAAATTCCTCCATTTCTCAAGTTACAAGGCAAAAATGTCCCACACATCTCAGAAAGGAATGACACTGAATTTTGTTATATCACCTCAGGTTCTGTTATATACTAAGGAAAAAAAAAAAAAAAAAAAGCCATGAAGGACTAAAGGGGAGAAAATTGAGGTCAATAGAAGTAGGAGAAACCCAGCTCTAGGCACTCAGGTTGAAACAAATCTCAATGTGGAATCAGCAACTATCTCTTTCTTCCTATAGAACAGGGATCCCCAACCTCTGGGCTGTGAATTGGTTCCTGTCATATGAACAGCAGCAATCAATTAGAAATAAAGTACATAATAAGTGTAATGCACTTAATCACCCAGAAACCATCTCCCCAACCTTTGATTCATGGAAAAATTGTCTTCCACAGAATAGGTCCCTGATGCCAAAACAGTTATGTACCACTGCTCTACAGCGTCTTCTGCATCAGATCAGATCAGATCAGATCAGTCGCTCAGTCGTGTCCGACTCTTTGCGACCCCATGAACCGCAGGACGCCAGGCCTCCCTGTCCATCACCAGCTCCCGGAGGTCACTCAGACTCGCATCCATCGAGTCAGTGATGCCATCCAGCCATCTCATCCTCTGTCGTCCCCTTCTCCTCCTGCCCTCAATCCCTCCCAGCATCAGAGTCTTCTCCAATGAGTCAACTCTTCGCATGAGGTGGCCAAAATACTGGAGTTTCAGCTTTAGCATCATTCCTTCTAAAGAAATTCCAGGATTGATCTCCTTCAGAATGGACTGGTTGGATCTTCTTGCAGTCCAAGGGACTCTCAAGAGTCTTCTCCAACACCACAGTTCAAAAGCATCAATTCTTCGGCACTCAGCCTTCTTCACAGTCCAGCTCTCACATCCATACATGACCACAGGAAAGACCATAGCCTTGACTAGGCGAACCTTTGTTGGCAAAGTAATGTCTCTGCTTTTGAATATGCTATCTAGGTTGGTCATAACTTTCCTTCCAAGGAGTAAGCGTCTTTTAATTTCATGGCTGCAGTCACCATCTGCAGTGATCTTGGAGCCCAGAAAAACAAAGTCTGACACTGTTTCCACTGTTTCCCCATCTATTTCCCATGCAGTGATGGGACCAGATGCCATGATCTTCGTTTTCTGAATGTTGAGCTTTAAGCCAGCCTTTTCACTCTCCACTTTCACTTTCATCAAGAGGCTTTTTAGCCCCTCTTCACTTTCTGCCATAAGGGTGGTGTCATCTGCATATCTGAGGTTATTGATATTTCTCCCGGCAATCTTGATTCCAACTTGTGTTTCTTCCAGTCCAGCATTTCTCATGATGTACTCTGCATCTAAGTTAAATAAACATGGTGACAATATACAGCCTTGACGTACTCCTTTTCCTATTTGGAACCAGTTTGTTGTTCCATGACCAGTTCTAACTGTTGCTTCCTGACCTGCATACAGATTTCTTAAGAGGCAGATCAGGTGGTCTGGTATTCCCATCTCTTTCAGAATTTTCCATAGTTTATTGTGATCCACACAGTCAAAGGCTTTGGCATAGTCAATAAAGCAGAAATAGATGTTTTTCTGGAACTCTCTTGCTTTTTCCATGATCCAGTGGATGTTGGCAATTTGATCTCTGGTTCCTCTGCCTTTTCTAAAACCAGCTTGAACGTCAGGAAGTTCACGGTTCACATATTGCTGAAGCCTGGCTTGGAGAATTTTGAGCATTACTTTACTAGCGTGTGAGATGAGTGCAATTGTTCGGTAGTTTGAGCACTCCTTGGCATTGCCTTTCTTTGGGATTGGGATGAAAACTGACCTTTTCCAATCTTGTGGCCACTGCTGAGTTTTCCAAATTTGCTGGCATATTGAGTGTAGCACTTTCACAGCATCATCATTCAGGACTTGGAATAGCTCCACTGGAATTCCATCACCTCCACTAGCTTTGTTTGTAGTGATGCTTTCTAAGGCCCATTTGACTTCACATTCCAAGATGTCTGGCTCTAGGTCAGTGATCACATCATCATGATTATCTGGGTCTTGAAGCTCTTTTTTGTACAGTTCTTCTGTGTATTCTTGCCACCTCTTCTTGATATCTTCTGCTTCTGTTAGATCCACACCATCTCTGTCCTTTATTGTGCCCATCTTTGCATGAAATATTCATAGTCCATGTAAAGTACTGCCCAGTCATCTTCCTGATGGGCAGAGCTCAACACAGCAGAAAGAGGAACCTGATCTTCTGGCTTCATGAGCCATCACACAGTTCCAAGAGAAAACACTTCCCTTGAGCATACTATTATTTCTAAAGTCCCAGTAAAATGAATATACCTGGACATTATGTCTTTTTCATGGAGAAGGAACTAGAATCTCAGTCCTCAATTTTTTTTTTCTGTTTTCTGGGGATCAGTTCATGAGAACGCAAAGAGATAATGAAATGTGAATGAATCACGTAGCAGGTAAACTTTCATCTCTGAAACATGATTGAATGCCCCAGAAGGAAGCTTGCCGTGAGATTCTTATTTCTCAGCTCACATCAACTTGGGAGGGAAACTGTGTATAGTCATCTCACCATAAAAATAGCCCTTCTCTCCATCTTTCTATAATGACAGCAACTTTAGCCCTATTCCAAGTCTCTCTTCTCTTTAAGTTCTTAGTAGAGCTTTTAGTAGAGTAGGTGTCACTGAACATGTAACCATATCATGTTTTGTCTGCTGTATCCGTGTTTCCTTTTCAGTCTACAGATATCCAAAGTGTGCTTGGTGCTCGTGAGGACACTGGGTTCTGATGCCATGCTGACTCTATTAATATAGGTCAAGCATGTGTAAGCTTCCTGTCGAGCAAACAAAATCGCTAGCACTCTGTTGTTGTTTAGTAGCTAAGTCAGGTCCAACTCTTTTATGACCCCATGGACTGTAGCCTGTCGGGCTTCTCTGTCCATGGGATTTCCCAGGCAAGAATACTGGAGTGGGTTGCCATTTCCTTTTCTAGGGGATCTCCTCAACCCAAGGATCCACCTGGCATCTCCTGCATTGACAGGTGGATTCTTTATCTCTGAGCCACCTGGGAGCCCACAGTCTTTCAGACACTAACTTTTGTTTTCAGTGTTTCAGAGAGTATAGTGATAGCAGCTCTTCAATGTTGGCTCTTTCCCCAAAACTAATGTTTTGACTATCAAGGCTGGGTCAGAAAACAGTCTTAGGAACAAGCAATATTCTGATCTTAGAATCCTCTCTCCTCTACATCCAATCTGCTTCATTAACCTGTCATTCCTGGTTCCAACCCTTGTGCCATTGTAACTCTATTTTGAAGATAAAGCTTTATGAGAGATACTTCAATGTACTTCTTGTAAACTTGCCAAGGTCCAGCCCCGGTGGATCCAGGGAATTCAAAGGGGAGACTGCTTCAGCGATCAGGATATGATAGAATTAAAGATAAAAAGAGTAGTTAAATAAGGATAGCTCAGTGAAGAAATTCAGTGAAGAAAAGAGGCTGAATAACTTGGTTTACGTGGAAAGAGAATAAAATTCCAAGACAAGGAATTTGAGTCACCTATGTAGGCCGCAGGCGTCCTCCCATTCTCCCGAAGGAGAGGAGACACTAAGGCCTCCTCAGTCAGATCTTAGAAGCCCAGGCATAATTAGTAGGCTTGGCGAGCCTCCATGCTCCAGATGGGAATTCAGCCAGAAGGTGAGAGAAAGAACGACATGGGGAGACGAAGCTTCAGTGAACAAGGCCCGCACTTTATTTTCCAAAGAAGTTTTTATACCTTAAGTTGTGCATAAAGGACACTGGGGGAAGGGGTGGAGTCATGCAAGGACAGCAGTCCTTGATCCTTATCGAAGTCAGGCTTTCAAACTTATCATATGCAAAAGTTTAGGTGATTTACATCATCTTCTGGCCAGGAGGTCTGTTAACATTTTATGACCCTTCCTTCAGAAAACTTATTTTTCTCTAAAGGTGATTATTCTAAAGTCAGGCACCAGCCTCCAAAAAGCATTAGATAAAGTTGCATTCCTATAGGGCAAAGATGTGGTGGGCTATAACAAGAAAAGAATTAACTCAAGGGTCCAAGGTTACAAGTATTAAAGCTACTACTTACATTCCTATACACCAATTATATTAATACACTCCCAGGGACACAGTAGGTAAGGGATATGGAAACTTAGCAGCAAACATTGGCCCAACAAGTGAAAAACCCTTCACCAATACAATTTCTAATCAATCTTTTAACTGCTCAAAGGAATATGTATTTAGACAGTTTAGAACATCTCATACCTCTCACGGTTGGGAGGCTGTGAACAATCACATGTGGCCGGAAGAACCTGTTCAGGAAGACTAGAGGACTTCCAAAGGAGTTTGTAGGTTGAAACACTCTTGTCATGCCCAGGAACTTTATTAACTGGAGCTGTAAGTTAACTCCTTATCCGAGAGAGGTGGTGGGGGACAGCCTCCCATAAAGTCAGAGGTGTAGGTGAGAGCACAAAGCAGTAAAGTAGGCAAACTCTTGTTTTGGGGGTAGGTGCCCGAGAATTTCCAGGGGGACTCCTGAGGCTTGATCCCACATTTGCGTATGCCGAGCCTCCTTCCTCATAACCTTTGCCACGGACAGAGTTCTTCATGCTGGCTCCTGGCATAAACTAATCTCTTGACACTAGCTCCAGCAATCCTTAAGAAACACTGAGCACACTGTACACTGGGACCTTTGAAGTAATGGTGTTGAAATAATCGCATTAGTAAGAGACTCTAACTCCATAAAAACTCGTTCAGTGTGCTTTCCATGCCCTCTCTAGCCTCAATACCCCAAACTATTTCTGTTAGAAGGGATGTCTCATGGATTTCCCTGAAGCAGCTCTCAGCTAATTACATCTTAAGAAGATGAGTAGTCCTTAGAGCCAACCGTTTGAAGAAAGAGGTTGACTAGTGTGCTGAGGGGAAAGGGTGAAGCTTTTTCTTCTCCAAAATGTAGAAATGCTGATACATTCTTGTTGGATAAAAATTATTTTCTAAATGTTTGATATTTTATTTTAGCAGGCAGGGAAAGATCGATTTCAAATGAAATCTTTTTATGTGCTATTCTAGTAGGTGGAATTGCCTTGAATAATTAAAATGATACTTAACATTTTTTGCATGAATTTGTTCACCTTTTTTCTACATATTTTCTCTCAACTGTAGTGAGTAGATAGATAATTTTTGTAGTTTTAGTGAGCTACATAAACATCTCTATTAAGTTTAGCCATAACTTCATCCGTTCCAAGGAAAACGATTCCAATTAGCACAACTTCCTAGGAATTCTACCTTAGAAATATACTCAACATGGACTGCTTTGTTATCCCCTCAGTATTTTTTCTTTTTTTTTTTTTTGTGATGTGCTGGGACCATCCTCCATGCTAGTAGCATTCTCTGCAATTTATATTATTTATTTCTGCCTGGCCTAAATAAATGTAGGATACACTCATTTAAAGAATCTTCATTTACATAAAGGTAGGAACAAAGACAGATAGTCTACCATAGCAAAAAATAGACAATGTTATTCTTTTCCAGTTATTCTATAGCTTAAACAGTGTATTCTTTAGGCGAACTGCTTTGTTTCTATGGCATTTATGAATTCTGGAAATTTCCTGTGTGATTTGCCTTCTGAATGCTCTGTAATTGGTAGAGAATATTAAAAGAAGTTCTTTTAGATAGAAAAAAAAATAAACCAACAACAATAGCCAGTTATTCTGCTGTTTGACACCAAGAGGCAGCCTGAAGTCTTCAGAAGCGAAATCATATTCTTTTAAGGAATATTAGAAAATGTTTCTGCTTTCATCTCCAAAGGTATCCATCTACAAGTTCTTCATTTCCTATGACCCTGTTCATTTCTGCTTTGCATTTAAGGCTTTGTTCATAGCTGTGGGAAATCAAAGCCTCTCAGGAGAGGAAAGGAAAATGAATGTGTAATATGTGCAGGGTAGCTGTACCAAGCTGCTCGGTAGCGCCGCTAATGAGCCGCGCTCTCTCACAGCTCTGGCTTTCCGCAGTGCTGCTTCCTCTCGTGACATGTTCTTGCTGTCATTTCCTAGACAGCGCCTGTTTCTTTTTCAGAACTCAGCTTGGGCAGGAGCTCACCAGGAAGCTTTCCCTGGCCTCTGCTGTCTGGCTGGGTGTCCCTATCTGGGCTCCCCAGTGCTTTGTGCTTCCTCCATCACAGCAGCTTTCGGTCTGCTGGGATTGCCTCTATTTCTCTATCTTCTCTATTAGAGAGGCAACATTCCGATTGCCTGACTCTGTTTCATCTCTGAGATGCTCAGCCTAGACCAGTGCCCATCATGTATGCTTTGAGTGAATTCAATGAATATGGGCCATGACCTCTTGCTCTTGGACGGGAGGAAGAACAGCCTACAGATTGAGGATTACCTGACTCCTGGTATATTTTTCTGTTGTGGCAACTGATCATAACAGAATACTCTTTAGTTACTATTCAGAATCTTTCTACAATGTTTAATACCTGGATACTGGAAGAGAGATGAATTCTTTTTTTAAAAAGAAATTATTTTATTTTTGGTTGCTCTGTGTCTTTGTTCAATGGCACCCCACTCCAGTACTCTTGCTTGGAAAATCCCATGGATGGAGGAGCCTGGTGGGCTGCCGTCCATGGGGTCGCTAGGAGTCGGACACGACTGAGTGACTTCACTTTCACTTTTCACTTTCATGCATTGGAGAAGGAAATAGCAACCACTCCAGTATTCTTGCCTGGAGAATCCCAGGGATGGGGCAGCCTGGTGGGCTGCCGTCTATGGGGTCGCACAGAGTCGGACACAACCGAAGCAACTCAGCAGCAGCAGCAGCAGTAGTGTCTTTGTTGCTGTATATGGACTTTCTCTATTTGCAGCAACAGGGGGCTACTCTCTGGTTGTGGTGCACTGGCTTCTTATGCAGTGGCTTCTCTCATTGCTTAGCACAGCTTTTAGGGTGTGTGGGCTCAGTGGTTGCAGCTCACAGACTCTAGAGCATGTGGGTAGTTGCACGCTCAGTAGTTGTGGCATATGGGTCTTAGTTGTCCCATGACATAAGGATTCTTCCCAGACCAGGGATTGAACCCATGTTCCCTGCCTTGGCAGGTTGATTCCTAACTACTGGATCATCAGAGAAGTCCAAAAGATGAATTGTAATTTCCTCTTTTCAGGCTAGGCTCACTGTCAGGGAAGTGTTCTTTTCAGATAGGTGAGAGTAACATAGGTTGAAAATCACAGTGCTGTCAGGTGGGCAGGTGAGCTGTGTGTATGCAGGGACAAGGAAGCCTTCTGGGCTTCCTGTGTGATATTAGTTCTAAGGTGAGAGGTGATGGGCCTGTCACAGGGCTTATAAGGTAGGCAGGGAGAGACACTGGAGTGAAGGCCAGCATGGACTGCAGGGCTGGTTGGGTAGATGAGGTGCTATGAGGCTGAATCTTTCAGAGATTAATACTGGGCCTGATCAAGTTGAGGAAATCCATATCAAGAGGTTTACAGGAGCTGAAAAGCAAGAAGGTAAGCCCCTCTCAGAATAGGAGAGTCAGTGCAATTCTAAGGACGGACATGAGGTCAGGGGTCACGTCTGCCACCTCTCCCTACCCTTGGCAGTCTTGTCATACCGCACCTCTTCCTTGTATATTTGATACTGTCTCGGAAGGACAAACTGAGATGCGGAAACTACTTAAGAAAATTAAATGCATTTTACTTAGAAAATAAAGTCAATTTGTAATACTGGCTCAGAAAGTTTAAGTTTGATAGGGATAAAAGTTGTTATCATTATTATTTTCACTGATCATATCAGGGCTTTAGATAAACATCAAATTACTTTAAAGATTACATATTTCTCCACATCCCAGTTGAAGCATGAGTTTTGCAAACTTGTTACACATTTATCCCCAATTTAATTCAAAGTTGGTACGGTGATGTTAGCCTTCTCTTCTGCCATCCAAAGCCTGATGTGGTGCCTTGCATGTAATCTCTTCTCCATGAATGTTGTTTTGGCTTTGCTATCTTACTTGAGGTAGCATAGACTGCACACGCAACAAAACAATCTAGAGCTGTATCATTTTCTTAAGATTTTGCTTGTAAGAGAAATGGTCAATTCCATGTGAGTTTTGTATAGATACAGTTAAGAATATCCTCCTTGTGCCCTGAGAAAGTGAGTGCAAAAGAAATATAGTAGCATCTTTAAAGACCATGAAACTTTTGCTTACAGGAACAAAGTGAAAAAGGAGACTGGTGTCAGTTATCTCAATTATTCAGGAAAGCTGTTATTTTGGTCCATTTATACACAATTCCCTTTTTAAAAAACATGCACATTTGCCTAAATAGGCAACAGCTGTCGTCTTCCCACCTGTGCCCCATTGAAAATTTCATCGACTTATTATGCCAGTGTGATTTCCCCAGACAATGCATATTTTTATTTTTATTTTTTTACTGAAATTCGCCAAAAGTAAAATGGAGAGTGAATGTGGGAAAGAAGAATAAATGTGTTTTCAGGAGACCTGAATTAAATTATTCTCCTCATTTCCTTACTCATTTACAAAAGCAAAGTGAGATAGAAAATTGAAGCAATTATCTAAATAACCCAGGCTTTCCATCTCAGGCCCTCATGCCTCTGCAAAAAGGGGAATGGCTGAACGTTCTTTGTTTTGGAGCCTTTAGGCCTCTTGGTTTTCTGTAAGTTCTGTCAGAAAGACAGGTTTGACTTTTCCTGATGCAAAGCATCTGATGGAGAGGTACAGTGTATCATTTGAAATTGTGACTGAGGAGGGTAAAGAAGTCATAGTTTCAGTATCTCACCTGATTCTGGAGCAGTGCTCAGGAATAACTTTTCAGAGCTTCCATCAATTTTTTAAAAAATATTTCTTGATTTGGCTGCACCCAATTTTAGTTGCGTCATGTGGAGTCTTTTCTCGTGGCACACGTCCTCTCTAGTTGCATCACATGGGCTCAGTAGTTGTTGCTCACAGGCTTAGTTGCTCCATAGCATGTGGGATCTTAGTTCCCCAACTAGGGATCAAACCCGTGTACCCTGCATTGCAAGGTGGATTCATGATCACTGGACCATCAGGGAAATTCCAGAGCTTCTGTAAAGTTTAAGGGGCTCCTGTATTCTAGGTTTGTCCAGAGTGGTGCCTGTACTGATTGCAATTCAGGAACACATTGAACCAGCAATACTGACTGGTGTCCTTAGTAATGACCATCCTAAACACTGTTGTCTATCTATAGCATGCTTTGGAATTTATAAAATGCTTTATTCTGTCACCCAAACTCTATCTTTCCAGCTCTCTATATGAGTCAATCTCCCCCCTGCTAACTGCCCAGGAGCAGTGTCTTCTGCATTTTTATAAGTATTTGAAATTAGGGCATATGTTCTCTCTTTGAATCTTCAGGCTTTCACATGTCTTGTTTCCCCATCATTGTGTGCCCTGTGAACTATTCCTGATATTTCAAGACTCATATCAGGGACTGTCTTTTCTATGATGTTTTCCTGACATTGTCTCCCGCTCCTCCCTCCTCTGGAGAAATGTAACACAGCTCTTCCTCTCCATCCCCCTCTTATTCAATAACTCCTATAGCATAAACCTGTCACATTGTATGTCAGTGTAGTTCTGTTCCTCTTCCTCCACTCTAGATTCTGAATTCTTTCAGGGAGATGATTTCACCCCCATTCATCTTTCACCCCAGATCTAGCAGCAGTGCCTGGCACAAATGAGGCTGTGCTATGAAGGACTTTTTTTTTAAACTAATGAATGAGATAGACAGGATAAATTGTAGTATTCTTATTTTCACACTAAGAATTGAATACTTGGGATGTTAAACGTGTATTCAGGGGTATAAAGGTGACAAAGGGAGGAATGGAAGCTTGGATTTTAGTTTGTTGACTCTAAGAGAGTGGTCTTTCCACCTGGGATGTCTGCCCATTGGAGGAACCCATGTCTTTACTGGTTCTGCCTTTCTGAAATTAGAAGGGTTACATGTTTTCACTGACTTGTGCTAACCAGATACATAGTGGGTTGGCCAAAAAGTTTGTTCAAGTTTTTCCATTGTGTTGTATAGAAAAACCTGAATGAACTTCTTGGCCAACCCAATATTACAAATAGGAAACAGCACATACAGAGGTTAAGAACATTGACTGTGGAGCCTAGCTGCCAGTATGAAATTTCAGATAGTAACTACTGCTGGTTGCTTAACTCTTCTGTGCCTTGTATGTGTAAAGAAGATAATAGTATGATGTCAAAGATTTAGGGAAGTTAATTATATAAATTGTTAGAATAGCACTCAGCACAATAAAAACATGCTCTGTGTGTTTGTTATTATTATATATGTTGTTATTAAAAATGGGGAAATAAAGAATTCCTTGATAAATGTGAAGTTTGGCACATAATATATTTCATATCAAGGAGTAAAATAATAAAAAGTATCCTTCGTGGTGAAAAGGTTGAGAATGAGTGGATGTGCTCATTGTCCTTCTGATTGAACTTTAAAGATCATCAAGTAAAATCCAATACTTCATGCAGTACACAACAGAAAATGTCTCCTTTCCAGAGAGGATACTGATGGAGAGGTAGAAGCAGATTTGCAAGTTGCCGGGAGCAATTCGGCAAAGAAATAATATAAGCAGACATCATTTTGAGTAAATACTCCCTTAAAATATCCACTGAAATACTATTAAACACGCCTTCAGATCAAAATTTACAACAGAACTCACAAATAAGATTCACAGCTTTTTGGTTTGGAAGGGTCCTCTTGTGGTTGTGCAGGGAATAGATAGAGAACTCTTATTTTGCAATGTTATATCTTCTTTAAGTGCTAATACACATGCTAAAGATTCTCTCAAAACGGAATGAAAATAAAGCATAAGGGTGATACAGTAAAATTCAAATAAACCACATTCATATGCTTGTTTTGGGACTCACCAGCACATCTTGGAGTCACACTGGTAAAATAACATGTCCAGATTAGATAATTAAGGCAGGGTCCTTATTGGAGAATGTGGAAATACATAAAGACAGTGCTAACATTGAATGACACTAAATGGGGCATTGCTAAGTCCTGCTGTGTGCTCATGGGATCCCTGAGTGAAAAAAATAATAACCATAAAGCAAACATCCCAGGGATCAAGAAAGGAATTGAGAATGTGTATTGCTGACAGTTAAAAGGCAGCATGGAAGAGGAGAAACAGCCAGACTAAAGTCAGAGAAAATCTGGTTCTTGTCTCAGTTCTGTTTGCTTTCAGCAACGTGATTTTAAGAAGTTAGGTGATCTCTGAATTCTAGTCTGTAAATCAAGGGTTACAACACCTGTCTACTTTGCAGGCTTGTGGTGAGAATCAAATGATGCAATTGATGTGAAGGCACTTTTAAAACTTTTAAGTGTTGAAAAAATTCAGGTTGTTCCCAAAGATAATTTTTAAAGCAAAGTCCAAAATCACCAATTTCCCATACACAGAGCCCTCATTTCTACTTCAAGGAAGATTGGAAATGGGCTGCCTATTTGCATAAAAGGGATAAAGTGAGAAAAAGTAATGGAGCTAGGAACAAAACAGTTAGTGTTTAACAAGTGAGCAAAAACAGTTGTGTTTTGTTTTTCCCTAAAATGTATCCTGGGAGGCTATATAATTGAAAATTTCTGACTCTCAAATGAGCACAGACCGTAATTTTTGAAGAGGCCTTGCTTAGCATGAGTCCTTGGGATTGCACTTGTCATACCTTAAGGGAAGATTGAACAGAGGGCTTAAGGCTCCATTAGGAAGTAATTTTCCTCCGGTTGAGTAACACAGGATAATACCAGCTGTGATGGGAGAAACCTTGCCAGCCATCCTGGTGGCACTAGGAGAGGATAGCCCGAGCTGGAAGGTTTGTTTTTCAGACACTATTTCCCAAACTCAATTGGGAACAGGGCCAGCAAACCCACAGTCTCTGTTAGACAGTAGTAATTTTTCATTCTGAAGCAGAAGCTTTAATTTCTAACTCAGAAGGCGTGTTTGACAGGCTGCTTGTTGTGGGGTGGAGTGGGATAGGAGATGAGTGATAGGTCCTGAATGGACTCTGCAGATTTTCTTAATTCACAACTGGCCAACATAGAGTGCATAAATAACCTCATGGGTTTACCCCACTTTCATAAACCATGAAACTTTTGGGAAAGATAATGGGGTAAATAAACACATTTGTAAACTCTCATACATAAACTAAATGAAATGATCAACAGAAACTAGAGATATTGTCAACTACAATATTGTTTACAATACTTTCAAAGATGACACCAGGAAGCAAAACACAACTTACCATGTTGGTGGATGCTGTTGGGGCCCTGCCCTTCACTGAGCAGGTGCAGCTTCTCCTAGGTGCTGTGAGGGTTGGCTGCTAAGTACTATAGCATCCCTCTTCATCCACATCTTCCCAGACCCCTCCATGAAAGCCAGTGACCCATGACTAGTTGGCATGGGGCAGAGGAGACTAGGCCCCTTACCTAAAAATGGAATCAATTCTGAGCTGCAGTTTTCTTTTATCTTTTTTTCTAAATTTTTGTATACTTTTTTGGCTGAACCCCACACATGTGGGATCTTAGTTCCCCGCCCAGGGATTGAAGGCAATGGCACCCCACTCCAGTACTCTTGCCTGGAAAATCCCATGGACGGAGGAGCCTGGTGGGCTGCAGTCCATGGGGTCGCTAGGAGTTGGACACGACTGAGCGACTTCACTTTCACTTTTCACTTTCATGCATTGGAGAAGGAGATGGCAACCCACTCTGGTGTTCTTGCCTGGAGAATCCCAGGGGCGGGAGAGCCTGGTGGGCTGACGTCTATGGGGTCACACAGAGTCGGACACGACTGAAGTGACTTAGCAGCAGCAGCAGCAGGGATTGAATCCATGCTCCCTGCACTGGAAGCCTGGAGTCTTAACAACTGGACCACCAGGGAAGTCTAGAGTTGAAGTTTTTGCTCCAAAGATTCCTGAGGGACCAGGATTAAAGTTAGATTCCAGCTGAGAGATCACACCTCACTTAGCTTTAACTCTTTGGCCTCTCCTGCTTTACTTCCTCCTTGCTAAGATCACTCAGTGAAACACTTCCACAATCTTTTCCTAAGATTCTATTTCTAGGGAACCAGAGGTTTTAAAAACAGCTTCTATGAGTTGATTGTTGGGGAATGCTGGTGGAAAAATTCTGGAAAATTCTACCAACATCTTATAGTTGGGAGGGTCCAGACATTGGATGTATAAATAGGCTATGGAAAAGATTTTGGAGTTCTCTCTTCTGATAAAGGTCTGTTATATTCCAAGACAAAGGTGGCTCAGTGAATAATACATGTTTTTTTCTGAAAAGTGGTTTTCCAGTAGCAATGTTCTGACTTGAGAAAGAAACCCACTGTAGTATTTATCTATTTTTGTAAAAAAAAAAAAAAAAAAATACTGGAACTGCAGTGGTTTAAAATAAGCTACATCTCATGAGCCAGGAATCTGAACATGGTGCAGCTGGGTCTTTTGCCTCAGAGTCTCTTACAAGCATCAGTCCATGGGGTCCATCTGAGGCTCAGCTTGGGAAGGGTCACTTCCAAGCACATGTGGTTGGTGGTGGTATCCAGTTCCTTGTGGACTGTCAGGTAGAGAGGGCCTCATCTTCTTGCTGACTGTTGAGGGGAGGCCACACAGTTCCTTGCCCCATGGGTCCCTCTAGATGACAATGTATTCAACAAAGGCAGTGAGGGAGAGCATCAATAGCGAGGGCCTACTAGCAAGATAAAGGTTGCAATTTAATGTAAATAATCACATGTGTGAAATCCTTTCCCGTTTACTTTAGTCCCTGAGAAGCAAATCATGGATCCTGCCACAGTCAAGAAGAGGGGGTTACACTGGGGCAAAAATGCCTGGTGATGGAGACCACTGGGGACCGTGTTAGAGTCTGTTTGCTGCCCTATTCACTGATTTAGATCAAGGAACTGATTTAGATCAAGGAACCCTGGAAATGAGGATAGGTCATCAGAAGGATAGGGGGATATCAACTTAGAGTCATTTAACAATTTTAGATCATTAGTAGCAAAAGTGTTAAGAGAAAACATGTTGTTTCAGCACATAGAAAGAGATCTAGTGGTGCATTACCCCACCCCACTCCACCATCAAAGTTCCTGCTCGTATGGCCAGCTGGAGAAAACCAAGCATCTCTCATGCTGGGAAAATAATTTCTCCAAATCCAGCTGGGTTTGTCTCCACATGGCAGATTTCAACAAATGTAGAGAAAATTCTTTTGGGGAAAGATACTTTAGCTGCAGCTTCCTATAGTGATAACTTCCTTCCCACATTCTTAAAACCACCACACGACTAAGGTGATATCACCCTCCTTCATCACCCTCCTGCTGACTTTCCAGTAGCATACTTTTTAAGATGTCTGGAAAAAATTTAAGAAAAATCAGATCTAATAGAAGGTCTCCTGCTCTCAATTAATCTATTATATTCAACCTACTACCCTCTTACCTTGGTAACAAATGCAATTATCATTGGTTACCAAGGTATGGTAATACAATTTGAAACAATGGTGTGAAAAATTTCATCAAGAAACATATATTTGAAGACTTATCCAGGGAAACAAAATCAAATTTTAGGTACTACATATTTTGAACTGATATTAAGGAAAACATGGTGTCTGAAATGAATGTGAATATTATTTTTAACAATGAGCTGCAAGGATTTTTATTAAGGAACTAAAACAGTAAATTTAATAAAAGTAAAGTTATTAAAGCATTTCAGCTAGTAAAGAAGAAAATTGTCACTATATGGATCATTAAAACAGTTGAGAAAATTACCTAGAACACCAAAGAAAAGCTATAAGATTTTTATAAAAGTTATATATAATAAAGAAGATTACAGGGACAAGTAAGATAATGATGAGTCAACATACCTATAATTTGTGCTCCTAGAGAAGGGACTAGAATAGGCCAGGAGAAATGAAATAATAGAACAGAATAGAAATTAAGTATAAAACATTGAGTTGAAGGTGGATTGTAATCTGCTTATCTGCAAGTTTCTGCATGTGTCAGTTCAGTTCAGTGCAGTAGTTCAGTCATGTCAGACTCTTTGCAACCCCATGGACTGCAGCACGCCAGGCTTCCCTGTCTATCACCAACTCCTGGAGCTTGCGCAAACTTAATGAAAAACAACCAACACTGAATCTCTTCAGATAAGATTATTGTATTTTAAATACTAAAAAGGATCATACAAGCCTGGAGGGACAGAAACACATTACCTAAAGGGAGAAATAAACTTAACATGATCTGTCATGAAAAATGTTAGAAAAGAGTAGAACAATGTTTTGAAGGAAAATAGAAATTTCTACATCAGAGTTTTTCATGAATGTAAAAGCAATAAAAAGTTACCACCTTTGCACCTCTCAAGGGTGGGAAAAAACAAGCAAAAAATTTTTTGTAGACACTCTATCTTACTTGGGAACACATGTATACTTGTGGCGGATCCATCTTGATGTATGGCAAAAGCAATACAATATTGTAAAGTTAAGCAAAATAAAATTTAATTAAAAAAAATTCTTATAGCCTTTTAAAAGTCTGTAGACATTAGTCCACCAAATTCTAACTTCTAGAATTTTAGATGATAAGTCCTATGCTTTTTTCTTTGTTAGAAGTTTCTCCTTCCTGCTGCGGAGGGCAGAGATTGACCTTTGGTGACTGGAGTTCTTTGCTAGGATATTTATACTTGGGGGCTTGTTTTCATAGTCAGTACCAGAATTCAATGACCTTTTTCAGTTTGAATGCTCAAAAATTTCTTAAATTCAGGGAAATAAAATTCTTTTAGTTGCCGAGGTCCAGCCCTGGTTGATCCAGGGTCTTCGGAGGGTGGATGGCGTCAGCGGGGGTCACTGGATAATAGCTTTATTTACATATCAATTAGAGACATTAAGAGTAATTAAAGGATAGCTCAGTAGGAAATTCAGGGAATAGAAGAGGCTGAGTAGCTTGGTTTACCCGGGAGACCAATAAAACTTCAAGACAAGAAGTTTGCACCACTTGCGTAGGCCGCAGGCGCCTGTGCTCGAATAGCAGAAAGTGCCCCACCTTAGGCACTTTCTCCAGTGGGTCTTAGAAGCCCAGGTATGATTAGCAAGCTTGGTGGGTTCTGCGCTCCAGATGGAGACTACAGCCGGAAATGGAAATTGAGAGAAAGAATGACAGATGAGAGTTTCAGCTGGAATGTAAAGGAAAGAATGACACGGGGAGACCAAGCTTTTGTGAGCAAGGCCTGTAGCTTTATTTTCAACAGGGGCTTTTATACCTTAAGTTACACATAGAGGATAATAGGGGATGCAAAGTCAGCAGTCTTTGATCCTTATCAAAAACCAGGGTTTCTTTCCTGCAAATTTATCACGCACAAATGGTTCAGGTGATTTACATCATCTTCTGGCTAGAAGGCCTATTACAATTTTATGACTCTTGACAAAGGTTTGTCAACCGCAAGACTTATTTTTTCTAAGAGCAATTATTTTAAGGTTTGGCGCCATCTTCATCCGCAGGTGTCAGATAAACTTGCATTCCTATAGGGCAGAGGCGCAGTGGGTTTACAACAAAGAAAAGAATTTATTACCTTAAGGGTCTAAAGTTACTAGCACCAAAGCCACTACTTATTTTTTCTACAAACCAACTATATTAATTAATACACATTCAAGGATACAAAACAGGGGATGTAAAAACTTGGCAACAAGCATTGGCTTCATTAAGAAAATCTTTTACTAGTCTTATTCTGACAGTTTTTAACTCTCTGAGAGGCTCTAAGCTATTTGAATATCTTAAGCTTCCCGTGCCTCTCACGGCTGAGAGACTGTAAACAATCATATGCATAGCTATAGGAGTCTGGGTAAACTTGTCAGGCCAGTTAGAGAGCTATCTGAGGGGTTTGGATTTAAACACTCCTAATGCCCAGGAACTTTATTAATTGGAGCTGTAAGTTAATTCTTTATTAGAGAGAGCGAGATGGTGGTGGGGGACAGCCCCCAGTAAAGTCAGAGGTGAGAGCACAAAACAGTAAGGTAGGCAGACTCTGGTTTTTGGGGGGTAGATGCTCGAGAATATCTTGGAGGACACCTGAGGCTTGATCTCGCCATTGCATTTGCCAAGCCTCCTTCCTCATGACCTTTGTCGCGAGTAGAGTGCCTCTCCGCGATGGCTCCCAACAGTTAGTTGTTTAATTTTTTTTCCATTTGTATGTTAAGTCCTATGAATTGATCATCTGTATTAGTTTCCAAGGGCTACTGTAACAAATTGCCATAAAGAATCTGCCTGCCAATGCAGGAGACACAGCTTTGATTCCTAGGTTTGGAAGATCGCCTGGAGAAGGAAATGGCAACCCACTCCAGTGTTTTTGTCTAAAAAATCCCATGGACAGAAAAGCCTGGTGGGCTACAGTCCATGGGGTCAAAAAAGAGTTGAGTACAGCTTAGTGACTAAACAACAAAATGTTGCTTAAAACAACAGAAATGTATTGTCTAACAGTTGTGGAGACTAGAAGTCTAAAATCAAGATGTCAATAAGCCATGCTCTTTCTTTAGTCTCTAGAGAAGAATCTTTCTTTGCTTCTAGCTTGTGCTGGTTGCCGGCAATCCTTGATGTTGTTTTGGCTTGTGGCAGCATGACTCCAATTTTTTCCCATGTTCATTTGGGCTTCTTCCTCATGTCTCCTGCGTGTTTTCAAATCTCTACTCCCTACAAGGACACCAGTCATTGAATTTACAGCTCATTATAACCTGGTATGACCTCACCTTGTTTTGACATCTGTATAGACTTTATTTCAAAAAACGATCACACTCACAGGCATGGGGTCAGGACTTGAATATGTCTTTCTGGGGGATACAATTCAACCACAGCATCATCCAACTCTCTAGCCTCATGATATCAATCTCTTTGTGAGACACTTCTTCTATTTTATATTCAAGGACACGTATTTCAGCCCTTAACATTACCTTTAACTAATGTATTAAATTCTAACATTAATAATATTTTTAGTTGATGAAAATACTTTTATTTTGTGTCGTAATCAAATCTCTAAGTGTTTTTAATGTTCTTTTGCTAGAAGCTCCCTGTTCTGGGTGTTCTGCTTGACATACATTTCTCTGGATGGCAGAAGTTCCATAGATGTGATTTTCTTTTTCTTCATCTGCTCATCTCATCTTCTGGGTGTGGAGTTACTTTTTTTCTTTTAGTTGCTCGGTGGTGTCCGACTCTTTGCAATCCCATGAACTGTAGCCCGACAGGCTCTTCTCTGCATGGAATTCTCCAGGCAAGTATACTGGAGTGGGTCGCCATTTCCTTCTCCATGGAATCTTCCTGACCTAGGGATCAAACTGGGATCGCCCACATTCAGACAGATTCTTTACTGTCTGAGCCACAAACTGATATATTTTATAAGGAATCTAACTCACATGGAAGTAAGAATTGTTGCAGCCTCATTTCTTGATGGTCAGTGATGGAATAGGTGATCATTGTCCATTTCCCATTTGGGTCCCAGAGGGAAAGTTGCTTTGCTGCTCTTGTCTCTTCAATTGCAGTATCTAAGGCAGAGATATTCAGCCTGTCCGCACATGGGAATTACCTTACAAGTAATTCCCAATTTGGCATTGGTAGGCCTTGTCCCCATCTCTTGTTTATTTGGTCTGGATTTCTAGTTCTTGGGCTGGATACAAAACATTTAATATTTACATGCTTTGCTAAGAATATTTTCTTAAATATCATTGAGGACTCTGATTCAAAGGTCTTTCTTTGTCATTTTCTTATTTTTCTTTTTGCCAAAGGTTACTTTCACCTGTTGTTTGTTTGTTTCAAAGTTGTGGTATTTCTCTTGCATGCTGCAGCCTTTCCTCAAATGTCTCATTTGCTCACATTTAGAATTGGTTGACATTAAGTCTGATGGCATGATCTATGGTGCTAGTTAAGGTTTAGTGACTGCAGACTTCCTTTAGGGTAAGGAACAGAAACTGGTTATTAGGTTAAGGTACACCTACATGATATAATGAGGAATGCTTCTCCTATGGCACTCATACTCAGCCTTAGTTATCTTAGTTCTTTCTGAATGGTTGTTTGTTATTGAGTATAAAGCTCAAGCCAGTAGAGGCAAGCAAAGGAGGAGGACTGATTATTTAACAGATTTCTGTACCTTCATCTACCATCCATTTTTAGCTCTTCTCACTTTTCCTTCCTCTTTTCATAGTCTCCTTTTGCTTGTACTTGCTGAGTAGATCACTTCTTCCTTTGCTGATGCTTACATCACATGATTTCCAGACTGTGGCTTCCTCTGATATGCTTCATCTACCAGTATTCCTCCACTTAACTCCCACTGTTCATTGTTTGCTATTCTCTAAATTTTGTAGGTTTCTGCCTTTTAAGCATCCCCTTGCTATCTTAAAGAATCTGAAGAAAGTGGAGAAAATCTGACCTCTTGCATCAGAAATGGTAAAGAATCATTTTAATGGATACACAATATGCTATTTTGCTGGCACACTGTATTTTGTTTAATGAGTATCCTATTGTTGAGGTTGAAGTTTCACCAAATTTGTGTTACTATAAACAATTGTACAATGAACAACATTATAATAAAATCTTGATGCAAACACTTTGTAGATAAAATGCTACAAATATAACTGTGGGTTAATTTACATGCATTAAATAATGTGCTGTTATGCCTACATCCTCTCATTATAAATTACTTCAATTTATGGTGCCCATTCTCCAGTGTTCTCTTTGACACTGAGTACAATACTTATTTCTTTTTTAGTTGTATAAGTTAAAGACTTTATCTCATTTTCATATTATCTCTTCAAAGATATTAACTACCATATTTAAATAGCATTCCCCAGTGCAAACCAGTAATTTTATCTTGTATAATTTTCATAACACTTAGTCAATATGGATTTGTAAGTCATTTTTACTCCTTTTAAGCATCATGAGATCAGGGGCATTGTCATTGTTGGTGTACTTCCTGAATTTAGGAAGCTTTTTCAGGCTTTCCAGTTGGTGCCATGGTAAAGAATCCACCTGCTAATGCAGGAGCCACCGGAGATGTGGGTTAGGTCTCTGGCTCAGGAATATCTCCTGCAGCAGGAAATGGCAACCCACTCCAGCAGCCTTGCCTGGAAAATTCTGTGGACAGAGGAGTCTGGCAGGCTACAGTCCATGGGGTTGCAAAGAATCAGACCTGACAGAGCACACATGCACATGCATGCATGTGTATGCGTGCACACACACACACACACACACACACACACTGTATCTTTACATGGTCTTCCAACTGTAGATTTGTATGTGTGTTTCCTAATCTCTTCTTGTAAAGACATTAGTCCTATTGGATTAGATTCCACTCTGATGACCTCATTTTCATTTAATTACCTCTCTAAAGAAATTTGATTAATAAAAAAAAAGAAGAAATGGATGGCATCACTGACTCAATGAACATGAGTTTGAGTAAACTACAGGAGTTGGTGATGGACAGGGAAGGCTGGCATACCGCGGTCCCTGGGGTCACATAAGGTCAGACATGACTAAGTGACTGAATTGAACTGAAAGAACATATCTCCTAAATTACTGTGCATTTTAAGTACTTAATAAAAATCTGGTGGAATGCATATTCTTGAAAGCAATTTTTAGTAGATACTTCAGTTTATTATGAATGACTCTGATTTAAAGTATTTAACTTTTGCTCTAATTTTCATAGCAAAACTACTCTACAACCTGGACCTTAGATACATATATAGTGATAAATATAACCTAAGCACCAGAGGGCTTATAAAATAAATGACCCTCCTTTTATATTTATGAGTGCATAAGGAACCTTTTAGTAATTTTTGCAGGCATCCCAGATTTTATTCTCATCATACTGATGTACCTGCAAGCATATTTATGCTTGACTACCTTTGTTAATATGGAAAAGGAATATGTCAAGGCTGTATATTGTCACCCTGCTTATTTAACTTATATGAAGAGTACATCATGAGAAATGCTGGACTGGAAGAAACACAAGCTGGAATCAAGATTGCCAGGAGAAATATCAATAGCCTCAGATAGGCATATGACACCACCCTTATGGCAGAAAGTGAAGAGGAACTAAAAAGCCTCTTGATGAAAGTGAAAGAAGAGAGTGAAAAAGTTGGCTTAAAGCTCAACATTCAGAAAACAAAGATTATGGCATCCGGTCCCATCACTTCATGTGAAATAAATGCGGAAAGAGTAGAAACAGTGTCAGAATTTATTTTGGGGGGCTCCAAAATCACTGCAGATGCTGATTGCAGCCATGAAATTAAAAGATGCTTACTCCTTGGAAGGAAAGTTATGACTAACCTAGAGAGCATATTGAAAAGCAGAGACATTACTTTGCCAACAAAGGTCTGTCTAGTCAAGGCTATGGTTTTCCCTGTGGTCATGTATAGATGTGAGAGTTGGACTGTGAAGAAGGCTGAGCGCCGAAGAATTGATGCTTTTGAACTGTGGTGTTGGAGAAGACTCTTGAGAGTCCCTTGGACTGCAAGAAGATCCAATCAGTCCATTCTGAAGGAGATCAGCCCTGGGCTTTCTTTGGAAGGAATGATACTAGGGTTGAAACTCCAGTACTTTGGCCACCTCATGCGAAGAGTTGACTCATTGGAAAAGACTCTGATGCTGGGAAGGAGAAGGGGATGACAGAGGATGAGATGGCTGGATGGCATCACTGACTCGATGGATATGAGTCTGAGTGAACTCTGAGAGTTGGTGATGGACAGGGAGGCCTGGCGTGCTGCGATTCGTGGGGTTGCAGTCAGACACGACTGAGCAACTGAACTGAACTGAACCTTTGTCTTTATTTTAAGACCTTTAACCCCATACTGTGGAAAACTCTGAAAGAGATGGGAATACCAGACCACCTGATCTGCCTCTTGAGAAATTTGTATGCACGTCAGGAAGCAACAGTTAGAACTGGACATGGAACAACTGACTGGTTCCAAATAGGAAAAAGAGTATGTCAAGGCTGTATATTGTCACCCTGCTTATTTAACTTATATGCAGAGTACATCATGAGAAACGCTGGACTGGAAGAAACACAAGTTGGAATCAAGATTGCTGGGAGAAATATCAATAACCTCAGATATGCAGATGACACCACCCTTATGGCAGAAAGTGAAGAGGAACTCAAAAGCCTCTTGATGAAAGTGAAAGAAGAGAGTGAAAAAGTTGGCTTAAAGCTCAACATTCAGAAAACGAAGATCATTGCATCTGGTCTCATCACTTCATGGGAAATAGATGGGGAAACAGTGGAAACAGTGTCAGACTTTATTTTTCTGGGCTCCATAATCACTGCAGATGGTGACTGCAGCCATGAAATTAAAAGACGCTTACTCCTTGGATGGAAAGTTATGACCAACCTAGATAGCATATTCAAAAGCAGAGACATTACTTTGCCAACAAAGGTTTGCCTAGTCAAGGTATGGTTTTTCCTGTGGTCATGTATGGATGTGAGAGCTGGACTGTGAAGAAGGCTGAGTGCCAAAGAATTGATGCTTTTGAAGTGTGGTGTTGGAGAAGACTCTTGAGAGTCCCTTGGATTGCAAAGAGATCCAACCAGTCCATTCTGAAGGAGATCAGCCCTGGGCTTTCTTTGGAAGGAATGATGTTAGGGTTGAAACTCCAGTATTTTGGCCACCTCATGCAAAGAGTTGACTCATTGGAGAAGACTCTGATGCTGGGAGGGATTGGGGGCAGGAGGAGAAGGGGACGAGGAGAAGGGGACGACAGAGGATGAGATGGCTGGAGGCATCACTGACTCGATGGATGTGTCTCTGTGACCTCCAGGTGTTCGTGATGGACAGGGAGGCCTGGCGTGCTGCGATTCATGGGGTCACAAAGAGTTGGACACGACTGAGCGACTGATCTGATCTGATCTGATCTGAACCCCATACTGATCCTCATGTTGCAGGAAGAGGGACCCTTTGCAGGGCCTAGGTGGGCTCTTGTCTAACAATTGGAAATGAGTTGTCTGAGGAGACACACATGCTGACAAGCTGACTAAGCAAGACATTTTATTGGGAAAGGGCACCCTGGTGGATAGCAGGAGAGTGAGGGAACCCAGGACAACTGCTCTGCCATGTAACTTGCAATCTTGGGCTTTATGGAGATGGGAATAGTTTCTGAGTTGCCTCTGGCCGATCGTTCTGACTCAGGGTCCTTCCTGGTGGTCCTTGCATCGCTCAGCCAAGGTGGTTCCTATGAGAGTTCTCGGAGGTTGGTCAGACATATAGACTGCCATCTCCTCTCTCCTTTGGACCTTTCTGAAGTTCTTCCCTGTTGGTGGTAGCTTACTGGGACCTCCTGTTGTAAGATAGCTCATGCAAGTTGCTACAGTCTTATATGACCAGGGCAGGGAGTGTCAATCAGTGTTTCCCCTAAACACTAGGAATTCTTTCCCTGTGATTTTAATAGTAGAAAATAGAACTACCAATTCCATACAGATGTTGGGGAGCCAGCCTTGAAGACAGCTGGAAGAAACAGGTGTACAGAGATCCAGGGACTATTAACATATCTAATTGAGTAAGTGTTGGTAGTTACAAAAGTAATTAAGAATAAAAGAAAGCCTTGTGAAGCTCCTAACAAAAACATTGCTGGTAATCACTGCCAACTTAAAACTCATTTTGTGAAGCTTTCTGAAAAAATGGAAGCATTTGATATTGAATATTACCTTTTGTCTTGTAATTTACATAGGTATCTTTAATGAACAGCTCGTTTATAGTTCCACTGAGTCTTCCCTGGGTATGTTGCAGACATCTTTGAAACAGCAGTATCAGCAATTTAGAATCGGCAGGCTTCCTCTTGAATATTTATAGAAAGATTTTAAAAGTATACTTAGCAATTTTCTTTCAGTTGTCTTTTTTAAAATTGCTATGTTTTCTCCTATACTAGAAACACACTTATTTTAGAATAAGAAAATGGGACATTTTCCACTGTGGCTTTTTTGTCATTAGAATTTTCAGATTGAATCCTGTGGATGGTTCCATATAACATTTTATGACTATTTTTATAATTATCACAGAAGCATATATATATATTGCAAAAAAAAAAAAAAAGCACAAAGGAAATCATTTAGATAGGAAATAAATCACTCATGATGTAGCCACACAGAGAGCATGAGGTATATATATAAATTGTGGAATCTCTTACCAGGTATATTAGTTTGCTAGGACTTGCATAACATATCACCATGGACTGGGTGCTTAAAGAACAAAAATTCATTTTCTCGCAGCACTGGAGGCTAGAAGTCTGAGATCAAAATATTGGCAGCATTGTTTCTTTTAGTTCTCTTTTTAGCTTGTAATGGCTGTCTTTTCCCTGTGCCTTTTCTCTGTATATAAGCATGTCTCTATCCTAATTTCCTCTTCCTATGAAGATCCTGTCATATTGGATTAGACCAACCCTAATAGCCTCATCACAGTTTAATCACCTCTCTAAAGACTGTCTCTCCAGATATGGTCACGTTTTTCTTTGCTATCAGGGGTTAGAACTTGAACATATGAAATCTGGGGAGACAATTCAGTCCAAGACCAAGTGTTTAAAACTGTATTTTGTATCTGTGGGTTTAACAGCTTTATTGAGGTATAACTGACATACAGTGCCTACAAGTAAGTAATATGTATACTGTTACAAATTTTGACATATATATAGTCATGAAACTTTTGCCGTAATAATCAAGATAATAAAATTATTCATCACCCTCAAAATTTCTTTGTGTTCCTATGGTATTTTCTCCCTCTCTTTCCTGCTCTGCTCCCACCTTCAGACAGCCACCTATCTGTTATTTATGTTTGCATTTCCTAGTATTTTATAAAATGGGATAATAGAGTATATACTTTTTATCTGGCCTTATTCACTTAACAGAATTATTTTTATATTTATTCATGCTGTACTGCATATCACAGCATCTAGACTAGTACCCTGCACATGGCAGGTACTCTAATTATTAGTTAAAGGAATAAATAAAAGCATAAATCAGTGAGCATTTTAGAAGACCAAGGCGATGGGATATTATATGCAGTTGAATGACACTCATAATTTTGGTGCTCTCTCTAAAGTATTTTATAGAGCTGAGTACATAAACCAGGTTTGTAGCTTAGAAAATGTCCCTGGTGCTATTTGAAGGATGAATTTGTAGTAGGAAAAGGCTAAAAGCACTGGACCAATTGTTAAAAATTCTAACATACTGGTCCCTGTACACTATATATATACTGGTTCCCAATGGTTTGTACAGAGTCATCCATGCTAAAATATCCAGTAAACAATTGAAAATGTGAACCGGAAAGAAATATTTGGGGGGAGAAGGGTTAGGATGGTGAATGGGAAAGTTAGGGTAAAGGAAATAATTTCCTAATTCTATTCATAAAGTTGCCAAACACCTTAAACATGCATCATGATACAGAGGGAAGAAAAGAAAACAGGTATCAGAAACGAAGAATTGTGGTCTCATATTAACTCTCTCCTAACCTTTAAGACTTTAAGCAAGTATTCAAATTCAAATGGCTAATTATTAATAACATTGTCTTTGTATGTATTTAATCATGTTTTTAGAATTTTTTATTGCTTGCATTTTCAAATTTTACAGTGACAGACCTAGAGTGGATTTTTATTCCCTCTGCTAGGATTTTTATCTTGAAGATTGGTTTTGAGGAATTCCTATCCATTATTTATTTGGTCATTTTTTTATTTCCTATGTTCTCTGTAATATGTTTTGGGGAATCCTATTACTTGGGTAGAACTACTGATATTTTTGGTTTGGTATGTCTTTATATTTGATCTTGTATTTTTCATTTCTTTCCACTCTTGGTGAGGTTTTTAAAATTTTATCTCTCCACTGTTGAAAAATTTATTTTATTAGTCTTATTTTGTAATTTCCCAAGAGTTCTTTATACTTTATGTTATTTTTTCACAGTGATTTAGATTTATGAATATCATATTCTCTGAGCTATTTCTTAGATTACTGGTTATAATATTTAAACTTCTTTTTTCTCTATTGATTTCTCTCTGTTTACTCTGGGGTCATCTCCTTCTTTCTTTGTTATGGTCTTTCATTTTCATGTCATTTTTTTCCCCACTCAAAGTCTGTTGATTCTCACACAAATAAAGTAATGCTCAAAATTTTCCAAGCCAGGCTTCAGCAGTATGTGAACTGTGAACTTCCAGATGTTCAAGCTGGTTTTAGAAAAGGCAGAGGAACCAGAGATCAAATTGCCAACATCTGCTGAATCATTGAAAAAGCAAGAGAGTTCCAGAAAAGCATCTATTTCTGCTTTATTGACTATGCCAAAGCCTTTGACTGTGTGGATCACAATAAACTGTGGAAAATTCTGAAAGAGATGGCAGTACCAGATCATCTGACCTGCCTCTTGAGAAACCTGTATTCAGGTGAGGAAACAACGGTTAGAACTGGACATGGAACGACAGACTGGTTCCAAATAGGAAAAAGAGTACGTCAAGGCTGTATATTGTCACCCTTCTTATTTAACTTATATGTAGAGTACATCATGAGAAACACTGGGCTGGAAGAAGCACAAGCTGGAATCAAGATTGCCAGGAGAAATATCAATAACCTCAGATATGCAGATGACACCACCCTTACGGCAGAAAGTGAAAAACTAAAGAGCCTCTTGATGAAAGTGAAAGAGGAGAGTGAAAAAGTTGGATTAAAGCTTAACATTCAGAAAACTAAGATCATGGCATCTGGTCCCATCACTTCATGTCAAGTAGATGGGGAAACAATGGAAACAGGGGCTGACTCTCTTTTTTGGGGCTCCAAAATCACTGCAGATAGTGATGACAGCCATAAAATTAAAAGATGCTTACTCCTTGGAAGGAAAGTTATGACCAACCCAGACAACATATTAAAAAGCAGAGACATTAGTTTGTCAACAAAGGTCCATCTAGTCAAGGCTATGGTTTTTCCAGTAGTCATGTATGGATGCGAGAATTAAAGTACAAAGAAAGCTGAGTGCTGAAGAATTGATGCTTTTGAACTGTGGTGTTGGAGAAGATTCTTGAGCATCCCTTGGACTGCAAGGAGGTTCAACCAGTCCATCCTAAAGGAGATCAGTCCTGAATATTCATTGGAAGGACTGATGTTGAAGCTGAAACTCCAATACTTTGGCCACCTGATGCAAAGAGATGACTCATTTGAAAAGACCCTGATGCTGGGAAAGATTGATGGCAGGAGGAGAAGGGGACGACAGAGGATGAGATGGTTGGATGGCATCACCGACTTGATGGACATGGGTTTAGGTGAACTCCGGGAGTTGGTGATGGACAGGGAGGCCTGGCATGCTGCAGTTCATGGGGTCGCAAGGAGTCGGACATGACTGAGTGACTGAACTGAACTGAACTGTTGATTGTCAGTTGTCTACTTACTTTTAATAACAAAGTTCACCCCAAACATTTCATTTAATTTCTTTCAAATGAACTCAGTGTCCATCTTTCTTTTCAGGACTGGGGGTAAATGATGGCCTACAGGCTGTTATCTATGATTGTCTGTGTTATCCTGGTGAGCAGGTATTAAAAATGATGGAGATGACAGTTCTGTATGTGGAGTGCCAGTTAATCTTCTTTTCTGTTCCATTCCTAACTCCTGCTCTGTATTTAGAATTTCCAGATCATCTTTCTAGGGGATTTGTTGGCTGAATAGTGGTGTCTTTCCTGCGTGCTTTTCACATTTTTTCAATTTGCAGCCCTTTCCCCCCTGCTTCATTAGTCACTGTTCCAATATCCATTTTTCAGGTATTTGTTGAAATACATATTTTACTAATGATCTCTTTCTTTTTTATATTTTATTGTGACTTATTAACTTTTAAAAACATTCTGTTTTAGTCTTCTATTATCATTTTATGATCTTGGCTTGATCTCAGGTTACCACCTGAAAATATGTGAAGAGAAACATTACTAACTTAAATATTCTGAAAGCTAAGTGATATAATGT
Organism: Tragelaphus eurycerus; assembly: GCA_935064755.1. Lineage (NCBI taxonomy): Eukaryota > Metazoa > Chordata > Mammalia > Artiodactyla > Bovidae > Tragelaphus > Tragelaphus eurycerus. Next base: position 11,444,644 of record CAKXYN010000047.1, on the reverse strand, counting down.
ATGTGATATTTGTCACATATTAAATACTAGTTCTACCTTCCATCATATAAGAATGTCTTCTAACATCTTCTGTCTGCTAATCCCTCAGTAGAGGTAACAAAACTTACCCTAATATTTAATTTTGAACTCTTTGTCACAGGAAACCAACACACTTCTTGACCATTCAGGAGAAAATCCTACAGGTTTTGAATGTTTTAGAAAGCTTATCCTGGCTCTACTTTTCTTCCTGCCTTCTAGTCAATATGTTTTCTATCATTTTTGCCCAAAAATATATTTGCAAAGAGAATTTTAGTTGTGATTCTCTTGGGAAAAATATTTAAACCTTTGATCAAACTCAAGTACAGAGATTGATCATTAAGCCAGTAAATATTTACTCAGTCCTCAATGCAAAATGCTAGGATTTATTGACACTATTGATAATATTATACTATGTATATCCAGAAGGAGGTTAGAATCTCACTGGGGAGAGAGGGAGAAACTTGGGGGGAAAATGTATATATATATTGCATGGTATGCATCAGGTCAGTACCACAGTTAATAAACACTTCAACAGTCCAATAGGGAAGGATTTTCTGTGGTTTTATGTGCTTAGAGGTCTTTAGTCTTTCCCCTTATAATAGAAGCTCCACGAGAGCAAGAACCTTACATTGATTACCATGTATTCTTTAAGTATAGAACAGTTTCTGATAATTAGTAGGTACTCACTCATATATGCTGAATCAATGGGTAATATAGAATTTATGTTTCAATTTAAAGGAAGCAGACAACTTGATCAGGTAGAGAAAGGAAGGGAAACTATCGTTATTGTTCAGTCACTGAGTCCTGTCTGATTCTTTGTGACCCTGTGGACTGTAGCACACCAGCCTTCCCTGTCCTTCACCATCTCCGGAGTTTTCTCAAACTCATGTCCATTGAGTGGGTGATGTCATCCAACCATTTTATCCTCTGTCATCATCTTTTTCTCCTGCCTTCAATCTTTCCCAGGATCAGAGTCTTTTCCAATGAGTTGGCTCTTTGCATCAGGTGGCCAAAGTATTGGAGCTTCAGCTTCAGTCCTTTCAATGAATATTCAGGATTGATTTCCTTTGGGATTGACTGGTTTGATCTCCTTGCTATCCAAGGGACTCTCTAGAGTCTTCTCCAGCACCGCATTTCAAAAGTGTCAATTTTTCAGTGCTCAGGCATCTTTATGATGCAACTCTCACATCCATACATGACTGCTGGAAAATTCATAGATTTGACTAGACAGACCTTTATCAGCAAAGTCACATCTCTGCTTTTGAATATGCCATCTTGGTTTGTCATAGCTTTTCTTCCAAGGAGCTAGCATCTTTTAATGCAGTCATCCTCTGCAGTGATTATGGAGCCCAAGACAATAAAGTCTGTCACTGTTTCCACTGTTTCCCCATCTATTTGCCATGAAGTGATGGGACCAGATGCCATGATATTTATATTTTGCATGTTGAGTTTTAAACCAACTTTTTCACTTTCCTCTTTTAACTTCATCAAGAAGCTCTTTAGTTCCTCTTCATTTGCTGCCATTAATGTGGTATCATCTGCATATCTGAGGTTATTGATATTTCTTCTGACAATCTTGATTCTGGCTTGTGCTTCATCCAGCCCAGTATTTCTCATGGTGTACTCTGCACATAAGTTAAATAAACAGGGTGACAATATACAGTTTTGACGTACCCCTTTTCCAGTTTAGAACCAGTCCATTGTTCCATGTCTGGTTTTTTTTTTTTTTGTTGCTTCTTGACCTGCATGCAGGTTTACCAGGCAGCAGATAAGGTGGTCTAATATTCTCATCTCTTAAGAATTTCCCCTACTTTATTGTGATCCACACAGTCAGACTTTAGCATAGTCAGTGAAACAGAAATAGACATTTTTCTAGAACTCTCTTGCTTTTTCTGTGATCTAATGGATGTTGTCAATTTGATCTCTGGTTCCTCTGCCTTTTCTAAATCCAGCTTGTATATCTTGAAGTTCTTGGTTCACATACTGTTGAAGTCTTGCTTGAAGGATCATATGCACAAAATAACAACAAAGAGTAGAGGTAGAAATAACCCACATGAACTTACAAAAGGGAATAGACCACCCTGATTCAAGAGTTTATTTTGAAAGTTAATGAGATGTTAAGTTCTTAGTTTGGCTACAAGCAATATAACAGGTCTTTATATAGCAGGAGAAACAGTCTGGGTTTTATCTCACTACCTCTAGTGAGACATTAATGATCACTGAAAAGAAAAATGATTTGATATATACACAGTCATTTTACAATCCATTTTGGATATTTTAAGTCTGTTTAGGTAGAATTTCTCAAACGACCCTCAGAAATTCCTACCCTAATCACTGGAACCTCTGAATGTAGTAAAATATCAATCTTGTGATTATATTCTGTTATATGGCAAATTGACCTTGATATAGGACTATTATTGAGGTGGGCTTGATTTAATCACATAGGTCCTTAAAAGCAGAGAGGGTGAAGTGAGAAAATGTGGGTGGCCCTTAAGAGCTGAAGGAGGGGGTTCCAGCTGACAGTTAGCAAGGAAGGGGTGATCTCAGTCTCATAACTGTTAGGAATTGGATTCTGCTAACAACCTAAGGTTAGAAGGGCTCTATTCAGCACTCTGACAAGAGCAGGTGGTTAACACTTTGACCTGTGAGATGTGAAACAGAGAATTTTTGACTTACAGAACTAGAGATAATAGATGAGTATTGTTTTGAGTCACTTAAGTTTGTGGTAATTTTTTATTTGACTATACAAAGCAATTATAGACAGATCAGAGAAGGATGGAACGGCAGTCAGGGAGACCATGTTATTTTTGCATGACTTCTACACTTGTTCACTTACTGAGCAAAGGCAATATGCCTTGAAAATTCCTTTGTAATTAAAAAGGAGTAGTTAAGTTTATTATTATTATTATTATAGTCTCAACACCTGTTATACCTCACTGTTGTGGTCAATGGTTAAGTAAAAATGCATTAGAGCGATAAACAGTGGTATGGTAGGTTTTATTTTTGTCCAAGATATTTATTGTCTGCCTCTGTCTGAAGGTTGTCTTTTACTTCATTGATGTAAGACAAGCCTTTGTAACTGTTTTGGACAGTCAACGATGAACAGAAGTGGTATATACTTCTTTTCATGAGAAACTTTAAAAATCATTCCGTGATTCTGCCAATCTTTGTTTCCCTTTCACCACAAACCTGTATGCATGGCTTGGGCTTCCCCTTCAGCCTGGGTCTCGGAGTGGAGGTGCTGTGAACAATAAAACAGTGTCCATTGTTGTAAGCCAATGAGAGTTTTGCATCACTTTTTTTTTTTTTTTCCTCCATAAAAAGACTTGCCTAAACTGAGGACACTGTGTCCAGACCTGCTATAATAAAAACTGAAACTACATAGCATTGGCTTTAATAGGAACAATGGTTGGTGAAGTATCTATTATTGGAAGCTAGAAATATGGAGCACAAGTTATCCAGTGGTGAGGATACTTGATATAAAGTTTGTTCCAAGAATGTGGAAGGCAGATAAAATACCAGATGACCCCATGGCTTTTGGTAGAGATGAAAGAAAAAGAATATCAGTAGTGCTTCCTGGATATTATGGCTGAGTTTAATAGACCATTAACAATGATTTTTGAACTGGGTTGTAAAATAGAATCGACTATGAATAAAAAAGACTGATTAAAAATCAACCTTTTGATTAGGACCTAAGCATGGATTATGACTTGCCTAAATTTTGTTTTATTTTGTATATGGCTCAACTGGTAAAGAATCTGCCTGAAATGCAGGAGACCTGGGTTCGATCTCTGGGTTGGGAAGATCCCTGGGGAAGGGAAAGGCTACCCACTCCAGTATTCTTGCCTGGAGAATTCCATGGACAGTCCATGGGGTAGCAAAGAGGTGGACACAACTGAGCAACTTTCACTAATTTTTTGGTGAGAACAGTTAAATCTATTCTCAGCAAATTTTGAGTATATTGTACATTATTATTATACTCATCTTATTGTAACTCCCTTACCCTACATTTTTAGATTCCACATGTAAGTGAAATTAAGCAATATCTAAGTTTCAATGTCTGGCTTATTTCCATGTCTGACTTTCTACATCACTTAGCATAATGTCCTCCAAGTTCCTTTTTGTTGTTGCAATGACAAGATTTCCTTGTTCTTTACAGCATAATGTTTTTCCATTATATACTGTTACCGCATTTTCTTTATTTAATTATCCACATCCTTGCCAACACTGGTTGTGTCTTGTCTTTTTGATACTCACCTTTCCTAGAGGTGTGAAGTGGTATCTCCTTGTGGCTCTGATTTGCATTTCCTGATTATTAGTGATGTTGGGCATTTTTTCATATACCTGTTGGCCATCTGTGTATCTTTTTATGAGATGTTTGTTCAGGTCCTTCATTTATTTTAAAATTGAGTTTTCTTGCTATCTGGGTGTTTGAATTCCTTATACACTTTGTATATTAACCACTTATTAGATATATGGATTATAGTATTTTATCCTAATCTATAGGTTGTCTCTTCTCTCTGTTTCCTGTTTGCTGCAACTCCATTTGTCCATTTTTGTTTTTGTTTGCTGTCATATGGAAAAGTTCATGGCCCAGACCAATGTCAAGAAACTTTCTCCGTGTGTTTTCTTCTAATAGTTTTACAGTTTCAGGTCTTATGTTTAATTGTTTTAACCCATTTTGAGTTGATTTTTGTATATGGTATCAAATAAGGATCCAAGTTCCCTTTTCTGCTGAGCAATAGGAGGATTTTTCATTTTAAAAAAGTCAATTTTCCATTTTTTTATAACAACTGATTAAATTTACCTTAGGCATATCTCCTAGTAAAGAATATTTAATGGATGCAATAATGCCTGGGGTATCTTGAACATATGTTAGAAAAGATAAAATACTATTTCAATAGGTCAAGAAGATGAGAAAATTAAGAGAATGAAGCAGTAGCTAATAAGTGGAGTGCCTGATTTTTATTAATATATAGTACTTTTCACATATTTCTTTGTGAGATTACTTACCAACTGCAGTTAGCACCTAGTATAGTACTTACCTGAAATTGCAGTTCTGTTTCTAATGCTTAAAGAGAATATTCTCAAAGGTCTGCATAAGCTGTTATAAAACACAAAAATATTTCACCCTTTCAAAAAATAAAAAAATGAAAAACTCTAGTTCTCTAGCTTTCTCTCAAATAACAAGGTTGCCCTCATATCAAAGCAGTGAACTTGAATTTTACATAGAATAAGGCAAATTGGCTTCTATGCATATAGCAGCACTTTTTAACAGGCATGCAGGTGATGTGTTTTTTAAGAAACCTCAAAACTTATATATAGCAGATGTACACACTCAGAGTTAGCAAAGCTGTTAAGGTTTGAAAGTAAAATCCACAGAGTTCTCTTACTTCTGACACCAACTATAAGTTCGGAGGATCCCCCAAACCACCATTAAGTTAGCTTTCTAGAAGAGCTCACAGAATTCACTTGTCTATTATATTCATGGTTGAAGTTTATTACAGGAAAGTGAAAGTGAAGTCGCTCAGTTGTGTCCGACTCTTTGCAACCCCATGGACTGTAACCTATCAAGCTCCTCCATCCATGGGATTTTCCAGGCAAGAGTGCTGCAGTGGATTGCCATTTCCTTCTCCAGGGGATCTTCCCGACCCAGGGATCGAACCTGGGTCTCCTGCATTGCAGGCAGATGCGAAAGGATACACAAAAAACTCAGCCAAAGGAAAATGGTACCCATGTGAGATGATGTATGTGCTCACTAACCTTATTGTGGTAATCATTTTGCAATATATATGTGTATATCAAATTATCATGTTGTATCTTTTAAATTTACACTGTTATCTATGAATTTTATCTTGATAAAACTGGGAGGAAAATTCGCTATAGGAAGAGACCCATAAGGCAGAGTCTCAAGGATTTCAATTGAAGTGTCTGTTATTCTCTGCATGGAATTAAGAAGTGTTACTCTCTTGGCCTTGATGTATGATGATACACAGAAAATACTGCCAACCAAGGATTCTCTCATGAGTTTCATTCCAGGGTTTTTATTTGGGGATTATGTGGGTATGATTGATTGCTCACATCATTGAACTCTATCTCCAGGTCAGCTGAAACTGAATGAGTCAAAGCCACCATCTTAAATGTCAATTGGTCTTTCCAGCATAGCTGGCCCCCATTCTATTGGGTATGATTGGTCACACCCTAAAAGCCATTGTGGCCACCTTACACCTAAACAAAGATACTCCTACCAGATATGACATAAATTACCTCGCAGAAGCCAAGAGAAAAAGCCAGCTCTCTATGGGCAAAGGCCAATTCTTTAGTACACGTTTGATCATAAGAAAATATAGTATTTTACTTCAGAGAGGCAGAAAATAATTTGTGCTCTGTAAGTGGCTGAGGAAAGGCAAGGAGAAAGGGATATTGAGGACAAGCTTGCTTTGGCTGTTTCATGACTTGAAATCAGTAAACAGGAGCCTGTGTGTTATTGCTGGCAAGCAATAGGAAGACGTCTTGGGATCCTTTGCCTCAGTGTTCCTTGCATGTACTGAACCTCACTGCCCTCCGCCTCAAGCAACAGTTGCCTCCACTAGATACCACTGTCCTCATTTTCCCCATTTATGGTCCAAATGGGTTCTTTTTGGATCTGGAATCTATTGTCCAATGTATCTTCTATCCTAAGCTATTTGTCTCTCTCCCATTTATAAGTGTGCCTACTGGTTCATTTATAGATAAAACTTTGCAGAGAATAGATCAAGGACATACTTGTGGTATTGCATTAAAATGTATTTGTATGCAAACTTTGAAAATAATTGTCCAGCCAGCTCTCATTCCATATTCTCTGAAGTAATAACAGAATAGAAGCTAGAATAATAAAGATGTTTGTACTCCTAGGAACTGTTTCAGGTCTGTCTAAGCCTATGACCAAAGATTCATAGCCATGGATATATGACCCTGAAATTTTTCATAATCTTGTTCTTTATGAAAAGACACTAGGACTACACTTTTGTGTTCCCTTTGGATTTTAGTGGCAGCCAAAGGCATAAATAACATTCCTTTATGTTATAACTCTATCTTAGCTTCATTTATTGTTTGCATTGCTGCTGCTGCTAAGTCGCTTCAGTCGTGTCTGACTCTGTGCGACCCCACAGAAGGAAGCCCACCAGGCTCCCCCGTCCCTGGGATTCTCCAGGCAAGAACAGTGGAGTGGGTTGCCATTTCCTTCCCCAATGCATGAAAGTGAAAAATGAAAGTGAAGTCGCTCAGTCGTGTCCGACTCTTAGCGACCCCATGGACTGGAGCCTACCAGGATCCTCCGTCCATGGGATTTTCCAGGCAAAAGTACTGGGGTGGGGTGCCATCGCCTTCCCACTAACTGTTTGCATTAGTGGATCATAAAAATAGCTTTAGATAGATTAAACCCACTCAGCTCTTTAAAAATTGCCTTAATTTGCACTATTTAAAAACCCTCCAGCTACTCATCAGAGATCACGAAAGTTGAAAGATAGCGAATCTGTTTGATTTTGCCTAATTTGCTATCATAGCAATAAGGAATGTTGACAAAAGGAAATTCCCAGTATACCCAAGACAAATTCCTTTAGAATGTTTTTAATTCATTGCATATTCATTGAATAACTTTGTCCTAGAAAAGAATAATTTCTGTTTATCACAAGACTACATTAATACATCTATTAGTCCAAGTAGGATTTAACATGAGTTTTATCTTTCCTAGAAGTTTATATCAGGGATATTCAGAAGCTTCCATCATGTAGAAGTTTACAGGACTGTCATAGCAATGTGAACTACAACAGCTTGAATATAACCATTATACTAACAAAAATTAATGATCATGATAAAATTTAATGTTGAGAGGATTTTAGGCATTGTATTTACTGTTGGCAGCACTGTTAGAGGATTTAGTATTTCTACAAAAAAATTAAAAATATTATCCAAAAAGAGTTAAAAATTGTCCATATGCTTCAACCAAAAATTTACCAAAAAAGAAAAAGAAATTCCATTTAAAATCATTCACTGGATTGCAGGATTTTGTTGTTGTCATTGAAAAATTGGAAATAGCCCAAATGCCTCTTACAGAGAATAGTTAATTAAATTGTAACATGTAAACATTTTGGGAACATCAACATATGAAGGTATTTGAGGGTAGCAGGCAGTGTATCATAATCTACAGGGGAACTTATTACTTCTTTGGTGGTGACAAATGGGATGGGAAAATATAAATGGGGCCATTGACAATATTTGCCCTGATGGTTTTTGTGGGAAATTGAAGATAAATGATAATCATTGGTTTATAAAACTTCTCTCCATGTGTGAGTATACAATTATTCTTGAATGAGTGCCTGTCCCTGCTATACTACATCAGAATGAGAAGATTGACCCTTTCATTAAGCTTCATGGCATGGTGATTACAGGGCAGTGGCCTCCTCTTCAGAGGCAGAATTGGACATCCTGACTGTCTACTCTAACAGCTTGTTCTCAACACCCCAAACTAGTTAATAGAACTCAGACTAGAAAACATGAACTTTAAACACTTTCCAGGGCTTAAGAATCAAAGAGCTATTAAAATGTTTATATTTAAGTGCTTTCCAAAACTGAGACAATAGAATTAGAACCCTTTATTTCAAATTCTCTGTGAGAAACCATAATTACTTGACATAGTAATGTGTAGCTCTATATGGAGAGCTACAAGCCCTTGTCCCTGCCCCTTCTTGATGTCTGTGGCTAATTGTGGTGCTATAGTTGATGATACGATTTACCTAGTACTATTTGACAGTCTAGTTGGTCTTTGATCAATAGACTTCCCAGTTGGAAGACAAAGTCTGACTCTTACTGTATGTATCCAAGTATCTGTGCAAGGCAGAGAACTAGAAAGTTTCCAGGTCAGAGGTGAATATCTCTAGGACAGTCCCTAGGCACTTGATTGTTGTGCCTAGGGACTGTGCCATCACTCAGTCATGTCTGACCCTTTGCGACCCCATGGACTGCAGGCACTTGGTAGGCAGTGAATTAAGTTGAACATTTATGGTGTGATTCTTCAATCTTGCTTCTTTAATTGCATTTTAACCATCTACCACTAGAGGGCACTATTAGAATAGCTGTGGGAAAAGGTAGCTCTGGAATAAAACACTAGCCATGACTGGCCACTGGGCAAGGGTCAGGGTGGGTGAGGAGGTGGGATAGTAGGGGGCAGTATTGAAGCCTAGGGAACTTGGCATTGAAAGCTTCAAGTCTATATTTCCCCATGCTTAGTAAAATTTGCAGATCCCCTGCAAACCACTGAAGGCCTATGAAGATGCAGTTGAGCTATGTGGGCTTCTGAGATGCTGCTCTGTGTGCATCACAACATCATTTCACAGAGGAGTTCTTCAAATTCTTGACTCTTTGAGAATAACAGCTCCAGTTTATCTTTCAGGTGATGCTGGAGGCTGGGGTGGTGCGTGAACAGAATTCTGAACTCAGCTGGGGTCTCAGGAGCTGAACCGCATGATGGGATGAAGCTGACAAGGAGAACTGATGTGGGAACCAGGTAGTTTCCTTCCTTAAGTGCAAAAATTGTCCCCAGGGGTGGATACGTACATGAACTTGAATCAAAGTGAAGCAACAAGAATCAGTTAAAAGGTAGGAGACCGAAGAGAATGCTTGGAGCTAGAATTTGAAGAGGGCTGTTCTACTGCAGTGACTTATATTTAAGACAAGCTTACATTCTTGGTGAAGGCAAATATAATAGTTTTTTTTTTTTTTAAGTTAGAAAAGAAGATTACATATTTTTAAGCTTTAAGCATTTTCTGTTTTGCTGAAAGTGGACACTTTAATATACCTTTGGTTCAAATTATGTCTTTGTTTTGGAGGAACCAAAATAAATCTTTTGTTATGCAAAAGTAAAATGGAGACATACTCCAAACTTGAAGATTTCATGAGGCAGTGTTATTTGAAGTAAGGAAACTACTCTGTGATATAACTACAGATGGTCTATAGGATAGGGTTGCACAGTTGTATAGGGTTTCAGAGCTATAATGCCATCCTTGAGAGAATTGTGTCTATTTTGAACTATGCCCATAATTTGCTGCTTCACCATTTGTACAGAGACCATGCAAGAAGGATGTATAGCAAGCCTGATCTTTACTTTGAATTATGGGAAAGAATTAGGCTTAGTTTGGATAATCTCAAACTAGAGTCGCATGATAATAGTTCAAACACTCTCTGAGTTCAGCCTTTACTGATGTTGGGTTGTTGGCTTCCAGTGTGGATAATATCATGGGGTGGATCTCACCATGCGGGTGAGAAGACCTTTGGGGTTAACTTTTCCTTTGAAGGTACCTCATTTGTGTCATCAGTCAATTTTGGAAGAGACTGATCTTGAGATAGGATACAAGAAGCAGGGCGGGATGATTGAAAGCAATCTGGCTTCACTGTATCACAGAGTGGTTTGGGACCACTTGCTGCTGCTGCTGCTAAGTCGCTTCAGTTGTGTCCGACTCTGTGTGACCCCATAGACGGCAGCCCACCAGGCTCTACCGTCCCTGGGATTCTCCAGGCAAGAACACTGGAGTGGGTTGCCATTTCCTTGTTCAGTGCATGAAAGTGAAAAGTGAAAGTGAAGTCACTCAGTCGTGTCTGACTCTTCACGACCCCATAGACTGCAGCCTACCAGGCTCCTCCGTCCATGGGATTTTCCAGACAAGAGTACTGGAGTGGGGTGCCATTGCCTTCTCAGGACTGTCCAAATCCAAGGATGTATCTAGATCTATGAGTTTTAATAATAGATGGAGAAGGAAATGGCAACCCACTCCAGTATTGTTGCCTGGGAAATCCCATGGACAGAGGAGCCTGGTGGGCTTCAGTCCTGGGGTCACAAAGAGTCGGGTACGACTTAGCGACTAAAACAACAACAACCAGTGGTTATAAGTTACTCCCTGGGCTCTATGAATACTTCTCTTTCATTTCCCTCAAACTTTCAGTAAAATCCATTAAAATTGCAGTCTGTTTTAGTAATGCTCTTTGAGCTTGGGGGAAAGCAAGACAAGGGAAAATAGTAGATACTGAGGGTGACAGTAGTCCCAGCCCTTCAGATGGTGATCTGCGGAAGGACGGATTTGAGGCAGCAAGTGAAAACAGGACATATCTGTGGAACATTTAACTGCCCTCTGGGGATCCTTGGTCATATTTGTGTAATCTCTTAAGAGAGGACTTCCAGCAGCTAAGCAGGATGAAGGTTTTAAGTCACTGAAACTAAAATGATTAAGCCCACTGATGGCTTCATATTGGAGTTAAAATTCAAATTGCAATCAAAGCCTAACAGGCTCGTTCCATCTTCCTCTCACGTTATATTTCAGTCATCCTGACCTCTTTCCATTTCTTAACCAAGTCTGGTTTTGGGGACTTAGACATGCTGTCACCTTTATAAAGGAGACTTTCACTAGTGCTGTGTTTTTTTCTCTTATGCTTCAGATATCATCTTAATTGGTAAATCCTTTAAAAGGTCTACTTGTGGTGGATTCATCTTGATGTATGGCAAAAGCAATACAATATTGTAAAGTTAAGCAAAATAAAATTTAATTAAAAAAAAAGGTCTTCCCTGACAGTAGTATTTAAGTGTATTCTCCCTTCTTCCCTGCTTTTCTCTGTCACTGTCTTGTTCATTTAATTCACAGCAGTTCACAATTATAAATATATGCTTGTTTATCAATTATCTATATACCCCACCAGGCTACAAAATTCATGAGGGCAGGGGCTCAGGCTATTTAAATAAGACCTGTATGAAGACTCTGATGCTGGGAGGGATTGGGGGCAGGAGGAGAAGGGGACGACAGAGGATGAGATGGCTGGATGGCATCACTGACTCTATGGATGTGAGTCTGAGTGACCTCTGGGAGTTGGTGATGGACAGGGAGGCCTGGCGTGCTGCAGTTCATGGGGTCGCAAAGAGTCAGACACGACTGAGCAATTGATCTGATCTGATCTGATGATGAGGTCCTAACTATAGTTCTTTGATCAGAGTTGGCTTTTGATATAATATTTTGACTAGACGAATGGTGTCCTTGATGAAAGTATGACTTCATTTTAGTTGTCAAGCTGGCATGGACAAAGGACAGTTAGGTTACAAAAAGCTCATTTCTAAAAGTTTTTTTTTTTTTTTTTAATCAGTCTTCTATTCCCATACATTTTCTCTGTTAGCAGAGATGCTATAATTTTTAAGAGAGACTAGATTATCCATCCGGGGAAGGCCATGGCACCCCACCCCAGTACTTTTGCCTGGAAAATCCCATGGATGGAGGAGCCTGGTGGGTTCCAGTCCGTGGGGTCGCTAAGAGTCGGACACGACTGAGCGACTTCACTTTGACTTTTCACTTTCATGCATTGGAGAAGGAAATGGCAACCCACTCCACTGTTCTTGCCTGGAGAATCCCAGGGACGGGGGAGCCTGGTGGGCTTCCATCTATGGGGTCGCACAGAGTCGGACACGACTGAAGCGACTTAGCAGCAGCAGCAGCAGCAGATTATCCATCTGCCACATGCCTAATGGCATATAAAGACCAGTCCCATCTTCTCAGCACTTTTAAGGCAGTTGCATGGGAATCTGCCCACATTATCTCTGTTCTGTTTTGGCTCTGCTTTTTTTCTTTCTGCTTTTAGTCTTGGACTTCATCAACCAACCATGAAGCCATCAGTGATCTCAGCTTTGGTATTTGCTTCTGGTTTTCTCAACTTCAATTTTTAGTACTCTCTAAGGCCTTGGGTTTGTACTCAACCTCTGACTATTTCTGTTTCTGGCTCTCTCAGGTTTATTACCTTGGCTTAGCTATAGGTCAGGACCTGGACTTCAGTACATCTTGTATGATCCCTGTTTGATCCCTAAATATATTGATCGGTCAGCTGAGAAAGACCAGAGCATTTCTTGCTCAAGAGTTGTGGCATCTTCAGCAAGTAGTATAATCATAATTATGTCCTAAGGGTCTGTATTATAATAATAACACTGTATTCCTCATCAAAGTGCTTCTTTCTGCCTTTATCTCTTGGTCATTGCTATACTTTATTAGATCACCCTTGTAATTTTGAACTTGGTTAATGCACCACATTAGAGGCAAGGATTTTTTATTTCTGAACTGTATCAGGGAATAGATAATGAAATGTGAAAGTTCAGGGAATTTAGTTCTCCATGGGGAGAAGTATGTGTAATGTGAGAAAGAAAGGAGCTAAGTAAAATTTTTCTCTTTTTTTCCTTCTATCAAGACCCCAGTATTCTTGGGCTTCCCTTGTGTCTCAGCTGGTAAAAAGAAGTCCATCTGTAATGTGGGAGACCTGGTTTTGATCCCTGGGTTGGAAAGATCCCCTGGAGAAGAGAAAGGCTACCCACTCCAGTATTCTTGCCTGGAGAATTTCATGGACCCTAGAGTCCATGGGGTCACAAAGAGTTGGACATGACTGAGTGACTTTCACTTTCATTAAGACTCCAAGACCCTCATTCCCTTTGAAACCCTTCTAGAGAAATGCTGGATGTTGTGTGGACATACCTGTTGAATGCTCTGTTGTGTCATTTTGCAGGCTGTTGTGATGGGGAAGCATGTGTGATAACACATAGCCTCATATTACACTCTCCTCTTCCTTGTTTCACTTCTCTTTTCCTTTTATCCATGAAGTCCTGGGCTTCCACCTCCCAAAGAAAATATTGGCCCCTTTTTCTTCATTCAAGTTTAAACCAAGTAGTCAGAATGAGTCAATAGTGCAGAAATTCTAGTGAAGAGTAACTGGGATAAAAATATGAAGCTAAATGGAGAAGTAGCAAATTCTAAAGTGTGACTTCAAGGGCAGTGGTCTAGATGAATTTTGAATAAAGGCTTTTACACACTTATAGAATGTATTCCAGAGTTGTGATAAACATATGTGATTCAGATATCAACTTTTAAAAGAATCTTCCAATTATTTGGATTAATCAACAGTTTAAAGGGTTTTTCCCAATGAAAATAAACCTTTTTTAAAAAATTATACAGAATTTAAGTAAAGGTGTCATAGTAATGTTGGCTATCAACTGTTTATATTTAGAGAGAACACTTTTTTTTTTTTTTTTGCATAGCAGCATGTGTAACTTAAAGAGTACAACTCCAACTTTCATTAGTACAACTAATGAAAATAGCCAAGTCTTTGGGTTTTTCTGTGTTGGGCAAGAGAAAGATGATAAATTAACCTTTTTGAAGGCCAAATCTTGTCATCGAAATTGGTCTCCCATGAATACTAGTAGATATAAGTCTATTCTTGGTGCAAGCAATGATTGACCTCCATTATTCTAGTCATTGTGCCTAAAACACCTTATCTATAGAAGCATAATCAAAATAATTGCCTATGTCTCTAGAGTTCTGTGAAAATTAGATAATGTCTGCTCAAGTGCTTTTAGCTGCTGTAGCGGTATTATGACCTTTCTTGTCCACTTAGAATTAGTCTTAAAATAGTTTCATGATAACCCTTCATTAAAGTTTTTGAGTCTGTTTTAAGTCACTAGTATGGAAGGAAGGACAGTAGCTACAGGTCACGCTGAATAAGAGTTTGGGGATAGGAAAAGGAAACTCCAAAAGAAAGTTGTTAAACTTTTGACACAAAGGTTGGCTATATCATAATAAAAATTACCTTTTAAATATACTAGTTTTTCCACCTTCTGTCTTTGCCAGATCAATTCTTTGGTAGTCTGAAAACAGGATGACGGGAAAGGTGAAAGAAGAGAACTAGAGGTGCTCTGGGGAAGGGGCTGGGGGAAGGATTTTTTTCCCAGGGTAGTTTGTAGGCATTAGAAACAACAAAGTAGGTGAAATGAGTGTAGAAAGTGCTAAAGAGGGGAATTCATTTTAAAAATGAACTTACGTATATCTCTTTTAATAGGTGGAAATCAAATAGAGAATTTGAGCTATTATAAAATTACTTTTTTGTTTAGAAACAATGTTTCTTGAGTGATTATAAGTTATTACTTTTTTTTTTCAGGAGCCTAATGTTCTTAAAATGAGTATTAGATGCCAGGAAAGCAAAATAAAAATAGGAATAAGAAAGAGGAGCAGGCACATAGGTAATGAGGATTATAAGTTGTTAAAGCCACTGTGTAGATCACAATAAACTGTGGAAAATTCTGAGAGAGATGGGAATCCCAGACCACCTGATCTGCCTCTTGAGAAATCTATATGCAGGTCAGGAAGCAACAGTTAGAACTGGTCATGGAACAACAGACTGGTTCCAAATAGGAAAAGGAGTACGTCAAGGCTGTAAATTGTCACCATGTTTATTTAACTTATATGCAGAGTACATCATGAGAAATGCTGGAGTGGAGGAAACACAAGCTGGAATCAAGATTGCCGGGAGAAATATCAATAACCTCAGATATGCAGATGATACCACCCTTATGGCAGAAAGTGAAGAGGAACTAAAAAGCCTCTTGATGAAAGTGAAAGTGGAGAGTGAAAAGGTTGGCTTAAAGCTCAACATTCAGAAAATGAAGATCATGGCATCTGGTCCCATCACTACATGGGAAATAGATGGAGAAACAGTGGAAACAGTGTCAGACTTTATTTTTCTGGGCTCCAAAATCACTGCAGATGGTGACTGCAGCCATGAAATTAAAAGACGCTTACTCCTTGGAAGGAAAGTTATGACCCACCTAGATAGCATATTCAAAAGCAGAGACATCACTTTGCCAACAAAGGTTCGCCTAGTCAAGGCTATGGTCTTTCCTGTGGTCATGTATGGATGTGAGAGCTGGACTGTGAAGAAGGCTGAGTGCAGAAGAATTGATGCTTTTGAACTGTGGTGTTGGAGAAGACTCTTGAGAGTCCCTTGGACTGCAAGGAGATCCAACCAGTCCATTCTGAAGGAGATCAGCCCTGGGATTTCTTTGGAAGGAATGATGCTAAAGCTGAAACTCCAGTATTTTGGCCACCTCATGAGAAGAGTTGACTCATTGGAGAAGACTCTGATGCTGGGAGGGATTGAGGGCAGGAGGAGAAGGGGACAACAGAGGATGAGATTGCTGGAGGCATCACTGACTTGATGAATGTGAGTCTGAGTGACCTCCGAGAGCTGGTGATGGATAGGGAGGCCTGGAGTGCTGCAGTTCATGGGGTCGCAAAGAGTCGGACACGACTGAGCGACTGATCTGATCTGATCTGATGGTAGAAATATTTACATACAGGATCTTTGGGGAGCGATGGGGAAGAAGCCTCCCTTTGTACAGGAAATGAGACAATTAAGGAGGCCACCACAAGACCAGTTTTAAAAAGTAAAGTACACAAAAATATTTTTTTTTCAGTGTTGAAGAGAAAGATCTTAATATTATCAATGATCCTAATTATTGAAGTTAAAATATTTTATTCCACCTGCTCCTTCAGATCAGATCAGATCAGTCACTCAGTCGTGTCTGACTCTTTGCGACCCCATGAATCACAGCGTGCCAGGCCTCCCCCTGAGTTCACCCAAACTCATGTCCATCGAGTCAGTGATGCCTTCCAGCCATCTCATCCTCTGTCGTCCCCTTCTCCTCCTGCCCTCAACCCCTCCTAGCATCAGAGTCTTTTCCAATGAGTCAATTCTTCTCATGAGGTGGCCAAAGTATTAGAGTTTCAGCTTTAGTATCAGTCCTTCCCTGGTGGCTCAGAGGTTAAAGCGTCTGCCTGCAATGAGGGAGACCTGGGTTCGATCCCTGGGTTGGAAAGATTTCCTGGAGAATGAAATGGCAATCCACTCCAGTATTCTTGCCTGGAGAATCCCATGGATGGAGGAGTCTGGTTGGCTACAGTCAACGGGTTGGCTACAGTGTCGCAGAGAGTCGGACACGACTGAGCGACTTTACTTACTTACTAGTCCTTCCAGAGAACACCCAGGACTGATCTCCTTTAGAATGAACTGGTTGGATCTCCTTGCAGTCCAAGGGACTCTCAAGAGTCTTCTCCAACACCACAGTTCAAAAGCATCAATTCTTTGGTGCTCAGCTTTCTTCACAGTCCAACTTTCACGTCCATTCATGTCCACTGGAAAAACCATAGCCTTGACTAGACGGACCTTTGATGACAAAGTAAAGTCTGTTTTTGAATATACTATCTAGGTTGGTCATAACTTTCCTTCCAAGGAGTAAGTGTCTTTTAATTTCATGGCTGCATTCACCATCTGCAGTGATTTTGATCAGAGAAGCACTCAAATTTCCAAGTCATATGTTTATGATTTTATGAATATTTTTACACCAAGGGTTACTTATTTTACTTTACAATTTAAAAAAAGACCCCTTTTCTTATTATGAAAACATATTTGTCACATAATTTTTAGACAATAAAAGTAAATAAATCATTCACAATTTCTACACCAAGGAAAGTTCCTTCCCTCCCTCCCTTTCTTTGTTGCCATGTGAAGGGAGTATAAGAGTAGTAATCATGGTGGAGTGTTGAGATTCAGGTTCTTATTCTGCCACTTAGTAATCACATCACCAGGGAAAGTTGCTTAAACATCTCTGTGCCCCAGTTTTTTCATCTATAAAATACAGATTGTAATAGTGCTTACTTCCTCGGCTTGTTATGAGGCTAAAATGAGTCAATATATGTGAAGCATTTAGTAGACTATCTGGCTCATTATATATGTTATGTAAGAGATGTTGGTTATTATTAGTGGTTAGGAACATAACCTATTAAGCCTGAGTATGAATCCCTGCTCTACTTATGATATGATTTTGAATAAATTCAATATGTCAGTGCTATGGCTACATAATCTTCAAAACAGGGATCGAAATAGGAGCCACTTCTTGGATTATGGTGAAGTTAATATAGGCAAGTCACATAAAACAAGTAAGTACCTAAGAGATACCAGCTATATTATTCATTTAAATATATTGTGAGTGCTTACAATATACAAGGAGCCATGCTACATATAAAGGAAACAAGACAGGTCACATCTTTCATTGAGTGTCATAGTTTCAACAAGTAAATATTATTTAAGTATAGTGAGAAATGTGGATGAGAAGGAGGGAGAGCTATTAGATGGAATTGGGGTAAAGTTATCAGGGAATGTTTCTTTGAATATGTGATGATTTGACCTGAGCTCTGAGTATTGAGTAACTATTCCTATGATGAAGGAATAGTGTGTATAAAAAGTGTATGTGTATACAAAGAATAGAGGTGCCTTACCAAAGGAGACTGGATTGAGAGACAGTTCCAACAACCTGAGTTGCAAGAATCAGGTTATGTTTTAAGCACCGAAAAAAATTTCCAAAGCTTGGAGAGTAGTGAGGGGAGCGTGTAACGTGAATGGTGCTGCAAGGGTAGTACTATAAGGATAGTACTTAACAAGAAAGACCTAGAGGGCCATGTTGAGGAGGTCAACCTTTTCTTTTTCTTTTTTTTTTGCTGTTTACTAGTCTTTTTTTTTTTTAATTTTATTTTATTTAACTTCACAATATTGTATTGGTTTTTCCATATATCAAAATGAATCTGCCAACCTTTTCTTAAATGTAATAGGAAGCTATTGATAGCTTTTAAGCAGAGGGGTGATGTGACCAATGATCTCATGTTAGTATTAATCAGTCTGGTTTAAAATTTATGGATGTATGTACATTTTTACAGATACATTTTTTAAAAATTACTGTGCAAGCAGTACTTTTAAATCAGATTTTAATTTAAATATAGCATCATTTCTTCATGTTGTTAATCTTTTAAAATTATTTTTAATAACTACATTGAATTACATTGTGTGGATGAACCATAATTTATTTAAAAATATTTTTCTGGTGGGAATTACGCTGATTGTAACTTTTTGGTAAAGAGAATGCAGTAATAACCTTCAGATCAGATCAGATCAGTTGCTCAGTCATGTCCAACTCTGCAATCCCATGAACTGCAGCACGCCAGGCCTCCCTGTCCATCACCAACTCCCAGAGTTCACTCAGACTCATGGCCATCAAGTCAGTGATGCCATTCAGCCATCTCATCCTCTGTTATCCCCTTCTCCTCTTGCTGCCAATCCCTCCCAGCATTAGAGTCTTTTCCAATGAGTCAACTCTTCGCATGAGGTGGGCAAAGTATTGGAGTTTCAGCTTCAGCATCATTCCTTCCAAAGAAATCCCAGGGCTGATCTCCTGCAGAATGGACTGGTTGGATCTCCTTGCAGTCCAAGGGACTCTCAAGAGTCTTCTCCAACACCACAGTACAAAGGCATCAATTCTTCGGTGCTCAGCCTTCTTCACAGTCCAACTCTCACATCCATACATGACCACAGGAAAAACCACAGCCTTGACTAGACGAACCTTTGTTGGCAAAGTAATGTCTCTGCTTTGAATATGCTCTCTAGGTTGGTCATAACTTTCCTTCCAAGGAGTAAGCGTCTTTTAATTTCATGGCTGCAGTCACCATCTGCAGTGATTTTGGAGCCCAGAAAAATAGTCTGACACTATATTCCTACTCAAATTCATGCACTCCCCTAGGCATAGTGTTTGACCCTAAACATAGAGTGTAAGTTCTGGATTTTCCTCACTGAGAAGCTGCTGTTAGAATTCTTCCTTTGAGTTAATTGTTTCCTGGAGAGCTGGGGGATAGAAGTACACTGTATATTATCTATATAGTGCTAAAAGCTTCAGGGGACAGGACATGGATTTGGGTCTGGGACAGCTCTATCAGGACTTGCCTGGCCTGTTTCCATGTTTTACTTCAAGCTACTTCATTATGATCTATGACTCACTTTGAACTTTCTGTTGGTCAGGCTCCAGACTAGATCATTTGTCCAGCCTCCTATTCTGGGCTACTGTCACCTCAGACACAAGGGTTTTTTTGTTTGTTTGTTTGGCAAAGATGCTACATGTACTCTGTAGTCTTCTATTATCCTTTCTTTCAAATGCTGTTGAGCCACAGAAAGAAAATAGAGTCCATTTTGCATTTTATCTCTTTCTAGAGCATGGCATCATGGAAGGCGATGGCACCCCACCCCAGTACTTTTGCCTGGAAAATCCCATGGCCGGAGGATCCTGGTAGTCTCCAGTCCATGGGGTCGCTAAGAGTCGGACACGACTGAGTGACTTCACTTTCACTTTTCACTTTGATGCGTTGGAGAAGGAAATGGCAACCCACTCCAGTGTTCTGCCTGGAGAATCCCAGGGACGGTGGGGCCTGGTGAGCTTCCGTCTATGGGGTCGCACAGAGTCGGACACGACTGAAGCGACTTAGCAGCAGCAGCAGCAGAGCATGGCATTGGCTTTATATGCATGATACCAGTTAGCATTTCCTCTAAGATGGCAGCATTTAGATGACAACTTTCCCTGATTCCTGTGGTAAATTTTTTTTTTCTCCATTTCTATTTCATAGTTGAGTTAAATGGTGATCCGAGAGGGAATGCTGAACTCATATACATCTTCTCCTAAATGTTTCCCCAGTGTACACAATATTCAAATATTGCTGTTCAGTGCCAGTAACTTAAAAAATAAAATCCTTAGTTTTGACATGAGGTCTTTACTTATTATGTGACTGTGTGTCAACAATTAACAGGCTCATGAAAGTGAAAGTGAGGTCGCTCAGTCATGTCGGACTCTCTGCCACCCCATGGACTGTAGCCTACCAGGTTCCTTCCCTCCATGGGATTCTCCAGGCAAGAGTACTGGAGTGGGTTGCCATTTCCTTCTCCAGGGGATCTTCCTGACCCAGGGATCAAACCCAGGTCTCCCGCATTGCAGGCAGATGCTTTAAACTCTGAGCCACCCTCATAGCTCAGTTGGTAGAGAATAAGCTCATTGCTAGGTACAAAAGGGCAGTGTGACTTTCAGTAGATCACTTACCTTTTCTTTTACTCAGATTTCTTATTCATCAGCTGAAAGTTTTGATAAGTTCACTAAAGTTGTAGGACAATGTGTAAGTCTGTATGTTGCTAAATATGTGTACAACTGTATAAAGCCACCATCTGTCCCAGAATCCTTCCTGTTAGAAAAAGCCTGTTTATTTCCTTTTGCTTTGGAAAGCTAATATGACCTTGATCCTCAACCCATTTAGTTCACTCATAAACTTGTGGTTGAACATTGTGGAAGCTTTTCAGTACAAAGAATAATACATTGTCCTTGAGGAGCTCAGGCTGAGGGAGAAGGCATGCAGGTTACAAGACCCATTATAATTCAGCATGAAAAATGCCACAGCAGATGAACAAATCATTAAGGGAGATTGTGTTTTCTTGTCCCACAAATATGTTCAGTACAGATGAGGTAATTACATATTGAGATTATAAACTAAAAGATTGCATTTAAACATAGATTTAGCAACAAAAAGAAAGGTATTTGCATCACTGGTCCATCATTAAGTGGCATTGGCAAAGCCAGTCTAATTCTAATCCTCCGTTGCCTTTTTTAATTTTTTTTTTTGGAAAAAAAATAATGTAGTTAATGTCTACTTAGCAGACTATTGTAAAGATGATATGTGAAACATGTCTGGCAGAGAGTAGCAGTAGTCTTTGAGATTTTGACTCTTGTTTACTTACTTATTCAGTGGATGTTTGAGTGTCCACTAGGTGCTGAAAAATATTCAGGGGAATAAAATACACATGTCCTTCTCTTGGGGCTTATATTAAATAGAAGATTCAGACAATATACAAATAAGCAAATAATTAATGCAAATAATGTGATGTGAGCCCTGTAGTAAATAAAGAAGATTATGTGAGAGAAAGTAAAATGGTGGGCAGGATGGGCCAGGTGACTTTGGATAGGTTAGCCCAGGGGAAGTCTCTCAGAGGACATGTAATTTAAGCAAATACTGAAGAGAAGAATGAGCAATCCATTGGGGGGTAAGAAGAAAGAAAGATCATTCTAGGTATTGAACAGAAATTTCCTTTTCTTCCTCTTCTTCCTCTCTCTCCTTTCTCTTGTTCTTTATTGTCTTCTCTATAAAGAGGATCACAGTTAATATCCGAGGACTTTTCATTGCTGGGCTGCTTTGTTATAAGTTACAGACTGAAAAACCAAGTTTTTTCATTTTTAAAAAGTAAATTTAATTGAGTATACAGGGCATTCTTTAGAAGTCTACTACGGAGATAAATTTGAAAAAAAAAATGATATCCTAGATTGATTCTGAGTAAAGACACACTTGGTCTACTGTAGAGTTTCCCAATCATTTTTATTATTTACTCTTTAAACTTCATATTTTATAAGGCATTGTGTTAGTCATTCAGTCATGTTAGACTCTTTGCAACCCCATGGACTGTGCCCTCGCCGGGCCCAGGCTTCTTTGTCCATGGAATTCTCCAGCTAAGAATATTGGAGTGGGTAGCCATTCCCTTCTCCAGGGGATCTTTCTGACCCAGGGATCGAACCCAGGTATCCTGTGTTGCAGGAAGATTCTTTATCATCTGAGCCACCAGGGAAGCCCATTATTTACCCCCAATTCCATTTTTAAGTGATAATGAACCTATCTATTTGTTATTAATAAAAATAATCAGTGCAATCAGTTTCTGGTTAAACTGTATCCATAATTAAGGGAATTTCAATTGAAGGCAAGATTTTAGTTTTCCTCTGTGTTATTGAGGATAAGTACATAGTTTTATAAAACTTGTGTTATGTGAAAAACAGCTCAGAGACATTTTTAGCAGTCAGGAGTCTTGAGGTAAGTCTCACTAATTCTGGCAAATTGGAGTTCTAGTGTTAGACATCTAGAATTAAAATACTCTTATTTTTGGCTTTTAATCTTTCCTCAAGATGATTTATGTATATAATTTTGAAGGATTCTTTTACTCTGTTTATCAATTATTCATATGGACATGTGACTTTGGATATATTGGGTCTAGTTTGACATTTGCCCTAAGGTGGGTCCTATACCACTGATATAATTCCATCTTCCTTTCCCACTAGGTAGTATATTCTTGATGATACAAATCATTTTTATTTTTCTTATCACTATGTACCAAAAACAAATACATAGTTCAAAATTTATATGATTCAGGAAAGTATGTTACTTATCAACTTCTGGCCTGGGTCCTCTGTGATAAACTTGAGTCTACACTGGAGGTCTTTTGCCTGGGACCACATTCTTTGAAAATTTTATTTTCTGACTAATATTTTCAAGCACTGTAATGTAAAACAGGTCAAATTGCATGTATTCTACTCCATTTATCTCGATGTTTTTCATCACTTTCAGTTTAAGTCTAGCTTTACTTGACCTTCAATGAAACATTTACTATGTGAGTATTTTAATATTTAATATTTTATCTTTTAGTTTTTCATTTGTGTTACATTTTATTGACAGTTTATGGGGAAATGGAAAGGTCAGAACAATTGAGCAACCTGGAAATGGCAGGTGGCTTCAATAAGAAGCTTCTTTGCCATATCAGCACCTTAGAAAATCCTTTTAACTTCTCAGTGTAAGCATGGGTCCTTTAGACTAACCCAATCAAATGACTGCGCTGTGGGGAAGTCAGACAAATGCAACCCACTCCAGTATTCTTGCCTGGAGAATCCCAGGGACAGAGGAGCCTGGTGGGCTACAGTCCACGGGGTCGCAAAGAGTCGGACACGACTGAGCAACTTCACTTTCACTAGATCCCTTAACTGATTTCTACTTAATCAAATTTCTAGATTAACCCATCCTATCCATTCCATCTGCAAAATTTACTGATGGATGCCCCAGATATACATACAGTGGCTGAGTGCCTAATACTACTGCTCCCACTATTTGAGTTGTTTGCTGATCAATATAAAGTTGCGTGTGTTCATAATTCTATTTATTTCAGTCATTTTTTAGTGTAATTTTGTAATATAATTATATATTGTATTAACTGATGATATACAAAAGAACAAGGAAAATTGTAGATTCTATTAAAATCAATTTATCATGGTAATGGTGTATCATGTGTATATGTACATGTTCAGACTTATCAAACTGTATACATCAAATGTTTTGTATACTAGGTAAATCTTCAGAAAGCATAAGAACACTTAAAATTTTTTAGAAATCAAAAATCTTGGAAAAATTCAGTAAAGTCAGCTCCTTAAAAACTTAGGTGTGAACAATACAGCTGTAAAATATTGGGAAGACTGTACAAATCTAGAAAACTTTTTATTAAATTGTTTCAAAAGTATCTTTAAATTCTGCACTCACCTTAAGAATGTAGAAATTTTAGATGACATATTATTGGTGCAACTTAGTAAAAAAATGGGATTATAACTTCACCATTGGACCAAACAAACAGATAATATAACAAAAATAAAACTTTGATCCTGAAATTGTAAAACACAGAGAAAAGGCTTCAAACATTGAGCTTGGCAATATTTTTTTGGATATGATATAAAAAGCACAAACAAAATACATATTATGTGTGACTACATCAAACTAAAAAGTCTTTGCATAACAAAATAAACAATTAAATGAAATGAAAAGGTAACCTTTAGAATGAAAGAAAACATTTGTAAGTCATGTATCTGATAAGATATTAATATAAAAATACATAAAAACTTATACAACTCAATAGTAAAACAGGCAAACAAGAAAACAACATGATTAAAAAATTGGCAGAGAAACTGAATAGATATTTTCTCAAAGAGGACATGAAAAGGGCCAATGGGCACATGAAAAGGAGCTTGACATGACTAATCATGCTGTTGCTGCTGCTAAGTTGCTTCAGTTGTGTTCAACTCTGTACGACCCCATAGATGGCAGCCCACCAGGCTCCCCCGTCCCTGGGATTCTCCAGGCAAGAACACTGTGGTGGGTTGCCATTTCCTTCTCCAATGCATGAAAGTGAAAAGTGAAAAGTAAAAGTGAAGTTGCTCAGTCATGTCTGACTCTTCGTGGCCCCATGGACTGCAGCCTACCAGGCTCCTCCACCCATGGGATTTTCCAGGCAAGAGTACTGGAGTGGGTTGCCATTGCCTTGTCCATGACTAATCATGAGGGAAATGCAAATCAAAACCACAGTGAGATATCACCTCACATCTATTAGAATGACTGTCATCAAAAAGACGATAGATAACAAGTGCTGGTAAGGATGGAAACAAATGGGAACCCTGTGCACTGTTGGTGGATATACAAATTGGTACAGCTGCTATGAGGACAATATGGAGGTTCTTCAAAATATTAAAATAGAGTGAACATGTGATCCAACAATCTCATTTCTGGATATATATCCAAAGAATTGAAATCAGGATTTAAGAGATATCTGCACTTCTATGTTCATTGCAGCATTATTCACAGTAGCCAAGACATGGAAGCAAGCTAAGTGTTCATCAACAGATGACAGTTAAAGAAAATGTGGTATATACATGCAATGAAATATGATTCAGTCTTGAAAAAAATAAAAAAACCCTTCCATATACAACAACATAACTGAACCTAGAGAACATTATGCTAAGTGAGATAACCAGACACAGGATAAATACTACATAATACTACTTTTATGAGGAATCTAAAATAGTCAAACTCAGAAGCAGAATGTATCATGACAGTTGCAGGGCCTGGGGGAGGAGGGGGTGGGAAACAGGGAAGTATAAGTCAAATGGTGCAAAGTTTTGGCTTTGCAAAAATAAGTCCTAGAGATTTAATGTACAGAATAGCACCTGTAGTTAACAATACTGTATTGCACAGATAAACATTTGCTAAGAGGGTAGATCTCATGCTATATTTTTTAAATAAGCCAAAACCAACCAAACAAAAAGAAAGACTAAGGAGTGAGAAGGAAGTTTTGGAAGTGATACTTATTCCTTGATTGTGGTCAGGTTTCAGAGGTGTATAAATAGATCTCTAAACTTATCAAGTTGTACACATTAAATATGTCTAGTTTCTTATATATCAACTACCTAAATAAAGATGTTTGACAATTGAATTAGGTGCATTCTTTGTATTTATTGTACTACAGAAATAGACTACTTTTTACAGGCTATCTTTAGCTTTAAGCAAGGATGTTATAAAACATTTATGGTAAATCTTTAAATATACAAGTATTTTCTTTAGATTATTTCAATAAATAAATGCAATTCATTTGTTTTTATAAAAGGACTCAGTTTTGGATTGAGAAAATCTATGCAGGCGTGTTAAGTTGCTTCAGTCGTGTTCACCTCCTTGTGACCTTATGTACTGCGGCCATCAGGCTCCTCATTCTAATTTTTGTTTGGCTACAGACTTATTGCCATGATCTGGGAGAAATCTAGATTTCCTAAAATTCGTTCATTCACTGAATGCACTTTTTAGTGATTACTGTGCATACCAGATCTTGTCCTGGGCATATCAGACACGTTTTTTTTTTTTTTTTTTTTCATGTGTAAAATGCGGAGACATAATTAGGATGTATTCAAGGAGCCATTCAGCTTTAAAATGAATCTTGGATAAAATTCACCCTTTTTCTTCACAAGGATTAAAGAGGCAGCTTGGATTTTCTCTGGAGAGCTGAATTGCAATCAAATATTTGAGAAAAAGATGTGAAAGAAAGTAATAACTCCCTTAGAATTGCTAAAGGTCCTCTGATGATTGTAATGGAAAATGAGTCAAATGGCATTTGGAGCTTGAGGGAGAAGTTTAGTGGAGAAGGTGTACCCTAGGGCTCACTCTTACATGGAACAATAACAAATTGCTAAGAGTCGTCACAGCAACAAGAGCAGTGGCAGCTGCAGCTGTGGCACATTCTGAATACACAGTACCTGGAGAAGTGGATTCAGAATGAGTGAAACCCCCAACACACTCACACCCACCCTGGAGAAATGGAATCAGAATGAGTGAAGCAACACACACACACACACACAATATAGAGTGGGCAAGCAAGCCTAATATGACCATTCTTTATGGAAGATGCCCAGGCCCCCTAGAGATCCCTTCCCCGTGTGTGGTGGGCCTATTTGTCAGTTGTATTAATGTCTCCATGTGCACTTTTCAGGTGTGCTAAGTCCCTTCAGTTGTGTCCAACTCTTTGGGACCCTATGGACTGTAGCCCACCAGGCTCCTCTGTCCATGAGATTATCCAGGCAAGAATATTTGAGTCAGTTGCCATTTCCTTCTCCAAGGGAACTTCCTTGACACAGAATTCACACTCAGGTCTTTTATGTCTCCTGTATTGGCAGGCTAGTTCTTGACCACTAGCACCAGCATGACACTTTCCAAGACTTAAATGAATATTTCTGTACAGTAGGCTGCTATTTAGGAACATGCCACAGTGGTCAAAGAACCTACTGCTCCTCATCTGATGGTGACCCCAGAGATATTCTTATATTCTGAGTCTGTGTTTTTTCAGAAGGTATTTTAATGAGCACTGTGATGAGTAGTAATCAGTTAAATCAAGTTAAATCATTTAAATCCTTAGAAAACTAGCCAATCTGGTCACATGGATGACAGCCTTGTCTAACTCAATGAAGCTATGCCATGCTGTGTGGGGCCACCCAAGATTGTGTGGGGGGATCATGGTGGAGAGGTCTGACAGAATGTGATCCACTGGAGAAGGGCATGGCAAACCACTTCAATATTCTTGCCTTGAGAACCCCATGAACAGTATGAAAAGGCAAAAAGATAGAACACCGAAAGATGAACTCCCCAGGTCGGTAGATACCCAATATGATACTGAAGATCAGTGGAGAAATAACTCCAGAAAGAATGAAGGGATGGAGCCAAAGCAAAAACAACACCCAGTTGTGGATGTGACTGGTGGTAGAAGCAAGGTCCGATGCTGTAAAAGCAATATTGCATAGGAACCTGGAATGTCAGGTCCATGAATCAAGGCAAACTGGAAGTGGTCAAACAGGAGATGGCAAGAGTGAATGTTGACATTCTAGGAATCAGCGAACTAAAATGGACTGGAATGGGTGAACTTAACTCAGATGACCATTTTATCTACTACTGCGGGCAGGAATCCCTTAGAAGAAATGGAGTAGCCATCATAGTCAACAAAAGAGTCTGAAAGTCAGTACTTGGATGCAATCTCAAAAATGACAGAATGATCTCTGTTCGTTTCCGAGGCAAACCATTCAATATCATGGTAATCCAAGCCTATACCCCAACCAGTAATGCTGAAGAAGCTGAAGTTGATCAGATCTATGAAACCTACAAGACCTTCTAGAACTAACACCCCCACAAGATGTCATTTTCATTACAGAGGTCTGGAATGCAAACACCTGGAGTAACAGGCAAATTTGGCTTTGAAATACAGAATGAAGCAGGGGAAAGGCTAACAGAGTTTTGCCAAGAGAATGTACTGGTCATAGCAAACACCTTCTTCCAACAACACAAGAGAAGACTCCATACATAGACATCACCAGATAGTCAACATTGAAATCCGATTGCTTATATTATTTGAAGCCAAAGAGGGAGAAGCTCCATACAATCAGCAAAAACAAGACTGGGAGCTAACTGTGGCTCAGATTGTGAACTCCTTATTGCTAAATTCAGACTTAAATTGAAGAAAGTGGGGAAAACCACTACACCATTCAGGTATGACCTAAATCAAATCCCTTATGATCCCTTATGATTATATAGTGGAAGTGACACTATATCTAAGGGACTAGATCTGATTGACAGAATGCCTGATGAACTATGGGCAGATGTTCATGGGCAGGAGACAGGGATCAAGACCATCCCCAGGAAAAATAAATGCAAAAAAGCAAAATGGCTGTCTGAGGAAGCCTTACAAGCTGTGAAAAGAAGAGACACTAAAAGCAAAGGAGAAAAGAAAAGATATACCCATTTGAATACAGAGTTCCAAAGAATAGCAAAGCGAGATAAGAAAGCCTTTCTCAGCAATCAGTACAAAGAAATAGAGGAAAGCAATAGAATGGGAAAGACTAGAGATGTGTTCAACAAAATTAGAGATACCAAGGGAACATTTCATGCAAAGATGGGCTCAATAAAAGACAGAAATTGTTTGGACCTAACAGAAGCAGAAGATTTTAAGAGGTGGCAAGAACACACAGAAGAACCGTACAAAAAGGATATTCATGACCCTGTTAATTATGATGGTGTGATCACTCAATAGGGCCAGACATCCTGGTATGCAAGGTCAAGTGGGCCTTAGAAAGCATCACTATGAACAAAGCTAATGGAAGTGATGGAATTCCAGTTGAGCTATTTCAAATCGTGAAAGATGATGCAATGAAAGTGCTACACTCAATATGCCAGCAAATCTGGAAAACTCAGCAGTGGCCCCAGGACTGCAAAAGGTCAGTTTTCATTCCAATCCCAAAGAAAGGCAAAAACAAAGAATGCTCAAACTACCACACGATTGCACTCATCTCACACACTAGTAAAATAATGCTCAAAATTCTCCACGCCAGGCTTCAGCAATAAGTGAACTGTGAACTTCCAGATGTTCAAGGTGGTTTTAGAAAAGGCAGAGGAACCAGAGATCAAATGGCCAACATCCACTGCATCATCCAAAAAGCAAGAGAGTTCCAGAAAAACATCTATTTTTGTTTTATTGACTATGCCAAAGCCTTTGACTGTGTGGATCACAATAAACTGTGGAACATTCTGAAAGAGATGGGAATACCAGACCACCTGATCTGCCTCTTGAGAAACCTGTATGCAGGTCAGGAAGCAACAGTTAGAACTAGACATGGAACAACAGACTGGTTCCAAATAGGAAAAGGAGTATGTCAAGGCTGTATATTGTCCCCTGCTTATTTAACTTATATGCAGAGTACATCATGAGAAACACTGGGCTGGAGGAAGCACAAGCTGGAATCCAGATTTCTCGAAGAAATATCAATAACCTCAGATATGCAGATGACACCACCCTTTTGGCAGAAAGTGAAGAAGAACTAAAGAGCCTCTTGATGAAAGTGAAAGTGGAGAGTGAAAAAGTTGGCTTAAAGCTCAACATTCAGAAAAGTAAGATCATGGCATCTGGTCCCATCACTTCATGGTAAATAAACGTGAAACAGTGGAAACAGTGTCAGACTTTATTTTTTTGGGCTCCAAAATCACTGCAGGTGGTGACTGCAGCCATGAAATTAAATGACGCTTACTCCTTGGAAGGAAAGTTATGACCAACCTAGATAGTATATTAAAAAGCAGAGAGATTACTTTGCCAACAAAGGTCCATCTAGTCAAGGCTATGGTTTTTCCAGTTGTCGTGTATGGATGTGAGAATTGTACTTTAAAGCAAACTGAGTGCATAAGAATTATGCTTTTGAACTGTGTTGTTGGAGAAGACTCTTGAGAGTCCCTTGAACTGCAAGGAGATCCAAACAGTCCATCCTAAAGAAACTCAATCCTGGGTGTTCATTGAAAAGTGTGATGTTAAAGCTGAAACACGAATATTTTGGCCACCTGATGTGAAGAGCTGACTCATTTGAAAAGACCTTGATTCTGGGAAAGATTGAGGGCAGGAGGAGAAGGGGACCACAGAGGATGAGATAATTGGATGGTATCACCATCTCAATGGTCATGGGTTTGGGTAGACTCCAGAAATTGGTGATGGACAGGGAGGCCTGGAGTGCTGTGGTTCATAGGATTGCAAAGAGTTGGACATGACTGAGCAACTGAACTGGATCCTTTGCTGTTTTTTTTTTTCCACTGAACAACAATCCTGGTGCTGGCTACTGGCTCACACTTTACAAAGATGGGGAGAGATCATCAAGGATGGAAAGATCCAGTGTCTGATTTCAGTAGATGCTGCCCATGTGTGGCTCAGTAAGTGTTCAACTTCCTGGGTGAGGACCCACCTCAGACTCAAACTAGCAATAGAAGGATTATAGTCAGGGGGACCTTATATATGAGATATTTCCAAAAATTTGAATTATAATTTGACCTGAAAGATGCAAAAGAGATAGTTATGTCAAAGCAAGATTATCCTAGGCAGAGGGAATGACATGCTCAAAGGTCCTGTGATGGGTATATACTTGGATGGAGAGAGGACAGAAAGATGGCCAGTGTGGGTAGAGTTAGTGGGTATGGAAGAGATGCTGCAAAATAAAATTATGGAAGCCTGGATGACTCTGTTAGGTGTGGAGATGGAGTTTTAAAATGGAGGGGAAGGTACTAGATTGATTGTAAGGGTGAGCAAAAGAGAGAGATAAATGCTAGTACTGTTGTTATTGGGCTTTCTAGATGGCTCAGTGGTAAAGAACCCACCTGCAGTGAAGGAAATGGGTGTTCCATCCATGAATCCAGAA
The DNA here is from genome assembly GCA_935064755.1 of Tragelaphus eurycerus. NCBI lineage: Eukaryota > Metazoa > Chordata > Mammalia > Artiodactyla > Bovidae > Tragelaphus > Tragelaphus eurycerus. The sequence continues at coordinate 11,413,545 of CAKXYN010000047.1, read as the reverse complement.
GATCCCCTAGAAAAGGAAATGGCTACCATCCCAGTATTCTTTCTGAGAGAATCCCATGGACAGGGGGAGCCTGGCAAGCTACAGTCTGTGGGGTTGCAAAAGAGTCAGACATGACTTAGCGAGTAAACAACAGCAACAAACAACAATCTAGGTAACTGGCTTGACCAGTTAGGTACATAGTAATGCCACCTAATGAAATGAGAAAAAGCCAAAAGAGAAACAGCTTAAGACTAAACGGTTTCAGACTATGATTACAAAAATAAACCAAATCAGTAGAAAAGAATAAACTCTAGAAATACAATTATGAATAGGAATTTAAGAAATAATAAGCATAATATTTCAGACTTAGATGGTAGAAAAGTATTAGCATGATTGATTATCCATTAGGAAAAAAATTAAGCTTGAGTCCTGCTTCATAATACATAAAATTCCAGATGAATTTTCAAGTTGAAAATTAGAGCCAGAACCACTAGCTTTATCTGTGTATAAATATGTACCTCAACTGCTATCTCATACCATATACACAGTTAACTCAAAATGGGTCAGAAATCTAACCATAAGAACTTAAACTATTAAATATTTAGAAGAAAACATAATAAAATCCTTGTGACACTGGAATAGACAAAGATTTCTTAAATATGATGAAAAGAAAAAAGAGGAAAATTAATAAAATGTCTTCAAAATTAAAGCCTTTGATCTGTGAAAATTAAGTAAATGAAAAGACTAGCCATAGATTGTAAGAAAATACTTGCAAAACATATTTCTTACAGGGGACTTGCCTTCAGAAATGTACTAAGAACACTTAAAACTTGAGGAAAACAATCCATTTTTTTTTTAAAGGGGAAAAGTTTTGGATAAACACTTGACAAATGCTCAAGGTCATTATCAGTCATGTAAATCCAAATAAAAATTACAATGAAAGATAACTGGACACCATCTGAATGGCTAAAATGAAAAAAAAATGACAATACCAAGTGCTGGACACAATGTGAAACTGGAAACTGTACATTTCTGTTGAGAAGGCAAAATGGCAAGGCTGCTTTGAAAGACAATATGGCAGCAATTTATAAAATTAAACATAGACTTACCATATAACCTGGTAATCTTAAATCTAGATATTTATTCAGGAGAAATGAAAAGGGTATGTTCATATGAAGTCTTTTACTCAGAGATTTTTACATTTTCATAATATTTTAATATATAAATAATTTAAAAATTATATATTTAATATATAATAATAATATAATAATGTCATAGTATTACACATACTAACTGTTAAAGTTAAATACAAAATGAAGCCCTGGCTTGATAATTCCTGAGCAGACAAAACCACTTAAGCCATGTAACTAAAAGTAAATCTAGCTCATTTCATGAGCATGCTGCTAAGTCACTTCAGTCGTGTCTGACTCTGTGTGACCCCAGAGATGGCAGCCCACCAGGCTTCCCTGACCCTGGGATTCTCCAGGCAAGAACACTGGAGTGGGTTGCCATTTCCTTCTCCAATGCATGAAAGTAAAAAGTGAAAGTGAAGTCGCTCAGTCGTATCCGATTCCTAAAGACCCCATGGACTGCAGCCTACCAGGTTCCTCTGTCCATGGGATTTTCCAGGCAAAAGTACTGGAGTGGGGTGCCATTGCCTTCTCCCTTCATGAGCATAAGCAGGACATAAGGTTATGTCTTGTAAATGGCTCTGACAGTCATAGAAGAAATTTATGTCATCTTCCTAAAACTGGTAGGAAATAATCACTTTCAAACAATCCCTTGCCATCTGGAAATCCCCATTGTAATAATAATCCCCATTGTAATAACCAGTTGTTGTGAAGGCTAACATCTTCCTCATTTTCACTGTATAAGCCATCCTGTAATTTCATGTCCTGAGTTTCTTATCTGTCTTCAAAGTTAGAAGCTCCAAGCTTGTGAACTTTTTATATACACAATAAAATCTTACTAAATAATATTTATAGATATAGAAATTTTAATTTGGCTATTTCTAAATTTTTGACCTAACCAAACACTAGAATAATTTCAAATATCAATTAACCGGTAGTTACAAATTCAAGTTGTGAATTATCCACATTATGGAACATTGCTCAGCAATGAAAATGAAGTAGATATTAACATACGTGAAAATGCAGATGCCACTCAAACAAAATGAGAGAAGACAAACATGAAAGACTGTGTACTCTGTGAGTTCATTAATACAAAATCCTGGAAAATGTAAAGCTGTAGTGAGAGGAAACAGAACGTGGTCAAAGGTCAGGGAAGGGTATCTATTGTGAAGTGGTGTGAGAAAACATTTTAGGATGTTTGGAGCTGTTCAACAGCTTGATTTTGGTGGGGGTTTAGAAAGCAGTGGCACCCCATTCCAGGACTCTTGCCTGGAAAATCCCATGGATGGAGGAGCCTGGTGAGCTGCAGTCCATGGGGTCGCAAAGAATCCGACATGACTGAGCGACTTCACTTTCACTTTCATACAATGGAGAAGGAAATGGCAACCCACTCCAGTGTTCTTGCCTGGAGAATCCCAGGGACGGGGGAGCCTGGTGGACTGCCATCTATGGGGTTGCACGGAGTCGGACACGACTGAAGCGACTTAGCAGCAGCAGCAGCAGCGTGCTACAACATACAATTACCAAAATTTATCAACCTGTATGTTAAAAATGAGTGCGTTTTGTTGCATGTAAATTATACCTCAATAAAAGTAGATAAAAATGTTGTTCAGTCACTCAGTCACGTCTGACTCTTGGCGGTCCCTTGGCCTGCAGCACACTAGGCTTCTCTGTCCATCATTATCTCCCCGAGTTTGCTCATACTCACGTCCATTGAGTTGGTGATGCCATCCAACCATCTCATCCTCTGTTATCCCCTTCTCCTCTTGCCCTCCATCTTTCCCATCATCAGGGTCTTTTCCAAAGTGTTGGCTCTTCACAGCAGGTGGCCAAAGTATTGGAACTTAGGTTCATCATCAGTCCTTCCAATGAATATTCAGGGTTAATTTCCTTTAGGATCGAATAGTTTGATCTCCTTGCTATCCAAGGGACTCTCAAGACTTTTCTCCAGCACCATAGTTTGAATCATCAATTCTTTGGTGCTAGTGTTTTTTATTGTCCAACTCTGACATCCATACATGACTATTGGAAAAACCGTAGTTTTGATTATACAGAATTTTGTAGGCAAATAAAAATAAAATAATTGAAAACATTAGATGAAAATCTAAAAGACTCTAACCTCAGGTTGAGGGATAGCTTCCGTATTTTCCTGTATAAAAATTATTTCAGCTATATTACAGAATGAGACAGAAAATGGTAAACTGCAAAAGAATGCTTGCAACATATGTTACTGACAAAATAGTACATATTCCTAATGAGTGGTAAGAAGTTATAAATTGTTTTACATGAAAAAGATAATACAGTAGAAAAATAGCCTAGAGAAAAAAGATGATGCCCAAATGGTCAGGACATATGTGAAAAAATGCCTAATCTTACTATTAATAAGGAAAATGAAAATTTGAGTACAAGAACATTTTTATCCATTATACTGGAAAAAACTGAAATGAGTAATCACAAGAATGCTGGTGAGATTGTGAGGGAATGGACCCTTTCATAATGCTGCTGATGGCAGTATGAATCTCTAAAACATCTGGGGAAATTTATCTAGAAATATATGTTAAACATATTATGTACATACTATTTAATCCAGCAATCCCACTTGTGGGCCTCTAGCTTTTAGAAATAAGGGCACTGATATATGAAGCCATTGGTATAGCAATCAATAGGTACTGAAGAATTGCTGGAAGCTGGCACAAAGAAAAACTGGAAACTACTTGAGTTGAGGAAATGGATGAATACATTCTGACACATCTATGCTGTGGATTACCAGATAGATATTTAAAAGTAGGGAGCTGGTAAAGAATCTGCCTACCAATGCAGAAGATGCATGAGACTGGGATTTGATCCATGGGTTGGGAAAATCACCTAGAAAAGGAAACGGCAATCTGCTCCAGTATTCTTGCCTGGAAAATTCCATGGACAGAGCGGCCTGCTGGGCTACATTCCATGGGGACATAAAGACTTGGGCCCAACTGAGCACACACACATACATTGTAGAGTTTTATTTATTAACCATAAGTCGTATCCATGATGCTTTTTAAATAAGAAAATTACATAAGGTAATATGATTTTATTTTGTTAAAATTATCACAGCCTGAAAGCCTGCACTATACTATGTCAGAGCTCCACTGGTTATGTGAAAGAATATCAGTGCATTGCTAATGCTGGTAACTTCATGAGGGGGAGCTAGGAAGACAGTATCAATTTTTTTTCTTTATACATCTTTGCATGTGTTTATCATTGTAGTCACATCATCAGATGCAGTGAGAAAATATGACTTTTGTGAAGCCATAACTTTAATAGAGAAAATTCTAAAAAATATACACAGCATATTCTTCAATTTTAAGGTACTGGATATTGTGAGATGGCCACCAATCTGGGTATAGATTTTGGAGAAAAACACAACACTACCACAGTAAATGTTCATATCAGTTGTAAGGTGTATCACAATTTCAGAAATAATACAAAGACTGAAGAAAAAATTGTCTAATGTGATAGAAGAAAATTTTTCAGAAAAAAACATTAGTTATATCCCTTTTGTCCTACTTCCTTTTCCCTTTCTGAAGCAGGCACCTCAGTTAAAGACCAGATATTTCTTAATAGAACTATAGACAGTTTCAAAATTTGTTTCACTGAAGCCCACATGTTTCCCACAGTAATAAAAAGCCTCTATGAAGAGCCTTTAAGCATTCAGAATTTGATAATGGAAATGTGAGATTTTTTTCTGGGTCTGCACCTTCTTACAAAACTACCTACCATTTTTTTTTTTTTTTTTTTTGGCATGTAAACATTTTCCCATAGCCCCAGAGACTCCCATCAACAAATTTATTAAACTTGTCTTATCCAGGAATAAAAAGACCATCTATTTCTTAAATATTTGCACTAGTAAACATTTGTGCATGGTTACACACACACACACCCCCTAGTCTTTGTCCTCAGTTTATTGATCTTTTGCATACTTGAAAGCAAATTTATGTAATGAGTGTGATGATGCAAATTTGGAGGATCAGAGACAGGTACTTTTCTCTGGCTAAAAAAGGGAAAGTAATGAAAGAGTACAGTCGAAGTGGTTTAAGGAAGGCTGGGTAGGAGGAACAATTGGAGATAAAAGATTTGGAAGCGAGTGGGGAAGGAAACAAACTTGAGAAGAGATGGCCAGTGCAGACGATATATGTTGAAGTAAAAATTGCTGTTTTGTCACATATACATAAATGCCCCTGTCTTCTATGTAATCTCTAGTAAAGCTTGTTAGAACTCTAATGTCTTGGGAAATAATTTACTTTTTAGAAATGAGTTTTTTTCCAAGAGGTATGTTGGGGGAAATCAGACACTGGCCATGGGAATCTGTGTACAGTGGATTATGAGAATTCAGGTAATATAGGCCTTACTGCTACTACATTATTTTGCTGTTGTTTGGGAAATGGAAACTTTCAGAGAAATCACAGGTCCTTAGCTTACAAATTATGCAAATTTAATGAACAAACAATTATCACATAAATTACATGTAGAACTTAAATTATGGATTAAGGGAGGAGGTGGGAGGAAGGGATTATAAACACTTAAATACGGTAATCAGGGTTGACCTCCAAATTGAGTTGCAAAGGCTAAAACTGTAATTGAGTAATTTAAGGAATATCTATTCCCACTGGTACCTCTCATTTTATGAGGCAACATCACAGTGTCTAAACAAAACAAATCTAAAGTCAGTGAGATCACATTTCCTAAGATGCTGGTAATAAACATTGGTCAAAATAATGGTGAGCTTGACTATTCCTGTTTATATTTTTAGTGACTTAAATTGATCTTTAAATTATGATTTTCAGTTTTATTTTTCAAATCACTTCTTTGAATTATTTATTCCTCTAATCATAAAAAGAAAGTGAGAAAAATATACTAGAATGCAAAACAAGAAGAAAGGTCTATTTATATTCTAGTCTTTTTTTATGCATTTGAAAGCATAAAATTTGTTTTCATTTAAAATAATACAAATATAATATTTATTAAATAAAACATACTGATTTTACAAACATTTATGAACTGCTTATTATGGTACCAGAATAAAATTCAAGATCAAAAATAAAAATTCTACATGAGGAGAAACAAACTGTAAGTTGCTCCAACCAAAGGGAAAAATTACTTATGTCTATTCAGCCAGGGATTAGATCTGATAGACAGACTGCCTGAAGAACTATGGATGGAGGTTTGCGATATTGTATAAGAGGCAGTGATCAAGACCATCCCCAAGAAAAAAAAAATACAAAAAGTCAAAATGGTTGCCTGAGGAGGCATTACAAATAGATGAGAAAATAAGAGAAGCTAAAGGCAAAGGAAAAAAGGAAAGATATATCCATTGGAATGTAGAGTTCCAAAGAATATCAAGGAAAGATAAGAAAGCTTTCCTCAGGGATCAGTGAAAAGAAATAAGAGGAAAATAAACAATGGGAAAGACTAGAGATCTCTTCAAGAAAATTAGAGATACCAAGGGAACATTTCATGCAAAGACAGGCACAATAATGGGCAAATATGGTATGGACCTAACAGAAGCAAAAGATATTAAGAAGAGGTGGCAATACACAGAACTATACAAAACAGACCTTCATGACCCAGATAACCATGATGGTGTGATCACTCACCTAGAGCCAGACATCCTGGAATGCAAAGTCAAGTGGGCCTTAGGAGGTGTGAACAAAGCTAGTGGAAATGAAGGAATTCCAGTTGAGCTATTTCAAATGCTAAAAGATGATGCTGTGAGAGTGCTGCAGTCCATAGGCCAGCTAATTTAGAAATCTCAGCAATGGCCACGGAATTGAAAAAGGTCAGTTTTCATTTCAATCCCAAAGAAAGGGAATGCCAAAGAATGCTCAAACTACCGTACAATTGCACTCATCTCACGATAGCAAAGTAATGCTCAAAATTCTCCATGCCAGGCTTCAACAGTACGTGAGCAGTGAAATTCCAGATTTCAAGCTGAATTTAGAAAAGGCAGAGGAATCAGAGGTTAAATTGCTAACATCCGTTGGATCATTGAAAAAGCAAGAGCGTTACAGGAAAACATCTATTTCTGCTTTATTGACTATGTCAAAGCTTTTGACAGTGTGGATGACAACAAACTGGAAAATTCTGAAAGAGATGGGAATACCAGACCACCTGACCTGCCTCTTGAGAAATCTGTATGCAGGTCAAGAAGCAACAGTTAGAACTGGACATGGAACACCAAACTGGTTCCAAATTGGGAAAGGAGTACGTCAAGGCTGTATATTGTCACCCTGCTTACTTAACTTATATGCAGAGTACATCATGTGAAGTACCAGGCTGGATGAAGCCCAAGCTGGAATCAAGATTGCTGGGAGAAATATCAATAACCTCACATATGCAGATGATAGCACCCTTATGGTAGAAAGTGAAGAAGAACTAAACAGCCTCTTGATGAAAGTGAAAAAGGAGAGTGAAAAAGTTGGCTTAATCCCAACAGTCAGAAAGCTAAGATCATGGCATCCGGTCCTATGACTTCATGGCAAATAGATGGGGAAACAATGGAAACAGTGAGAGACTTTATTTTGGGAGACTCCAAATTCACTGCAGATGATGACTGTATCAATGAAATTAAAAAAGGCTTGCTCCTTGTAAGAAAAGCTATGACTAACCTGCTGCTGCTGCTGCTAAGTCACTTCAGTCGTGTCCGACTCTGTGTGACCCCATAGATGGCAGCCCACCAGGCTCCACCGTCCCTGGGATTGTCCAGGCAAGAACACTGGAGTGGGTTGCCATTTCCTTCTCCAACGCATGAAAGTGAAAAGTGAAAGTGAAGTCGCTCAGTCGTGTCGAATTCTTCGCGACCCCATGGACTGCAGCTCACCAGGCTCCTCCATCCATTGAATTTTCCAGGCAAGAGTACTGGAGTGGGGTGCCATTGGCTTCTCTGATGACCAACCTAGACAGCATATTGAAAAGCAGAGACATTACTTTGCCAACAAAGGTCCATCTAGTCAAAGCTATGGTTTTTCCAGTAGTCATGTACAGATGTGAGAGTTGGACTATAAAGAAAGCTGAGCACTGAAGAATTGATGCTTTGAACTCTGGTGTTGGAGAAGACTCTTGAGAGTCCCTTGGACTGCAAGGAGATCCAAGCAGTCCGTCCTAAAGGAGACGAGCCCTGAGTGTTCATTGGAAGGACTGATGCTGAAGCTGAAACTCCAATACTTTTGCCTCCCAAAGAACTAACTCATTGGAAAAGACCCTGATGCTGGGAGAGATTGAAGACAGGAGGAGCAGGGGATGACAGAAGATGAGATGGTTGGATAGCACCACCGACTCGATGGCCATGAGTTTGAGTAGCTCCAGGAGTTAGTGATGGACAGGGAAGCCTGGCAGGCTGCAGTCCATGGGATCACAGAAAGTCAGACATGATGTGAGTGACTGAACTAAACTGATTCAATCTCCATGCACTGCTTAATAAAAATTATTGTATTTTGGACACCTAATTGTTTTCATGTGGATTTGATATTTTCTTAGAGTCTAAAAAATATCAAAAAGCAATTTTTTTTCTCCCCAAATCTTTCCTTTAATGTCAGGTAGTTTCAACCCCCCACCCCCACACAAGATACATATCATAGAGGAATGGGCCTGAAGGCATCTGAGTCATGCATGGTGTGGTAGGTACAAACCTTGGTTCAGATCAATGGAGCAGTCAAGTGCCTGGGAGAAGGATGGCACTTGTTTTTCCCATTCCCATTTTTCTTTCCTACTGGCCTTCAGCTAAAGTCTATGGAAGAGAAAGAACTTTTAATCAGTGAAGAGTTTAGTTTTTAGAGATGCTGTAACTTTCAACTGACTTTACTTTGTTTATTTGACCTTGTGTTACTGTCTTTAAATTGGATCTGCTGTTATTCAGTAAAACAGACAGTCAAACTAAATGTCAAGTATGCTATCACATTTTATAAGCTTACAACATTTTAACATATTTTTATTGTGAAAATATATTTATAAATCAACTAATGATTGTGAAGTTAACCTCTAAGATGAAGAAATAATCTGCTAGACACTGGAGGGCTTCAGCCCTCCTCCACATTTGTTTCCCATCCTATCCAAACCTCTCCTTTATGGATAATCTCTATGTTAACTTTTAAGATGCTCTTTTCTTTCCACCTTTGCATATAAACATACCACCTTTATATTTATTCTTATGATAGTTGTTTTAGAACTTTATATTATTTTTTTTTTTTTTAATATGTGTTCTGTGACAACCTAGAGGAGTAGGATGTGGTGGGAGGTGGGAGGGAGGTTCAAGAGGCAGGGGACACATATACTCCCAAGGCTGATTCATGTTGATGTATGGCAGAAACCACCACAATATTGTAAAACAATTATCCTTCAATTAAAAATAAATAAATTGGGACTTCCCTGGTGGCCCAGTAGTTAAGAACTTTATATTAAATTCCATTAATTACTATTTTGTTTCCTGTATAGTTAGCTTAATATGATATCCTCCTTGATTCAAACATTTTCTAGTGTGTGGCCATATATGATATGTAATAATATATGTATCATATATATGTGTGTGTTATATATAAATGTGTGTGTATATAAATGTGTGTGTGTGTATGTTGTTTTTGTTCGGTCATTAAGTCATTTCTCACTGTTTGCCACCCCATGAACTGCACCATGCCAGGCCTCCTTGTCCTTTACCATTTCCTGGACTTTGCTCAAACTGAAGTCCATTGAGTTGGTGATGCCATCCAACTATCTCATCCTCTCTCAATCCCTTCTCCTCCAGCCTTCAGTCTTTCCCAGCATCAGGGTGTTTTCCAGTGAGTCAGCTCTTCTCATCAGGCAGCCAAAATATTAATGCTTGAGTTTCAGCATCAGTCCTTCCAATGAATATTCAGGGTTGTTTTCCTTTAGGATTGACTTGTTTGATTTCCTTGCTGTTCAAGTTACTCTCAAGAATCTTCTCCAGCACCACAATTTGGATTCTTATCACTCAGCCTGTGGTCCAACTCTCAAAACCGTGGATGACTACTGAAAAAATCATAGCTTTTAAAATGTATTTGACATATATTTCCATAATAAAAAATATGTTGAAATGCTGCAAGCTTAGAAAATGTGATAGAATACTTGACATTTGGTTTGACTATCTCTTTTACTGAGTAACAGTAGATCAGTCCTGGGTGTTCATTGGAAGGATTGATGTTGAAGCTGAAACTCCAATACTTTGGCCACCTGATGTGAAGAGCTGACTCATTTGAAAAGACCCTGATTCTGGGAAAGATTGAGGGCAGGAGGAGAAGGGGAAGACAGAGGATGAGATGGTTGGATGGCAACACCGGCTCGATGGACTTGGGTTTGGGTAGACTCTGGGAGTTGGTGATGGACAGGGAGGCCTGGTGTACTGCAGTTCATGGGGTCGCAAAAAGTCAGACATGACTGAGCGACTTAACTGAACTGAGACCCAATTTAAAAGGTAGTAACCCTGGAAAATCTTGTGGACAGAGAAGCCTGGTAGGCTGCAGTCCATGGGGTCGGTAAAAGACACGACTGAGCGACTTCACCTTCACTTTTCACTTTCATGCATTGGAGAAGGAAATGGCAACCCACTCCAGTGTTCTTGCCTGGAGAATCCCAGGGATGGCGGAGCCTGGTGGGCTGCTGTCTGTAGGGTCTCACAGACTCGGACACGACTGAAGTGACTTAGCAGCAGCAGCAACACAAAGTCAAAGTCATATGGACTTTTGTCAGTAGGTGATGTCTCTACTTTTCATACTCTATCTAGGTTTGTCATACCTTTTCTTTCAAAGAGCTAGTGTCTTTTAATTTGGTGGCTGCAGTTCCCATTTCACAGTGATTTTGGAGCCCAAGAAATAAAGTCTGTCACTGTTTCCATTGTTTCTCCAACTATTTGCCATGAAGTGATGGGACCAGATGCCGTGATCTTTGTTGTTTGAATATTGAGTTTTAAGCCAGCTTTTCCACTCTCCTCTTTCACACTCATCAAGAGGCTGTAGGCTCTTTAGTTCCTTCTATGCTTTCTGCCATTAGAGTAGTATTATCTACATATCTAAGGTTGTTGACATTTCTCCTAACAATTTTGATTTCAGCTTGTGAGTCATCCAGTCTAGCATTTCTCATGATGTACTCAGCATATCAGTTAAATAAGGGTGACTGTATACAGCCTTGACGTACTCCTTTCCCAATTTTGAACCAGTCCATTGTTCCATGTCAGGTTCTAAGTTGCTTCTTGACCTACTTACAGGTTTCTCAGGAGACAGGTGTGGTAGTCTGGTATTTACTTCTCTAGGATTGTCCTACCTAGATAGCATATTCAAAAGCAGAGACATTACTTTGCCAACAAAGGTCCGTCTAGTCAAGGCTATGGTTTTTCCTGTGGTCATGTATGGATGTGAGAGCTGGACTGTGAAGAAGGCTGAGTGACTAAGAATTGATGCTTTTGAACTGTGGTGTTGGAGAAGACTCTTGAGAGTCCCTTGGAGTGCAAGAAGATCCAACTAGTCCATTCTGAAGGAGATCAGCCCTGGGATTTCTTTGGAAGGAATGATGCTAATGTTGAAACTCCAGTACTTTGGCCACCTCATGTGAAGAGTTGACTCATTGGAAAGGACTCTGATGTTGGGAAGGATTGGGGGCAGGAGGAGAAGGGGACGACAGAGGATGAGATGGCTGGATGGCATCACTGACTCGATGGACGTGAGTCTGAGTGATCTCCGGGAGTTGGTGATAGACAGGGAGGCCTGGCATGCTGAGATTCATGGGTTCGCAAAGTGTCGGACGTGACTGAGTGACTGAACTGAACTGAACTGAAGAATTTTCACAATTTGTTGCAATTCACACAGTCAAAGGTTTTTCATAGTGAATGAAGCAGAAGTCGGTATTCTTTTGGAATCCTCTTGCTTTTTCTATGATCCAGCATATGCTGGCAATTTGATCTTTGGTTCCTCTGCCTTTTCTCAATCCAGCTTGTACATCTGGAAATTCATGGTTGATATACTGTTGAAGCCTACCTTGAATGATTTTCAGGATTATCTTTCTATTCAGTTCAGTTCAGTTCAGTTGCTTAGTCATGTCCACTCTTTGTGACCCCATGATCTGCAGCACGCCAGGTCTCCCAGTCTATAACCAACTGCCAAAGTCTACCCAAACCCATGTACATTGAGTTGGTTATGCCATCCAACCATCTCATCCTGTGTTGTCCCCTTCTCCTCCTGCCATCAATCTTTCCTAGCATCAGGCTCTTTCCAAATGTGTCAGCTCTTTACATCAGGTGGCCAAAGTAGTCCCAGCATCAGGATCTTTTCAAAAGAGTTAGCTCTTCACATCAGGTAGTCAAAGTATTGGAGTTTCGGCTTCAACATCAGTCCTTCCAATGAACAATCAGGACTGATCTCCTTTAGGATGGACTGGTTGGATCTCCTTGCAGTCCAAGGGATTCTCAAGAGTCTTCTCCAAAACCACAGTTCAAAAGCATCAATTCTTCAGGGCTCACCTTTCTTCATAGTCCAACTTTTACATTCATACATGACTACTGGAAAAACCATAGCCTTGACTAGATGGACCTTTGTTTACAAAGTAATGTCTCTGCTTTTTAATATGCCATCTAGGTTGGTCATAACTTCCTTCCAAGGAGTAAACATCTTTTAATATTTTCATAGATGCAATCACCATCTGCAGTGATCTTGGATCCCCCCAAAATAAAAAGTCAGCCATTGATTACATTGTTTTCCCATCTATTTGCCATGAAGTGATGGGACCAGATGCCATGATATAGTAGATCAAATTTCAGACTGTTCCCATCTTACCAACATTTAGTTTTATCAGATATTCTTACTTTCTGTTAATCTCTGTATTTATATCTAATAGTCATTTTAATTTGAATTTGCCAGTTAAGAGTAATAACCTTTCATGGGTTTGTCATTTGAATTTCTTTCTTTCTCAGTGCCTGTTCAAGTCCTTGAGTCATTTTCCTAATATATTGTCTGTACTTTTCTTATTGATTTTTGTAATTAAATTTTTATTTGAAGATGATTGTAGATTCATAATAGCATAATATGAAGAAATCCTATTTTCCCATTAACCGTTTTCTCCAATGATAATATCTGGCTTAACTTGTGTAATATCATAGTCAGTAAATTGACATTGATAAAAAATTCACTGATATTCAGATTTCTCATTTTATGTGTACTCATATCTATGTATATGTTCTTATGTGTGTATATTTAAGTTCTTTGCAATTTTGTCATATGTAAAATTTGTGTTTGTCTACTGCCACAGTCAAGAAACAAAACAGTTCTATCATGAGATGGATTCCTACTGTTGCCCTTTTGTACTCACACCCACCTTCTCTCTCACCCTTCCCCACTCCTCCATGTACACTTTCTCTGAAAACCATTGGAGCTGACCCTTGAACAACACTATTTTCAAGTATTCAAATTTATTTATATACTGATTTTTTTAAATGGTAAAGACTGTAGTACTGCATGATCTACTGTCGATTGAATCTATGGATGGGGAACCATAAGTACGGAGGAACCTTAGATAGGAAGAAACTGTGGATACTAGGTGCCTGGAATACAGAGGGTCTACTTTAATTATATGGTGCAGTTTTGATTAGGGAGAGGGTCAGCATCACTAAACCCATCTGTTCAGTTCAGTTCAGTCGCTCAGTCATGTCCGACTCTTTGAGGCCCAATGAATCACAACACGCCAGGCCTCCCTGTCCATCACCAACTCCCGGAGATCACTCAGACTCACGTCCATAGAGTCAGTGATGCCATCCAGCCATCTCATCCTCTGTCGTCCCCTTCTCCTCCTGCCCCCAATCCCTCCCAGCATCAGAGTCTTCTCCAATGAGTCAACTCTTCACATGAGGTGGCCAAAGTACAGGAGTTTCAGCTTTAGCATCATTCCTTCCAAAGAAATCGCAGGGCTGACCTCCTTCAGAATGGACTGGTTGGATCTCCTTGCAGTCCAAGGGACTCTCAAGAGTCTTCTCCAACACCACAGTTCAAAAGCATCAATTCTTCGTCACTCAGCTTTCTTCACAGTCCAACTCTCATATCCATACATGACCACAGGAGAAACTATAGCCTTGACTAGATGGACCTTTGTTGGCAAAGTAATGTCTCTGCTTTTGAATATGTTATCTAGGTTGGTCATAACTTTCCTTCCAAGGAGTAAGCGTCTTTTAATTTCATGGAGCCCCCCAAAATAAAGTCTGACACTGTTTCCCCATCTATTTCCCATGAAGTGATGTGACCAGATTCCATGATCTTCGTTTTCTAAACGTTGAGCTTTAAGCCAACTTTTTCACTCTCCACTTTCACTTTCATCAAGAGGCTTTTTAGTTCCTCTTCACTTTCTGCCATAACGGTGGTGTCAACTGCATATCGAAGGTTATTGATGTTTCTCCAGCTTGTGCTTCTTCCAGTCCAGTGTTTCTCATGATGTACTCTGCATATAAGTTAAATAAACAGGGTAACAATATACAGCCTTGATGTATTCCTTTTCCTATTTGGAACCAGTCTGCTGTTCCATGTCCAGTTCTAACTGTTGCTTCCTGACCTGCATACAAATTTCTCAAGAGGCAGCTCTACACATCTATAATTTTGCCATCCTCAAGGATGTTATATGGATGGAATAATATAGAATGTACACTTCTGGGACTGGCTTTTTTAAATTTACTTTTAATTGAAGAATAATTGCTTTACAGTATTGTGTTGGTTTCTACCAAACATCACCATGAATCAACCATAGGTTTACCCACGTCCTCTCCCACTTGAACATCCGTCCCACTTCGATCCCCATCCTACCCTTCTAGGTTGTTACAGAACCCTGGTTTGAGTTCCCTGAGTCATAAAGCAAATTCCCATTGGTTATCTATTTTACATACTGTAATGTATGTTTCTATGTTACTCTCTCCATACATACCACCCTCTCCTTCCTCTCCACCCCCCAGTTGTGCCCTCAAACCTGTTCTTAATGTCTGTGTCTCCACCTTTGCTCTGCAAATAGGTTCATCAGTACCATTTCTATATTCCATATATATGAGTTAGTATATGATATTTGTTTTTCTGTTTCTGACTTACTTCACTCTGTAAAATAGGCTCTATGTTCATCCACCTCATTAGGACTGACTCAAATGCATTCTTTTTTATGACTCAGTAATATTACATTGTATAGATGTACCACAGTTTTTTGATCCATTCATCTGTTGATTTTTTTCACAGCCTAATTCTCTGGAGATTCATTCTAGTTGCTGTCTGATTATTTCTTTTAATGCAAACGTACCCACCAGTCTGTGGCATTCCCTTCTGAATTTTCTCCTTTGTGATTCAGCATTATATTTTTCCAATACCATCACTCAGAACCATTGCCAGTTTACATACACCTCCCTCTTTGCCATTGGGGTATAGTGACTGCATTTTTAGCCTCGCTCCTAAGTCATAGCACTTTAAGATACTGTAACACTTTTGTGTGTATCACTTTCTGTTAGTGACCCAGAAGACTGAGAATCTAATCTGGATTTAGTGAATGCCCTTTAAGGCAAGGTCATTCATGTATACATTTGGAATGAAAATTTGGAAAAAGCATTTTTTGTAATTCCCTCAAAATGGATAAGGTTACCTGATTAATGTAATTGCTATTCTAAAATAGGTTTTTCTGTTTCTTCCTTCTCAAAGATTTCAATTCATTAAACTATAGTTTTCAATTAACTGCCTTTCCTTGAACCTAGATTCCATGACTTTTATTTGCCTTTTGTTCCATTGCTATCTTGTTTTTATACAATACCTCTGAGTAAAACAGTACTAAAGATAACTGTTTATTTATTAAAAAAAATAAAATTCTATAGTTCCTGAGGTATTTATGAATAATAGAAGTATTGTTTTGCATTCACTTTATTTCTTAATTCATTAAGACATTTCTAATTTGTTTCCCAGTTTTTAGAGTTAGCATAGTGCCTGACAAATCATTAAAGTGTGATTAAAGAGTGAATTATATTTCTAGGTTTTTTTGTTTGTTTCTTTATTCTTTAACCTGAAGTTAGAGTTGCAAAAATGAAGTATACCTTGAATGGCACAAATGCTGCTTCTTGCTATCAACAGGTTAACAGGCATCCCAAGGCCATCGAAAGCTAAAGATTAGAAATTGAAATGGAATGTAAACTAGATGACAGAAAATCTTCTAAAGCAACACAGGCACTAACTTTCAAGACTTTAAGAGAACAAAGGTGCAAACCTCCTTATTAGCCTCCTCATTTAAGAGTCTAATTGTCCTCTTATCATATCTACACACTTACACATAACACACAATTAGTCACAGGGTACTTGGAGGTACCTGACAGAGCTTGGTAGGGATTTGGGGACAGAATTCCTTCAGTGCGTTCTAATGAGCTAACAGCTGCGACACATAGATCATTGACGGCAGGAGCTTGAAGGCACCCTAGGGATCATCTTCTCAACCCCCTCAATTATAAAGATGAGAAAAAATGAGATTGAGGACAAGTTGTTGACTTATTCAAGGTTATCCAGCTTGGTGGTGGTGGAATCAAGTTCAGATCTCAGTGTTGATGTCAGTGTTGATCAATTCGACATGAATCAGGGAAAACACTTTGTCTACTTGGTCAGTAAATTTGAGTTGGTCACCTATGCTGCTTTAGATAATTTGCTGGGCGTTGTATGTGCAGAGGTGGATAAGATGAATTCTCACTGTGAAACTTGCTGGTTTCTGGAGGGTTAGACATGTAATAAGATGCATTACTGTAGACTATGTTAAGTGCTACAAGAGGGGCATGGATAAAATTCTGAGAAATCATTGAGGAGGGACTCTCCAAACAGTTTAGTGCAGTGCGTTTGTCATGTCCCTTCAGGTCACTGGACATTTCTTCCAAGGCAGCTGTGGTGAGAGGGGATATGTCACATAACTTATTCTGGGCTTGACAGAAATGACCTGACTGTTCAAGGTGATACTAGCTCCATTATTGTGTATAGACCTGTGGTTAATGATTGCTTTTGATTTGATTGTTTAAGTAGCACTGAAAGGATGATTCCTAAAAGTGGATTCTGATATGTATACAAAGATGTAGAACTATTTGGATGTTTGACAAAGGAATATTCTATAAGGAAAAGATATTTCACTTTTATAAGATGGCAAATGGAGGATTCCCACATGCACCTGAGAGTAGTTTTTCAGTTTGTGCCTCCAAGATACAATAGACAACATCTTTATTTGCCCATGTTTTTTTTTTTTTTTCTTTTTTTTTCCTGCTAGAACACAGTTCATATAAAAGAACTGTGATCCTGTCCTATGTATCTCCTTTTTCCTGGTATACCCAGGCAGCTGGAACCAGATACACTTCTCTTCAGCTTTCTTTATCTGCACTAAGGTCACTTTGAAAAATATTCACTCATACACTTCCATTTCCTCTCATTTCTATTTTCCAACCACAGACATTTTCAGAGCCAATGTTACATTTCTTCAGCTTACCTCTGACCTCAGCTACAGTTATAGTGAACAGTTCTGAGTACCTTGACAGCATCCCATCTCAAACATCCTCTGTGCCTCTCCCCATGGTCTTGGGAGTCTTGCCCAGTTTGTGTGCAAGTACCATGGAAATATTGGGAAGTTAATAGGTATAGGCAAACCGTCAACCAGTTCAGAAGTTTAATGCTTCAGCTTCTTATCTGTCGGTGGGCAAATTCTAAGAAGCATTCTATACAGTACCTCAGCTAGTTCCCAGACCACTTTCATCCCAGTTGCCCATAGTGATAAGCAGTTCTGTAGTGACCCTGCTGTTGTTCATTGTTTATCCTCCTACTTTTCACTCTTGCTCCTTTACTGCAGGCAATCCCTATGATCACCTCCCAAATAAACTACCTATACTCCTCACATCCTTGTCTCAGACTTTGCTGCAGACCCAAGGGCATTTCAAAATTCTGAGCTTTTTCTAAAAATTATTTATTTGTTTATTTTTGGCTGTGCTGGATCTTCCTTGTTGTGTGGGCTTTTCTCTAGTTGTTGCCAGTGAGGCCTACTTTCTAGTTGTGATGCACAGACTTCTTATGGCAGTGACTTCTCTTGTTGCAGAGCACAGGCTCTAGGCACACAGGTTTCAGTAGTGGGAGTTCCTGGACTCTAGAGCACAGGCTCAGTAGTTGTGCATGGGCTTAGTTGCTTTGCAGCATGTGGGATCTTCCTGGATCAGAGATTGAACCCCTGTCTCTTGCACTGGCAGGTGGGATTCCTTTACCACTGAGCCACCAGGGAAGCACTGAACTCATTTTCCAATCATCACCTCTAGCCTTGGTCAACATGTGATCATTATTGCTTTGACAGTAGGAAAACCTTTGTTCTGGAACTAAGTCATTGGCATGTGTTCTATATAAAATTATTAAACAGTTTCATGTCTAAAATTTGCTAACCAGTACATTAAAAATAATGGTACTAAATCTGTTCAGTGATGTAGTAAATGGACACAGCTAGCTGGGCAAATAGACCAAGAAACTATATAAACTGAGCTGAAATGCTTCTTTCTGCACTAATTTTTGCTTCTCTGGATGATTTATTGGAGAGAGTGAGAATATGTGATGTTTGCAGTAGGTCCACTTGTATTACTGTTCAAAGAGTTTATTGTTCCCAACTGTTTGCTTAGGAACTGTCAGTTTTAGGTGAAAGGCTTACTTCCTTATTATTTTCTTCTTCGTTTTCCCTAGTTATAAAAATAACAAATGTTTATTAGGAAATGTAAAATATTCATAAAACTATAAAGAAGAAAATAATAATCATGTATAATTTCATATCCCATGTTGTTGTTCTTTAGTCACTAAGTCAAGTCCAACTCTTTTGTGACCCCATGGAATGTAGCCCACCAGGCTCCTCTGTCCATGAGATTTTCTAGGCAAGGGTACTGGAGTGGGTTGCCATGCCCTCCTCCAGGGGATCTTCCCCATCCAGGGATCGAACCCAGGTCTCCTGAATTGCAGGCGGGCTCTTTACACTCTGGGCCACCTGGGGATCCTTTCATATCCTGTGACTGAGTGAGAGGAAAGTTGCTCAGTCGTGTCCGATTCTTTGTGATCCCATGGACTGTAGCCTACCAGGCTCCTCCATCCATGGGATTTTCTAGGCAAGAGTACTGGAGTGGGCTGCCATTTCCTTCTCCAGGGGATCTTCCCAACCCAGGGATCGAACCTGGGTCTCCCGCACTGCAGACAGATGTCTTACTTTTCTGAGCCACCAGGGAATTCCTATTCCATAGTTAATCACTAATAATATGTTACTAAATGACCTTTCAGTTTTGAGAAGGTGTACGCTAGTAAAGTAATGCTCAAAATTCTCCAAGCCAGGCTTCAGCAATATGTGAACCGTGAACTTCCTGATGTTCAAGCTGGTTTTAGAAAAGGCAGAGGAACCAGAGATCAAATTGCCAACATCCGCTGGATCATGGAAAAAGCAAGAGAGTTCCAGAAAAACATCTATTTCTGCTTTATTGACTATGCCAAAGCCTTTGACTGTGTGGATCACAATAAACTATGGAAAATTCTGAAAGAGATGGGAATACCAGACCACCTGATCTGCCTCTTAAGAAATCTGTATGCAGGTCAGGAAGCAACAGTTAGAACTGGTCATGGAACAACAGACTGGTTCCAAATAGGAAAAGGAGTACGTCAAGGCTGCATATTGTCACCATGTTTATTTAACTTATATGCAGAGTACATCATGAGAAATGCTGGACTGGAAGAAACAGAAGTTGGAATCAAGATTGCCGGGAGAAATATCAATAACCTCAGATATGCAGATGACACCACTCTTATGGCAGAAAGTGAAGAGGGGCTAAAAAGCCTCTTGATGAAAGTGAAAGTGGAGAGTGAAAAGGTTGGCTTAAAGCTCAACATTCAGAAAACGAAGATCATGGCATCTGGTCCCATCACTGCATGGGAAATAGATGGGGAAACAGTGTCAACAGTGTCAGACTTTGTTTTTCTGGGCTCCAAAATCACTGCAGATGGTGACTGCAGCCATGAAATTAAAAGACGCTTGCTCCTTGGAAGGAAAGTTATGACCAACCTAGATAGCATATTCAAAAGCAGAGACATTACTTTACCAACAAAGGTTCGCCTAGTCAAGGCTATGGTCTTTCCTGTGGTCATGTATGGATGTGAGAGCTGGACTGTGAAGAAGGCTGAGCACCGAAGAATTGATGCTTTTGAACTGTGGTGTTGGAGAAGACTCTTGAGAGTCCCTTGGACTGCAAGAAGATCCAACCAGTCCATTCTGAAGGAGATCAATCCTGGAATTTCTTTAGAAAGAATGATGCTAAAGCTGAAACTCCAGTATTTTGGCCACCTCATGCGAAGAGTTGACTCATTGGAGAAGACTCTGATGCTGGGAGGGATTGGGGGCAGGAGGAGAAGGGGACGACAGAGGATGAGATGGCTGGATGGCATCACTGACTCAATGGATGCGAGTCTGAGTGACCTCCGGGAGCTGGTGATGGACAGGGAGGCCTGGCGTGCTGCGGTTCATGGGGTCTCAAAGAGTCGGACACGACTGAGCGACTGATCTGATCTGATCTGATCTGATCTGATAGAAGAAAATACTGAAGTGGTTTGCCATTCCCTTCTCCAGCGGACCACACCCTGTCAGATCTCTCCACCATGACCCGCCCATCCTGGGTTGCCCCAGGGGCATGGCTTAATTTTATTGAGTTAGACAAGGCTGTGGTCCTGGTGTGATTAGATTGACTAGTTTTCTGTGAGTATGGTTTCAGTGTATTTGCCCTCTGATGCCCTCTTGCAAGACCTACCGTCTTACTTGGGTTTCTCTTACCTTGGGCGTGGGGTATCTCTTCCCGGCTGCTCCAGCAAAGCACAGCTATCGCACCTTACCTTGGATGAGTGGTCTCTCCTCACCGCCGCCCTTCCTGACCTTGGAGGAGGGGTATCTCCTCACCACCGCCCTTCCTGACCTCGGTCGTGGGGTAGCTCCTCTCGGCCGTGGTTAGTGCGCCGGTCCTCACCACCGTCCTTCCTCGGTCCTGGCGTAGCTCCTCTCGTCCCCGCTCTCAGTGCGCCGAGCAGCCGGCGAGGCGCTCTCAGTGCGCCGCTGGCGGGTAGGCCGGGCGCGCTCAGTGCACCGCTCGGACTGTGAAGAAGGCTGAGCTCCGAAGAGTTGATGCTTTTGAACTGTGGTGTTGGAGAAGACTCTTGAGAGTCCCCTGGACGGCAAGGAGATCCAACCAGTCCATTCTGAAGGAGATCAGCCCTGGGATTTCTTTGGAAGGAATGATGCTAAAGCTGAAACTCCAGTGTTTTGGCTACCTCATGCGAAGAGTTGACTCATTGGAGAAGCCTCTGATGCTGGGAGGGATTGGGGGCTGGAGGAGAAGGGGACGACAGAGGATGAGATGGCTGGATGGCATCACTGACTCGATGGATGTGAGTCTGAGTGACCTCCGGGAGTTGGTGATGGACAGGGAGGCCTGGCGTGCTGCAGTTCATGGGGTCGCAAAGAGTCGGACACGACTGAGCGACTGATCTGATCTGATCTGATCTGATAGAAGAAAATAGTAGAGGTAGGGAGGAGAAAAAAGAAGAGGCTATGTTTCTAGCTTATTTTTGTCGTATTATTTCTACCTTATTTCTGTCATATTTTTCTTACTTATCATCTTATAACATCATTAATAAAATCTTATCATTAGCATCTTTTTAAAAAGCTAAAAATTTTCTATTAAATTTTCTAATTTGCCATTATTTCAATAACACTGGAGCAAATATATTTTATATATAAATATACAAAACTGATATTTCTTACATAGAGTCCTGGAAATGGGAAAAATGGGTAAAAGAGCATGTATATGTATAGTGATCTTGTTGCTTACTGCCCAAATATTATATAGGTTTTATGATTTATACTTCCTTATAGAGCTGGCTTCAAATGGAAATCTTTTTTTTTTTACCATTTTTTTCCTTTATTCTCTGTTTCTTATTTGCGGATTGTCTCTGTAGATCCCATCAGGTTTTATTGCTGCTGTTTGTTTTTGTGTCACACCCATGGGGATGATTAAATTGTTTTATCTAGGTCTACTCAAGAGCTGCAGATGAGTCTGATGAGATAAGATGAAGCCATTTCCTCCCTTGGCTGTGTTTGTGCTAACATGGGAATATACCACTATTTCAAACAATTGAGTAGCAATTGCTCCTGTGCTAACAGTTAATTTTAGTTTTGTGAGATGGACAATAATACCAAATTCATAAGTATAACTTTGTCTTAAAAGATAATCTTGAGCCTGGTATTTTAAAACAACAAAAACAAAAAGATAAAAACCAATATCATCAAAAGAACAGGCCCAAAAGAATAAGAAAAATCTATATACTTACATCCATATCTATATTATCTATTTCTGTCTTTTTCTAGTTACATTTTTAAGTGCACTAACAATTTTTGGAAAAGGTCAACTTTCATTCCAATACCAAAAAAACAATGCCAAAGAATGCTCAAATTACTGTACAATTGCACTCATTTCACATGCCAGCAAGATTTTGCTCAAAATCTTTCAAGCTATGTGAAGCATTCAGCAGTATGTGAATTGAGAAATTCCAGATGTATAAGCTGGATTTACAAAAGGCAGAGGAACCGGAGATCAAATTGCCAGCATACGTTGGATTGTAGAAAAAGCAAGGGGATTCCAAAAAAAAAACCACATCTACTTCTGCTTCATTGACTATGCTAAAACCTTTGACTGTGTAGATCACAATAAACTGTGGAAAATTCTGAAAAATATGGGAATACCAGACCACCTTACCTGCCTCCTGAGAAACCTGTATCCAGGTTAAAAAGCAACAGTTAGAACCAGACATGGAACAACAGACTAGTTCCAAATCAGGAAAGGAGTGTGTCAAGGCTGTATACTGTACCCTGCTTATTTAACTTATAAACAGTGTACTTCATGCAAAATGCTGGGCTGGATGAAGCACAAGCTGGAATCAAGATTGCCAGGAGAAATATCAACAACCTCAGATATGCAGATGATACCACTTAAATGCCAAAAGTGAAGAGGAACTAAAGAGCCTCTTGATGAAGGTGAAAGAAAAGAGTGAAAAAGCTGGTTTGAAACTCAACATTCAAAAAACTAAGATCATGGGATCTGCTCCTATCACTTCATGGCAAATAGATGGGAGAAATGTGGAAACAGTGTCAGGTCTCATTTTCTTGGACTCCTCAATCAATGTGGACAGTGACTGCAGCCATGAAATTAAAAGATGCTTGTTCCTTGGAAGAATAGCTATGTCAAACTTAGACAGCATTTTAAAAAACAAGACATCACTTTGCCGACCAAGGTTCATATAGTCAATGCTATCGTTTTTCCAGTAGTCAGGTATGGATGAAAGATTTGGACCAGAAAGGAATCTGAGTGCCGAAGAATTGACACTTTTGAACTGTGGTGCTGAAGAAGACTCTTGAGAGTTCCTTGGACAGCAAGGACATCAAATCAGTCAATCCTAAAGTAAGTCAACCCTGAACATTCATTGGAAGGACTGATGCTGCAGCTGAAGCTCCAATACTTTGACCACCTGATGGGAATAGGCGACTCATTGGAAAAGACCCTGATGCTGGGGAAAATTGAGGGCAAGAGGATAAGGTGGTGACAGAGGATGAGATGGTTGGATGGCATCAGTGACTCAGTGGACATGAGTCTGAGCACACTTGTGGAGATAGTGATGGACAGAGAAGCCTGACGTGCCTCAGTCTTTGGGGTCACAAAGAGTTGGACATGACTTAGCAACTGAACAACAACAACAAATAATTTTGGAGTAGTTTGGTAAACTTCTTCATCTTTAAACATATTTCATGCTTTATTTAAAATACTTTAGGCTCTTTTCCTAATTTTACTTTAGCCAGTTATGTATGCCCTGATTGTTGGCAATGTTTTTGAATTTTAATAATTTATGTGAAAGTGCAAATGAATTACATTTTTCTCCAGCTGTTCAGCTATATGGATTATCTTCAATGATTTTAAATTCTTTCACCATTCTATGACATACATGATGGGTACATGACAGACCTGTTCTTGCTGGCATTTTATACTTTGTTTTCTTTCAAATATACTGAGGTATTTTTCAGGACTTTCAATTGCATGTTCTTGAACTCAAATAGATTCCCTGGTAAGAATAAGATAAAATTAGGTAAAACTGTGGCTCATGGAAGAATTTATGCTTAGCCCTTGTGTGTTTATATCCATGTATTCTGAGAGTTACGGTGTGCTCTTGTGTTGACAACATCACCAAGGAAGGGATGCTGGCAAATAAAATAGCATTCTCATTTCACTGTGAAGCCCAAGCCCAGCATTCTTTTCTTCCAGGAGTCATACTGAGATTACACATGCTTTCAACCATGGATTCAAGTTTTACAAGACAAAAAAGTATCAAATGCTGATGATGCCCACTCTTTTTCTTTTTAAACTTTTTATTTGGTTTTGGAGTATAGCCAATTAACAATGTCGTGATAGTTTCAGGTGAACAGCGAAGGGACTCAACCATACATATACATGTATCCATTCTCCCCTCAAACTCCCAATCAATCACTATTCTTGAAGTAGCAATGATTATTTCATGTAAAAACTGCTTAAATGTAAATGCAAAAATAAAAATACAGTTAAAAAATACAGCCCAGTATGTAATGTTGTCCTTGTTTTAAAATTAACTTAAAATTAATGAAACCAAAATAACTTAAAGACTTATATTTACCAACTTGACGAAAGTCACCTTAAAGCACATAAAATTTAACAGATACTGCTGTTTACTGAAAAAAAAAATGTTTTAAGATAAGTGATATAGAACCATAAGTGAATTGACCAGTTCATTAGAGAACTGTTAACATATAACTGGCTAAAATATATTTAAAATTATTTAGATATTAAAAAGAAAAGGAATCTCCCCAAATTTCAAAAAAAATGGGAAAATTATTGTACAACTGTCTTATCTTACTTTAACGTTACAATTATATAAAAACCAGTGATAGGGAAAATTTATTTTTAACTGACTTTACGTTTTTACCAATTTCATTTTAATCACCCCATTTGCACTCATTGAACACAAGCAGAAGGCTTAAAATTGGAGAATAGCTGTGATAATGTATATTAAAATTTTCTGGAATATTAAAACTTGGCATTCATCTAGTTTAGTTTTCTGCTATTGCTGTTTGATGAAGTGATGCAATTCTCTCTCAGAAATCTTTTTTGTCACCTGTTTGCAACTATTGTAACTGTGGTTGGCTTGTCTATCCCCTCGTCCTCTTTGTTTTCACAATTCTTCATAGAGCAGTTATACAGTATTGTATCTAGATCACATTGTTTGGAATGATATCTATGGATTATTATCCAAATACAGTGGTTCATAGATGGAAACGTTGAGTCAAGTTTGTACTCTTCTGTCCTTGTCTTGTATATATTTTTCACCATATCCAACTTTTTTTTTATAGTTTTCAGAAAAATTTTAAAATACTTTAAAGTGATCTTCCCCTATAATTTCAATCATATTTTATGTCTTTAAATTTCTTTTTAAAAAATTTATTTATTTTTAATTGAAGTATAGTTGCTTTGCAATATTGTGTTGGTTTCTGCCATACATCAACATGAATCCGTCATGGGTATACATATATCCCTTCCCTCTTGAAACTCTCTCCTGCCTCCCACCCCATCCCACACCTCTAGGTTGTCACAGAGCCCTGATTTGAGTTCCCTGAGTTGTGGAGCAAATTCCCACTGGCTATCTATTTTACATATGATAGTATATATGTTTCCATGCTACTCTCTCCATTTGTCCCAGCCTCTCTCTGCCCCACCCCATAAGTCTGCTCTCTATGTCTGCATCTCCATTTCTGCCCTGAAAGTAGGTTCATCAGTACCATCTTTCTAGATTCCATATATATGCATGAACATGAGATATTTGTTTTTCTCTTTCTCAATTGCTTCACTCTGTATTATAGGCCCTAGGTTCATTCACCTCTCTAGTACTGATTCAGATACATTACTTTTTATAGCTGAGTAGTATTCCATTTATGTATGGACCATAACTTCTTTATCCGTTCATCAGTCCATGGATATCTAGGCTGTTTACATGTCCTAGCTATTGTAAATAATACTATACTGAACATTAGGGCACATGTTCCTTTTTCAGTTTTTGTTTCCTCAGGGTATATGCCCGGTAGTGGGATTGTTGGGCATTTGGTAGTTTTATTCCTAGTTTTATAAGGAAAATCCAAATTTTCTTCCATAGTGGCTGTATCAATTTATACTCCCACTAACAGTGCAAGAGAGTTCCCTTTCTCCACAGCCTCTACAGCATTTATTGTTAGTAGATTTTTTGATAATGGCTATTCTGACTGGTATAAGGTGATAGCTCATTGTAGATTTTATTTGCATTTCTATAATAATAAACAATATTACACATCTTTTCATGAGTGTATTGGCCATTTGTATGTCTTTGGATAAATGTCTTCTTAGGTCTTGCCCACTTTTTTTTTTTTTTTTAGGGAAATGGGAAGGAAAAAGGGGAGTGATGCTGGGGAGGAGTATATGTAATTTCTTAACTAATGGCTTTCTGTTTTTAATCACAAAGAACATTTAAAAAACCATATTAAATTCATCTTATATTAGGAGGTTTGATCTGGAAATGAAAAGTTCATGAAACTAAAAGTCCAGTTTGGGTGTCCTCATCTTAGGCACATCTTGGTATTTTGTATTGGTAGGTCTATCTTTACAACAATATATTATTTAGGACAGGATCACATTTGTCACTACTTCCTCCCTAATACCCAAAGTGGTACCAGACCCATAAAATAGTCAATAAACATTTGCAGAATGAACAAATAAGTCTATTTTTTTAAAATTTATTTTTAAACTCTCCTGAGTGAATTGAATTTTTTGAGGCTCATAGGTGAATATGTTTTCCTCTTTACTTTGTCTATTACAGCCAGATTGTATAAGTATGAGTGGGGTATTAAAGTCTTCCACTATTATCGTGTTGTTGTATATTTCTTCTATCATACAAATTAGTGTTAGTCTTAGATATATCAATGCTCCAATGTTGGGTGCATATATAATTGTTATAACTTCTTTTTGGATTGTTCCTTTAAGTCGTTATGTGTAACCTTCATTGTCTCCTTTTCAGGACCTATATTTTAAAGTCAATTTTATCTGATATGAGTATTGCTACTCCTGTTTTATTTTGGTCCATATTTGCATAGAAAATCTTTTTCCACCCCTCCATTTCCAGTCAGTATATATCCCCTATTTTAAGGTGGTTCTCTTGTAGACAACATATATAGGGGTCTAGTTTTTATATCCATTCAACCCATTTTAATCTTTTGGTTATCTCTTGTAGACAAGGTATGTAGGGGTCTTGTTTTTGTATCGATTCAGCCAGTATTTGTCTGTTGATTAGGGCATTCAGCCCATTAATGTTTAAAGTAATTATTAATAAGTAAGATTTACTTTGTTGTTTTGGGTTCAAATTTATACACCCTTTTAGTGATTCCTATCTAGAGAATGCCTTTTAATTTTTATTGGAGAAATGGTTTAGTGGTGCAAAATTCTCCCAACTTTTGCTTATCTGTGAAGCTTTTGATTTCTCCTTGATATTTGAATGAGATCCTTGCTGGGTACAATAATCTGAGCTGTAAGTTATTTTCTTTCATCACTTTAATTATGTCTTGCCATTCCCTCCTGGCTTGGAGAGTTTCTATTGAAAGATCAGCTGTTATCCTTATGGGAATTCCCTTGTGAGTTATTTGATGATTTTCCCTTGCTGCTTTTAATACTTGTTCTGTATATTTAATCTTTGTTAATTTGGTTAATATGTGATCTTGGGGTGTTTCGACTTGAGTTTATCCTGTTAAGGACTCTCTGGATTTCTTGAACTTGAGTGGTTATTTCCTTCTCCATTTTAGGGAAGTTTTCAACTATTATCTCCTCAAGTATTTCCTCATGGTCCTTCTTTTTATCTTCTTCTTCTGGAACTCCTATGATTCAAATGTTGTAGCGTTTAATGTTATCCTGGAGGTCTCTGAGATTGTCCTCATTTCTTTCGATTCGTTTTTCTTTTTTCTCCTCTGATTCATTTATTTCTAGGATTCTATCTTCTAATTCACTAATCCTATCTTCTGCCTCTGTTCTACTATTTGTTGCCTCCAGAGTATTTTGGATCTCATTTATTGCATTATTCATTATGTGTTGACTCTTTTTTATTTCTTCTAGGTCCTTGTTAAACCTTTCTTGCATCTTCTCAATCCTTGTCTCCAGACTCTTTAACTGTGATTCCATTTTGATTTCAAGATATTGGATTAATTTCACTATCATTATTCGGAATTCTTTATCAGGTAGATTCCCTATCTCTTCCTCTTTGGTTTGGTTTGGTGTGCATCTATTCTGTTCCTTTAGCTGCTGGGTATTCCTCTGTCTCCTCATCTTGTTGAAATTGCCAGGTTTAGAGTGTCCTTACTATATTCTGGTAGTTTGTTGAATTCTCTTTATTGAGGCAGTTTACTGGTCTTTTCAATATCTGATCTCTGCCCTGTTACAGAGGGGGCGGAGATGAACACCCAAATCTTCGCCGGCCAGGTTCAGGCACTCGGATAGTCCTCAGAAGCACAGACTTGGTTGAGTCTGTGTTTTGTGCCCTTCCCAGGTCTGAGTAGCACAGGTGAGCGCAGCTGCTGTGACTTATCGCCTCCCTACTGCTCAGTCTTCTGGGCATACACCCGGTGCACCTTCTCAGGTGGATGTTGACTGTCCAGAGCCCCAAGAAGCGTTAGTTAACACAGAAACCTGCTTACAGTTTTGTAGATAATGTCCCTCTAGGGCTGTGATTGCCCACTTCGGCTCTGGCTGCCTGTCACCAGAGTGGGACGGTCTTCAGCCGGCTATCTCTGTGCAGTCCTTTGTTTTGTACGTAATCCTGGTGGTGTCTTAGGTTAGGGCTGGCTTTTGATGTAGTAGATATCCGACAGTCTGATTTGCTCAAGATAGCCAGGCCAAATCCTTACTCAAAGCGATGCAGGCCGTGCTGCTCCTCCTAGCCCAGCCCCTGCTTGCTAATAGCAAATGCTGGTGTCTGCACCACTTCTCCACAAAAGGAGTTACCACAGGGCTCGTAATCTCCTTTCAAAGACAATGAATTGTCTTTCTAAGTGCCTGATGTTCTCTGCCGGCAATCAGAAGTTGTTTTGTAGAATTTACTCAGTGTTCAAATGTTCTTTTAACGAACTTGTGGAGGAGAAAGTATTCTCCCCATCCTACTCGTCCACCATCTTAGCTCCTCCTCCTTTTGCCCACTTTTTAATTGAATTTGTTTTTCTGGTATTGAGTTGCATGAGCTGCTTGTATATTTTGAAAATTAATCCTTTGTTAGTTGCTTTATTTGCTATTATTTTCTCCCATTCTGAGGGTTGTCTTTTCATCTTGTTTATAGTTTCCTTTGCTGTGCAAAAGGTTTTAAATTTAACTAGGTCTCACTTGTTTATTTTTGCTTTTGTTTCCATTACTCTAGGTGGTGGGTCATAGAGGATCATACAGTGAACACTGTATGACATACAGCTTTATGTCATACAGTGTTCTGCCTATAAGAGTTTTACAGTTTCTAGTCTTACATGATCATTGCTCACAGTGAACTTACTGTGTGTAGAAAAGTTCCTGGCTACCAAGCCTTGTGTCGAGAATTTAAGAGTCTTTGTTTCTCTTGAGCTCCTTCACAGCCAGTAAGGTCGAAACCATCAAGCTCTGTTTAGTAGAGAAGGAAATGGCAACGCACTCCAGTATTCTTGCCTGGAGAATCCCGTGGAAAGAGGAGCCTAGCAGGCTATGGTCTATGGGGTCAAAAGAGTCGGATATGACTTAGCAACTAAAACACCACCACCAGCAGTCTTACATTTAGGTCTTTAATCAATTTTGAGTTTATCTTTGTGTATGGTGTTAGGAAGTATTTTAATTTCATTCTTTTTAGCTGTCCAGTTTTACCAGCACCACTTATTGAAGAGACTATCTTTGCTCCATTATATATTCTTGCCTCTTTTGTCAAAGATAAGGTGTCCATAGGTGCGTGAATTTATCTCTGGGCTTTATATCTTGTTCCATTGATCTGTATTTCTCTTTTTTGTGCCAGTACCATATGATCTTGATGACTGTAGCTTTGTAGTATAGTCTGAAGTCAAGAAGGTTGATTCCTCCAGCTCCATTCTTCTTTCTCAAGATTGCTTTGGCTATTTGGGGTCTTTTGTGTCTCCATATGACTTGTGTAATTTTTTGTTCTAGTTCTGTGAAAAATGCCACTGGTAATTTGATAGGGACCACATTGTATCTATAGATCGCAGTATGTGTTATAGTCATTTTCACAATATTGATTCTTCCAACCCAGGAATACAGGAATATATTCCTTACAACCCAGGGATATCTCTCCATCTGTTTATGTCATCTTTGATTTCTTTCATTGGTGTCTTACAGCTTTCTGTATGTAGCTCTTTTGTCTCCTTAGGTAAGTTTATTCCTATATATTTTATTCTTCTTGTTGCAAGTAAATGGGTTTGTTTCCTTAATTACTCTTTCTGATTTTTGTTGTTAGTGTATAGGAATGCAAATGGTGTCTGGTATTGATTTATATCGTGCTACTGTACTAAATATACTGATTAGCTGTAGTGACTTTCTGATCATACATTTAGAGTTTTCTATGTATAGTATTGAGATTCGGAGAAGGCCACTCCAATACTTTTGCCTGGAAAATCCCATGGATAGAGGAGCCTGGTAGGCTGCAATCCATGGGGTTGCTTAAGAGTTGGACACGACTGAGCAACTTCGCTTTCACTTTTCACTTTCATGCATTGGAGAAGGAAATGGCAACCCACTCCAGTGTTCTTGCCTGGAGAATCCCAGGGACGGGGGAGCCTGGTGGCTGCCGTCTATGGGGTCACACAGAGTCAGACACAAGTGAAGTGACTTAGCATAGCATGTATAGTATTATGTCATTTGCAAACAATGAGTTTTACTTCTTTTTTTCCAAGCTAGATTCCTTTTATTTCTTTTTCTTCTCTCATTGCCATAGCTAGGGCTTCCAAGTCTATGTTGAACAATCATGGTGAGAATGGGCATCCTTGTCTTGTTCCTGATCTTAGAAGGAATGTTTTCAGTTTGCACCATTGAGAATAACGTTTGCTGTGGGTTTGTCATACATGGCCTTTATTATGTTGAGGTAGGTTCCTTCTATGCCCATTTTTTGAAGAGTTTTTTTTTTTTTTTTTTTTTTATCATAAATGGGTGCTGAATTTTGTCAAAGGCTTTTCTGCATCTATTGAGATTATCATGTGGTTTTTAACCTTTCAATTTATCAATATGGTGTATCACATTGATTGATTTGTGTGTATTGAAGAATCCTTGCATCCTTGGGATAAACCTGACTTGATCATAGTGTGTGATTTTTTTAATGTGTTGTTGAAATCTATTTGCTAGAATTTTATTTAGAATTTTTGTATCTATATTCATCAGTCATATTGGCCTGTAATTTTCTTTCTTTCTTTCTTTTTTTTGTGATGTCTTTTACTGGTTTGGTATCAGGGTGATGGTTGTCTCACAGAATGAATTTTTATTTAAATTTCTTGAGCTTTTATTTTTAAATAAAATTTTCAAAATTCAGGCTTGTGCTTCTGGAAATATGGTGTAGACATACTTTTCTCTATTCACTTCACTAAGTACAGTGGAAAATGCTGGACATTATATATAAGAAAAGTGTTAAAAGACTTGAAGATGGAGAAGAAGGCCAACCGCCTAGTGATAACAGAGCCTGAGAGACAAAATAGTGCTGGGTTTTGCAGACTTTCTTTTGCTTCATATATTGTATTTGGAGCTGAAAATGCTACAAATCCAGAGATGCCAAAGGGTGCAGGCTAAAAAAAGGAGATCCAACAAAGTCTGCTTTTTGTAGCCAAAAGACCAGGAAAGTGATGGTCTAGCAAGACAGAAAACTTTCAGACAATAACCACTGTACCCTAGCAAAACAACAGTTGAAAAACCCTAAAACATAAACCTAGGTCCCATATCTAGTCATATTAGCAAAGGCTGAGTAGGGAACTTAGACTTCCACATGTGGGAAGCTATAATAAGGTGCCCCTGCTCCTTGCTAGCAAAGAAATAGAAAGTCTCAGCAAAAAATACAAGATATAATGAAGAAATAGAATATAATGAAAAATTTAAAATTGAAAATACAAACACCAAAAAATAAATTTCAGTGAGTGAATAGCAAAATGCAAGGATAAGGCAAAGAAATCAGTGACCTGGAAGATAGAAGAGGGAAATTATCCAATCTGAAAAATTAAAGATACACTGAAAAATTTGACAGAGTCTCAGATATGTGTGATAATGATAAGAGATTTAACACTGTTATTATATCAGAGTCTCTTGGGGAGAAAAGAAAGAGCACGCCAAATCTAATGGTTGAAAACTCCCCAAATTTGGTAAGATAAGATATGAACCTATAGGATCAAGAAGCTGCTCTGATAGAAAGTAGATAACTAATTAGGACCCTCTATAACACAGGGAATTCTACCCAGTAGAATGAATAAAGGAGTGAATATATGTATATGTGTAACTGATTCACTTTTCTGTACACCTGAAACTAACACATTATAATTTAACTATATGCCAATAAAATTAAAAAATAAATAAGAAGAAACTGCTCTGAGCAAATGACTAAAAATAGGATAAATCTAAAGAAATCCTTAAGACACAAAATAATTAAACTCCTAGAAATTAAAACAAAGAAACAATACTGATATCCATCAGAGAGAAATAACACCTTAGTTATAGAGGAAAGACAGTGAGAAAGACAGCGGCAATTTTGATAAACCAGACGCAAGATGTTGAAGGCCTGGCCTAAAGCGGTTGGCCAGGATCCTTGTCTATGGATGTCCAAATAATTATATTTCTATAAATGTTTTAAATTTGGGCAGTTGCTCACAATCCTAGACAAAATATAAATGAGAAGAAGTAGGGTTCTGGAAGCCAGAATACAAGTGATTCATTTGGATTATTAAAATACTGGTTTTTACATTTTTTGTTGTCTTAGTCATGTGGATGCTTTACCTCAGAGAACTACTGAAAGGAGTGGACAGAGATAAAAGTAACTGGACTTTTTGTGATAACAGATTGCTTATATCTTGGTTGACCAGTCCTCCTTTCTGATGTGGCTTTGCCTCTTTTACATATGGAGACTGTAGTGTCCCTCAGATGTGATAGACAGTAGTAAGACTCTTCATGTCTTTTTCTCATAATATCACTGGCATCTGTGTTCTTATGTCTACTGAATTCATCTGGTAGCAGTAGTGTCTCTGGATTCTGAGTACCTTGAGGACAGTGGCTTGACTGTGAATTCCCTTAGTGTGATAGACAGTGTGTGAGACGCAGTCAGTACTCAGTCAATGTTTGCAGAAAACACATATGTGTAAATATCAGAATAAATGAATAGGCTATTTGTGTAACTAGATGCCCATTTTTTCCCACGAAAACAAATCTGCATAAAATATAGTCTTTTTTTTTTTTGCTTTAAAAAGCTTAAGATATAGTATATAGTATGCATTTTTAAAAATTGTTTTACTTTTCTAGACAATTTTGCTTTTCTACACAATCTTGGCATTGTAATTGGTGATTTCAAATTAATAAGTTTTAAGAAGCTATTGAAGCAGGTACAAGTAAAATAGGCATTTTATAATTTGCCAAGCAGTGAGGATTAGCACCTTATTAAATTTTCAGTTAGGGAAGACACTATTCATACTATATAATCAAACACTAGCCCAATTATGATACCTAAAGCATGTGATCTAGTTAACCAAAACTATTAAGCCTTATTTTCTATTATTTCATTATGTGAATTACAGAATTTGTCAGTTGCCATTGTTTAACAGCATAGATATTCTTGGAGATATATTTAACATACCATACAATTTGCCCATTTAAAGTATATAATTCAATATATATATATATATATTTAGTATTTGAAGAGTTGTACAATATCTTAATAGTTTAATTCTAGAACATTTTTATCACTGCACATTAGTGGTCACTCCATATGTCCCTTTCACCCAGTCCTGGTCAACCACTAATTTACTATTTATATTAATGGATTTGCCTATTCTGGACATCTCATATAAATAGAATTATATAATCTATGGTCCTATTAAACTAGTTTCCATTTAGCAAAGGTTTTCAAGTTTCACGCTTGTAGCATGTGTCAATATTTAATTTTGAACTAAACCCTACGGAACAATATATTTTAGTCTAGTTAAGCCAATTAGAGGATGAAAATCTCAAAGAATAGTCACTCTCACCTAGAATCACCATAGTTTTATTTTGGTAGATAAAATTGTATCTAAGTGTGGTTTCAAACATGTACTTTGAAGAAAATGTTGCCTCAAAAAATGCTAAATTGACGAGTAAATGAATGGATGGAAAAAAGTCAATGCTTAAGTCACCCATTTCAGTTGTTACTAGATTTCATAACATTAGACAGAGACAGAAGCCAATGAATTTCTTAAAATATGCAATCAATGGTTAGGTATAGCAATGAATGTTGCATAATCAGCAACATTAGGGAAGTAAAATTTTAACTAAGGAGTTTATAAATTGAAGAAAACTAAGAATTGGCTTTTCCATTTCTTAACCATTAAATGAGTAATAAACAAAACTGACAGAACTTGTCAATCAAACAGTCAAAACAGATGAGAGTAGACTGAAACTGACCCATAAACACCAGCAACTATATGAATGTCTACTTTCAAGAATGGCATGCCAGAAAACCAGTTTGTCTTGATGAATACTGTGAGAACAGCTTGAATTTTCACAGTGAGGCTTCTGTATATGAATGGCCATTACATTTTTCCCTTTCCACACGCTAAGGGAACATGGAAGGCAGAGCCAGCTGTGTGAAATAGCAGAACCACTGGGAGGTCAGTGAAACACAATTCAGATAAAGTGAAAAAACTTCCAAACATTGCCAAGGATCTTCTTAAGCAGACATCAAATATAACAATGATGCTTTCAAAAGAGAATAAAGGCTGATATACGTTTTTAAGGGAGTCAGGACTTACTATAAAATGAAAGTGTTGAAAAAAAGTCCTGCTAGTTCCAAATTTTCAGCAATTTTGCACAGATGTATTTTTGGTTTTCTAAGCAGTGGTTGTACTGAAATGTCAGATGGGCTGAGGGACATTTCATGTTAGCTTTGTGGATGATTCTGCTGCCTTTTGTTATTTGCCTGGGGAGCAGAGGCTGAGTGGTGCAGTTAAGCTTAAAGGCAGCACTAATTTGCATGGAAAATGAGTGATCTTTGTCAAAAGTGCTTTTCAAATTCAATTTACAGACCAAAAGTATGAAGAAGCAGAGAAAGAGAATTATATTGCATAACTTTTCCTGCCCTGGTTGGATGGTTATTAGTTGAAAACTGTTAACTGTAATTTAAAAAATAATCTGGATTTGAATAACTCTACTTTTATACTAGTCACTTGAGAATTATTGAAAATTTAGAAAACATGGATAGGTTTAATATTACGACTTTTTAAAAGTAGTCAATATGAATAAGTTCAAAATATCTAAGTATTTACTGAGCATTTTCATTTATAAATGGCTAATTTTAGGTATAAGAATCTAATTATAAAGTGAAAGTTGTAACTGGATAAACTACATCTATAAATCTTCTTAAAATCATAAGATAGTAGAATGTATGCAGAGATTTACCTCATGACTTCCCATGAAGAAATTAGGTCCTTTTAAATAATCTTAAACAGGATGCTAAGTTTCCAGTTTTTCTATAACTCAACTGACTAAAATTATTAGATGCCTTTCATGTTCTAGATTTTGTGTATTGCATTCAAAATGTCTAGGATAGTGCTTATGAGCAACAACTTTCTAGTCTTCTAGGGAAGATGGATACCTTAATAAGTGATTCTACAGTGTGATAATTACAATGTAAATATATAAAGGAAACAGATATTTCCTAGAAAATGGAGCAATTCATAATGCAAATGTATCAGCCAAGGAAATTTTTCTGGAGGAAGCTATATCTGAATTGAAGTTTAAAGTGGTAACAACAGTTTTGCCAAGTAGGAAGGACAGAAGATATTCTAGATAGTGGCCCTTTCATGTGTAAAGGCAAGAAACATGAAACATTATGATATGTTCTGGATACATGCAGTTATAATCATTGATATTTGAGATGTATCTTATTACATAAAAATAAGAAAAGCTTCATATAATACAATCACTGATTTGACACTTTCCAGAAGCAATGCAGGTTAGAAGAGCCCATTTTCTGAAATGCCATGGGAATTACATGTTATAAAAATGCACAAATTTTCTTTAATGGATTTATTTTTTGACATATGAATAAATTTGTACTTTTACTCTAATTAAAAACAGAATTATAATCTTCCTGGTAAAATATATGTACCTGGCAAATGTCAGTTTCTTTTTCCATTCTCCATTTTTTTTTTTCTTCTGTTTTATTTAAGGCCCCTAGAGACTGGAAATGTATTCATGAGCAATGCATTTTATTACCAAATACTCATACAATAGCAAAAACATTTTAATGGACCATGGAACTCATTTATATGAGATTTAAAAAATATGATTTCCCTTTGGTCTTCAAAAAATGAATTTAAATAAAGTCTTTAAAGATTTCAGAAATTATTTTTCCTTATGCCAAGTTTTTGATGAGCTGCTGGAGTGATTTTCTAGAAAATATCAGTGACTTCTCCATTATTCTCTCAGAGTACTTGACTGCTACTGAGAGATACCCACAGACACTGGTAAAGCTAAGTCTCGTGGCTGCCAGATTCTCTGGGGGAGAAAAAAGAGCTTTGCTATGTGAGATGCATTTAATATGAAATGGTTATGAAAGAGTAAAAAAAAGAATGTGTTGCTTCACTGACAACTTTTTAGATTTTGTCTCTGTAGTAGCTAAAAAGGAATGAAATGTTTAAAGTTTGGAAACCTATGTGAGTCAACTATCTTCATGGTTAGAACCATTCTTCTAAATTAAAATAGAGCTATGTACATGTAATGACACATATGGTAGCCACTATTGCTGTTTGAGGAACTGCCGTGTTCCTCATTGGACTCAGATGTGCAGTCACACATTAAATAAGGGAGCCACCATATATTTTTTTGTTACTTGTGAGAATGCAGTATAAAGCAAGTTAGAATGGAGAATGACTTCTCTTTGTTCTACTGGGGTTCATCAACTCTGTGACTTGACTGTAACTAAGGTCAAGATTTAGACATAAAAATATATTTAAAAATGCTAACGAGGCAGTTTTTTTCTCATGTAATGGGTGAGAAATTTCTGAAACACAGGGAGAATTATAAGGTGACTTTGGACAACCATGTTACATAGCTCTGATCATGTATGATGGTGAATTGTAGACAGATGAATTGATTAAGCCAATATTATATCCTTTACATCTCCCTTTCTATAAAACCCTTAGCCAATAACAGCAGCATTATATCATGAGAAAGACTGAAGCTATAGGAACTCAAATTTTATACTACAAGAACACACCTACAGGTTAAATTAGAAGCAATGATACCTTTGCTGTTTAGTATCAGTATAGGAAATAGAAAACAGGGAAAAATTCTTATGGTGCCCTTACAGTGAACAGTTGGAAATTATTTGAAAACTATCTGTCTAAAAAGTCTGCCAATCCAGTTTTCTCCAAGAGTTCAACTTATGTTCAGTGGCCTGCAGTGATACTTTAGTACTAGTTTTCAATTTTTGGTAGTTTGCAGCATTCCTGGGCTGAACCTGTGTAGAACCAAATCAGAGAATCCAATCCATCTAACAAGCATTGCAATTGTTATCAAAGCTTCCTTAGGACTTGGACTAAAAGCCGTTTTAGTAAGTTCCAAATAAAATGTTTTATTCTTTGGAGATAAGTCATTGAATCAAAAGTTATAAGTCACTAGGGTCAAAGATTTTTTTCAAAACATTTGCTGAATGATTTTCCTTCTGATGATCACTTGCACAAGATTTGAGCATCAGGTTCATTGATGAAATAAGAATGTATTGAGCATCTACTGTGTAGGGCCAGGTTCTTTGCACATACAAAAGCAGGATAAGGGGTTTGGCTAATATTGTGGAAGTGAAAAGACATTACTGAGAAATTTGACATTTTCTTAAGAATGGTTGAGGGCTAAAATATACATTTGTTCATTTATTTATTTTTACTATGTGCTAAGCGTATTAAACCTACAATTTGCATTATTTCTCAGTGAGAAAAGCAATAGTATGAATTAGCAAAACAGAGTTTTCTTAATGCATCTCATTTAGTGGATGTTAGTGCTACAAACCCAAGGAGGAAAGTACTATTTCAAATTAACAAGGGAAGGAATGAGCTTAAGAGTTTAAGATAGGTACTCATGGCCACACAAACAATCATGGTGGAGACAGGCTTCTAATTCTATGGCCATCTTTGTAACAACTCTCCTACCCTTTGTGATGAGGAGTAGCCTCGGAATTAACTGACAGCAGAGATGTTTATAATTTTCTCAAAATGGATTCTTGAATTTCCACTTAATTTCTCTGACAACCCAAAATTTTTTCATGTCTTTCCCACACCGTGTTGTCTTTTTTAGTCACCCACTCTTCTCCAAGGGAGAAATGTTTGCTAATATATCTGGTTAGAGTTTGAGTCATTGATTGGACTATAATTTATAACAGATAAGATTATTGTATCTTAAAATCTTAGAGATCTATGTTTCCTTTTCTCTTTAGACTTCTAGTTTAAGGCATCAAGGCCAGGCAGCCAGTTTCTTGCCATCCCTGCTTGTATTACTTGTGACAAAGTAGATAAACCAAGTTAAGGACACTATTGAGGCATGGTTATCTTGCTTGCTTTATGTAGGTATTCTTGAGAATGTTCTTCATTATGTGTAGAGAAATGGGGAGTATTGAGAGGTGAGAATTGGAGGATTGAATGAGACCAAGGCTTGTGCTCTGAATCAACTTTTAATGCACCATGAGCAAAGCTAGTGGAGGTGATGGAATTCCAGTTGAGCTATTCCAAATCCTGAAAGATGATGCTGTGAAAGTGCTGCACTCAATATGCCAGCAAATTTGGAAAGCTCAGCAGTGGCCACAGGACTGGAAAAGGTCAGTTTTCATTCCAATCCCAAAGAAAGGCAATGCCAAGGAGTGCTCAAACTACCGCACAATTGCACTCATCTCACACACTAGTAAAGTAATGCTCAAAATTCTCCAAGCCAGGCTTCAGCAATATGTGAACCGTGAACTTCCTGATCTTCAAGCTGGTTTTAGAAAAGACAGAGGAACCAGAGATCAAATTGCCAACATCTGTTGGATCATGGAAAAAGCAAGAGAGTTCCAGAAAAACATCTATTTTTGCTTTATTGACTATGCCAAAGCCTTTGACTGTGTGGATCACAATAAACTGTGGAAAATTCTGAAAGAGATAGGAATACCAGACCACCTGATCTGCCTCTTGAGAAATTTGCCTGCAGGTCAGGAAGCAACAGTTAGAACTGGTCATGGAACAACAGACTGGTTCCAAATAGGAAAAGGAGTACGTCAAGGCTGTATATTGTCACCCTGTTCATGTAACTTATATGCAGAGTACATCATGAGAAACTCTGGACTGGAAGAAACACAAGTTGAAATCAAGATTGCCGGGAGAAATATCAATAACCTCAGATATGCAGATGACAGAAAGTGAAGAGGAACTAAAAAGCCTCTTGATGAAAGTGAAAGTGGAGAGTGAAAAAGTTGGCCTAAAGCTCAACATTCAGAAAACGAAGATCATCGCATCCCGTCCCATCACTTTGTGGGAAATAGATGGAGAAACAGTGGAAACAGTGTCAGACTTTATTTTTCTGGGCTCCAAAATCACTGCAGATGGTGACTGCAGCCATGAAATTAAAAGAGGCTTACTCCTTGGAAGGAAAGTTATGACCAACCTAGATAGCATATTCAAAAGCAGAGACATTACTTTGCCACCAAAGGCCCATCTAGCCAAGGCTATAGTTTTTCCTGTGGTCATGTATGGATGTGAGAGCTGGACTGTGAAGAAGGCTGAGCGCCGAAGAATTGATGCTTTTGAACTGTGGTGTTGGAGAAGACTCTTGAGAGTCCCTTGGACTGCAAGGAGATCCAACCAGTCCATTCTGAAGGAGATCAGCCCTGGGATTTCTTTGGAAGGAGTGATGCTAAAGCTGAAACTCCAGTACTTTGGCCACCTCATGTGAAGAGTTGACTCATTGGAGAAGACTCTGATGCTGTGAGGAATTGGGGGCAAGAGAAGAAGGGGACGACAGAGGATGAGATGGCTGGATGGCATCACTGACTCGATGGACATGAGTCTGGGTGAACTCCGGGAGTTGGTGATGTACAGGGAGGCCTGGTGTGCTGCGATTTATGGGGTCGCAAAGAGTCTCGGACACGACTGAGCGACTGATCTGATCTGATCTGAGTGGTTTGTTAGGCTTCCCTGGTGACTCAGTGGTAAAGAATCTGACTACCAATGCAGGAGATGCAGGTTTGACCCCTGGGTCAGGAAGATTCCCCTGGAGAAGGAAATGGCAACCCACTCCAGTATTCTTGCCTGGGAAATCTCATGGACAGAGGAGCCTGGTGGGCTACAGTCCATGGCTTTGCAAAAGACTTAGCGACTAAAGTTGGACACGACTTAGCGACTAAACAACAGCAACAGTACTAGTTGCTTGCATAGATGTTAGCTGTTAGGAAATGGTAGTTTGATTCAAGTTGCCTTGGTTTCTTATGTGAGGCTCCTTTGTGAATCCTATATGGAGGTAGGTTTGGCTCGAGCTGGCACTCGATTGAGATATTACTGAATTCACGGCAGCAATGCTTTCAGGATGCTGTCAAAACCTCATCCTAAATGATACTGAACCTTTGGTATATGTTGAAATGTATTTTCAGAATTTGTCCTTTTAAACTTTCTTTAAAGCATCTTCTGTCATAGAGAAACTTTGTTTGGGATAGTATTTTCTTATATTATTTCTGACTGATAAGGAGGTTAAGAAAGGCTTTCCCATTGTGAATCCTAAAAACATACTTCTATGTTATTATTGCTGTTTAGTTTTTTTATTTAATCTTTCTTAAAAATTTAAATCATTGATCTGCCTGTAATTTACTTTTGTATGGTAACTTAATTCCTAGGTCCACCCAATGTTTAGACATTTGTTATTTTCCTACATGATTGATTTTATTAGTTTTGAAATTCCAACTATAGTATATCTACTACTTGTCTTTTTAATTCTTGTCTGCAAGTTAATATACTCCAACATAATTTATTTGCTTTAAACAGTCATATTTCTTTACACAAAAATGTGTAAAATGTGCATATGCTCTTTTGAAACAATGATAAATACTAATGTTTGATGTATAATTGAACATATTTATCTCTTCCCTGCAGTTCTCAAATATGACTGCTTCTTGCAGTCTCACTGACTACTTTGCTGCTGCTGCTGCTAAGTCGCTTCAGTCGTGTCCGACTCTGTGCGACCCCATAGACGGAAGCTCACCAGGCTCCCCTGCCCCTGGGATTCTCCAGGCAAGAACACTGGAGTGGGTTGCCATTTCCTTCTCCAATGCAGGAAAGTGAAAAGTGAAAGTGAAGTCGCTCAGTCGTGTCCGACTCTTAGCGACGCCATGGACTGGAGCCTACCAGGCTCCTCCGTCCATGGGATTTTCCAGGCAAAAGTACTGGGGTGGGATGCCATTGCCTTCCCCTACTGACTACTTTAGGCTTTCTTAATTAGAGATATTCTAATAATTGGATTAAAAGATCTTGCTTGTGACTCAGGGAAGTGACATCTCAATGCTATCTTAACATAGCACAGATAATCCCAAGTTATTGTTTTTTGTCCCCCCCCCCCCCAAGTCACAGGTTTTTTTTTGCAAAAAACAGTGACCTCTGTTCTGTTGAATTTTAATGAGAAAAATGTCACTAATTCAAATAATGCTAATTCTGCTTAGGGCTATGATTATGGCTCTAAATTAACTCTGATAGATGAGCAAACTGTGGCTGAATGAGGCAAAAATACAAAACTATGTCTGAAATTCATGATTAATATGATAATGACATCAGCAATGGTTTGAAAATGTTTAATATTGTGGGCTTTATGTGAGGCATCACTTACATTCTTAAAATATCCACAATATGATTTTCATTTTTTAAGTGAGAAGACAGGTTCAGACTAACTTACTCATTTCATATAACCAGTCAGTAGTACAGCTGGGAGCTGGGATTTATAGCTAGATTGGTCCTCTCTAAACTCTGAGCTAATTTTTCAGTTTGCTAATTCATCCCTTCTTTCCTTTTACATCCATTCCCAGTGACCAAAGGTAGTAGCAAGCTGAATATGAAATGTCTTCCACTGAGAATATCTATGCTGCCAAGTCAATCTGTTAAGCTTTGTCTTTTTGCTACACTGCAGGAAAGTCAAAGAGAAGAGCTAATTGTTGAGTCACTATTTATGTTTAACAAAGATGGATGAAAGATTTTTTTGCAGCTATTTTTAAAATAATTTTATACAAATATTTATATTTGCCTATAATTAAGACAATCATAATGATTTTGCCACATGTTTACAGATTCTAAACTGTCTGTCAAGACAAGTTTGCATTCTGTAAAGTCAGCATCATCCTTTAAAATTTAATAAAATAGAATTATTTTATAGTAACAATTTAAAGGACTGGTTTGAAATGTTCTGGGTATGCCTTCTAGAGTCAATTTACAGACAGCCTGTTTCAATCTTCTCTAGCTTACACCCTCATGGTTCAACTAAATTAAATAAGCTTTAAAAACTGAAAAGAGGGAAGAGGGCTATTTACTGGGAAAAATGGGAAAAGTAGAAAACCCTATTGTCCCCATCCTAATGTCCAATCTCAAATCCCAAAAGTAGATGACATGGCTGGAGATGAAGGTGATGTTACTGTCTCTCTAGGACTTGTGCTGATTGGGGGTTTGTTTTGATTTTATTGAGGAAACTGAGAGACATTGGGTTGAGTCTCACATCATCTGGAAAAGAAAGCTGTGCACTGGGGCCATGTCTCCTTTCTTTAATTATGCTTCTCCTCATGGATGGTTACATTCTTCCCCAGGGCTATCATATCAGAAATGATAGGTGGGGTGGAGTGGCTTGATACTTTGTCTCACTGGTGAATTTAATATTTGGCAATTTTAGAAATTAAAACATGCCTTTGGCTAGATTATAATAACAAGTGAAAAATTATATCCAATACATTAATCACATAAAATCTAAACACAACTACTATTTAAGCCCTGTACAAAAAAATCTTACTTTGTATTTCTACTTTTTAAAGATAAATAACATTATTTGAATGTTATTAAAATAGCATGTTGAACAATGTATAGTAGTACTCCACTTTTTATCCTAATTACATTAAATATTCACATTAGAGCTTTATGAAATAACCTCTTCAAAATGAAAAAAATATGCCAAAATGAAAGGCATATTTTTTTTATGCAGAGATGAATTAATGGCTTTTATTGGGATAGGATGGTACTTTACAAAAACCAAGCAAATTTAATGGACTCCTCAGATATTCAGCAAGAGGTGAGATGATGGTACTACCCTACAGTAGATGAGAAATTGAGATGAAAAATATAGATATCATTCGTTGCAAACTATTCTCAATATTTGGCTTTTCAGAAAAAGGAAAAATGCAGCCCAGAGCCAACACATTTCATCATTTGAGTTTCATTACAAAAATGACAAAAACTTGCTGGCTTGGAAATATTAAAGGCAACATGATGGGATGTAGAATCCTGTTAATAGTTGTCAAATCTAGAGAAATTTCAAGCAAGGGACAAGGCAAAGTGCCAAGTGGAAAGTTCCTGAGGCTCTTCAAAAATGAAGTCTTTGCAAAGCTGTTTCCTGGTGGTTCTTTCTGGGATAAAACCTAGTCTACATTTGGAATATTTTCCCACACACTTTGCAAGGTCTAGAAATTAATATACCTTCTACCTGTCTTGCTGCATTAACAATGGCAGTTAGACAGGGAAGGACTCTTGAAGAAGAATTAGGACTCAGACGACAATGATTGTAAATCATTGTTTCAAAAAAGGACACAATACTGCAACATCATTAAAGTAAGGACATGCATGGCACCAAAGTTGCCTGGTAGTGAGGGATTCAGGAAGGCCAGATGTGACTTCTAATTGTCTTCCTTTGTAAAGAACATTGGGGGACATTTTTCT
Organism: Tragelaphus eurycerus; assembly: GCA_935064755.1. Lineage (NCBI taxonomy): Eukaryota > Metazoa > Chordata > Mammalia > Artiodactyla > Bovidae > Tragelaphus > Tragelaphus eurycerus. The sequence goes on along the minus strand of CAKXYN010000047.1, from coordinate 11,369,137 downwards.
CTTGATCAGGAAGCACTGACATGAGCACACAATACTTTGGAACCATAAAGTGCCAAATGGAGTTTCATCCAGGATTTCTTATAGTCTGTTGCTCAGGTAGGCATATTCTTATTATGTAACCTGACAGCAAAACCCAGCTCTCTCCACACCCATTCCTCAGCTTCAGGGATCTAACCAAGATCAGTTGTAAATCACCAATTTCACTATTATCAATAAATAAAGCTGACAAAATGGTGTGAATGGCCCTGAAATTCCTCAAATTTATGATTGCAAAGCAACACTATTAATCAATATTTTTCATGATTTGGCCAAGGATTGTATCTTGTAGGTTTTCAGGTCAATTCCAGACTTGCTAGAGTTAACACTTGCAAATAGCTGTAGGACTTACTTGCCCAAGGAACATTTCCAGAAATCACAGTAAAACGTTGATTTCTTGCTAGATAATTTGAATACTGGGGCTTCTGAGATGGCACTAGTAGTAAATAACCTGCCTACCAGTTCAGGAAATGTAAAAGATGCAGGATTGACCCCCGGGTTGAGAAGATCCCCTGGAGGAAGGCATGGGGACCCACTCCAGTATTCTTACCTGTAGAATCCCATAGACAGGGGAAGCTGGTGGGCTACAGTCCATTGGGTTACAAAATCAGACATGACTGAAGTGACTTAGCACACATGGACACAATTTGAATATTATTATATGTAGTGATGTATCAGGATTTCCAATATGCTGATTGTATGAAACAGCAACTGTTCTAAGAGTTGTGGAGTGGAAGGGACATCATTTTTGTCTTTAACATCAAAGATGAGCTAAATGCCACAGTTCTTCTGCAAAATAGCAATCATTTTAATGCTATGAAATGCCATAGCCTTGTCTAACTCAATGAAACTATGAGCCATGCCATGTAGGGGCACCCAAGATGGATAGGTCATGGTGGAGAATTCTGAAAAAATGTGATCCACTGGAGAAGGGAATGGCAAATCATTTCAGGATTCTTGCCTTGAGAACCCCATGAACAGTAGGAAAAGACAAAAAGATAGGACACTGAAAGATGAAATCTCCAGGTCTGTAGGTGCCCAACATGCTACTGGAGATCAGTGGAGAAATAACTCCAGAAAGAATGAAGAGATGGAGCCAAAGCAAAAACAACAACCAGTTTTGTATGTGACTGGTGATGGAAGTGAAATCTGATGCTGTAAAGAGAAATATTGCATAGGAACCTTGAATGTTAGGTCCATGAATCAAGGCAAATTGGAAGTGATCAAGCAGGAGGTGGCAAGAGTGAACATTGACATTTTAGAGATCAGTGAACTAAAATGGACTGCAATGGGTGAATTTAACTCAGAAGAACATTATATCTACTCCTGTGGGCAGGAATCCCTTAGAAGGAATGGAGTGGCCATCATAGTCAACAAGAGAGTCCAAAATGCAGCACTTGGATGCAATCTCAAGAGTAATGTGGAAACTTACATTACTGTAAGCAAAATAGATAGCCAACAGGAATTTGCTGTATGGTTCAGGAAACTCAAACAGGCAAGGGCTCTGTATCAACCTAGAAGGGTGAGATGGGGAGGGAAATGGGAGGGAGATATGAGGGAGTTTCAAAAGGGAGGGGATATATATATATACCAATGGCTGATTCATGTTGAGGTTTGACAGAAAACAGCAAAATTCTGTAAAGCAATTATCCTTCAATACAAAATACATTAATTGAAAAACAAACAACAAATCAAAAAACAACAGCAACAACAGTAACAGAAAGATCTCTGTTCATTTCAAAGGCAAGCCATACAATATCACAGTAATCTAAGTCTATGCCCCAACCAGTAATGCTGAAGAAGTTGAAGTTGAATGGTTCTCTGAAGACCTACAAGACCTTCTAGAACTAACACCCCAAAAAGATGTCCTTTTCATTATAGAGGACTGGAATGCAAAAGTAGGAACTCAAGAGATACCCGGAATAACAGACACATTTGGCCTTGGAGTACAAAATGATGCAGGTCAAAGGCTAACAGAGTTTTGCCAAGAGAACACACTGGTCATAGCAAACATCCTCTTCCAACAACATGAGAAAAGACTCTACACATGGACATCACAAGATGGTCAATACCAAAATCAGATTGATTATATTTTTTTCAGCCAAAGATGAAGAAATTCTATACAGCCAGCAAAAACAAGACTGGGAGCTGACTGTGGCTCAGATCATGAACTCCTTATTGCCAAATTCAGGTTTAAATTGAAGAAAGTAGGGGAAACCACTAGACCATTCAGGTAAGACCTAAATCAAACCCCTTGCGATTATACAGTGAAAGTGAAAAATAGTTTCAAGTGATTAGATATGATAGACAGAATGCTTAAAGAACTGTGGACGGAGTTTCATGACATGGTACATGAGACAGAGATCAAGACCATCCCCAAGAAAAAGAAATGCAAAAAGGCAAAATGGTTGTCTGAAGAGGCCTTGCAAATAGCTGAGAAAAGAAGAGAAGCTAACATCAAAGGAGAAAAAGATATAGCCATTTGAATGCAGTGTTCCAGAGAATAGCAAGGAGAGGTAGGAAAGCCTTCCTCAGTAATCAGTGCAAAGACATAGAGGAAAACAATAGGATGGAAAAGACTAGAGATCTCTTCAAGAAAATTAGAGATACCAAGGGAATATTTCATGCAAAGATGGGCACAATAAAGGACAGAAGTGGTTTGGACCTAACAGAAGCAGAAAATATTAAGAAGAGTGGCAATAATACACAAAAGAACTATACAAAAAAGACCTTCATGACCCAGATAACCATGATGGTGTGATCACTCACCTAGAGCCAGACATATAGGAGTGTGAAGTCAAGTGGGCCTTAGGACGCATCACTACGAACAAAGCTAGTTGAGGTAAAGGAATTCCAGTTGAGCTATTTCAAATCCTGAAAGATGATGCTGTGAAAGTGCTGCACTCAATATGCCAGCAAATTTGGCAAACTCAGCAGTGGCCACAAGACTGGAAAAGGTCAGTTTTCATTCCAATCCCAAAGAAAGACAATGCCAAAGAATGTTCAAACTACCGCACAATCGCCCTTGTCACATGCTGGCAAAGTAATGCTCAAATTCTCCAAGACAGGCTTGAACAGTACCTGAATTGTGAACTTCCAGATGTTCAGGCTGGATTTAGAAAAGTCAGAGGAACCAGAGATCAAATTGCCAACATCCACTGACTCATCGAAAAAGCAAGAGAGTTCCAGAAAAATATCTACTTCTGCTTTATTGACTATACCACAGCCTTTGACTATGTGAACCACAACAAACTGGAAAATTCTTCAAGAAATGGTGATACCAGACCACCTGACTTGCCTCCTGAGAAATTTTGCAGGTCAAGAAGCAACAGTTAGAACTGGACATAGCACAACAGACTGGTTCCAAATTGGGAAAGGCATATGTAAAGGCTGAGTATTGTCACCCTGCGTATTTACTTATATGAAGGGTACATCATGTGAAATGCCAGGCTGGATGAAGCACAAGCTGAAATTTATGTTGCTAGGAGAAATATCAATAAAATCACATGTTTATAGTCTTTAGACAGAGCATGGTGGACTGTTGATGAGTTAAGTAAAGGTGAATGTATTTATTACTAGTTTCTTCTTTTGGGTGTTGGTTTTTAAATTGTATCCATTATGTATTTGTTGCCTCATAGTTTCAAATCTACCCTTCATTGCCCTATTTGTGATACTGGAATATTTCTTCCTCATAGCTTCCAGAATGCTAATCTTTGTGCATAAAGGCACTGAAGAAGGGATTTTTCTTCTCGGGTCTGGTGTGCTTTCTTCTTTATGTTTGTGAAGTTCTAGGCTGACATAGGAGAAGGCAATGGCAAGCCACTCCAGTACTCTTGCCTAGAAAATCCCATGGATGGAGGAGCCTGGTGGGCTGCAGTCCATGGAGTCGCTAAGAGTCGGGCACGACTGAGCGACTTCACTTTCTCTTTTCACTTTCATGCACTGGAGAAGGAAATGGCAACCCACTCCAGTGTTCTTGCCTGGAGAATCCCAGGGATGGCAGAGCCTGATGGGCTGCCGTCTATGGGGTCGCACAGAGTCGGACATGACTGAAGCGACGTAGCAGCGTAGCAGCAGCAGGCTGACATAGAAGACATCTGGTAGAGATCACTTGATCTCCTTGATAGTTCAGAAGGTGGCTTTGTCAGTTTTGTAGACACTATACCTGGCTTCCTAGAAGAAGGTCACTGGTCCCTCGGCTTCTACACGAGCCCCCGGGGGTACCACAGCTACCTTCTACATGGCAGGTTGCAGGGACATCCTGGCTGGCTTCCTGGAGTCTCCCCAGTGATGGCCTTTTGGTGAATTCCCTGTGGGCAGTTTCCAAGTAGCTTTCTGGTTAGGCCAGCTGATGTTTCAACTGGCTTTCCAACAGACTCACCAACAGACTCTAAGAAATTTGGGGCTCTATGTTTCCAAAGTATTCTTTGCTGAAACTTTAGCATCCAGCTTCCTGAAAAATTTTTGGGGTACCCTGACATATGGTTCTGTTTCTACCCTTGGCCTACTGACTGAGTAGACTCCACCCTAGGGTAATGCAGAAATTTTTCTTTCAGTGAACTGCAACCTCACCTTCTTCACTGAGGTATGAATCCCCACCTTGGGGAGAAATCCCACTCTCTCTGACCTTCAAGTTTGTTACTTCCTTGGGTACTATATATTTTTTCAGCCCTAGAGTATTTTAGGGAGTTTTCTTTTGTTCCCTCTTAATTAATTCCTTGTAAAAAGTTAATAATTCTTCATATTGACCTTTCCTTCTTCAGATTACTATGTGGCTTCTGGCATATGTGTCTATAATTGATACAAAATTAGGGAGAAAAAGTAATATGAGTGGTAGTAGCTTGGAAAGTGTTATTCCTCTCCTGAGGTCAAGGAGCTTCATTAAAAATTGCATTGAGATACTTCAGTTGGATTCAACACAAAGAGCTATATCTTTACCCAAAATTATGTTATTAATAAAAAAAATCATCTCTTTAAAATGTTTCAGAGTCTTCCCATTTCATCCCCTTTCACTATTTAAAATTTCTTATAGATTAAAAGAGAGCATAATCAGGACATTAACTAGTGACTTAAGAGGAATCAGTGAAAAAATATTCTTAAATAACAATGGATGTATATATATGGTCTGGATTTCCTTTTATTTCCAGCATCCTTAGTACCAAAATTATGAAGGTCTTTAACATCACCTGGCGGGAAGGTGAAATGCTTTATTAAAAAAAAAAATAAGTGAAACCAGATTGTCACTGGAAAAACCAGTTTGGAAAGAAAAGACTGCTGGCTAGAACATTGCTTAGTACAAAATAGCGAACATTGAAAATCTTTTCCTGAATAGCAATAGGAAATAAATTTTTAGTCAAATCAGCTTGATGGTTTTGATCCAATGGATAAATCTGCCTTGAAAACCTTTGTACCATGTGCATGCGTGCGTCGCTTCAGTGTTGGACTCTGTGACCCTAAGGACTATACCCGCCAGACTCCTCTGTCCATGGGATTCTCCAGGCAAGAATACTGGAGTGGGATGCCTTGCTCTTGTCCTGGGCATCTTTCTAACCCAGGGATGGAACCCACGTCTCTTAAGTCTCCTGCATTGGCGGGTGGGTTCTTTACCACTGGTGGCACCTGGGAGGCCCCTTTGTACCATAATGAAATGTTATTATGGAGAAGGAAGAAATGGATAGAAATACTTTGTCTTAAATAGCTGAGGTTGAAATAGCAGCCAGAAACTTTAAGCCTGACCAATACCTAAATAGTTTCTCTGGTGAGGAGAGCCTATGTGATACCTCCATCAGAAAGACTCTGCCTTCTGCAGAGAAAACACATATTTCTTACTAAGAATTGTTTCTGTCACTTACACTACTTCTTAGGATTTGGGCTGCTGCTGCTTACAGCCATAAAGGCAGAGGTCTCAGGCCAAAACTATGCAGAAATAATTACTCCTAATTATGGGAACATTAAAGTGCAGTTCTGATCCACTATTAGGATTTTCTCAAGAGCTTCATTTTACTCCATTTCCCCTCCTCTGGAGAAAGAACAGTCAGGAAGTAAGCCATCAACAAACCATGAAAAACATATAGTCTACAAAGAAATGGTACTCAGATTGGAGCAGTGAAAAAAATTCTGACTCTGTACTCACAAAATGAGGAGTGCAATTTGTCAGGATATTTCACTTCATCAGGTGAGTGAAACCATCCAAAACATAGTTATCTGCCCCACCCCCTTTGTCTTTTATTCTCTTCATCTTCTCACAGATTGAAAGGTCACCTTTCTCTTCTCAGAGGAACCCCCACTGATCTACATATTGGATATCACTCTATCCCAGCTATATAGCTATTGGTGGTCTTGTTAATCTATGCTGCCTTCACTTATTTTCATATTTAAAAGAAAATCTTAATTGGAGTATAGTTGCTTCTCATTAGTTAGCTATTTTATACATAGTATCAAGAGTATTTCTTTGCATTGATCACTGAAGAAGGCTTTCTTATCTCTTCTTGCTATTCTTTGGAACTCTGCATTCAGATGTTTATATCTTTCCTTTTCTCCTTTGCTTTTCGCTTCTCTTCTTTTCACAGCTATTTGTAAGGCCTCCCCAGACAGCCATTTTGCTTTTTTGCATTTCTTTTCCATGGGGATGGTCTTGATCCCTGTCTCCTGTACAATGTCACGAACCTCATTCCATAGTTCACCATGTTTATTTAACTTATATGCAGAGTACATCATGAGAAATGCTGGACTGGAAGAAACACAAGTTGGAATCAAGATTGCCGGGAGAAATATCAATAACCTCAGATATGCAGATGACACCACTCTTATGGCAGAAAGTGAAGAGGGGCTAAAAAGCCTCTTGATGAAAGTGAAAGTGGAGAGTGAAAAGGTTGGCTTAAAGCTCAACATTCAGAAAACAAAGATCATGGCATCTGGTCCCATCACTGCATGGGAAATAGATGGGGAAACAGTGGAAACAGTGTCAGACTTTGTTTTTCTGGGCTCCAAAATCACTGCAGATGGTGACTGCAGCCATGAAATTAAAAGACGCTTACTCCTTGGAAGGAAAGTTATGACCAACCTAGATAGCATATTCAAAAGCAGAGACATTACTTTACCAACAAAGGTTCGCCTAGTCAAGGCTATGGTCTTTCCTGTGGTCATGTATGGATGTGAGAGCTGGACTGTGAAGAAGGCTGAGCGCCGAAGAATTGATGCTTTTGAACTGTGGTGTTGGAGAAGACTCTTGAGAGTCCCTTGGACTGCAAGGAGATCCAACCAGTCCATTCTGAAGGAGATCAGCCCTGGGATTTCTTTGGAGGGAATGATGCTAAAGCTGAAACTCCAGTATTTTGGCCACCTCATGCGAAGAGTTGACTCATTGGAGAAGACTCTGATGCTGGGAGGGATTGAGGGCAGGAGGAGAAGGGGACGACAGAGGATGAGATGGCTGGATGGCATCACTGACTCGATGGATGCGAGTCTGAGTGACCTCCGGGAGCTGGTGATGGACAGGGAGGCCTGGCGTGCTGCGGTTCATGGGGTCGCAAAGAGTCAGACACGACTGAGCGACTGATCTGATCTGATCTGATCAAGAGTATATACATGTCAACCCCTATCATTATTTTCATATTGCCTACATTTTTCATTCTGTGTTTATTCTTACATATTTCTTCATCTTGGAGAAAACAAATTTTCTAACTCTCTATTTTCATTTCTTGTCTTCCACTAAAAGAAATGTCCAATGACCATGCTGCTGGATCCTGCTGCCATCAACCTGGCAGGAAAGTCCAATCACTCCCTACTTTTGATGGATGGGGGGTAGGAAGTTAGTTCTGAGCTCAGGCCACCAATACTTCCTTGGCAGAGAATCAGAGTTGCTTGTGTTCACCAAGCAGGGAATGGGGTGAGCTCCATCCTCAGCTCTGTACTCAGGTTTTGGACACCATCCAAGTGGAGAATTGGAGCACAGAGTGATTCTTTTGGGCAGGGGATGGGAAATTAACTCCCTGCTCAGACACTGGGCTGGAAATTTAATGCAGGTCGCTTGCTTCTGTGGGCAGGAGGACAGAATGGAAGCAAAGTTCCCTGATCACAGTGTTGAAAACAGCATGATATTTTCCAACTGTGTTGGCTGGATTTAGGCAGGAATTTCCAAGAAAGTTTTCTGTTGTAAGGTCATCCTTTCCCAGGCTCCTTAGGTAGGGAAAAAGCCTTTTCTTGAAGGTTTTTGTTTGTTTGTACCTAGTAATCTGTTAAGGATGTATGGGAAGTAGTAAGGAAACTAAGAAGCTCACTGCCATGTTGATTCTTTAAGTCCTGAGGTCACTAGGCTATTCGTCTTCTTTCCACCTCTAAGAGTCTTTGTTCTGTTGTATCAATGGGCTTTTAGTTTTAAGAGAGAAGACCTGGCAGAAGTGGTCTTAGCTAGAAACAGAAGCACCTATCCACTTTAATTCTACTACAATTAGAATTACCGTATGTCCGAGTTTTACAGGAACACTCTAATTTATTTCTATTTTCCAGGCATAGTTTTTGAGAGCCTCCCTTTACCCTCAATAGTACTCTAGTTTGAAAATAAATTAAGCTCTCACCTTATTATACTGCTCATCTCGCTCCACATTTCCTGCCAGGAATATAGTCAAAATCTTTACTTCAAAGATCTCTTCAAATATATACTTCATAAATGACTTTTAGCAAAGCCACAGTGCTATACTTATATCTTCCATGTAGATGTTTCCGATCAAAGATTTTATTGTCCTATTGCACTTTACATTTTCCCTAACACGTCTTCCTTTTTGACCTCCCTGTTTCTGTGAATGCTGTCAGATCAGATCAGATCAGTTGCTCAGTCGTGTCCGACTCTTTGTGACCCCATGAACCGCAGCACGCCAGGCCTCCCTGTCCATCACCCACTCCCGGAGTTCACTCAGACTCATATCCATCGAGTCAGGGATGCCATCCAGCCATCTCATCCTCTGTCATCCCCTTCTCCTCCTGCCCCCAATCCCTCCCAGCACCAGAGTCTTCTCCAATGAGTCAACTCTTCGCATGAGGTGGCCAAAATACTGGAGTTTCAGCTTTAGCATCATTCCTTCTAAAGAAATTCCAGGATTGATTTCCTTCAGAATGGACTGGTTGGATCTCCTTGCAGTCCAAGGGACTCTCAAGAGTCTTCTCCAACACCACAGTTCAAAAGCATCAATTCTTCTGCACTCAGCCTTCTTTACAGTCCAGCTCTCACATCCATAAATGACCACAGGAAAAACCATAGCCTTGACTAGGCGAATCTTTGTTGGCAAAGTAATGTCTCTGCTTTTGAATATGCTATCTAGGTTGGTCACAACTTTCCTTCCAAGGAGTAAGCGTCTTTTAATTTCATGGCTGCAGTCACCATCTGTAGTGATTTTGGAGCCCCCCCAAATAAAGTCTGACACTGTTTCCACTCTTTCCCCATCTATTTCCCATGAAGTGATGGGACCAGATGCCATGATCTTCATTTTCTGAATGTTGAGCTTTAAGACAGCTTTTTCACTCTGTACTTTCACTTTCATCAAGAGGATTTTAGTTCCTCTTCACTTTCTGCCATAAGGATGGTGTCATCTGTATATCTGAGGTTATTGATATTTCTCCCAGCAATCTTGATTCCAACTTGTGTTTCTTCCAGCCCAGCGTTTCTCATGATGTACTCTGCATATAAGTTAAATAAGCAGTGTGACAATATACAGCCTTGATGAACTCCTTTTCCTATTTGGAACCGGTATGTTCCATGTCCAGTTCTAACTGTTGCTTCCTGACCTGCATACAAATTTCTCAAGAGGCAGATCAGGTGGTCTGGTATTCCCATCTCTTTCAGAATTTTCCACAGTTTATTGTGATCCACACAGTCAAAGGCTTCGACATAGTCAATGAAGCAGAAATAGATGTTTTTCTGGAATTCTTGCTTTTTCCATGATCCAGCGGATGTTGGCAATTTGATCTCTGGTTCCTCTGCCTTTTCTAAAACCGGCTTTAACATCAGGAAGTTCACGGTTCACATATTGCTGAAGCCTGGCTTGGAGAATTTTGAGCATTACTTTACTAGCGTGTGAGATGAGTGCAATTGTGCGGTAGTTTGCGCATTCTTTGGCATTGCCTTTCTTTGGAATTGGAATGAAAATTGACCTTTTCCAGTCCTGTGGCCACTGCTGAGTTTTCCAAATTTGCTGGCATATTGAGTGCAGCACTTTCACAGCATCATCTTTCAGGATTTGAAATAGCTCCACTGGAATTCCATCACCTCCCCTAGCTTTGTTCTTAGTGATACTTTCTAAGCCCCACTTGACTTCACATTCCAGGATGTCTGGCTCTAGGTCAATGCTGTACTGCCCTATTATTAAGCTTTGTAATCATCTTTGACTCCTCCCTCTCTACCATTTCCAGTTACAATTGGTCCCAAAGCAAGTATTGATTCATTCATGGATAGAACTTAAGCATCCTTGTTGATTTCTTCCTCTTCAATCATTTTTACACATGGTTACTACACTGTGTTATTAAAACGATCCTTTAATTATGTTAAATTTTCAGAGGGCTAAAACTCTTTCAGAATAATTTCTTGACACCTCTATTTGCTATCTGCATTCCAAGGTTATTTCTCTTTTTTTTCTCTAACAGATTTCTCCAGCCAGACCCATTGCCTTCTGTTTCTTAGACTAGCATGATAGTAAGTTAACCAGAACCATTCAGTAGCACAAAACCAGAAGTCCAAATTTAAATTTTACATAGGGAAAATAAAGAACTGCAATAGATCATATGATTAAAAAAATCAAAGGTAGATTTTCAGGCATAGATGGATCTAGGTCTTCAAGTAATATAAAAAAATCTTCTGTTTTGGCTCTGCTTTTTTCTTTGTAGGCTTTGTTTATAGGGCAGCTCCCTCTTCACAGAGGAAAAACAGCCACCAGGAATTTATAGTCTCCCAGTTTAGCAATTCCTGTAGAAGTAGAGTTCTTTCTTTTCAATAGTTTGAACAACAACTCCATGATTTATAATGAAAATTCTTTACTTGCTCATGGTTATCCTAGGAATTGAAAGTAAGAGATTTCAAGCCAATTTAAATCACATGATCTGAAAGCAGCAGAAAAACTGGTTTCCCTCTGCCCTCAAACTGAGGTTCTGTACTCAGAAAAGGCAGAAGGTGACACAACAGATTTCACCACCAGTAGATTATAGGTTTTATAGAGCAAGAACTTTGTCTTAATGATTCTTATTTTTCCATCTTGTAAGTACAGTGCTTGTCACATAATAGGTTCTCATAGATGTTGGATGATGGGCAGTTTTTACATATCCAGGCTTTTGTTATTATTGTGCTTCCCTTTGGAATTCTTCTCCACTTGTCTTTATTTCAAATCTGCACTTGAGTCTTGTCTTTCTTATGTTATATTTTCTAACCACTGTAGCTATCAACAAACTCTTGAGACTTTTTTCTGTCTTAACACTCTTGGAATTTTATACTGTATTTATTATTTTTTTTTGTGTTTTGTATATGTAAGTCTGTTTATGACAATTAAATTTAAAAAGAACTTAAGGGGAGAAAATAACCTTATATTCAAATGACATTTTGCATGGCATTTAGTGTAATATTTTTGAATTTGGATGAAATCAGACATGTTTGAAAAGTGAAGTCATGATTACATGAAATAAACAAAATGAAGTTTAGTTTATAGTGAAGAAAGAGATGAAGAAATATTGCATTGTTGTTAAGCTATTTATCCAATTACTGTAACATCAAAACCATAAAGCAAAATCATTAAATATATTAGAAGTGGACAAATGCAAAATTGTTGTTGGAAGTTTTGACACTTCTATTCAGGATTCTAGTAAATTTCTATGTTATAATAAAGTTGACAGGTTGATAAATTCCTAATATTTGCCCTGCATAGACTATATTTCTTTTTATGGTCTGTGGAATAGCTATAATGTCTTTGACTCTGATGTTTTTATCTGACATCTTTTTAGGAACATATCTGCATGTTGTATCACAATATCCTGAATTTCATATCTGTTATCTTCTTTGCCATAATTTTTAAAAATGTATCCTGAATGCAAAATAATTATTCTTTTTCTACACCCTGAGTACTATGTACTCTCTTATTTATTGTGTAGGTCCTTTTTTTCTTGTTCACCTTCCCTGAAAAAGTAAAAATAGGATACTCATGCAAACACATGAACTGTATAGATTAGGTCTCTTATTACAATGAATATGATAGGAATAAACCCACAATAAAACAATTAGTAAATGTGTTTTTATAATGAAAATCCTTGAACTATAATTTTGAACATATATACAAGAATAGCACAATGTAAAACAAATTGAGATTATGTTTTTTTTTTCCCTTTAAATCTTGAAATTTATGTTTTGGTATATGAATATTTAATTATAAACATTTATTTGTATGTTGAAATACTTGAAAATTCACATTCATACAGTGTTGCCGTAGTCTCTACAACCTTAGGGCTTCATGCAGGCTAATCATGAATTTTTGGGTTGGCTAAATTATTGAAACAAATCACGTTTTATTTTTTTTAAATATAAATTTATTTTTTAAATTTATTTATTTTAATTGGAGGTTATTTACTTTACAATATTGTATTGGTTTTTCCATACATCAACATGAATCCGCCACAGGTATATACATGTTCCCCATCCTGAACCCCCCTCCCTGTTCCCTCCCTGTACCATCCCTCTGGGTCATCCCAGTATACCAGCCCCAAGCAACCAGTATCATGCATCGAACTTGGACTGGTGATTCGTTTCATATATCATATTATACATGTTTCAATGCCATTCTCCCAAATCATCCCACCCTCTCCCTCTCCCACAGAGTCTAAAAGACTGTTCTATACATCAGTGTCTCTTTTGCTGTCTCACATACAGGGTTATCTTTACCATTTTTCTAAATTTCATATATATGCATTAGTATACTGTATTGGTGTTTTTCTTTCTGGCTTACTTCACTCTGTATAATAGACTCCAGTTTCATCCATCTTATTACATTTTCTACTGGTAGTTTATAACAGAGAAAAGAACACAGATGAAAAAGAGTTATAAAAGGGGACCTATAGGAGTCATTGCATTCTTCAAAGAGTATACGGCATGTTATACATACCTTTTCTTGTGTTTATGCTCGTTAAGTGTAAATATTCATGTGATTTTGTGAGATGTAATGATCAGAGTATTCAAATATAGTTTGACAAGGTCTTCAAAGACTTAAATCTTGCTAATGTAAAAGAGTGCAAAAATGGGCTTATTTTTTATGATAAAACTTACTCACCTTTTAATAAGCTGTGCTTCAATCCATGACATGCATTCATGTCCATAGGGAATTAACAAAGTTTAGAATAATGTTTTGCTCTTCTTGTTCTCCAGTTCTAATGAGAATATCAGCATCCTTCAAGGAAATTCTTTACTCTTCACTTTTCTTTTGGAATGAAGTATATAAACTTAAAGCTACAATTAATAAATGACTATTCAGTTATTATTCTCACACCCCATCTGCATCAAATTTAGAGGAAATCAGAACCTTTGCTGAACTTAGATTTTTCTGTTTTAGTTTTCTCTTCACACTATTGGTCTGTTTTAAAACTGCAAATTAATTCAGGCCTCTGCTCCATTTCTCAAAAGTTGCCTTGAGTTTTTTTTGTTTATGGAGCATCCTTGGCCATGTAAGTGTAAGCTGAGATAGCTCTACAAAGCTTCTGGCTTGTTTCTGATATATGTTTCCTAGAGACCATTTTAAAAGTGCTTTCTTAAAGTAAGATCTCAAAGACTACCCGAAACACCCCTGGGGCAATTAAAAAAAAAATCAGTGTCTAGGGAATGGATAAAGAAATTATTCAAATTTTATCATTGTCATGGTTTAAACTGCTGTATTAGATATACGGTTACTATCGTTTCACCAAAAAGAAATCAGCCAAAGACTCTATTTTTAGGCTTTTAAATTTTAATAGGAAAATTGGAACAAGATAACAGTGTGCAGGCTTGAAATCTTGTCAAGCTTATTCATAAGTATTTCTAAATGGCAAACCAACAGGTTTATTTGTAATGTGTAATGACAAATTGTTCTTAAAGTGTCTCTCATCCATAGGATTGTATTTAAGTTTCAATGAGCAGAAGGGCACTTTTTATCTTTCTAATTGACACACACTAAACCACGTTCAAGGTCAGGAGGGGCGGCTGTGAGGAAATACCCCTCGTCCAAGGTAAGGAGGAGCAGCTGCACTTTGCTAGAGCTGCCGTGAAGAGATACCCCACGTCTAAGGTAAGAGAAACCCAAGTAGGAGGGTAGGTGTTGTAAGAGGGCAACAGAGGGCAGACACACTGAGACCATAATCACGGAAAAGTAGCCAATCTGATCACATAGACCACAGCCTTATCTAACTCAATGAAACTAAGCCATGCTGGGGGCGGTCGTGGTGAAGAGGTCTGACAGAATGTGGTCCAATGGAGAAGGGCATAGCAAACCACTTCAGTATTTTTGCCTTGAGAACCCCATGAACAGTATGAAAAGGCAAAATGACAGGATACTGAAAGGGGAACTCCCCGGGTCAGTAGGTGCCCAATATGCTCATGGCAATCAGTAGAGAATAACTCCAGAAAGAATGAAGGGATGGAGCCAAAGCAAAAATAATACAGTTGTGGATGTGACTGGTGATAGAAGCTAGGTCTGATGCTTTAAGAGCAATATTGCATAGGAACGTGGAATGTCAAGTCGATGAAACAAAGGCAAATTGAAAGTGGTCAAACAGAAGATGGCAAGAGTGAACATCGACATTCTAGGAAACAGCGAACTAAAATGGACTGGAATGGGTGAATTTAACTCAGATGACCATTATATCTACTACTGTGGGCAGGAATCCCTCAGAAGAAATGGAGTAGCCATCATAGTCAATAAGAGAGTCCAAAATGCAGTACTTAGATGCAATATCAAAAATGACAGAATGATCTCTGTTCATTTCCAAGGAAAACCATTCATATCATGGTAATCCAAGCCTATACCCCAACAGTAATGCTGAAGAAGCTGAAATTGAACTGTTCTATGAAGACCTAAAAGACCTTTTAGAACTAACACCCAAAAAACATGTCCTTTTCATTATAGGGGACTGGAATGCAAAAGTAGGAAGTCAAGAAAAACCTGGAGTAAAAAGCAAATTTGGCCTTGGAGTATGGAATGAGCAGGGCAAAGGCTAATATAGTTTTGCAAGAGAATGTACTGGTCATAGCAAACACCGTCTTCCAACAACACAAGAGAAGACTCTACACATGGACATCACCAGATGGTCAACACCGAAATCAGACCGATTATATTCTTTGTAGCCAAAGATGGAGAAGCTCCATACAGTCAACAAAAACAAGACCAGGAGCTGACTGTGGCTCAGATCATGAATTCCTTATTGCCAAATTCAGACTGAAATTGAAGAAAGTAGGGAAAACCACTAGACCATTTAGGTATGACCTAAATCAAATCCCTTATGATTATGCAGTGAAAGTGAGAAATAGATTTAAGGGACTAGAACCAATAGACAGAATGCCTGATGAACTATGGAATGAGGTTCGTGACATTGTACAGGAGACAGGGATCAAGACCATCCCCATGGAAAAGAAATGCAAAAAAGCAAAGTGGCTGTCTGGGGAGGCCTTACGAATAGCTGTGAAAAGAAGAGAAGCGAAAAGCAAAGGAGAAAAGGAAAGATATAGGCATCTTAATGAAGAGTTCCAAAGAATAGCAAGGAGAGATAGAAAGCCAACCTCAGTGATCAGTGCGAAGAAATAGAGGAAAACAACAAAATGGGAAAGACTACATATCTCTTCAAGAAAATTAGAGATACCAAGGGAATATTTCATGGAAAGATGGGCTCGATAAAGGACAGAAATGGTATGGACATAATAGAAGCAGAAGATATTGAGAAGAGGTGGCAAGAATACACAGAAGAACTGTATAAAAAAGATCTTCACAACCAAGATAATCACGGTGGTTTGATCACTCACCTAGAGCCAGACATCCTGGAATGTGAAGTCAAGCAGGCTTTAGAAAGCATCACTACAAACAAAGCTAGTGGAGGTGATGGAATTCCAGTTGAGTTATTTCAAATCCTGAAAGCTTATGCTGTGAAAGTGCTGCACTCAACATGCCAGAAAATTTGGAAAACTCAGCAGTGGCCACAGGACTGGAAAAGGTCAGTTTTCATTCCAATCCCAAAGAAAGGCAATGCCAAAGAATGTGCAAACTACTGCACAATTGCACTTATCTCACACGCTAGTAAAGTAATGCTCAAAATTCTCCAAGCCAGCCTTCAGCAATACGCGAACTGTGAAATTCCAGTTCTTCAAGCTGGTTTTAGAAAAGGCAGAGGAACCAGAGATCAAATTGCCAACATCTGCTGGATCATCGAAAAAGCAAGAGAGTTCCAGAAAAACATCTATCTCTATTTTATTGACTATGCCAAAGCCTTTGACTGTGTATATCATAATAAATTGTGGAAAATTCTGAAAGAGATGGGAATACCAGACCACCTGATCTGCCTCTTGAGAAATTTGTATGCAGGTCAGGAAGCAACAGTTAGAACTGGACATGGAACAACAGAGTGGTTCCAAATAGGAAAAGGAGTTCATCAAGGCTGTATATTGTCACCCTGCTTATTTAACTTATATGCAGAGTACATCATGAGAAACACTGGACTGGAAGAAACACAAGCTGGAATCAAGATTGCCGGGAGAAATATCAATAACCTCAGATATGCAGATGACACCACCTTTATGGCAGAAATTGAAGAGGAACTAAAATCCTCTTGATGAAAGTGAAAGTGGAGAGTGAAAAAGTTGGCTTAAAACTCAAAATTCAGAAAACTAAAATCATGGTATCTGGTCCCATCACCTCATGAACGATGGATTGGGAAACAATGTAAAGAGTGATAGACTATTTTGGGGGGCCCAAAGTAACTGAAGATGGTGATTGCAGCCATGAAGTTAAAAGATGCTTGCTCCTTGGAAGAGAGGCTATGATCAACTCCTAGACAGCGTATTTAAAAACAGAGACGTTACTTTGTCAACAAATGTCTGTCTAGTCAAGGCTATCATTTTTCCAGTAGTCATGTTGGATGTTAGAGTTGGATATAAAGAAAGGTGAGTGCTGAAGTATTAATGCTTTTGAACTGTGGTGTTGGAGAAAACTCTCTATTTTTTTATTTATTTTTTTTTTTATAGCACAATGCACACTTTTTAATAAATTGCTTTCTTCACTTGCCAATATATTCCGAAATTTTTTCATTTCAAATTGATGCATTTCTGCAGCATCATTAAACTTTGGTATGGACATAAGATAATCTATTTGATCAGTTCCATAGTTCTCAACATTTCCAATAATTTGATATTCCAAACAAGGCTTTGCTGAGCATCTTTGATTTTACCCCCTGATTCTACGATTTATCATCACTGATAGTTTCCTTAGGATAACTTCTATTTTTTAAATTTAATTTTATTTAACTTTACAATATTGTATTGGTTTTGCCATATATCAAAATGAATCTGCCACAGGTATACATGTGTTTCCCATCCTGAAACCTCCTCCCTCCTCCGTCCCCATACCATCCCTCTGGGTCGTCTCAGTGCACCAGCCCCAAACATCCGGTATCTTGTATAGAACCTGGCCTGCGACTTGTTTCATATATGATATCATACATATTTCAATGCCATTCTCCCAAATCATCCCACCCTCTCCCTCTCCCAGAGTCCAAAAGACTGTTCTATACATCAGTGTCTGTTTTGCTGTCTCTTATACAGGGTTATTGTTACCATCTTTCTAAATTCCATATATATGCGTTAGTATACTGTATTGGTGTTTTTCTTTCTGGCTTACTTCACTCTGTATAATAGGCTCCAGTTCCATCCATCTCATTAGAACTGATTCAAATGTATTGTTTTTAATGGCTGAGTAATACTCCATTGTGTATATGTACCACAGCTTTCTTATCCATTTATCTGCTGGTGGACATCTAGGTTGCTTCCAAGTCCTGACTATTATAAACAGTGCTGCGATGAACATTGGGGTACGTGTGTCTCTTTCAATTCTGGTTTTCTCAGTGTGTATGCCCAGCAGTGGGGTTGCTGGAACATAAGGCAGTTCTATTCCCAGTTTTTTAAGGAATCTCCACACTGTTCTCCATAGTGGCTGTACTAGTTTGCATTCCCACCAAGATTGTAAGAGGGTTCCCTTTTCTCCACACCCTCTCCAGCATTTATTGCTTGTAGACTTTTGGATAGCAGCCATTTTGACTGGCATGAAATAGTACCTCATAGTGGTTTTGATTTGCATTTCTCTGATAATGAGTGATGTTGAGCATCTTTTCATGTGTTTGTTAGCCATCTGTATGTCTTCTTTGGAGAAATGTCTATTTAGTTCTTTGGCCCATTTTTTGATTGGGTCATTTATTTTTCTGGAATTGAGCTGTAGGAGTTGCTTGTATATTTTTGAGATGAATTGTTTGTCAGTTGCTTCATTTGCTATTATTTTCTCCCATTCTGAAGGCTGTCTTTTCACCTTGCTTATAGTTTCTTTTGTTGTGCAGAAGCTTTTTAATTTTAATTAGATCCCTTTTGTTATTTTTGCCTTTCCCCCCAGTATTCTGGGAGATGGGTCATAGAGGATCCTGCTGTGATGTATGTCGGAGACTGTTTTGCCTATGTTCTCCTCTAAGAGTTTTATAGTTTATTGTCTTATGTTTAGATCTTTAATCCATTTTGATGGATCCATTTATTTTTGTGTATGGTGTTAGAAAGTGCTCTAGTTTCAGTCTTTTACAAGTGGTTGACCAGTTTTCCCAGCACCACTTGTTAGATTGTCTTTTCTCCATTGTATATTCTTGCCTCCTTTGTCAAATATAAGGTGTCCATAAGTGCGTGGATTTATCTCTGGACTTTCTATTTTGTTCCATTGATCTATATTTCTGTCTTTGTGCCAGTACCATACTGTCTTGATGACTGTGGCTTTGTAGTAGAGCCTGAAATCAGGCAGGTTGATTCCTCCAGTTCCATTCTTCTTTCTTAAGATAGCTTTGGCTATTCGAGGTTTTTTTGTATTTCCATACAAATTGTGAAATTATTTGTTATAGCTCTGTGAAAAATACTGTTGGTAGCTTGATAGGGATTGCATTGAATCTATAGATTGCTTTGGGTAGTATATTCATTTTCACCTTATTGATTCTTCCAATCCATGAACATGATATATTTCTCCATCTATTAGTGTCCTCTTTGATTTCTTTCACCAGTGTTTTATAGTTTTCTATATATAGGTCTTTAGTTTCTTTAGGTAGATATATTCCTAAATATTTTATTCTTTTCGTTGCAATGGTGAATGGAATTGTTTCCTTAATTTCTCTTTCTATTTTCTCATTATTAGTGTATAGGAATGCAAGAGATTTCTGTGTGTTGATTTTATATCCTGCAAATTTACTATATTCATTGATTAGCTCTAGTTATTTTCTGGTAGAATCTTAGGGTTTTCTATGTAGAGGATCATGTCATCTGCAAACAGTGAGAGTTTTACTTCTGCCTTTCCAATTTGGCTTCTTTGTATTTCTTTTTTTGCTCTGATTGCTGTGACCAAAACTTCCAGAACTATGTTGAATATTAATGGTGAAAGTGGGCATCCTTGTCTTGTTCCTGACTTAAGAGGAAATGCTTTCAATTTTTCACCATTGAGGATAATGTTTACTGTGGGTTTGTCATATATAGCTTTTATTATGTTGAGGTATGTTCCTTCTATTCCTGCTTTCTGGAGAGTTTTTATCATAAATGGATGTTGAATTTTATCAAAGGCTTTCTCTGCATCTATGAGATAATCATATGGCTTTTATTTTTCAATTTGCTAATGTGGTGTATTACATTGATTTGCGGATATTGAAGAATCCTTGCATCCCTGGGATAAAGCCCACTTGATCATGATGTATGATCTCTTTAATGTGTTGTTGGATTCTGGTTGCTAGAATTTTGTTAAGGATTTTTGCATCTATGTTCATCAGTGATATTGGCCTGTAGTTTTCTTTTTTTGTGGTATCTTTGTCAGGTTTTAGTATTAGGGTGATGGTGGCCTTATAGAATGAGTTTGGAAGTTTACCTTCCTCTGCAATTTTCTGGAAGAGTTTGAGTAGGATAGGTGTCAGCTCTTCTCTAAATTTTTGGTAGAATTCAGCTGTGAAGCCGTCTTGACCTGGGCTTTTATTTGCTGGAAGATTTCTGATTACAGTTTCAATTTCCGTGCTTGTGATGGGTCTGTTAAGATTTTCTATTTCTTCCTGGTTCAGTTTTGGAAAGTTGTACTTTTCTAAGAATTTGTCCATTTCTTCCACTTTGTCCATTTTATTGGCATATAATTGCTGATAGTAGTCTCTTATGATCCTTTGTATTGTATTTGTGTGTTGTATGTTATGATCTCTCCATTTTCAGTTCTAATTTTATTGATTTGATTTTTCTCCCTTTGTTTCTTGATGAGTCTGACTAGTGGTTTGTCAATTTTATTTATCCTTTCAAATAACCAGCTTTTGGCTTTGCTGATTTTTGCTATGGTCTCCTTTGTTTCTTTTGCATTTATTTCTGCCCTAATTTTTAAGATTTCTTTCCTTCTACTAACCCTGGGGTTCTTCATTTCTTCCTTTTCTAGTTGCTTTAGTTGTAAAGTTAGGTCATTTATTTGACTTTTTTATTGTTTCTTGAGGTATGCCTGTATTGCTGTGAACTTTCCCCTTAGCACTGCTTTTACAGTGTCCCATAGATTTTGGGTTGTTGTGTTTTCATTTTGATTCGCTTCTATGAATATTTTAATTTCTTTTTTTATGTCTTTTAGAGATCTCTTAGGATGAGATTGCTGGATGGTATCACTGACTCGATGGATGTGAGTCTGAGTGACCTCCGAGAGCTGGTGATGGATAGGGGGGCCTGGCGTGCTGCAGTTCATGGGGTCGCAAAGAGTCGGACAGGACTGAGCGACTGATCTGATCTGATCTGATCTGATGTTTTTCTTTTTAGAGATAACTTTCCAAATCATGGTAAAAAACATTTCTTACTCTAGCTGGAAGAAAAAATTCGTTCTACCTATACTGAAATTTTTGTCTTTTTAAAAAGGGCATGAACTTGATTAGATTTTAATCAGCTCTATTTTCTCCCTCAATGAACCCTGAACTTCATTCATGCAACACAAACCTAGGCTACTTCTTAATCATTCAGTCATATCCTATATTATTCATAGGATGTGAAAGTGAAAACTATATAACTAATAAGATATATGCTTGTTTAGATATTCTCTTTTAAGTTTTGAAAGTGAGGCTTTAGAATATTTTTGAGAAGAGTAATAGTTCTGGGCTTATTAAACAGGTCTCCTGAAGATAGACGTGGTTTACAATCAGATTTCAAGTCTGAGTAAAGGCCTTGCTATTTTTAGGGTCCTTCATCCCACTAAAGTGATAGGAATGGAAGCTGAAGGAGATGCTATGGAAAGATCAGGAGCTGCTACACACAGAGGTGAGCACCCAGAAGGTTGAACTAACTCTAAAAATTTTTTATAAATGAATAGTCATGTTTGGAAGCATCCTATAAAGATTTTTATTCCAATTTCAGGTACAGATCTTAAATCTTGAAGACTACAGTCTTTTTTCTGGTATATGTTATAACTGATTTACCAGGTTATATATGACATAATGTGGCTGATGAAGTAGATCATCTTCTTAGATATAGTTTGTGTTTCTATATTCTCTGTATATTGCTCCAACAGAGAGGCAAGTGGTCATTTTTATCTTGCCAACAATATTGTGGCTGATCAAGAAAGCTGAAGGCTCATGCCCTTGTGAATTCCAGAACTCATACTGAATTAAGTCTTGATATCATCTTGTTGCTGTTTAGTCATTAAGTCATATTTAACTTTTTGTGACCTCATGAGCTACAGCACACCAGCTTTCCCTGTCCTTCATGATTTTAAGGAGTTTGCTCATATCCATGTACAATGAGTCAGTGATGCTTTCTAACCTTCTAATTCTCAGTTGCCCTCTTCTCCTTTTGCTTTCAATCTTTCCCAGCATCAGGGTCTTTTCTAATGTGTCAGCTGTTTGCATAAGGTGGCCAAATTATTGGAGCTTCAGCATCAGTCCTTCCAATGAATATTCAGGGTTGATTTCTTTGGGATTGACTGGTTTGATCTCCTTGCAGTCCAAGGGACTCTCAAGCTTTTTCTCCAGCACCATTATTCAAAAAGCAACAATTTTTCGGCTGTCAGCCTTCTTTACGGTCCAAGTCTCACATCCGTACGTGATTACTGGAAAAATCATAGCTTTGACTATATGGACCTTTGTTGGCAAAATTGTTGGCAAAAAAAGCAGAGACCTTTGTCTCTGCTTTTTAATATGTTATTGCTGTCTATGTTTGTCATAGCTTTTCTTCCAAAGAGCTAATGTCTTTTAATTTCATGGCTGCAGTCACTGTCCTGCAGTGATTTTGGAGCCCAAGAAAATAAAGTCTGTCACTATTGCCATCGTTCCCCATATATTTTCCATGATTCCAGCTTGAACATCATCCAGCCTGAGATTTTGCGTGATGTACTCTGCATACCAGAGATCAAATTGCCAACATCCGCTGGATCATCAAAAAACAAGAGAGTTCCAGAAAAACATCTATTTCTGCTTTGTTGACTATGCCAAAGCCTTTGATTGTGTGGATCACAATAAACTGTGGAAAATTCTGAAAGAGATGGGAATACCAGACCACCTGACCTGCCTCTTGAGAAACCTATATGCAGGTCAGGAAGCAACAGTTGGAACAGACTGGAAGCAACATGGAACAACAGACTAGTTCCAATAGGAAAAGGAGTACGTCAAGGCTGTATATTGTCCCCTGCTTATTTAACTTATATGCAGAGTACATCATGAGAAATGCTGGGCTGGAAGAAGCACAAGCTGGAATCAAGATTGCTGGGAGAAATATCAATAACCTCAGATATGCAGATGATACCACCCTTATGGCAGAAAATGAAGAGGAACTAAAAAGCCTCTTGATGAAAGTAAAAGTGGAGAGTGAAAAAGTTGGCTTAAAGCTCAACATTCAGAAAACAAAGATCATGGCATCTGGTCCCATCACTTCATGGGAAATAGATGGGGAAACAGTGGAAACAGTGGCTGACTATTTTTTTGGGCTCCAAAATCACTGCAGATGGTGACTACAGCCATGAAATTAAAAGATGCTTACTCTTTAGAATAAAAGTTATGACCCACCTAGATAGCACATTGCAAAGGAGAGACATTACTTTGCCAGAAAACGTCCGTCTAGTCAAGGCTATGATTTTTCCTGTGGTCATGTATGGATGTGAGAGTTGGACTGTGAAGAAGGCTGAGCATTGAAGAATTGATGCTTTTGAAGTGTGGTGTTGGAGAAGACTCTTGAGAGTCCCTTGGACTGCAAGGAGATCCAGCCAGTCCATTCTGAAGGAGATCAGCCCTGGGATCTCTTTGGAAGGAATGATGCTAAAGCTGAAACTCCAGTACTTTGGCCACCTCATGCGAAGTGTTAACTCATTGGAAAAGACTCTGATGCTGGGAAGGATTGGGGGTAGGAGAAGGGAACGACAGAGGATGAGATGGCTGGATGGCATCACTGACTCGATCGACGTGAGTCTGAGTGAATTCCGGGAGTTGGTGATGGACAGGGAGGCCTGGTGTGCTGCGATTCATGGGGTTGCAAAAAGTCGGACACTACTGGGCGACTGAACTGAGCTGACTGAACTGAACTCTGCATATAAGTTAGACAAAGGTGACAATATACAGCCTTGATGTACTCCTTTCCCATTTTGAACCAGTCTGCTGTTCTTTGTTCTGTTTTAACTGTTGCTTCTTGATCTGAATAGAAGTTTCTCGTGAGACCATAAGGTCATCTGGTAGTCCCCATTTCTTTAAAAATTTTCCGCAGTTTCTTGTGATCTATACAGTCAAAGGCTTCCACATATTCAATGAAGCAGAAGTAGATATTTTCCTGGAATTCCCTTGCTTTTTCTCTGATCCAGTGAATGTTGACAGTTTGATCTTTGGTTCCTCTGCCTTTTCTAATCCCAGCTTGTTCATCTGAAAGTTCTTGTTTCACATACGGCTGAACCATAGCTTGAAGGATTTTGAACAAAACCTTACCAGCATGTGAAATAAGTGTAGTTGTCTGATAGCTTGAACATTCTTTGGCATCACCCTTCTTTGGGATTGGAATGAAAACCGACCTTTTCTAGTCCTGTGGCCACGGCTGAGTTTTTAAAATTTGCTGACATATTGATGCAGCACTTCAACAGCGTCAAGTTTTAGGAATTTAAATAGCTCAGCTGGAATTCCATTACCTCCAATATCTTTGTTCATAATAATTCTTTCTAAGACCCACTTGACTTCACACTTGAGGATGTCTGACTCTAGGTGAGTGACCACACCATCGTGGTTATCTGGATCAATAAGAACTTTTTTGTATAATTCTATTTATTTGTACCATCTTTTCTTAATGTTTTCTGCTAGGTCCTTACTGTTTCTGTCCATCGTACCCATCCTTGGATGAAATATTATCTTGATATCCCTGATTTTCTTGAAGAGATCACTAGTCTTTCCCTTGCTATTGTTTTCCTCTATTTTTTTGCATTGTTCACTTAAGAATGCCTTCTTATATTTCCTTGCTATTCTTTGGATCTCTTCATTCAGTTGAGCGCATCTTTCCCTTTCTTGCTTGCTTTCTGCTTCTCTTCTTTCCTCAGCTATTTTGTAAAGCCTCCTCGAATACTTTGTCTTATTGAATTTCTTTTTTTGGGGGATGGTTTTGTTCACTGTCTTATACAATGCCTAGTTCTTCAGGCACTCTACCTATCAGATCTAATCCCTTAAATCTAGTTGTTACCTCCACTGTATAATCATAAGGGATTTGATTTAGGTCATACCTGAATGGCATCGTGCTTTTCTCTACTTTCTTCAATTTAAGTCTGAATTTTGCAATAAAGAACTGATGATCTGAGCTACAATTGGCTTCAAATCTTGTTTTAGGCTGACTGTATACAGCTTTTTCATCTTTGACTGCAAAGAAAGCAATCAATCTGATTTTGTTATTGACCAATTCGTGATGTCCATGTGTAGAGTTGTCTCTTGTGTTGTTGGAAAAGAGTGTTTGCTATGACCAATGTGTTCTCTTGACAAAATTCGGTTAGCCTTTGCCCTGCTTTATTTTATACTCCAAAGCCAAACTTGCTTGTTACTCCAGGTATCCTTTTACTTACTACTTTGCATTCCAATCCTCTATGATGAAAAGTGTGTCTATTTTTTATTTTTTTTTTTTTGGTGTTAGTTCTAAAAAGTCTTGTAGGTCTTCAAGGAACAATTCAACTTCAGCTTCTTTGGCATCAGTGGTTGGGACATAGACTTGGATTACTCTGATATTGAATGGTTTGCCTTGGAAATGAACCAAGATCATTCTGTCATTTTTGATTTTGTACCCAAGTAATGCATTTTGGTGGGGAAGGCAATGGCACCCCACCCCAGTACTTTTGCCTGGAAAATCCCATGGACGGAGGAGCCTGGTAGGCTCCAGTCCATGGGGTCGCTAAGAGTCGGACACGACTGAGC
The DNA here is from genome assembly GCA_935064755.1 of Tragelaphus eurycerus. NCBI lineage: Eukaryota > Metazoa > Chordata > Mammalia > Artiodactyla > Bovidae > Tragelaphus > Tragelaphus eurycerus. The sequence goes on along the minus strand of CAKXYN010000047.1, from coordinate 11,343,466 downwards.
GACTTCACTTTGACTTTTCACTTTCATACATTGGAGAAGGAAATGGCAACCCACTCCAGTGTTCTTGCCTGGAGAATCCCAGGGACAGGGGAGCCTGGTGAGCTTCCTGTCTATGGGGTCGCACAGAGTCGGACACGACTGAAGTGACTTAGCAGCAGCAGCAGCAGCAATGCATTTTGGGCTCTTTATTGACTATGAGGGCTACTCCATTTCTTCTAAGGGATTCTTTCCCATAGTAGTAGAGGTAATGGTCCTCTGAAATAAATTTGTCTTTTCGCATCCATTTTAGTTCATTGATTCCTAAAAGGGCTCCCCTTGTGGCTCAGCTGGTAAAGAATAAGATGTCAGTGTTCATTCTTGCCATCTTTTGCTTAACCACATCCAATTTACCTTGATTCCTGGACCTAAAATTCCAAGTTCCTATGCATATCATCTACATATATGTAATTAATATAGGATCAAACCTGATATATGGAACAGTCATTTTTTATTATTCACTTATGCTTGAATCCCAACATGATGAGAATCGAAGAATGAGGGAATATCATGTTGGTACATCGTCAATTCACCTCACTCCTAATTTTGCATACTGGCATTTTTTTTCTTAAGTGCATGTTTGTAAACCCTCATTTCTTAAAAATAAAGCTAAACATGATTTTCTGAATACCACTTCCTTTCCTAGATTCTTGCTCGAATGTTATGAGCCTGATCTTGTGCCTTTCAACCTACTGATACTCTACCCACAGTTTTACTTCATAATAATGGTAATGCTGATGTTTCCTGCATTTCCCCTGTCCAGTCACACACCAAGGCATGTCAGCAAGATAACCCAGTATCCTGCATGTCCTCAGACATCAGCAACAGCTCTATTTTTGTCTTAGACTGAAGAGAACAAGTAGAAATAAATGAAATTTTTCTCACTGGCCTATTATCAAGGCATAAGCTGCCTTTTCCCATTATTTTAAACCCCAGGAGAAAAAAAAAAAATCATTTCTTTTCAAAAGGAAAAAGGAATGGGTAGAAAATAGAAAGTGAAGATAAAAGAGAATTCCTAACCTCAGGCTTCTGAGTGTTGACCTCCTCTTCAGCTGTTGCTTCTATATCTGGAGCACCATCTCTCCTTGAATGTGAATTCCCCATTCAAGGACATGTTACATCTGGCAAAGCACCAAGGACAGGACAGGTATTGAATAATTTCTAAAACATACTGATGTAATGTTCATTAAACTACATAGACTAATAATTGCTTCTAAAATTTTGCTTTCAATTTCAGATTAATGAGTTGCCTAATAGCCTTATTTTACTGTCATAAAGATCAAGATAGATATTAGATACATCTTCACATCAGATTTTTGGGAAAAGTCTTGATTGCTGCTAAACAGCTTTTACTAAATTTCCTGAAGGTGAAAAACTTTAGAATATTCTTAAAAGCTGAAGGGTACTCATGAAGATTGACAACTGTGAGTCTACTCAATACATATTTGAAAGAAATTCTGTATGGGAAACAATCCATTTTCTTTTCAACATACTCTTTCATTTGATATATATTCAGAAAACTTGTGCTGTCAATCGGAAGTTAAATATGGATTTGTAAATAATGTGTGCTTAGCATTTTCCTATCAGATATAGCAAAATGGCAAAATGCACTTTCTTTTTTAAGAATCTGCAAATTTATTAAACCAAAAATTGATATAGGAAAATAGTTAAAAAAAAAAGTAGCAAAACAATAACCATTCACAGCAACTTCAGTTTCATTCTTTGACTTTTTAATTATTATACATACATACATTCAAACATATATGATGTTGTACATGTGTTTTGTTTATTTCTTAGCCTTATAAAAAATTTTATTATGCACAGTCTTCTGAGACTTGTCTGAAAGCCTGAGATTCATCCACAATGTTGCCTCTGGCTAGTTATTCTATTTTACTGAACAAGTTATGTATCTATTCTTCTGATAATGGAAATGTGGGTTGTTTCTGTCTTTTTCCTTCATGATTAAAACCACTAGAATTGTACATTCTATGTGCAGATATTTTGTCTTTGTTACTAGGAATGGAATCACTGGGTTTTATTTATTCCCTCATCAGCTTACAATGTTTATAACATTGCATAGGAGGTGATGACTACAACCTTCCTCAAGAAAAAGAAATGTAAGAAGGCAAAGTGATTATCTGAGGAGGCCTTACAAATAACTGAGGAATGAAGAGACGTGAAAGGCAAAGGAGAAAGGGAAGGATACCCAACTGAATGCAGTATTCCAAAGAATAGCAAAGAGAGATAAGAGAGCCTTCTTAAGTGAACAATGCAAAGAAATAGAGAAAAACAATAGAATGGGAAAGACTAGAGATCTCTTCAAGAAAACTGGAGATATCAAGGGAACATTTCATGCAAAGATAGGCGTAATAAAGGACAAAAATGGCAAGGACATTCTGTTAGCTTCTGCTAACAGAAGCAGAAGAGATTAAGAAAAGATGGCAAAAATACACAGAAAAACTGTACAAAAAAGCTCTTAATGACCCAGTTAACCATGATGATGTGGTCACTCACCTAGAGCCAGACATGCTGGAGTGTGAAGTCAAGTGGGCCTTAGGAAGCATCGCTACAAACAAAACTAGTGGAGGTGATGGAATTCCAGTTGAGCTATTTCAAATCCTAAAAGATGATGCTGTGAAAGTGCTGCACACAATATGCTAGCAAATTTGCAAAATCCGCAGTGGCCACAGAACTGGAAAAGGTCAATTTTCATTCCAATCCCAAAGAAAGGGATTGCCAAAGAATGTTCAAACTACTGCACAATTGCACTCTTGTCATATGCCAACAAGATTATGCTCAAAATTCTCCAAGCTTGACTTCAGCAGTATGTGAACCAAGAACTTCCAGATGTACAAGCTGGATTTAGAAAAGGCAGAGGAACAAGAGATCAAATTGCAAACATATGCTGGATCATAGAAAAAGCAAGGGAACTCCAAAAATATATATATATATATATATATTTATGCTTCATTGACTACACTAAAGCCTTTGTCTGTGTAGATCACAACAAACTGTGGAATAGTCTTAAAGATATGGGAATACCAGATCACCTTACCTGCCTCCTGAGAAACCTGTATGCAGATTAAGAAGCAAATGTTAGAGATGGACATGGAGCAACAGACTGGTTCCAAATTGGGAAATGAGTACATCAAGGCTGTATATTTTCCCCCTACTTATTTAGCTTATATGCAGTGTACATAATGAAACATGCCAGTATGTTTCATTATGTTTCATAACCACAAGCTGGAATCAAGATTGCCTGGACATAAGTATACCTATGGCTGATTCATGTTGACGTTTGACAGAAAACAACAAAATTCTGTAAAGCAGTTATCCTTCAATTAAAAGATAAATTAATTAAAAGGAAAAGATTGCCTGGAGAAATTTCAACAACCTCAGATATGCAGATGATACCACTTTAATGGCAGAAAGTCAAGAGGAAAACTCAACCATGGCTGATTCATGTTGTGGTATAACGGGAAAAAACAAAATTCTGTAAAGCAATTATCCTTCATTTAAAAAATAAATTTAAAATAAAAAAAATGCTATAAAGTTTTCCAAACATTAAAAAATAAAAAGAAAGAAAACCTCAACATTCAAAAAACTAAGATCATGGCAAAATGGCATCTGGTCTTATCACTTCATAGATAGGACTATATAGACAAATAGATTGGGAAAATGTGGAAACAGTGTCAGATTTCATTTTCTTGGGCTTCAAAATCAATGTGGATGGTTACTGCATCCATGAAATTAAGGATGGATTAAAGATCTAAACGTAAGATCAGAAACTGTAAAACTCCTAGAGGAGAACATAGGCAAAACACTCTCTGACATAAATCACAGCAGGATCCTCTATGACCCATCTCCCAGAATATTGGAAATAAAAACAAAAATAAACAAATGGGACCTAATTAAAATTAAAAGCTTCTGCACAACAAAGGAAACTATAAACAAGGTGAAAAGACAACCTTCGGAATGGGAGAAAATAATAGCAAATGAAGCAAATGAAAAAGGACTAATCTCAAAAATATACAAGCAACTCCTGCAGCTCAATTCCAGAAAAATAAATGACCCAATCAAAAAATGGGCCAAAGAACCAAACAGACATTTCTCCAAAGAAGACATACAGACGGCTAACAAAAACATGAAAAGATGCTTAGCATCACTCGTTATCAGAGAAATGCAAATCAAAACCACAATGAGGTACCATTTCACGCCAGTCAGAATGGCTGCTATCCAAAAGTCTACAAGCAATAAATGCTGGAGAGTGTGTAGAGAAAAGGGAACCCTCTTACCCTGTTGGTGGGAATGCAAACTAGTACGGCCACTATGGAGAAGAGTGTGGAGATTCCTTAAAAAAACTGGGAATAGAACTGCCTTATGACCCAGCAATCCCACTGCTGGGCATACACACCAAGGAAACCAGAATTGAAAGAGACACGTTCAATGTTCATCGCAGCACTGTTTATAATAGCCAGGACATGGAAGCAACCTAGATGTCCATCAGCAGGTGAATGGATAAAGAAAGCTGTGGTACATATACACAATGGAGTATTACTCAGCCACTAAAAAGAATATATTTGAATCACTTCAATGAGGTGGATGAAACTGGAGCCTATTATACAGAGTGAAGTAAGCCAGAAAGAAAAATACCAATACTGTATACTAACGCATATATATGGAATTTAGAAAGATGGTAACAATAACCCTGTATGCGAGACAGCGAAAGAGACACAGATGTAAAGAACAGTCTTTTGGACTCTGTGGGAGAGGAAGAGGGTGGGATGATTTGGAAGAATGGCATTGAAACATGTATAATATCATATAAGAAATGAATCACCAATTCAGGTTCGATGCAGGATACAGGAAGCTTGGGGCTGGTGCACTGGGATGACCCAGAGGGATGGTACAGGGAGGGATGAGGGAGGGGGGTTCAGGATGCGGAACATGTGTACACCCATGGCGGATTCATGTTCAGTTCAGTTCAGTTCAGTCACTCAGTCATGTCTGACTCTTTGCGACCCCATGAATCACAGCACGCCAGGCTTCCCTGTCCATCACCAACTCCCGGAGGTCACTCAGACTCACGTCCATCGAGTCAGTGATGCCATCCAGCCATCTTATCCTCTGTCGTCCCCTTCTCCTCTTGCCCCCAATCCCTCCCAGCATCAGAGTCTTTTCCAATGAGTCAGTTCTTCGCATGAGGTGTCCAAAGTACTGGAGTTTCAGCTTCAGCATCATTCCCTCCAAAGAAATCATGTTGACGTATGGCAAAACAAATACAATATTGTAAAGTAATTATCCTCCAATTTAAATAAATAAATTTGTATATATATAAAAAAGATGCTTCCTTTTGGAATAGCTGTGACAACCTAGGCAGTTAATAAAAAGCAGAGACATCATTTTTGCCAGTGAAATTCCATACAGTCAAACCTATGATGTTTTTCCAGGAGTCATGTATGCATGTGAGAGTTGGACCATAAAGAAGACCATAAAAGACTGCCAAGGAATTGACGCTTTCGAACTGTGGTGCTGGAGAAGACCCTTGAGAGTCCGTTGGATGTCAAAGAGATTAAACCAGTCATTCCTAAAGGAAATCAGTCCTGAATATTTATTGGAAGGACTGATCCTGAAGCTGAAGCTCCAATACTTTGGCCACCTTGATGCGAAGAGCTGAATCATTGTAAAAGACCCTGATGCTGGAAAAATTTGAAGGCAAGAGGAGAAGAGCACAACAGAGGATGAGATGGTTGGATGGCATCACCAAATTAATGGATATGAGTTTGGGCAAATTCAGAGAGATAGTGATGGACAGAGAAGCCTGGTGTGCTGCAGTCCATGGGGTTGCTAAGAGTCAGACAGGACTTAGCGACTGAAAAACAACAACAGCACCATCAGCTTGCTACTATTCCTCCAGTAAAACTCTTCTCACTGAAGTTGTTAACGAGTTTCTTATTATGGTATGCAATGAGCATTTTTTTCTCTATCTCATACTACCGATATTATTGACCCTGTCTCCTTTTGATATTCTTTTCTTTCTTGACATAATTTATTTTTATTTTCTTTTGACCTCTCCTGCCAGTTTTGTTTCAATTACCTTAAAAATGTTTCTTAATGTAGAGAGCTATCCTGCTATTAATTTTTAGAGGTTAGCATCTATTCTGGTTATTTATTGCTGTGTAACAAACATTTTCAAAAGCTAAATAGAGATCTATCTATCTACCTATACTTACATGAAGATATACTTTATATCTCCACTTGTATATTGTATTAATATATAGTATATATGTGACTATATCTGAATATATCTATACCTATATGAAGTTAATATAGAAAGTTTAAATTTTATTTTTCATTGAAATATATTAATAGATGACATATATTTGTTTTGGATGTACTGCATAGTGATTTTACATTTGTATACACTATGAAATGATCACTATGATTAGTAATCCCCTGTCCCCATACAAAGTTACTGCAAAGTTATTGGCCATATTTCTTATGCTCTATGTTGTATCTCGGGACTTATTATATAACTGGAGGTCTGTACTTCTGAATTCCCCTTCACCAATTTTACAAACCCCCCAAATTCCTTCCTTCTGATAATCACTTGTTTGTTCTCTGTATCCATGATATTGTTTTTGTTTTGTTTTATTTTTTTCCTTAGATTCCACATGGAAGTGATATCATGCAGTATTTGTCCTTGTCTGACATTTCACTCAGCCCTCTAGATTCATCCAGATTGTCACGTGTCAAGTTTTCATTTTTTTTTTATTATTAAGTAATATACCATTGTCACCCTGCTTATTTAACTTATATGAAGAGTACATCATGAGAAATGCTGGGCTGGAAGAAGCACAAGCTAGAATCAAGATTGCTGGGAGAAATATCAATAACCTCAGATATGCAGATGACACCACCCTTATGGCAGAAAGTGAAGAGGAACTAAAAAGACTCTTGATGAAAGTGAGAGTGGAAAGTGAAAAAGTTGGCTTAAAGCTCAACATTCAAAAAACAAAGATCATGGCATCTGGTCCCATCACTTCATGGGAAATAGATGGGGAAACAGTGTCAGACTTTATTTTTCTGGGCTCCAAAATCACTGCAGATGGTGACTGCAGCCATGAAATTAAAAGACGCTTACTCCTTGGAAGGAAAGTTATGACCAACCTAGATAGCATATTCAAAAGCAGAGACATTACTTTGCCAACAAAGGTCCGTCTAGTCAAGGCTATGATTTTTCTAGTGGTCATGTATGGATGTGAGATTTGGACTGTGAAGAAGGCTGAGTGCCGAAGAATTGATGCTTTTGAACTGTGGTGTTGGAGAAGACTCTTGAGAGTCCCTTGGACTCGCAAGGAGATCCAACCAGTCCATTTTGAAAGAGATCAGCCCTGGGATTTCTTTGGAAGGAATGATGTTAAAGCTGAAACTCCAGTACTTTTGCCACCTCATGCGAAGAGTTGACTCATTGGAAAAGACTCTGATGCTAGGAGGGATTGAGGGCAGGAGGAGAAGGAGACGACGGAGGATGAGATGGTTGGATGGCATTACTGACTCGATGGACGTGAGTCTAAGTGACCTCCGGGAGTTGGTGATGTACAGGGAGGCCTGGCGTGCTGCGATTCATGGGGTCGCAAAGAGTCAGACACGACTGAGTGACTGAACTAACTAACTAACTAATATACCATTGTATATATAGGTATGTTTTGTAAGTCAAAATTTTAGGCAGTGCTTGACTCGGTAATTTTTGTGTTGTACATTGACTGGAGTCACTTGGTAGTGAATAATTGAGTACAGTCCAGTGGGTCTAGAGTCCACTCAATGAGTAGAGCTTTTTTACTCAAATGCTTGACTTTTTCATGGGAATGGCACCAGGCTGACTCAGCCAGGCCTTTCCCCTTCAGAACCCTCCCATGTGATCTCTCAAGCAGAGGAATGGACTTCTTATCTGATGGCTCAGGTTTCAAAGAAACTAAGAAATAATCTGCTCATCATTGATGATTAATACCTGTCTTCTTGATTGGGCTAAGGAATGCCCAGTAAATGGTAAAACATTATTTCTGGATATGTTTGTGAAAGTATTACAGGAAGAAACTAGCATTTAAATTCTGAGTAAAGTAGATATGTCCTCATGATGTGGGTGGGCATCATCCAATCTATTGAGGGCCTGAGTATGACAAAAAAGATGAAGGCTGGGTAAACTGGTGTCTCTGGTTATGCCAGAACATCCGTTTTCTCCTTGGACACTGATGCTCCTGGTTCTCAAACCTTTGGCTTGAAACTGGAACTTACACCATTGGCTCCTCTGATTCTCAGGTCTTCAGGTTTGGACTGGATCTGCATCACTGGCCTTGGCATGTTCTAAGACATTTTAGTCTCCATAATCATGAGTTGATTCTGCATAATAAATCCCTCTGTATTTGAAGATATCTTATTGGTGGTGTTTCTCTGGGTAACCCTAATACATCACCGTCTTAAAGACTAGGCTAGAAATTGGCTTTGTGTTTCTTCTGGTGTACCCTAATGATCAGAACTACCTAATGGGTAAAGCATGTCTTCTCATAGTTGCTTTAATTTTTATATGCTTAACTATTATTCTGAATTTCCTTTAATATGCCTATTTACCATTAGCTTTTCTTCTTCAGAGATTTGGATGTTTAATAATTTGTCTGTATATATATATATATATATTTAATTTTGGCTGCACTGGTTCTTTATTGTGGTATATGGACTTTTCATTGCAGCGTGGGGGCTTCTCTAGTTGTGGTATGCAGGCTCAGTTGCCCTGTGGGATCTTAGTTTCCTGAGCAGAGATTGAACCTGCATCTTTAATACCTTATTTTTTACTAAGTTTTAAAAATTTGTCAGATATCCTTGCCTATTAGAGACATTCATTCTTTGCTTAGTATATGTTTTACAAATATTTTCTTCCTAATTGTAGCAACTTTTGTTCAGTTTATGTTATAATATAAAACATATCTGTATAATCAAATTTGTTCAATTCCTCCGTTAATAGCTTTTGAGTTCCCTGTCTTGCTTAGAAAGACTTATACAAAAATTTGTGGCAGCACAGTTTGCTAATAGCTGTATAAAATAAACACACCTTCTATAATGTTCTTTAAAGTAAATAAAATTATCATAAACATGTCTCCCTATTGAACTCAGTTTAGAAAAACTCTATTATAATGATATATGGACATTAACTTCAAGGATTTATTAGCACAACAAGAAGCAGAAGCCTTTACATGAACCAGGCTTTGAAAGAGATGTTGTTATCCCTTAGGACTTTCATTTAAACCAGACTCCCAGCAGCCATGTGTCTTTCTTTCTGTATTTGGGTGATGTGGAGCCAGGAGGAAAAGCCTCTTTCCTCTTTCTCAGCTTATTTAATGTTGGCAGACCTTTGTCTCCAGTGCTGTGGGAGAAGTCCATTCAAAAGTCTGTGCTCCTCTCTTCTTATATGCTAACTTCACACTATCTTTAGATAGTCTTGATTTCACTTCTACTGAAGTCTATCCCCTCCCCAGTCTGCCTCTGCTTCAGGTCAGCATCTGTAGCCTGCTTATGCCACTCATGAGTTTCTAGTTTGGGCTAGAGTCAGTCTTTCTGCCTATACTGTAGCTCCTGTAGCTGGTGGTCATTGTTGGCAGCTCAAGGCTTTGGGTTCCTTTGAGTCCACTCTGATTGAACAGCACAAAAACTGAATGAGAGGCCAGCTTAAGGTTAATGACAAATGGGATTACACATAGTTACTTCTCCTTTTGTTAAGAAACTATGTTAGTTCTCAAGAGTCAGAAATGGAGTTTTTTTACAAAAGTCTCTTCCTGGCCATAACTCAGTGAACATGTTCACTGACTATCGCCTTCTTTCAATCCCTCTCCCTTGTCTAGGGCATAAGATTACTTTTTTTCTCTTCTAAGTGGTCCTAAGTAACCCTTATGGTATGATGGTTGAAGTCAAATCAACCTGGGACATAATCTGAGCTCTGCTGCTTATTGAAGTAAAGTTATTAACCTTCTTTGATGCCTATGAAATATTAACATGGATCTTATGTTGTAAGATTGCATTCAGAATTACTGATAATGCATGAAAATTCATCCAGAACAACTCTTGACTCATTGTCAATTGTTCAGTGTAATGGTAAATTTATTGTACTGTATTTCTTTAGAGTATCTTAGACCATATATAGGGACTTGTCTATGTTTTTAAATAGTTATTCTCAAAGGCTTTTTTGAGTGATAAAGTATTTTTAGGATGTATTGGCACCATCTCAGCACTCCCAGAGTGGAAGCATGTTTGAAAAAGTTCAAACAGTATTCCAGTTCAGTTCAGTTCAGTTGCTCAGTCATGTCCGACTCTTTGCAACCCCATGAACCGCAGCACACCAGGCCTCCCTGTCCATCACCAACTCCTGGAGTCCACCCAAACCCATGTCCATTGAGTCGGTGATGCCATCCAATCATCTCATCCTCTGTTGTCCCCTTCTCCTCCTGAGGAAACAGTATTCCAGAGCCATATTAATTTCTACATTTTGTATCTCATATTTTTCTCATTGGTCTGCATCACTGAAGATAGATATGCTTTATATTAATAAAGATAAATGTGTTTTAACTTATTCCACTATAGAACTTGTACATTTACCTGAATCTAGAAATAGAAAAATCCCAAGATGTTTATAGGCTTTCTTGTGACTTTAATCTTATGTTTATGGTTGAGATTTTAAGAAGGACAGACATAATTAGTTGAACTTCAAATTATAAGTCTAGACCCTCAGCTCTGAAGCTTGAAATTCCTAGTCAAATTTTAATACAGAATCCTTTACCCAAACTATTACTAGACTAAGTGTGAAAAGAGAAAATAAATTATCAAAAGGTAATTTATTGAAACATATCTAACGTGTCTCATTTCTCTGTAAGATGCTTATACCTCTTTGTCTAAGATCAATTTCCAAATGTTGCATCCCTAAAAAGTTCAAAAATCAAACAAAAAATATTTTATCTATCTCTTATCTGAGCCCTCCACAGAGGCATGCCTCGATCCTATCTCTGTTTTTCCCAGGAAATGTTCTCAAATGTTGCAGCAAAGATACTTAGCTAGTTTCCTGTTATCCTTACACTCTGGCCCGTACAAGTCTAATCATTTTATTTTAATTGCTTGATCCTTAACTGTAATTAGTACTACCAGCTGTGCCCTCTCCTGGGCTTTCTTGACATAGTTTAGCCCATATGAACACTAATTAGAGATACTGGGATTGATCACATTATCTCTCCTACACAGTTTCTGCCATTGATATGATCAGTTGTTGCATATAAATGTCCCATTTCACATAAGGGGTAGAGGGAGCTTGCTCCACTGTTTCTTGTTATAGGAGTAAAATGCCTGGCCTGAATGATCTGATAAATCTAATAGGCTCAATGAAGAACATGACCTTGTTTTACATTTCCTGGCATTTATGCACAGTTCATGCCATTGTTTTCTCCCAACATTGCATGAATATTATATATCCTTACTAATTTTGAATTAGAGATTTCATGAAGTTTTTTTTTTTTTTTTGTCTTAGTTTCACAATCTCCAAGGTAGTTACTTTAGTGCCTTAATGTTTTAATTTCTCACAATTTTCTCTTATATATTGCAGTCTCCCTTGCATTTAGACCCACTTTTAGGAAATTCTAACTTGAGATCTAAGCTGCAGAGGTTGTTTATTCTATTCATTGTAATCTGCCCTCTGCATACTGAGCGACTTACTCATGTCCTGGTTGAAATATGATTTTGTAACTCCTTCAAGTGTATGTCACCAGATTTTAGTCACTCAATGTATAGAGGCTAAATTACCATGAATAGATTCAACATCCTCCATTGGCTGAAAGCTCCCACCCCAAACTATAGCTATCGAGTGTTTTTTTTTTTTTTTTTTTTTTTTACAGAGAAAAAAGTATACAGAAATTCAGGCAACAAAAAGTTAATCATAGAGCACTGAAGCATTAAATTATTATAAATATAACCACAGTGTCATCATATTCCTAAAGTGACAGTGAAAACTGAATACTCATAAATGTCAAAAACAGGATTGATTTTTCCATTATAATATCATTTATTTATCAGAGGATGCTCTTTATTATCTAGTAATCCTCAAGATGTCCTTTACTCAGCAGGACATCAGCAGATTTGTGGTTTTGATTTAGGACACTTAGGACACCTGGAAGCAAAATCCTTTTGTGTGTGTGTGTGAGTGTGTGAGTACTTAGGCACAGAATGTGTATGCACACTCAGATTTCATTTAAAAATTTCTTTTATATGTTGGTTCAGGCAGTAAGAACAGAAATACTCTTGAAAATGGCCTCTTGTACAGAGGGACTGTGAACATGGACATAATTTAATTACATATCTCAGGGCTTACTTTCTGCTATCATAAATAGGGTTCAGCAAACGAGACAAGGTAAATGAATTTGCATTCTCAAAAAGTGGCAGAAAACAGTATATTGGTTATTATTGGTTTTCATGAAATGACAAAAATTGAAATAATCTTGAAAATGGCCTCTTGTACAAAGGGGCTATGATCATGGACATAATTTAATTACATATCTCAGGGCTTACTTTCTGCTATCATAAATAAGGTTCAGCAAATGAGATAAGATAAATGAATTTGTATTCTCAAAAACTGGCAGGAAACAGTATATTGGTTATTATTGGTTTTCATGAAATGACAAAAATCGCTTTCATAGCTAAACTTTGTATATTACAGCTGTGTGGTACCAACTATGAATTAAAGGCTTCATGCTTGTAGTTTTCATTGGACACCAGTAGATGGCAGATTTATTTACTTTAACATTAGGCCAGCTCTATTCTATTTCTTTTCTAATGAACAGGAAATTTTTAAAATCTTGGATTTATCATCTGTTGATGCTTTATGGACAGATTATAGCCTTATTCAGCTATAAAACTCACAGTAGTTTTCACAAACGAATAGTTGGAATATGATGATTAGTTTCTGCTTGGGAAATTGAAATAGATCAGATTTGTGCTTATAAGATACCTCTTGTCAATGTGTTCTTGGGGGCAAGGTTCAGATGGAAGGGATTTTTTTTTTTAACCAAATAGTAATTCATGTAAGTTTCAGACAAGGAAATTGAAATCAACAGAACATCTGAAGTGAAAGGATGAGAAAAATTGGACCAAGTGTCCAAATGGAAGTTGCGTGATCAAGAAGAGTTTGCAAATCAAGAAAATTACAGACTAGAGCCTGAAAGTGAAAGTGAAATCGCTCACTCATGTCCAGCACTTTGCAACCCCATGGACTGTAGCCCACCAGCCTCCTCCATCCATGGGATTTTCCTGGCAAGAATACTGTAGTGGGTTGCCATTTCCTTCTCCAGGGGATCTTCCTGACCCAGGGATTGAACCCAGGTCTCCTGCATTGCAGGCAGACTCTACCATCTGAGCCACAAGGAAGCCCTAAATAAGGTCAAATCTGGGTTCAAGAAAGTTTAACTCTTAGTCTGTATACACTGTATTAATTTCCTACTGCCACTGTAACAAATAACTGCACATGGAGTTGTTTAAAAGCACAGAAATACATTAAGTTCTGGAGGTCAAAATGGGTCTCACTGTGTCAGCAAGGCTGTGATCCTTTCAAGGGATGAGTCCATTTTCTTATGTTTTTAAAGATTTTAGAGGCTTTGAAATTCCTTGGATCAGTGCCACTTCCATTTTCAAAGCCAGTAGTGCTCTGTTGACTCTTCCTCAAAGTAGAGCACTGTGACTCTCAACAACTGCCTTCCTCTCTCTCTCATAACAACCCTTGTGATAACAATATACTCATCTGGATAATACAGGATAAATCTTTCCATCACATGCCAGCTGATTAGCAGCCTTAATTAGTCTAGTTCATCCTGAAACATTAATTACTGTTTCTCTTCAACAACATGTATCTACAGGTTCTGAGGATTATGGTATGGACATCTGTGGAGTCATTATTCTGCCTACCATAGACATTGAGTCTTTTCCTCTCATTGCTGGCAGGATAGACAAGCTTAAAACAGTCTGGACATATGGACTGAGTGGGATTAGTTCTCTTCTAAAAGAGACCCAAGTTCAGTTTAGTTCATCTCAGTCATGTCCGACTCTTTGTGACCCCATGAATCGCAGCACACCAGGCCTCCCTGTCCATCACCAACTCCCAGAGTTCACTCAGACTCATGTCCATCGAGTTAGTGATGCCATCCAGCCATCTCATCCTCTGTTGTCCCCTTCTCCTCCTGCCCTCAATCCCTCCCAGCATCAGAGTCTTTTCCAATGAGTCAACTCTTCACATGAGGTGGCCAAAGTACTGCAGTTTCAGCTTTAGCATCATTCCTTCCAAAGAAATCCCAGGATTGATCTCCTTCAGAATGGACTGGTTGGATCTCCTTGCAGTCCAAGGGACTCTCAAGAGTCTTGTCTAACACCACAGTTCAAAAGCATCAATTCTTCGGTGCTCAGCCTTCTTCACAGTCCAGCTCTCACATCCATAGATGACCACAGGAAAAACCATAGCCTTGACTAGACGAACCTTTGTTGGCAAAGTAATGTCTCTGCTTTTCAATACGCTATCTAGGTTGGTCATAACTTTCCTTCCAAGGAGTAAGTGTCTTTTAATTTCATGGCTGCAGTCACCATCTACAGTGATTTTGGAGCCCAGAAAAATAAAGTCTGACACTGTTTCCACTGTTTCCCCATTTCCCATGAAGTGATGGGACCAGATGCCATGATAATCGTTTTCTGAATATTGAGCTTTAAGCCAACTTTTTCACTGTCCACTTTCACTTTCATCAAGAGGCTTTTTAGTTCCTCTTCACTTTCTGCCATAAGGGTGGTGTCATCTGCATATCTGAGGTTATTGATATTTCTCCGAGAAATCTGTATTCCAGCTTGTGTTTCTTCCAGTCCAGTGTTTCTTATGGTGTACTCTGCATATAAGTTAAATAAGCAGGGTGACAATATACAGCCTTGACATACTCCTTTTCCAATTTGGAACCAGTCTGTTGTTCCATGTCCAGTTCTAACTGTTGCTTCCTGACCTGCATATAGATTTCTCAAAAGGCAGATCAGATGGTCTGGTATTCCCATCTCTTTCAGAATTTTCCACTGTTTAGAGAGAGCTCTAATTCATTTCTCATCATGTAAGGAGGGCAAAGCTAGAGGACAGCAATCTGAAACCTAGAAGAGGGCCCTCACCAGATCGTAACCCTGGTGGCACCCTGATCTTGGACTTCCAGTATCCAAATTATGAGAAAGAAAAGTCTATTGTTTATAAGCTACTCAGAAAAGGAAATGGCAACCCACTCCAGTACTCTTGCTTGGAAAATTCCATGGATGGAGGAGCCTGATAGGCTACAGTTCATGGGGTTTCAAAGAGTCAGACATGACTGAGAGACTTCACTTTCACTTCCCTTTTTCATATGGTATTTCACTAAAGTAGCCAAAATGACTGAGAAAGATTGTAAAAGTAAACAGATTGGACCAAATAAACATACAATTCTGTGGTTACCTCTGGTTTATATAACTTAAAGTCTAATTCTCTGTACAATGATAACAACTGGAGTTAAGGAAAGACTGGGTTGGGATCACTTTCCTTGTTATGAGTTGTTTAAATAGCAAGCACAAACTTTTTGTGATTCTTTTTCATTCTTTTGAATAAGAAGCATCTTTTCAACAGTTTTTCATACTATATTGATATCTTGGACATATCTGTTTCCTTTGAAGCCAAACAAAATAAGAATTATGACTTTGCTTATAATTTACTTATTTATTCAAATTGAATAAACTCAAACTACCGAACAATTGCACTTATCTCACACGCTAGTAAAGTGATGCTCAAAATTCTCCAAGCCAGGCTTCAGCAATATGTGAACCGTGAACTTCCTGATGTTCAAGCTGGTTTTCGAAAAGGCAGAGGAACCAGAGATCAAATTGCCAACATCCTCTGGGTCATGGAAAAAGCAAGAGAGTTCCAGAAAAACATCTATTTCTGCTTTATTGACTATGCCAAAGCCTTTGACTGTGTGGATCACAATAAACTGTGGAAAATTCTGAGAGAGATAGAATACCAGACCACCTGATCTGCCTCTTAAGAAATCTGTATGCAGGTCAGGAAGCAACAGTTAGAACTGGTCATGGAACAACAGACTGGTTCCAAATAGGAAAAGGAGTACGTCAAGGCTGCATATTGTCACCATGTTTATTTAACTTATATGCAGAGTACATCATGAGAAATGCTGGACTGGAAGAAACACAAGTTGGAATCAAGATTGCCGGGAGAAATATCAATAACCTCAGATATGCAGATGACACCACTCTTATGGCAGAAAGTGAAGAGGGGCTAAAAAGCCTCTTGATGAAAGTGAAAGTGGAGAGTGAAAAGGTTGGCTTAAAGCTCAACATTCAGAAAACGAAGATCATGGCATCTGGTCCCATCACTGCATGGGAAATAGATGGGGAAACAGTGGAAACAGTGTCAGACTTTGTTTTTCTGGGCTCCAAAATCACTGCAGATGGTGACTGCAGCCATGAAATTAGAAGACGCTTACTCCTTGGAAGGAAAGTTATGAGCAACCTAGATAGCATATTCAAAAGCAGAGACATTACTTTACCAACAAAGGTTCGCCTAGTCAAGGCTATGGTCTTTCCTGTGGTCATGTATGGATGTGAGAGCTGGACTGTGAAGAAGGCTGAATGCCGAAGAATTGATGCTTTTGAACTGTGGTGTTGGAGAAGACTCTTGAGAGTCCCTTGGACTGCAAGAAGATCCAACCAGTCCATTCTGAAGGAGATCGATCCTGGAATTTCTTTGGAAGGAATGATGCTAAAGCTGAAACTCCAGTATTTTGGCCACCTCATGCGAAGAGTTGACTCATTGGAGAAGACTCTGATGCTGGGAGGGATTGAGGGCAGGAGGAGAAGGGGACGACAGAGGATGAGATGGCTGGATGGCATCACTGACTCGATGGATGCGAGTCTGAGTGACCTCCGGGAGCTGGTGATGGACAGGGAGGCCTGGCGTGCTGCGGTTCATGGGGTCGCAAAGAGTCGGACACGACTGAGCGACTGATCTGATCTGATCTGATTCAAATTGAGAGGCTCTTTGTACCATTTCCTGTGTTGACATTTAGAGCCTCAACTCTGATTTTGCTAATATATTCACTCAGATCATTATGACATTCATAAAGTTCTAGTAGCTAAGAAGTCTTATCAAGTAAGATTCTTGTCAATTAATAGACAATTGATCACAAATTATCTCAGGACTCATGAACATCCTATATTTTTAATGGTTTTCAAACTTAATTCTACAACAGAATCATCTGGGGAGCTTTAAGAAATAATAAATATGGAGTTCACACCAACCAATTAAGTTAAAATCCCTGGAGATAAGGCCTAACTGTTAGTATTATTTGAAAGCTCCCCAGGTATTCTGAATGTGCAGCCACAGTTAAGAACTTCTCTATCTAGTTTTGTTTTTTTTTTTGTACCTATTTTTTATTCTTCTCTTGTCTGCCTTTCTTCCCCTGTACTCTGGCTTTGACTGAAAGATTACCTTTTCCATGTAATAGAGGGAGTTAATTGGAAGCCTCTGTTTTTATTGAAGCTGCCAGGCTATATTTCCTATAGAAAACCAAACTGGCTTATTCCTGACAGCAACTGCTTTACCTGTTTCTCTGAATCAATAGATAAATAAAGGTACAAACATATTCAAACAGATAACAGTAAAGGTTTCTCCACAGACACTGAGAAATTTTAAGTTATTCAAGTGTTCTATATTTATTGATGATAATGTTTTTAATAAAGAGATACTGAGTTATGATTACTATAAACCTCTGGCAAGTTTATTATTTGAATCAAAAGTATATGTTCAATTTGAGTCATTTGCATTTATCTCTTTATCACTTGAAACCAGCCATATTTAAACTACTTGGAACTGACTTCATAACAGTTTACTATTGTGTACAATGTTTGAACATGAATAATGTTAAAGGCACCATGAGATGTCACAGGAATTAGATACCTCTTGTGTCATGGCACTTCTGATACTATTTTACTTGCAGCGCTTTGTGTTTCTCAAATGTCTGGTAGATTCTGTGCAGTGACATTATAGTATTTTATTACAGACAGTTCTGAATAACATCTTATTACAGGCTTGGAAGAAAAGGAAGTTAATTTAGTTGCCTCATATGTGTGTAGTCAGCAATGTAATTGTGTTTTTTTATGCCAATAGATTTTTGCCTTTCTTTGTATGTTAATGGATTTGGTCATTTAAAAAATATATATTTTGAGTACATGTATATGTATGGCTGAGTCCCTTCACTATTCACCTGAAACTATCACTACATTGTTAATTGGTTATGCTGCTGCTGCTTCTAAGTTGCTTTAGTTGTGTTCCAACTCTGTGCAACCCCAGAGACTGCAGCCTACTGGATTTGGTCGTTTTAAAAATATATATTTAGAGTACATGTATATGTATGGCTGAGTCCCTTCACTGTTCACCTGAAACTATCACTACATTGTTAATTGGTTATGCTGCTGCTGCTAAGTCGCTCAGTCATGTCCTACTCTGTGTGACCCCAGAGACAGCAGCCCACCAGGCTCCCCCATCCCTGGGATTCTCCAGGCCATTCTCCAACCCAGGAGTGGGTTGCCATTTCCTTCTCCAATATGTGAAAGTGAAAAGTGAAAGTCAAGTCACTCAGTCATGTTCAACTCTTCAAGACCCCATGGACTGCAGCCTACCAGGCTTCTCCACCCATGGGATTTTCAAGGCAAGAGTACTGGAGTGGGGTGCCATTGTCTTCCTCAGTACAAAATAAAAAGTTCAATATATATATATATATATATATATATATATAATGTATGTATATATATATACACATTGAATATATTACTACACAAAGTTGAACATTATATACAAGGCTTCCTCCTTTAAGGCTTATTGAATCTCCTGCTAATGGATAATTTCTCTCTATTTTTGTAATGGTGTTTCCAGAGTGAGAGCTTGGGCTGCATACATATGACAAATTTGTCTATGTCTAGGCTTGTCCTGAATGCTCACTGAATCAGCCAACTGAGACCTAATTTACATGTTAGCTCTGAGTCTGAAGTACATGTAAGTCCTACAGGACTAAGACATCAAACCTACAGTGAAAGAATGGTCTCTCTTTCATTGTAATGTCCTCAGAAGGGAATTGAGTCATCCTGAGGAAAGAGAGGGTTGAAGTATATTATGGTAGATGGAGAAACCAAGGTCTAATATATCTAACACATCCCATTCTAAGACACTGAGATTGTCTCCCAACCCCCACACTGGTGTCAAAGCAAAAATTGCACTGATAAATTTAGATAAGCAAGGAAGACTATTTCTGATTATTGCAACAGGGGCAAGAGACTAAACTCAACTACACTGAAACAAAAGATGAAAGGTTTTTGAGGACTTTAGTGATAGACTTCAGATAAGTGTTAATTGCTCAGTTGTGTCTGACTATTTGCCACCCCATGGACTGTAGCCCACCAGGCTCCTCTGTCCAGGGAATTCTCCAGGCAAGGATACTGGAGTGGGTAGCCATTCCCTTCTCCAAGGGATCTTCCTGACCCAGGGATCAAATCCAGGCAGATTCTTTACTATCTGAGCCACCAGAGAAGCCCTTTTGAGTACCAAAATGAGCTAATAGAAAAGTACTGATGGGCATTGGGGAATAGATTGATCAGTGAGATGTTGAACACATTGAGTTTTCTGGGTTTGCAAATATTTCTCTCTGCTATTACACCATCTGTGTTTGTTAATTGGCAGCCATCACAGTTAGGCTTCCATTTCCCCACAGAGACTAGAAGACTGGGATGCCATATATTTCAGTGTTTACATTTCAAAGACATGTTTCCCAAGTCCTTGAGAAAGACATTTCCTGGGTTTTAAAACTGGCAAGAGTCTAGGAGACGAATTGCATACATTTCAAAGCAGAAGAAAAAGAATTCACAATTTCAAATTCTCTAAAGAAGATGCAATAAGAAAAGGGAGGTCAGGGGCTTATAGTCAGGAAGAAATCTGTTTAAGTTTTAGTCAGACTGAGGGCAATGTTAGTCTATCTTTGACACAGGACAAGTGATGAAGTCTCAAGGACAGGTGACCTCAATAAAGACTGATTCAAATAAAACGTTATTCTGTGAAATCTTCAGTAATAAAACAAAGATACAGGACAGAGCTAAAGGAGAAAGGGACATTTCCCAATGTCATGTTTGTGCTATAATCACTGAGGCAGAAAGAAATTCTGTTTCAGGACCGATGAAGACCAAGAGTCCAGGAAAGATCAACAGGAAGTTATGGCAGACCTGACACCAGGCACCTATTGGGGGTAGCTTGAAGGTTTAGTCCTCCACTTGGTTAGGTGACAAGCCTAGAAAAACCACTGGAAGTAATGGAAGATGGCAACCACTTCTCATGGACACATGCGAGCACACCATGAACTGCTGTGGATCAAAGGAAGGTATTTGGAAATCTTTATGGTTTCAGTAACATTGTTGAGAGAGGTGATGCTAGGAAGTTTCCTTATTTTTCTTCTTCTGATTCTGTGGTATCATTCAGATTTGTGTAATTTTTGGAACAGTATATTATACTGAAAAATAACATATACTATACTGACAAATAGTTTATTTATAAATATTGTTCAAATAAAAATGCCTGTTTCAATTTTGCCACTTAAGCATAAGACCCCTGGAGAAGGGAATGGCAACCCATCCAGTATTCTTGTTTGGAGAATCACATGGAGAGAGGATCCTGGTGGGATACAGTCCTTGGAGTTGCAAAGAGTTGGACATGACTGAAGGGACTGAGCATGCATGTACACATGGAAACTTGAACAAGTTACTTAAATTCCCTGTGTTTAGTTTTATTTTTTGTGTGAAATAAAAACAAAGATAGTTATTGCTCATTATTAGTGCAATAATTAAATGTATAAAGGCATAAAGCCCAGTACCTGGTACACAAAAAACCACCTGCAAATGTAAAGTCCCTTTCTCTATTACATTCCTATAAATGTACAGAGATGATGATGTATCAAACATATCTCATTATCTAATTACTCAAGAATTTAATTAATATAAAAAACTTTCTCATAATATTTACTTTCCTTAGATGGTATCTATACATAGAAAAGTTTAGAGACTTTTATAAAGTTTAGAAAGCCTCCAAATTAAGATACCTGAACCTCTTGGCCTCAATTAGTTGTATAATTCAGATGAAAAAGATACAGTATTTTCTTCACATAATGGCCTCAATTCTCTGATATATTTTGCATGTTTAGACATAACTAGTGAATCAGGACAACTGAATAAAATGACTGCAATTTGCAATGAGAGTATAACTAAATTAATTCTAGTAACAAATTTTGACAAGAGGAAATTTCATCATGCAATAAAGAACTAATATATTTGCAAGAAATCTCTAACTTTTCTCATACTCACTGAAAGAATAAAGATACTATAGTGTATAAATTGAACATCATTAATTTTATTATATGTAACCTATAGAGCACATATAAAATTATGTAATCTAAATCCATGCTTTACAAAGATTTCATGACATTACTGCTACTGCTGCTATGTCTCTTCAGTCATGTCCAACTCTGTGCGACCCCATAGACAGCAGCCCACCAGGCTCCCCCGTCCCTGGGATTCTCCAGGCAAGAATACTGGAGTGGGTTGCCATTTCCTTCTCCAATGCATGAAAGTGAAAAGTGAAAGTGAAGTCGCTCAGTCATGTCCGACTCTTTGAGACCCCATGGACTGCAGCCTACCAGGCTCCTCCATCCATGGGATTTTCTAGGCAAGAGTACTGGAGTGGGGTGCCATTGCTTTCTCCGTTGATGACAATAAAATAGCATTAATAAAAAGTTATAGTAAAAAGAGGAATAATTTTTACACCTATCTGCAGGTATATATGTATGTGGTATTGTGAGCTATGAACTGAATCTTACTGACTTTTTTGGATCTCTCTACTAGGTATTTGGATTTTCCCTTCCATCCCTGGCTTTGTATAGCACCTGTTTCAGTGTAACTGTTTTCATGAGTTTCTTTAGGTAATTGGCTTCATGTGATTATGCTTTTCCCTGGCATCTACAGATACAACTTAAATACTGCTATCTCAAATTTTTTTTATCACACAGATGCAAGAAGATTATCAAAAATGACTGCGTTGAATCCTTGTGCCTTGAGCATTTCTTCTTTCAAAACTCTGTGTCTGAAAACCCATTTGCTTCTTTTATGTCTACTAACACTTTATCCTTATGTTGTAGGCAGGAAGCTGTGATAATGTTAATTTACATGGCAAAAGGACCTTTGCAGATATAATTAAAGATAAGAACCTTGAGTTAGGGAGATTAGACTGGATTATTCAAGTGTATCCAATCTAATCATACACGTTTTTAAGGTGGAAAGCCTTTCTGGGCTGAAGTCAGAGAAAGAGCAATGATCACTGAAGAACAATCGGAGAGAAGAGACATTTCTGGCTTTGGAAACAGAGGACAGGGATGTGAAAGATGGTGCTAAGGAATGCAAGCACCCTCTAGAAGCTGAAAAAGGGAAGGGAACAGATTTTCTCTTAGAGCCTCCAGAAGAGAATGTAGACCAGCTGACATCTTGATTTCAGCCCATTGAGATGGTGTTAGTATTCTGACCCACAGAACTATAAAATAATGAGTTTGCATTGTTTTAAACCACTAAGTTTGTGGTGATTTTGACAGTAGCAGTAGAAAACGTGCACACTTACAACCACACATACAATCTACGATCTTGGTGTAAGCTGGTTGATAGGCAAGGAATGCGGGGGGAGGCTTTAAATATTCTGCTTTATAATTCAAATTTAAGGGCTGCCATTTTGCTGCAATTCCACTGAACAGACTAACTTGAACAGCTCTCAAGACCCATTCTGGGCACATCTTTCTTTCCCCAGAACTATTCTTTGTACACAACATACCTTATGTTTTGGGGGTTTTTGTAAAACCTTTCTGGTCATGCTGCTGTCTTTATACCTTGCTAAAAATCTGCAGATCATGTGGTTAACACCAGCTGCTTAACCTGCTCACTCAACCTGTGATTACTCATCACTGAACTCTTCTTAATTTAGCTGAGGGAGCTGCTGCTGCTACTAAGTCACTTCAGTCGTGTCCGACTCTTTGCAACCCCATAGATGGCAGCCCACCAAGCTCCCCTGTCCCTGGGATTCTCCAGGCAAGAATGCTGGAGTGGGTTGCCATTTCCTTCTCCAAAGCTGAGGGAGAGAAGATCTTAATTTGTTCTTGTTTTCTATATTATTTCTGTTTATTGATTTTGGGGGCTATTTCCTCCAAATCAACCTTCAAACCTCTTCTGTTGTCTATTAACTCCACAAGGACTGGGGAAAAGGAGGTGTCTGTTACTGGTTTACTATAGAAGGGCATGTTTTTGTTATTTTATTTCTTCTGTGATATGGATATTTGTTTCTTTCTCCCCCTGCCCCAAAGTTTATCTTCCCAATTCCTATTACATGAATTTTTCCTTTACAAGTTTACAGTATAGAACAAAAGAATGAATTTAGGTACATATGTATACATACATACATGCCATCACTTCATGGTAAATAGATGGGAAGACAGTGGAAACAGTGGCTGACTTTATTTTTCTGGACTCCAAAATCACTGCAGATGGTGATTGCAGCCATGAAATTAAAAGATGCTTACTCCTTGGAAGGAAAGTTATGACTAGCCTAGAGAGCATATTAAAAAGCAGAGACATTACTTTGCCAATGAAGGTCCATTTAGTCAAGGTTTTTCCAGTGGTCATGTATGGATGTGAGAGTTGGACTATAAAAAAAGCTGAAAAAAAAAAAAAAAAAAAAAGAAAGCTGAGCACTGAAGAACTGATGCTTTTGAGCTGTGGTGTTGGAGAAGACTCTTGAGAGTCCCTTGGACTACAAGGAGATCCAACCAGTCCATTCTAAAGGAGATTAGTTCTGGGTGTTCATTGGAAGGACTGATGCTGAAGCTGAAACTCCAATACTTGGGCTACCTGATGCGAAGAGCTAACTCATTTGAAAAGAGCCTGATGCTGGGAAAGATTGAGGGCAGGAGGAGAAGGGGACAACAGAGGATGAGATGGTTGGATGGCATCACTGACTTAATGGACATGGGTTTGGGTGGACTCAGGAATTGGTGATATACAGGGAGGCCTGGCGTCCTGCAGTTCATGGAGTCGCAAAGAGTCAGACACGACTGAGCAACTGAACTGAACATATATACATGTATATACGTGCCCATGTGTGTTTAGTAATAATTTAGATATGAATTTCTATTCAATTTCATATGGACACATGCAAAACAAATTTAAAATAAAGTAATTTACATTAGTTAATTTTACTTTTTATTTTTCTCTGTAGATGTGCAATAGGTCTTGATCTTGGTAGGATAATAAGTCTATAAACTGCTAACATTCCGAAGGTCTTTTGTAAGTTAAGGAACAGTTGTCACCTCCTAGTGTAATTACATCCTATATTCTGATCACCAGTGTTTGCATTTAGTTTATATTAAGAGTGATTGGAAGAGCCCTTTATATGACTAAAGTCTATGCTATCTTTTACCCATTACATAATTCATTGAATAAATGTTTTATCTGAAAATTATTTATTGCACATCACTTAGAGAAAATGCAGACACAAATTTATTATCCTAATGAAAATACAGTAAAAATAGTATAGTATGCCATGGAGTCAATGATATGCCTATAGCCAGTCCTTGGTTTATTGAAATTTTTTATGATCTAAAAAATATGTGAGCTTCCCCAGACTGTACCGTCTTCCACTTTGTTTCAACCTATAATATTTCTCTTCTATTCTAACATATATCCTAAAATAAATAAATACTTATTACAGATAAACTCCAACATTGGTTTAGAACAAAAACCAAATATCTTGTAGCTATTTCACTCCATGTGATGTAAAATGAGCACCTCTTACCACTCAGGGCATTGGAAGGTGACTTGCAGAAGGTTGGATGCAGACACATTCTTATAGAAATTACTTTGGGGACAAAACTTGAAATATAAAGGGAGATTTGGAGCAAGCAAAAAGAAATTACAGGAACTGTTGCAGAGAGCAGATGGTAGTCCAGGGGGTTTTGTGACTTTTAACATAAATAATTCTATGAGGCAAGCATCCAAAGTAACCAAGCCCAGTTTCTTTTGAATTGCACTCCAGGAATGGAAAAATAAAGTAGCAATAATAGTCCATGTTAGAGACAATTCAGAAGCAACTATTCTTTCTCATTCTTAGTTGATTAAAATATGAACATAGAATAGGAAAGGACAGAAAATTACCATTAAATTCTCTTCTTGTGGTACTTATGTTGTATTTTTCGCATCATAATTCCATGGCACCAGCTCTATTTAATAGCTTGCTATATTTTCCAGTTAAATAAATGGTGCCTTCTTGAGTGCTAACTACTCATGGCCATGTTCTGATGACTCTGGAATGAATTTACCCACTTCAGTGAGCACGGTTGTAAGGCAGACTCTCTATGCAATGTTCTAGTGAAATTAAGATGCCAAATGCATGGCATTCCAAATCTTTGGAAACAGCAAAGTGCAGTCAACCAAATGCCAGCCTCTAATTGAAAGATAACCTAAAAGAGTGAAAATTTTGGGGGATCACTTCACACATATGTGTACAAAATTACTCTGTGTATAAAATGTATATTTAAGTATACATCTAAATACATATATGTTTGTAATGGCACAAGCCTTATAGTTGTCTGTTTTAGCTTTACTAAGGATTACAAGTAAAGGAGATAGAGTAGAATTTTTCCTATGTTGCAGTTTTGTTGGGCTTATGTAATAATGCATTTAAGATTTATGGAATATTTCCTTAGATGATCAAGAAAAAGTCCAGATCAACTTT
This sequence comes from Tragelaphus eurycerus, assembly GCA_935064755.1. Taxonomy (NCBI): domain Eukaryota; kingdom Metazoa; phylum Chordata; class Mammalia; order Artiodactyla; family Bovidae; genus Tragelaphus; species Tragelaphus eurycerus. Next base: position 11,317,485 of record CAKXYN010000047.1, on the reverse strand, counting down.
GAAAGAGAATCCAAGATGGATGTGGTATAACAATAGAAAATGAGAAGAAAACTGCCTTAGAAATCAGTGAGATCCAAGTAAGATCAGGAGTGAAAGCAAAGGATAGACAAAGTACCAAAAGACTCAATAGTATCAAAGTCATTATAGGAGTTCAATAATTCAAAGATGGAACCACTGTAATTTATGGCAAGAATCAATGACTAAACTGAAGAGGATTAGAAGATCATTAGTGCTTACTCATATGGCCTTTGAATCGCTCAGAATTGTGACAGAATTGGTATGGATACGTGGAATGAATTATGGCATGTAAGGCCTCAAAGAATGTGGAGTGACCATGAGATTTGTAAATACCAAGGACAAGGAGGGCCCAGTATTTCTCGAAACTCCAAGAAACTGAGATTTGAATGAGGGCAGAATAATCACAGCTAGGGTTGGGAAAAGAAGGGAATCCTATCTCATTTTCTGACTTGCATGTCCACAGAGAGTACAGTCGGTTGTTTCATTGAAGATATCTCTTGGAAAAATCTGGATGCTTCAGGAAGAACTTCGTTTTAGTGAAGGTCAACAAATGAGTAAATTAAGGACGAATAACGATTCCACAGTGTGCAGAATAAAGGAGTACTAGCACTGAGCAGTGTGGGGATGAGAAAACGGGAGAGGAGAGAAATAGAGGATTGTGTTTTGGGAAGTTATTATAGTTAACAGGATTGTAAATAATTGGTTTATTGATAGTCTTGCTGTTTTAAACAAATATGTCTGAAAAAGTGTTTTGGTGTTGATGAATACTGAGACCACAGGTTTTATCTGTAGCCTAGTGAATCATTGCTGGCAGCTAGCTCTGGACTGCAGGTGTAATAGAGCAGAGCTGGAACAAATCTTATGTGGCTGGAGCCTTTGTAGGCTCTGGCTCTGAAGCTGTTGGAGTAACAGATGTCAAGTAGCCAGAGAGGCAGTAAGAAAAATACATTAATAACCCCAGGTGATGAGAGACCTTGTATATTTCATTATATGTATATATACTTCTCAAATACACACAGGGCTGTATTTTTATCTATAAATTGCCGTTGGATCACCTTATTACTTCATTAAATGTACATTTATACAACTTCACTTTAGTTATCTAATTTTCACACTATAAAGATAGAATATATTCTGATGTCTCAGAGGATGCATGTGGTGATTAACAAAAAAAACAAAAAAATTGGAAAAGTGGTTTAATTGGATTACACCATTAGTGGTTTAATCCATATTACATAAAAAGCCTGATTTGCATGAACTTTTTTTTTCCTGTTGAATGGAATAATCTGTTTTTTATTTTGCTTTTTATGTATAACCCAAGGACTTCTAAAATAGAATTAATACTCACTGCATAAGGAGATTTACTGCCTCTTTCAAATGGGGAAGTGACTTGCCCCGACTTTCTGAATAGGGTGTAGTGATAATTGGTAGAATGGTGTGGTGACAGGTTTACCCAGCTGGTCACCTGCACAGAGAACAACTTTCCTATTAAAGTGAATCCACCCATGAAGGACCTTTGGATACGCGGCTTCTGCAGAGTGGGCGCTCTGTTGATGCATTCTGCTCAAACCCCAAATGAAGAAACGCTTGGATTATTTTTGATTCAAAGCAAGCAAGGGGGTGATAAGCAACTGCCTGTTCAATTGGAGCATATGCTTGCTGAGTTCTAATTCTCTTTTGCTTTGGGACCAGATGCTGCATCCTAGTAATTCCCAAACCTGGCTGATCTTCAGAATGATCTAAGAAGTTTTAAAAAATATCAGTATCCAGGCTTTCCACTCAGAAATTTTGATTTATTATATCTTGGCTAGGGTATAGAAATCTGCATTTGAATAAGTTCCAGTTAATTTAGGATCAGGGATCAGTGCTCTATGTCAGTGGTTTATAACCTTTGGTGTGGGATTGGGGTGGACAGGAAATTCTGCATGTAATTCATAAACATCCCCCACTCCCAGGTCCTCTATCCCTGGATAAAAATCACTGCTTAAGACTGCTTATTAGATACATTTTTATCTACGTGATAAACATTTTGAGATGGGTTTGCCTGAAAGAAATATAAAGGATTAAATGATAAATTGCTTGACTCTAAAAAAACGCGGAACTGGGGACTATTGCCTCCTTGGCCACATACACTCTCCTTAGGATAAGGACACTGCATACCTTCTGAGTTACTTCCTCTTAGGTCACATGTACTGTTCTTATAGTTTAATTCTCTTCATCAGAAAATGATTCTAAATATTTTTAGCTCATCTCGGTGACTGATCTTACCCCAGAAGTAGAATGTGTGTAAAAGTCAGAGACTGACCAATAGGGCTGCCTGTAAGGGCAATATTGAGGTATAAGAGGCCTGGAACTATGTTTAGAAGGTTCTTTAATAAAGATTTAGCTCAAGACAACATCAAACCGAGAGAGATAAAGTAAGTTGGAATATGCAGATAAGACACATGATCAAGGTCTTGGAACAAAGATAAAGAGTAAAGTGGCTGGGTTTCATTCCAATAAATGGTAATAGATATACCAAGGGTGAGAGAGTCAGTCAGTAAAGAATGACCCAGGAATGAACCTGGATATCACAAAGTGAGGACCCTTTCAATAACTAATTCTCCTTGAATATTCAGCAGAATTATTTTTATACACTGCTCAGTAAGATTTCTTGGATGAAGCTAGGAGACTTGTGAATGACTGGACAGTGTATTACAGATACTGAAAAGCTCTGCCATGTACAACGAGAATGTATTTTTACCATCTGTTCCTTTCCCCGTAAAATGATCTCATAGAAATATCAGGTATTGGCTATAATGGATATCTGTTTATTGATTATTCCTTTGTAATGGTATTCTGATATTTCTTGACAAATTACCCTCTCAAGAGAGATATTTATTCTTTAATGGTTACAATAATGGGCATATTACTAGTTAGATCCAGTGAGACTCAGTTTTGGGCCAATTGTTGAAATATTTATGAGGGATACTCATTGTTTCCACTGGAGCTTCTGGGTGGATTGGATAAAAGCCGGGGATGCCTGGCAGCCATCTTACTGTAAGACCAATACCTGCCAAAAGAAGAGCCATCATAAGGAAGAGAGCCAGTCAGTTTAGTTCCTCAATCCAACCATTCCTCAAGCTTCCATAACCTGAACATTTTAGAGAAATGAGAAAATAACTTCTTCTCTCTCTCTCTCTCAAATCAAGTTTGAATTGGGTTTTCTGGTGCATTCAAACGTCATGATTATTGTTTCCTAAATAAGAAGCTATTTATTTGTGAAAAACGATGTTTGCTTATGGTCCAAAGTTGCTGTGTAAGAAAATTAGCTTTTACAAGAATTACTCATAATGATCCTTTTTTTGAAAGAAGTGAATCTAAGTAAAGCCATTTATAATAGTTGTGAGAAGTAGTGACAAATAAGCTTGAAATTTCTCAGGTAGTAAGAGAAGAGAGGATAATAGTAAGAAGAGGGAGAAGGAAGGACAGAGAGTATCTTGGAATGAACTGATAGGACAAAGCCAAAAATGTGCACAGATGATTGAAACCATGAGACTGAAGAGATTACTTATTCTTCTACAATTTAATGACTATTTTTTCAGCTCTTTCTCTTGTACTAAGAGAAAAAGAAAGAGTCAGGAATGTATGTAATATTCACTAGGTGGTAACTGACTATAAGCTAAAAGAAACAAGAAGATGAGAAAGAGTGAAAATGTCTTGCTACTGGTTGATAGCAGATTGTCAAAAATTGTTGAAGTAGCATGGAAACTTTTATTCATTTTATTGTTAGTTCAAACTGGTAATAGTTGTTTTAATTTTTCTTCAGATGCTGGGGTAAACTCCACGGGATTATCAAGTGAGAAGATTTCTGGGCTAGTCTGAACTTGGTGAGGCATTTGCACATGGCAAAGATAACTCAGCAGTGGCCACAGGACTGGAAAAGCTCAGTTTTCATTCCAATCCCAAAGAAAGGCAATGCCAAAGAATGCTCAAACTGCCTCACAGTTGCACCCATCTCACACGCTAGTAAAGTAATGCTCAAAATTCTCTAAGCCAGGCTTCAGCAATACGTGAACCGTGAATTTCCAGATGTTCAAGCTGGTTTTAGAAAAGGCAGAGGAACCAGAGATCAAATTGCCAACATCCGCTGGATCATCGAAGAAGCAAGAGAGTTCCAGAAAAATATCTATTTCTGCTTTATTGACTATGCTAAAGCCTTTGATGGTGTGGATCACAATAAACTGGAAAATTCTGAAAGAGATGGGAATACCAGACCACCTGACCTGCCTCTTGAGAAACCTATATGCAGGTGAGGAAGCAACAGTTAGAACTGGACATGGAACAACAGATCAGATCAGATCAGAACAGTCTCTCAGTCGTGTCTGACTCTTTGCGACCCCATGAACTGCAGCATGCCAGGCCTCCCTGTCCATCACCAACTCCTGGAGGTCATTCAGACTCACATCCATCGAGTCAGTGATGCCATCCAGCCATCTCATCCTCTGTCATCCCCTTCTCCTCCTGCCCCCAATCCCTCCCAGCATCAGAGTCTTCTTCAATGAGTCAACTCTTCACATGAGGTGGCCAAAATACTGGAGTTTCAGCTTTAGCATCATTCCTTCCAAAGAAATCCCAGGGCTGATCTCCTTCAGAATGGACTGGTTGGATCTCCTTGCAGTCCAAGGGACTCTCAAGAGTCTTCTCCAACACCACAGTTCAAAAGCATCAATTCTTCGGCGCTCAGCCTTCCTCACAGTCCAGCTCTCACATCCATACATGACCACAGGAAAGACCATAGCCTTGACTAGACGAACCTTTGTTGGCAAAGTAATATCTCTGCTTTTGAATATGCTATCTAGGTTGGTCATAACTTTCCTTCTAAGGAGTAAGCATCTTTTAATTTCATGGCTGCAGTCACTATCTGCAGTGATTTTGGAGCCCAGAAAAATAAAGTCTGACACTGTTTCCACTGTTTCTCCATCTATTTCCCATGTAGTGATGGGACCAGATGCCATGATCTTCGTTTTCTGAATGTTGAGCTTTAAGCCAACCTTTTCACTCTCCACTTTCACTTTCATCAAGAGGCTTTTTAGCCCCTCTTCACTTTCTGCCATAAGAGTGGTGTCATCTGCATATCTGAGGTTATTGATATTTCTCCCGGCAATCTTGATTCCAACTTATGTTTCCTCCAGTCCAGCATTTCTCATGATGTACTCTGCATATAAGTTAAATAAACATGGTGACAATATACAGCCTTGACGTACTCCTTTTCCTATTTGGAACCAGTCTGTTGTTCCATGACTAGTTCTAACTGTTGCTTCCTGACCTGCATATAGATTTCTCAAGAGGCAGGTCAGGTGGTCTGGTATTCCCATCTCTTTCAGAATTTTCCACAGTTTATTGTGATCCACACCAACAAAGACTTTGGCATAGTCAATAAAGCAGAAATAGATGTTTAGAGCCTGTAGAAGACTTTGTGACCAGAAATAGAAAACGCACACACACACAGACGCACATGCACACACACTAATATTTATAGAGCCAATTTTTACCTGGTCCTAGCTTGAACTCCTATCAAAAAGTAAATTTTAGTTTCCAAAAGTATTAAAAGACAAGGTCCTTCTCACCTGTAAAAATTCAGAGCTGGTTTTAAAACCATTTAGATAACCAGTTGTCAGCAATACAGGTTTTAGGCTCCAGCAACAGTGAAAAAAGCTGTTTCTTTCATTTCCTACTTTCCTAGAGCAATGAATTCACATAATGCCATTTTGACATTGTACAGACAAGTCTATTAAAATATGAATTTATGGTTACTTTGTCTCTTATGTTGGTTCATTTAGCATAATAGTTGCAATTGACCTAAATAGCAGAAAGTACATTATATTCTAAGTGTTTGAAATTAAAATAGATTGAATGATTTTCTTGTATATATCATTGTTGAAGTTTTTGTTACACTCTGAATTAATACAAATAGCAGTAATAACACAACTGGATGCACCTGGCATGTATTATTGGATTTATCCCAAGCTGCTTTTTTATAATTGACCATTTTCATCCATGTTACTGAAACCCAGTAATATTTTTAATGTTTTAAAATCAGAATATTTTAAAAATCAAACTTGTATAAATATAATTAATAAAAAAAAGCAAGACAAGAGGCTATGGCAGCCTGTAAAATAAGAATTCACCACCTTTTAAAGTGTGTTTTGGCAATATATAATAAAAGCCATGAAGTATGAATAGACTTTGATCCACCATCCCCTTTTTAAGATTTATTCTAAAGATTATAATAAAAGATTAGTATAAAAGATTAAATTAAATTTACCTAATCTTAATAAAAGATTAGGTATATTTAATCTAATGTAAATTAGCTTTTTTATTTTTAATTTTTACTATATTTTGTATATTATAGCTTTGTGTATTTTTTAATTTTACAGTTAACTATACTTATAGAAAACCACACAAAATATATACAGCTTATTCAGTTATTTTAAGTTACTAAAAACAGTAACCCTAGAGATTCCCCATGTGTCCAATCTCAATTGCAACCCCTTCATTTCCATAAATAACCACTCTCCTGACATTTGTCTTTATTGGTTTTATCACCAATGTGTTCATTTTAAAATTGTAGTGTTCACTTTCAGGCACTTCAATTCAGTCTTACTCATTCACACAGAAAGAAAGAAATTTTAATGTATTTTAAGTCTCTTATAATCAAGAAGCTTTCTTCTTGAGTCATATTTTTTTCTTTTCCTTAAAGACTTTAAAGGCATTTTGACATACAGACTTTTCTGGTGTGGAATTTGTAGTTGTTTATTCCTGGTACACTTCAACTTGTTCTTCTGTCCTCTATGATTTCTGCAAACTGGCAGCTGGATCAGGAGGCTTGTTTAGATTCATGTCCAATCCTTTTGGCAAGTCTATCCAGAGTGTTCATTCCTGAAAATGTGCATAGTGTCAGAGAGTTTTACATTTTATGACCTGCAATTGTAGATGATCACATTTAGATGGTAATTATTTAATATTATAACCTAATCATATTCTGTCAATTCTCTGAAAATTTATTAATTGGAAAGGCTTTTATAAAGTCATGATTTACCTTATCTACTATTTGATAACCAAGGGATACTGTTCCCAGTATCCTAATCATCAGTTTAGTTCAGTTCAGTCGCTCAGTTGTGTCCGACTCTTTGTGACCCCATGAATTGCAGCACACCAGGCCTCCATGTCCATCACCAACTGCCAGAGTCTACCAAAACCCATGTCCATTGATTCGGTGATGCTATCCAGCCATCTCATCCTCTGTCGTCCCCTTCTTCTCCCACACTCAATGTTTCCCGGCATCAGGGGATTTTCAAATAAGTCAACTCTTCACATCAGGTGGCCAAAGTATTGGAGTTTCAGCTTCAACATCAGTCCCTCCAATGAACACCCAGCCTGATGTCCTTTAGGATGGACTGGTTGGATCTCCTTGCCGCCCAAGAGACTCTTAAGAGTCTTCTTCAACACCACACTTCAAAACCATCAATTCTTCGGCGCTCAGCCTTCTTTATAGTCCAACTCTCCCATCCATACATGACCGCTGGAAAAACCATAGCCTTAACCAGACAGCCCTTTATGGGCAAAGTAATGTCTCTGCTTTTAAATATGCTGTCTAGGTTGGTCATAACTATACTTCCAAGGAGTAAGCGTCTTTTAATTTCATGGCTGCAGTCACTATCTGCAGTGATTTTGGAGCCCCCCCAAAATAAAGTCTGAAACTGTTTCCACTGTGTCCCCATCTATTTGCCATAAAGTGATGGGACCAGATGCCATGATCTTTGTTTTCTGAATGTTGAGCTTTAAGCCAACTTTTTCACTCTCCTCCTTCACTTTCATCAAGAGGCTCTTTAGTTCTTCTTCACTTTCTACCATTAAGGGTGGGGACATCTGCATATCTGAGGTTATTGATATTTCTCCCAGCAATCTTAATTCCAACTTGTGCTTCTTCCAGCCCAGTGATTCTCATGATGTACTCTGCATATAAGTTAAATAAGCAGGGTGACAATATACAGCCTTGATGTACTCCTTTTCCTACTTGGAACCAGTCTGTAGTTCCATGTCCAGTTCTAACTGTTGCTTCCTGACCTGCATACAGGTTCCTCAAGAGGCAAGTCAGATGGTCTGGTATTCCCATCAATTTTCCACAGTTTATTGTGATCCACACCGTCAAAAGCTTTGGCATAGTCAATAAAGCAGAAATAGATGTTTTTCTGGAACTCTCTTGCTTTTTCGATGATCCAGCGGATGTTGGCAATTTGATCTCTGGTTCCTCTGCCTTTTCTAAAACAAGCTTGAACATCTGGAATTCATGGTTCATGTATTGCTGAAATCTGGTTTGGAGAATTTTCAGCATTACTTTACTAGCATGTGGTGCTACTGCTAAGTCACTACAGTCGTGTCTGACTCTGTGCGACCCTATAGACGGCAGCCCACCAGGCTCTGCCGTCCCTGGGATTCTCCAGGCAAGAACACTGGAGTGGGTTGCCATTTCCTTCTCTAGTGCATGAAAGTGAAAGGTCAAAGTGAAGTCGCTCAGTCGTGTCCGACTGTTAGCAACCCCGTGGACTACGGCCTACCAGGCTCCTCCGTCCATGGGATTTTCCAGGCAAGAGTACTGGAGTGGGGTGCTATTGCCTTCTCCAATTGCACTAGCATGTGAGATGAGTGCAATTGTGCAGTAGTTAGAGCATCTCTTTGGCATTGCCTTTCTTTGGCATTAGAATGAAAACTGACCTTTTGACAGTTTTGAATTTAACCATATTATTACTATATTCTCTTTTTTGTCTTTGTTTAGTCTTCTAAAAATAATAATTAATTTTTATGTTAATGTCTCTCTAGTCATTTTGATTATTTGAGGCTCTTTTTCTATGAGATTTCTTAGGAAGATCTGATAGGAAAAAATAATCTTGCAGCTCTTGTATACTGATAACACTTTGTATCTTTTATAGAAAGCTAGTTTTGTTGCCTATAAATTCTTGGTTTGCATTTCCTTTGAGTTTATTAAATATGTTTTTACTCTTTTCTGACATAAAACATCATATTAAAAAGTCAGTTAGTAATTTAATTTTCTGTTCTAATACATTATGTAAAGTGTTGTCTAGATGTCCAAGAAATTTATTATTTTTTAAACCTAGGTTTATAAAACAAAGATTTTGTAAACCTAGATATCTTATTATACTATTATTCATTGTTATTTATTGATTTATTAGAATATTGCTATTCACTGTACTGGGTTCACATTGTGAACCACACAGTATACTCATCAAGTCATTTTTTATTTTAGAAATTTTTCTGGAATTATAGCATTTAGTATTTGCTGTTTCTTTGTATTAAATTGGTTTTCTTCTTGAGGAACTCCTATTTAAAAAAATAATTTTATTTATTTATTTTTGCTGTGTTGGATCTTGATTGTAGTGTGGGTTTTTTTCTAGTCATGACAAGTGGGAACTACTCTCTAGTTGTGGTGTATGGGCTTCTCATTGTGGTGGGTTAGGAAGATCCCCTAGAGAAGGAAATGGCAAACCAGTCCAGTATTCTTGCCTGGAAAATCCCATGGACAGAGGAGCCTGACAGGCTACAGTCCACGGGGTCGCAAAGAGTAGGACATGACTGAATGACTTCACTTTCACTTTTTCTTGTTGCAGAGCATGGGCTCTAGGGCAATTGGGCTTCAGTAGTTGCAGCTCCCAGGTCTAGAGAACAGGCTCAATACTTGTGGTGCACCAGGCTAGTTGCTCCACAGCATTTGGGATCCTCTCCCAACCAGGGATTGAACCCACGTCCCTTGCACTGTCAGGCAGATTGTTTACCACTGAGTCACCAGGGAAACTCCAAGGACCGCCTATCTTAAATAATTGTTACTTTCTCTCAAAACATTTCTTTCTCTCTCTCTTTTTTATTTAAAAAATATCAGCCATGAAATTAAAAGACACTTACTTCTTGGGAGAAAAGTTATGACCAACCTAGACAGCATATTAAAAAGCAGAAAGATTACTTTGCCAGCAAAGGTCCATCTAGTCAAGGCTGTGGTTTTTCCAGTAGTCATGTATGAATGTGAGAGTTGGACTATAAAGAAAGCTGAGTGCTGAAGAATTGATGCTTTTGAACTATGGTGTTGGAGAAGACTCTTGAGAGTCCCTTGGACTCCAAGGAGAAACAAACAGTCAATCCTAAAGTATATCAGTCCTGAATATCCATTGGAAGGACTAATGTTTAAGCTGAAACTCCAATATTTTTGGCCACCTGATATGAAGAACTGACTCATTTGAAAAAACCTTGATTCTGGGAACGATTGAAGGCAGGAGGAGAAGCGGACGACAGAGGATGAAATGATTGGATGGCATCAGAACTCAATAGACATGAGTTTAAGTAAACTCCGGGAGTTGGTGATGGACAGGGAGGCCTGGCATGCTGCAGTTCATGGGGTTGCAAAGAGTCAGACACAACTGAGCAACTGAACTGAACTGATCCCATTTAACCTTAAAATGTTTTTCACTTTCACAAGGGTATTTACTCAGTCCTACATTTCTTTTTGATTGAGGTCATTTTCTTAAAAAAAAATATATATATATATATTCTATTCTGAATTCTAATTCTATTCTGAATTCTGAATATTTCTGAAATTATTTTGTTCTTCTAACTTATGTATTAGTTTCTTAATGTCCTGAAAGAGGAGGTTCAGTATTATTATGCTGTTAATTTTCCTTTTCCTTATATTAACTTTATGTAGGATTTGGCCTTGATACCATTTTTTAATTTTTGTGTGAATGTGGTTTTTCTGAACATTACCCTGAGGTTCAGGGTAGTGTTTTTAACTCTCCTTCTGTTGTTTTTGTATGTTGTTTCAAACAATGGACGTTTTGTCATTTTTCTGCTCAATTCTACTCCCATTATTTTCTCCTTTCTGTGAGCTTTCCTCTTAGGAGGCAACCCTGGAGTTCTGAACACCAAAGGAGTTCAAGTCTATTTTTGGGTTATGGGATTAAAGTGCCTAATGTTCCTGTCTCTGTCTGCTTTCATTTGTTGCTGTGAACTCACGTATTTGTTTTTTTTTTTTTTCCAATTCATTATATCTATCACCATTATTATTATTATTATCATTTTCTGAGGTGCAAATTGTCCTTACTTTGACAATAAAAGCCTCTTCAATCCAGCTTCTGTGACCTATTGACTTGACCTTACTAATCTTTGAGCAGTTTTGTTTTTTTTACCCTTGACAGACTTTCCTGGCTTACCTTGTACTTCACTACTTCAGACCTATGATCAACCATGTCTCTAAGGATCCCTGGGCTTCTTTTATACTGGGAAATGGTATATAAAAATCTAAGATGTGGGATGTAGTTTTACTTATTGCTAATAACACATCATCGCTTTCAAGCCTTTTCTGTGGACAGAGGTAGAAAAAAAAATCAAAACATAAAATATATATTGATTATTTATATCATATATGTTATATGGTATATGTATAATGCTATATGTTTTTAAAAAAATCATGAAATAATATAATTTTCCAATAAATAAAAGCTACAAGGTTCTTCCTTACTTTTTGCCATTCCATTTTTCTGCCTACCTTGTTTAAGAAAGAAACCTTGATTCACACTAACTCTATTTTGAATAATGGCATATTGCAGAATATAAATTATTCTAAAATGACTTAAGTGAGTGCTTGTCTTGTCTGTACATAGAGCTTTGCTAATGGAATAGGTTAAATTTTTTTTAAAAAGACCCAAGGAAGAAAATGTTCTAATGGTGTATGAATTAATGTTTGTGGCTTAGGATAAATTTTATGTTGGCAGGAACATCACACATGTCCTCACAAACATTTCAAAATACTTAGAAGTGAAAATAATATGTCCTAGTTAAGTAGTCCTGGTTATGAGGAAGAAATTAATTTTGTAGACATATGTGAAATGCTCATATAAAAATTTCATGAAATGAATTAAAACATCTGTATTTCTGAATTAATATTTATATCGATTATATAGGTGAATTAAGATATTTTATATTTTATAAGATTTCAAAAATATATGTACATGCATATGTTTATATATAGTTAACAATGCATTAAGCATTAATAGGTATATTATCCTATTATCCATATACTTTCAAGTTTATATATTCAAGTTAGTGAAAGTAAAAGTTATTTGACTTTTGTTGTTGAAATGAAGATATAAGTAGTCAGAAATATGATTTATTATTTTGATTGCCTATATTGGTTTTCTTTACTCTTCCTAAGCATTTAAAGTTTCTATTGCAGTGATCATGTCTTAATTATCTTCATCATCCTCACAACACCTGGACACAGTAAAAATTTTAGTTTAACAAGTTGATATGAGTTAAACATTGGAGTCTGGGAAAGTTGTCTTTTTCATTGTGTGGTCTGACTTGTAAGCTAGAGTTTTTTCATGTATAAAGAGCATTAAGTCACTGTGGATTTCATTTTTCTACTTTTTTCTACAGTCCCTTTAGGCAAATATTACTTGGTGCCTTTTGATGGTTTTTCCTCATTTCAGTCTCTTCTGAAATGCCTGCCTCACTGCTATCTTCAATTTTCAGGTTCTGTTAATATTTCTTATTTAATTTTAGCTCCTTAAAGTTATTTGGGGAATAGATTTCAGAGAAGCAGATTATCTAAAGAATGTTATTTCATTTTTCTACAAGGAAAGTTTATGTTTTTACAGTGTCTTGAACTATAGTACTACATTCCATTTTTAATTGTTCATTTAATAGCTCTATGTATGCTTTGTCTGGAATCTAGAAGATTTATTCTATAGTATACTGGATAAATTCTTACGCTCCAAACTATATTCCATGGAGATTGAATTTTTTCTATAAATTAAAACATAAAAATACTTTTTTTTAAGAATCAGATGTACAGCTTACCTGAGTATTTATAAAATAGTACATGAAACAAAGATGATCCTGTAAAACTAACATAAGGCCATGAATTTTACTTTATGGTGAAAGTTCTTTTTCACAGATGAAAAGAGACAGAACAGCAACTATAATAAACCACTTTATCCATTTTTATATCTTGACTTTAAAACTGATGAAAAGTGAAAACAGACTTGGGTGTGGAAGATGTTCTGTTAGTTCACAGTTTAAGAAATGAGATATGGTTTTGTAATTCAAATCATATTTAACCTGAAAAAATCTACAAGGGCTAGAGTTAATTTAGGAATCAGCTGGAAAAGAGACAGTGCTGAATAGTTAGATATTTAGAATTAATCTTTAGTTATGAATAGTAGTATTATGATCACAGAGTAAAAGCTATCAGTTGTTGATTTTCCATGTAAAGAGTTAAGACATTTCTGCAACCTCTGTATGTCCAACAACAATGTCTTTTGTTGTATTTACCGAACAAATGTAAATTTCTGATCTAAAGCACCCATTTTTTCTGGCTAACCTTGAAACTGAGGTATATTCTGCTAGTTACTTAAAATGTTTCTTTCCTTTACCAGGTTTGATCTCATAGTATGAATCCTTCTATATTGTCTTACCATAGGCCATCTACTTCTGAGAAGTAGAACATTTGCCTTATTCCTTGTCCTTAGGACATATAACTTCTGGTAACATAGACCCTGATGCTGGGAGGGATTGGGAGCAGGAGGAAAAGGGGACGACAGAGGATGAGATGGCTGGATGGCATCACTGACTTGATGGACGTGAGTCTGAGTGAACTCCAGGAGTTGGTGATGGACAGGGAGGCCTGGCATGCTGCGATTCATTGGGTTGCAAAGAGTCGAACACGACTGAGTGACTGAACAGAACTGACTGAACTGAACTGACTGAATATATAAACTTCCTCTTCAGTGAATCAAGTTTTCTCTCTCCTTCTACTTTTTAAGCTCTTTTATTGTGGTATCTCATTAGGTCTTTCCAGAGTCTATTTATGTATCGATTGCCATTGTGCCAGGCACATAGAGAAAATCTAAAATGAAAATCTAACTCTGAGATGAAATAAATGGAACAGAAAAAATAATCAAAATTTTAAAAAATGGGAAAAGACTTGGTTCACCAATGCATACTATGGGAAGCACATGAGAGAGTTCATTGTTATCAGCCTTCAGAGAAATGCAAATTAAAGCTATGCCGTGATAAACATGGGCTTCCCTTTGTGTCTCAGCTAGTAAAGAATCTGCCTGCAATGTGGGAGACCTAGGTTCAATTCCTAAGTTGAGAAGATGCCCTGGAGAAGGGAAAGGCTACCCACTCCAGTATTCTGGCCTGGAGAATTCCATGGACTGTATAGTCCACGAGTCGCAGAGAGTTGGACACAACTGAACAACTTTCACTTTCATGATAAACACAGCTATGCATCTATTATTAATAGAATGGCTAAAATAAAAAGTCCTGAGAATGCCAAGTATTAACAGGTTTGTAGAGCAAGTGAAAGTCCCATGTATTGCTGGTGAATATACACAATGATATAGCCACTCTGCAAACATTTTGGCATCTTCTTATAAAATTAAATGTTCACTTAGCGTATATCCTGGAAATCTGACTCCTAGATAATTTCTCTAGAAAAATGAAAACATGGTCACATGAAAAAATCTGTATGCAAATATTTTTAACAACCCCATTTATAATTTTTAAAAACTGGAAACAATCCAAATGTGCTTCAGTAGTTGCATTAATAAACTGTGGCATGTCTATACACTACTACTCAGCAATATAAAGGAATGAAATATGACATGCTAAAATTTGAGTGACTCTCAAAGACATTAGCTATGTGAAAGAAACCAGTCTAGAAAAAGTTACATTTCTTTTGTATAATATTCTGGAAAAAGTAAAATTACAGACAACAGATCAGTGGTTCAGGGCTGGGAAGTTGGTATCACTACAAAGGGTTGGTATGAGAGTCTTTTGGGCTTTTGGAATTGTTCCATGTCTTGATAATAGGGGTAGTTACATGACTCTCTACATGTATTAAAAATCATAGAACTGTATATAAATTAAACTTAATTACATGATAGTTTAAAAAATAAAATTAGAATAAAACATGAATCCTTACGCCTCAAGATATGTGAATCAACTATTTCCTTTGAAGAGCTATGAATCTTCCAAAAAAGTATCCTGCAGAAATTTACCAGGGTGACTTTTATACTTGCGAAAGTGAGACATCTGGACTTTCTGGTGATTATTGGATGCCAAATACTAATGTACTCTTGTTACTAGACATCCAGAAGTCCTTTGTGGTTCACTCACAGCAGGACTCTATGGAGGTCAGAGGATGGGTGGAGTTTGGGTCTAATTGTGTCTCACAGGGTTGTGTGGGACCGAGGACCACACAGTGGTTATTTCCCAATTTTCAAAATATATAATAGAAATATATGCACTTATAATTATAGAGTTCATACACTGATTTCTGACTAATGGGCAAAAGGATGTCTTCTCTACCATTTCATTATCTTCTCTGATCGTGATGTAACAGGGCCACCTCCGTGGGGCCCTTCATTTCAATTTTCATTTCCTCAGCTACATGAGACAGCTACAAGTTGTGGTGCGTTGTTTTCTCTTTGGTCTCTATGCTGTATCTCTGTTGGTATATGACTGTATGAAAATTACTGATAGAGAAGGTTGAACTCATCATCCTAATGTGTTTCCTTTTTTTTTTTTTTTAAATCTCTCCAAATCTTGGGTCATCAAGTCATCAAGATCATGGATGCTTTCCCATGCCATGCCTTCAAAGAGCTTTTTGTTGGTGGTAGTGGTAATACTTTTTTTTTTTTTTTTTTTAAATCTAATTCTTATAACTACTCCTGGAAGTTTGGTTGAGGAATTTTTATGTGCCAAAATTTTTGATTTTTGTTACCAAAGAAAGTAGTAGTGCACCTGTTCTCATCTGTTGAGTAGCAGAAGTTGCTATATGAGTATCACATGGATGCCCTAAATCCACTGAGCATTGGCTGGGTTGCCTCCCCATACTGAAACTGCCATCTCACCCTCTCTGTAGGCTCCTCTGGCTCTTGCCAACATTTTCTTGCAGGCTGTCAGTTTTGAGTAGGACCAGAGGAAAACAAATCTCATATCAGGTCCAGCCTGTGCTACAAGCTGCCCACCACCTGGGTCCTTCTGAGTCAGCACACTCAACTGTTGGAAAGCTCTGTGGTGAACAGAGATGCTGTATGGAGCCTCTAGCCATCACTAATACCTCGAGGATTTTGGAATAAATAATATCCTCTTATTCAGACAATATATTCTCCATTCAAAAGCAGCTTCTTTGAATAGAACCCCTAAAGACTGAACATGTGATTATTGGATTCCAAAAAATTATTTGGGTCAAACTATCATGAAATATATCTTAATAATTTGTTTACATGCACTTAATTTTGCCTGATTTTGCATTTCACTGTAAAATAGAAATGTTTTATAGGAGTTAGTACTGAAGCCAGTTGAGAAAATTTCAGGAAATGAACTACTTGCATATGCAATTTCCTATAGTGCCTGCTCCCATCGCCTTACTGCCTCTCTCTGGACCCATTTTTCATGGTGAATTCCCTGTTTTATGTTAACAGGGAGGAAAAAGGTGTTGAATTAGTATGCCAGAAGTAGATGGTTGCTGCTTTACATCCCTGCTCCATAATTGTCCCCAAAGAGTTGACTCTCATTGAGCATGTCTCTGGATCGCTATATTTGGTTGTCTTTGTCATGTGGAAACTATTATCTGAGGTGTGCATTACCCTGCTTCCTGAGCAATTGCTAGTGGTTTGGCTGATTGATGAGTTTACAAAGATTAAGATATGAAAAGTAATGACAGGGAGGTTTAAAGGGAAGTGTGTGAATGGACCTGTCCAATTACGCATTTTTATGACCAATATAAATGCTACCACAGTGTATTTATTATTAGAGGAGGTTCTTAATAACATGATAAGTTGTTTTTAAATGGCATCTTTCTCCCTGCCTCTCCCAAGCCTTCTGATGTTTGCTAGCTGACTCTATGTGATCATGGTCTCCAGAGATTAAAGCTATAGCAGTTGCTGTGAGTGCCCTGCCAGTATGCCTTGGACCCTACATTTCCATTGTGTTTAGATGACTTCAAGTTGCCAACAACTGCATCTGTGCCTAAACTCTCTTCCTGGCCTTTCTTTTCATACATGCCTCAGACCAAAGTTTAGTGGGAATTAACAACCCAAGAGTAAATATCAACAAATGACCAATGGGAATTGTTTAAATACCTCAGCTCCCTCACAGTAAGATGGATCAGTTCTAAGGTGTCTATTTTATACTTTTTCTCAGAGTTTTCCCTTTTTCTCATTGTAGTAGCTGGCTTAATAACTCAGCCCTTACTGACTCTTTTTATTGCATTACTTTACCATTCCATGCTTGTTTTTCCCGTGTCTCCTAAACAAGCCACCTGTATTGCTGCCATTCTGTTAGTATCTGTTTCCAGGGACACCAAAGCTGTTTTGGTTATTACTACTACTGAGTGCCTGATTTTCCAACAACAAAGGCCAAGGTTAAATTACAGCATGCCACCCTTTCCTGTGGATTTCAGTGAGTTCCCTCATAAATGGTGATTATATTAGATAGTGGTCATCATGGAGGGGATAGTGATATACAGAATGAAAACATATTCCTGGTAAAAATTTGCTATATAAACAAAAAGCTCTTTTGGCAGCATCATATTTAGGATTTTACAGAATATTTTATCCCTTAACAAGGAATCTCACACACTGAAGTCTCTGCTAAGGGAATAGTCCAGAATTATGGCAGTGGCTTACAACTGTAGAATTTATTAGTTTTACTCTGTATTCCACTAATAAGAAGAAATTACATTGATATTAGAATGAAATGGTTTGTTTAAGACTTGGTTTTGGTATCAGCTAATAGATATTATCTTGAGAGACGTGTATTCCATCCTAAAAGTCTCAGTAATGTCTTAGACCACTGACCAGTTATATCATATCAAGAACACACAGTTTGGAAACCAAGGAATGAAAATATGTGTGATCACTCTAAATAAAGTCCCTAGTAACCCACTTCAAGAGTTTTGCTATCTGTCTTAATCCCCTTTTGGCACTGGTCAGTTTAAAAGTCCGTCTGTCCAAGGGAGGAATTTTTATATAAGTGGATACAAAAATAGTTATGGTGCTTCCCTAACGGCTCAGATGGTAAGGAATCTGCCCGCAATACAGGAGATCCAGGTTTGTTCCCTGAGAGGGTCCCCTGGGAATCTCTGCTGGAAGAGATTGATGACATGGAATGGGCAGTAAAAGTAGACAGTTGTGATGAACTTTTAGGCTTCATGATACTACTAAAGTAATGACTTAAATACATTTGTTTTATGCTCATTATTTTTTTCTTCCTTCTAGTTTTGCCTGAATTAACTTTTATAAAGAGAAGTGTTCTTTATGATATTTTATTGAAAACATTAATATATGTTATAATGTGAAATCTCTGGGATCTTGCATCAAACCTTATTGGTCATGAGTATTTTTTAAAAAATCATTTCTGAGTTGTTAGTATTGTAAACATTCAGAAGTGAGCTTCAGTTATATTTGTTTTGTGTTATCTCATTTGGTTATGAAATCAAGGCAATAATAATCTCTTAAAATTAGTTTGGCATTTTCCTTTTCTTTGTATTTTTGGAACATATGAAATAACAAATAGGCTATCTGTCACTTGGAGGTTTGGTAAGATTTATACCTAAGATGGTGGGAAGATTTTTAAATTTTCTGTGTAAAATACTTTAATCACTATTGGTTAATTCATATTCTATATTTCTATGTAATTAACATTTCATATTAAATTATCTATGACATTTTATCTGATTTCAAACTTTAAATTACAATTTAAATACTATTGTCATATAAACAATTACCTACTATATTTACAGTTAGGTTTTCATTTTTCTAATTGTGGCATCTCTTTCTATTTAATTAATCTAGCTAAAATTTTATCTATTTCCTTTAACTTAAAAAAATGTTCCCTAAGTTTCCTTGTCTTCTGCTTCATTAGTTTCCACTATTTTCTTTATGGTTTTCTACTTTCTTTTTCCTTGGGGGCTTACCTGTTATTTTTCTATTCACTTATTTCTAACATCTGTTTCTAATATTAAGCTTTTAGGCTATTGATTTGCCTTTATCTTGCCATTTTACTTGCATCATCAACTTATATCTATTGGTGTTACTTCTATTTAATCTAAGCATTATTAAGTTACCATTATGATATCTTTTCTGACACTTTAATTATTTAGGTGTATATTTGTGCATATATGTTTATTTCGTTTTTCCCAAATACAAGTTATTTTTTCCCATAATTTTTGTTATTGATTTGTAGTTTTATTGCATAGTGATAAAAGAAAATATTCTTTAATATAACTGCCTCTTTCTCACTCTAGCATTTTATTCATTTTCAGTTCATGATTTTTATTTCAAGATTAGCTTTGTGTTAACAATAATTATATAATTTTTGCAGAATTTCCATGTTGGGAATAGTCATCATTATAATAATTTGCCATGATGTGATCACGGTATTTTATGAATAGAAGAAACTATCCTGTTTATTATAAAGCTAAAATTGAGAGTGAGGAATTTTCTGATATTTTGATAGCTTATTACATTTAACACTATGTCCATTGCCTGATTAATTTCTTTAAAGATCTGAATGATATTATCAGAATCAGGAATAATAAATAATTATCATATGGTCACATAAGAAAATGAGTAAATTAAACTAAATCTGCACATACTTTTCTGCACATATTTTCTTGCCTAATACATAATTAAATTGAATTACCATAAAGCTTGGTTTCCTAACAAACTGGAATGAATTATAAAAATGGGTAAAGATCCTAAAAATTACTGATTTATAACATTTATGAAAGTTATATGACATGTTTAGTTTTGATGATTTAGACATCTATTTTTCAGATATGCCAAATAAGTGGAATCCATTCAAAGAATGACATCCAATTTTGAAACATATTTTTGATGAAAACAGAAGATAAGCAGATGCAGTCTTTTGTTTGTAAGTTCAATTTGTCAATCAAGTGAAGATATAGCACTAAACAAATTTAGTCAAATCCACAAGGAATGAGAACTATAGAAGGTCCTTCTACACTTGTTAGTCTTTGTTTGGATCATGTCATTGCATTGAAAGAAATATGAAATTGAAAATCTCTCAGAGATAATTGACCAGAAGAGAACAGGACTGAAAGCTAGCTCAAGGAATGTTTTCTCTTTGTCTTATATTCCACTTCCAATCCTTCAGGAAAAACAGTTGACTCTGCCTTTAAAATATATCCTGTATCCGACCAGTTTTAACTTCCTCTAACCGTACTGTTGTGTCTCAAGTCACCATCATCTTTCGTCTGAATGATGTAACAGCCTCCTATTTGGTCTCAGTGCTTTTACTTTTATCCCCCTGAAGGTTATCCTTCACACAGGGAAATTCATTTAAAACTTGAATAGATCGTGTCACTCTTCTGCATAAAAACCTCTAATAGCTCCCCGTTTTACTTCTTTACTGCTAAGTTGCTTCAGTCATGTCCGACTCTGTGTGATTTCATGGACTGCAGCCTACCAGGCTCCTCCGTCCATGGGATTTTCCAAGCAAGAGTACTGGAGTGGGTTGCCATTGCCTTTTCCTATTTTACTTCTAGTGAAAGGCATAAAGCTTCAGATGATCTGAAAGACCCATTTGAGACCCCTCTGACTTCATCTATTACACAGGTCCCCTAGGCACCTAGCCTCATTACCAGGCACACTCTTGCCCTTGGGCCTTTGCCAGGTTGTGCCCTTAGAATTTAGGTAACTTCCTTGCCTGTATAAAGCCCTTTTTCCAAATTTCACTTTCTTAATGGGACTTCTCTGAACAAGCTGTTTAAAATTGCAACCTGACTCTCTCCCCGCTGTAACTGTTCATCCCCCTACCCGATCTCTATTTTCTTTAATAGCTGTACTTAAGCATAGTTAACAAAATAACCATAAGTATTTAAGGTGTGATTTGATGTTAAAACAAATTCACATACCTACGAAACTATCGTCATAATGAAGAAAATGAATATATTGTTAGTATGGAAGTGTCCTTGTGTCTCCTTGGAATCCTCACTACTGCCTCACCCCACTCTCTAAACCCATCCACAGGCAACCACTGATTTACTTTCTATCCCTAAAAGTTAGCGTATTTTCTAAAATTTTATATAAATGGAATCATGTAGCATGTACTCTTATGTTCTGGCTTCTTTTGCTCACTATGCTTGAAATTCACCATGTTGGTGTACATCAATCAGATCAGATCAGTCGCTCAGTTGTGTCCGACTCCTCTCGACCCCATGAACCGCAGCACGCCAGGCCTCCCTGTCCATCACCAGCTCCCGGAGGTCACTCAGACCCGCATCCATCGAGTCAGTGATGCCATCCAGCCATCTCATCCTCTGTCGTCCCCTTCTCCTCCTGCCCTCAATCCCTCCCAGCATCAGAGTCTTCTCCAATGAGTCAACTCTTCGCATGAGGTGGCCAAAATACTGGAGTTTCAGCTTTAGCATCATTCCTTCTAAAGAAATTCCAGGATTGATCTCCTTCAGAATGGACTGGTTGGATCTCCTTGCAGTCCAAGGGACTCTCAAGAGTCTTCTCCAACACCACAGTTCAAAAGCATCAATTCTTCGGTGCTCAGCCTTCTTCACAGTCCAGCTCTCACATCCATACATGACCACAGGAAAGACCATAGCCTTGACTAGGCGAACCTTTGTTGGCAAAGTGATGTCTCTGCTTTTGAATATGCTATCTAGGTTGGTCATAACTTTCCTTCCAAGGAGTAAGCAATAGTTCATTCTTTTTTTTTTTTATAGATTAATATTCTATTGACTGAATTTATCACTATTTATATATTTATGTTTTGATAATTTTTAATGTCTACAGATTTGTGCTATTACAAATACTTTGAACTTTCATGTACAAGGCTTTTTATGAACATATACTTTCATATCTCTTGGGAAGATACCTAAAAGTGGTATGGCTGGGTCATATGGTAGATCTACATTTAACTTTTTAAGAAACTGCCAAATATTTTTTCAAAACAGCTGTACCATTTTACATTTCCATCAACAATATTGTGGCAGTTCTAGTTTCTCCACAATCTCGCAAACATTTGGCATTGCCAATCATTTTATTTATTTATTTTTTATTTTTAAAAAATTATTATTATTTTTTACTTTACAATATTGTATTGGTTTTGCCATACATCAACATGCATCTGCCATGGGTGTACACGTGTTCCCCATCCTGAACCCCCCTCCCACCTATCTCCCCATACCATCCCTCTGGGTCATCCCAGTGCACCAGCCCCAAGTTTCCTGTATCCTGAATCCAACCTGGACTGGTGATTCATTTCTTATATGATATTATACATGTTTTAATGCTATTCTCCCAAATCATCCCCCCTTCCCTCTCCCACAGAGTCCAAAAGACTGTTCTATACATCTGTGTCTCTTTTGCTGTCTTGCATACCGGGTTGTTGTTACCATCTTTCTAAATTCCATATATATGCATTAGTATATGTATTGGTGTTTTTCATTCTGGCTTACTTCACTCTGCATAATAGGCTCCAGTTTCATCCACCTCATTAGAACTGATTCAAATGTATTCTTTTTAATGGCTGAGTAATACTCCATTGTGTATATGTACCATGGCTTTCTTTATCCACTCATCTGCTGATGGACATCTAGGTTACTTCCATGTCCTAGCTATTATAAACAGTGCTGTGATGAACATTGGGGTACATGTGTCTCTTTCAATTCTGGTTTCCTCAGTGTGTATGCCCAGCAAATTTTATCCCTTTTCATGTACTTATATGCCAACTGGGTATTTTCCTTGATGGTATCTGTTGAAATCTTTTGCCATTTTTTTATTAAGTGGTCTGTTTCATTTATTATTGCGTTTTCAGGGTCCTTTATATATTCTCTCAGAGAAGGCAATGG
The DNA here is from genome assembly GCA_935064755.1 of Tragelaphus eurycerus. NCBI lineage: Eukaryota > Metazoa > Chordata > Mammalia > Artiodactyla > Bovidae > Tragelaphus > Tragelaphus eurycerus. The sequence goes on along the minus strand of CAKXYN010000047.1, from coordinate 11,294,519 downwards.
CACCCCACTCCAGTACTCTTTTGCTTGGAAAATCCCATGGGCAGAGGAGCCTGGAAAGCTGCAGTCCATGGGGTCGTGAAGAGTTGGACACAACTGAGCGACTTCACTTTGACTATATATTCCCTATATTATTACTTTATCTGATAGTGATTTTCTAATATATTCTTTCTGTCTATGGCTTATCTTTTTAGTCTTTTTACTTGAGTCTTTCAAAAAGCAGAAATTTGATAAATTTATCAAAATTTATCTTTAATTTTGATAAAGTCCAATTCATCATTTATGTTCCTTGATTAGATTGTGCTTTTCTTGTCATATATAAGAAATCTTTGCTTAACCCAAATCACACAAAGACTTTCCAATTTCTTTTCTTCTAGAAGTCCTATAGCCTTTAAGTTTAATTTTTCTACGTGATGTGAAATACAGATTGAACTTTTTCCAGAGGGTTGGGATATCCAGTTGTTTCAGCATAATTTATTGCAAAAAGAGCATATTTTCCCACTCAATTGCCTTCACAATTCTGTTGAAAAAACAATTGTCAATGTCTAAGTGTACTTCTGGACTCTGGTTTTATTGATCTATTTTTCTATCTCAATTACAGTACCACATTATCTTTATTAATGTATAATGAGTTCTGAAATCAGACTCTCTTAATTCTTCTTTTCCCCTACATTTCTAGTTGTTTTAGCTCTTTAAGTTCTTTTCATTTCCTTATCAATTTTAAAATTAGCTTTAAAAATTTTCCCCAAGAACCTGTTGGAGTTTTTCTTGCGATTTTACTAACTTGATAGATCAATTTGTGACAGTCAATATCTTAATCTATTTTCTAGGCCTTTTTTTTTTTTTTTTTTTCATTTCTCTCAGCTGTGTTTTATAATTTTCCAAGGTACAGTCCTTGTACCTATTTGTTAGATTTATCTCTAAGGATTTCATGATTTTTTGACACTATTTTGAATGATATTGAGGAAGGTATGGCAACCCACTCCAGTGTTCTTGCCTGGAGAATTCCATGGACAGAGGAGCCTCAAGGGCTGCAGTTCATGGGATCTCAAGGGTTGGGCATGACCAAAACAACTTAGCCTGCATGCATGCATGAATATCACTTGCTATAAATTTGAATTTCTGATTGTTCATTGTGAGTATGTATATAATTTACTTTAGAGTATTTATCTGATATTTGACAACTTTGCTAAACTCAGTAGCTTTGTTGTTGAATCCATCAGGTTTTCTACAGAAATGATCATGTTGTCTGCCAGTGAAATTAGTTTTACTTCCTCTTTTCCAGTGTGATTTCATTTTACATTTGACTCCCTTGCTTTATTGTCCTGACTAGAATGTCCAGTGAAATGTAGAAAAGGTGGGAAAGAGCATCCACGTCTTGTTCCTGATCTTAGAGGAAAGCAGTCTTTCAGGTTTAGTGTGATGTCAACTGTAGATTTTTCTTAATGTGTGTGGACTCCTATACTTCAATGTTATTAATCGTGTCTACCTTATTCCTCATTGTTTGTCTTTACTAATTACTGGCTCATTACTCTGCATGTTCTCAATGCCAGTAGGTCTTTTACTTTAGCCTTATAATTTCCTGCTTCTTATACACAGTGAGTTAATAAGTAACATGTCTAAGTGCCATGTGTCAAGTATTGTGCTGTATGATCTTAAATTTCATTTAGTGGACATGACAATTTTTGTCAGGTTGTATTTTCATCATTTTACAAATAAGGAAGGCTTATAAAGGTGACATGACAAATGCAGAGTTATATAGGTGTACAAATATTTCGTCTCTATTAAGAACATAGATATTACAGATAGGCTGTATAGTGCAGGATATACAGCATATATTAGATTCCTCTTCTTGAGATGTTCATGAGCTAAAAGATGAATCTGAAACCTTTGGTCTTTCTGGCTCATTGCCTCCAAAGTTTGCTTGGGAAACTAGAATACCACTTATTAGAATGACATATAACAATATGAGTACCTAAGTGCTGAGTGAGGACTTTAGCTTTTCTTTGTTGAGGAAACTATAAGAATTGCAATACTTGAGTTTTAAAATCAGCTGAACTGCTTTGTGGTCCTGTTACTTTTATCTTAGTTCTCATTTGCATTTCAAATGGGAAAATGTATCTGATCACAAACTTGGAATAAGTAGGTTGTGGCTGTGCTTGCTTTCTCATTCTATTTCCAAAAGAATTATTTATGGAATTATAATATAACAAGAAAAATATGTTCTTATGGTAAATATCAAAAATGTATGGAGGGTTTGCCTAACTCTGAGGAATGACAGTGCCCATGACTCGTCTCATGCGCTCCCATCCTCACACATCTTTAGAGATTCTTTTATGCCCGACTCTTCCATAAAACCTCACCACTGCACAACTTTCCCCCCAAAAAAAGTGAAACTAACTTATCTCTGAATGGCTTGCACTTTATACTTCTAATAGTCTTCTGCACCCTTTATGCTCCCCACCCCTTCAGGGTCCCTTCTAGCCTTCTGCGAGATCTTGTCATCTTTCTGAATCCCACAGAAGCCATTCAATAGTTTCACTTTCCTCTGTTAGACTGTCAGCTCCCTGGGGTCAAAATCAATGTGGAATTTATCTGTTTCCCGAGGCACCTGGCACAAGGCGTGGTTTTGTTCCATCTTCTGAAAAGTAGCCCCATCACTCACCTATTGGCTAAGGTAAAAGATGATAACTGAGGGGAGACACACAACCACGCACATCAGAAAGAGGAAAGTCATTTACAGTCATGAGGACACTCCAGTGACCTCTGGAGAGGCCTGCATGGGAAGAAACAGGCCTACCATAACCTCCCAGAACCACCTTGCCAGCCTTTGACAGCACTAGCTTAGAAGCAGATCTTCCAGCTGCAGTCATTTCTGATGACTTCAGCCCTGGTGACATCTCAGCTGCAGCTTCATAGGATGCCCTGGACTAGAAGAACCTAGCTCAGCAGTTGACAGATTCATGACCCACACAAACAAGCCCTAAGCCTTTGGAGTGGGGCACTGAAACCAAAACCATAGACTACCAGAGAACTAGCCCTAGTGAGTATCAAATAGTGAGAACTCACTCAAAGGAAATCACTTGAATACAAGACCTGGCACCACCCAACCACTCTTAGCACCCTGTGCGGGATGCCTCATTTAAACAACAAACAAAAACAAAAATACAAGCCCAATCATCAGCAGTCAGGATTACCACCTCACTCAGTCTTGTACATCAGAAGAAAAACAAACAAACAAACAAAATTCAGCACAAATCTCATCCTCTACAAAGCTTACACAAACCACTGGACCAACCTTAGGAGGGCAGAAACCAAAAGGAAGAAAGAATACAACCTTGAAGCCTGGGAAAAGGAGACCTAAAACACAGTAAATTAAAAAACAATAATGAAAAAGCAGAGAAATACTACACAAATGAAGGAACAAATTAGAAACAAAGAAGTCTAAATAAATGAAGAGGAATAGGCAAATTACCTTAAAAAGAGTTCAGAATAATGATAGTAAAGATGATTAAAAACCTTGAAAAGAAAATGGAGAAAATTCAAGAGTCAATTAACAAAGGCCTTGAAGAATTAAAGAATAAACATGCAGAGACAAACACCAAAATTACTGAAATTAAAAATACTCTGGAAGGAATCAACAGCAGAATATCTGAAGCAGAAGAATGAATCAGTGAGCTGAGATAAAATGCTGGAAATGACATCTGAAGAAAAGAAGTAAAAAGAATGAAAAGAACTGAGGATAGTTTCAGAGACCTCTGTGACAATATCATATGTACCAACATTTGAATAGGGATCCCAGAAGAAGAAGAGAAAAAGAAAAGGTATGATAAACTTTTTGAAGAGATTATAGTTGAAAATTTCCCCAACATGGAAACAGAAATAATCAATCAAGTCCAAGAGGCACAGAGTTCCATACAGGATAAACCCAAGGAGAAACATGCCAAGACACATACTAATCAAGCTAACAAAGACTAAACACAAAGAAAGAATATTAAAATCAGCAAGCAAAAGCAACAAGTAACATACAATGACAACCCATACATTTAACAGCTGATCTTTCAGCAGAAACTCTGCAGGCCAGAAGGGAATGGCAGGATATATTTAAAGTACTGAAAGGGAAAAATCTACAACCTAAATACCGTACCTGGCAAGTATCTAATTTAAAATTGATGGAGAAATAAAAAGCTTATCAGGCAAGCAAAAGTTAATAGAATTCAGTATCACCAAACCAGCTTTACAATTGTTAAAGGGACTTATATAGTCAAGAAATACAAGAGAAGGAAAAAAAAAAAAAAACACTACAAAATCAACCCCAAACAATTACAAAAATGGCAATAGGAACATATATATCAATAATTACTTTAAGTGCAAATGGATTAAATGCTCCAACCAAAAGACACAGATTGGGTGAATGGATAGAAAAACAAGACCCATATATATGCTGTCTACAAGAAACCCACTTCAGACCTAAAGACACATATAGACTGAAAGTGAGAGGATGGAAAAATATATTCCATGCAAATGGGAAGCAAAGGAAAGCTGGAGTAGCAATCCTCGTATCAGACAAAATAGACCTTAAAATAAAGAAGATTACAAGAGATAAGGAAGGACAGTACATAATGATCAAGGGATCAATCCAAGAGGAAGACATAAAAATTGTAAATATCTATGCATACAACATAGGAGCACCTCAATACATAAGATAAACACTAACAGACATAAAACAAGAAATTTACAGTAACATAATAACAGTAGAAGACTTTATCATTCCATCACACCAATTGACAGATCATCAAAACAGAAAATTAATAAGGAAACAAAAGTCTTAAATGATACATTAGATGAGATGGATCTAATTGACATCTTCAGGACATTCCATCCAAATGCATAAAACCTTGTTCTCAAGTGCACATGGAATATTCTCCAAGATAGATCACATCTTGGGTCACAAATCAAACCTCATAAATTTTAGAAAATTGAAATAATACCAAGCATCTTCAACCACAACTCTATGAGACTAGATATCAATTACAAGAAAAAACCTTCAAGAAACACAAACACATGGAGATTAAATAATACCTTTCTAAATAACCAACAGGCTACTGAAGAAATCAAAAGGGAAATTAAAAAATTTCCAGAAACTAATGACAATAAAAACACAGCAACACAAAACCTATGGGATGCAGTGAAAGCAGTTCTAACAGGGAAGATTATAGCAATACAATCCTACTTCAAGAAACAAGAAAAATATCAAATAGATAACTTTATACCTAAAACAACTGGAAAAAGAACAAGCCTCCCCCTCCCCAATTAGTAAAAACAAAGAAATCATGAAGGTCCAAATGGAAATAAATGCAAAAGAACTGAGAGAAACAATAGTAAAGATTAATGAAGCTAAAAGCTGGTCCTTTGAGAAGATAAACAAAATTGTCAAACCTTTGACAAGACTCATCAAGAAAAAAAGAGAGATGAATCAAATAAAAAAAAATTAGAAATGAAAAAGGAGAGGAAACAACAGGGAAAGTAGAAATACAAAGGACTATAAAAGACTATTATGAACAACTATATGGCAAAATGGATCAGATCTGATCAGATCAGATCAGTCGCTCAGTCGTGTCCTACTCTTTGCGACTCCATGAACTGCAACACGCCAGGCCTCCCTGTCCATCACCAGCTCCCGGAGGTCACTCAGACTCGCATCCATCGAGTCAGTGATGCCATCCAGCCATCTCATCCTCTGTCATCCCCTTCTCCTCCTGCCCTCAATCCCTCCCAGCATCAGAGTCTTCTCCAATGAGTCAACTCTTCGCATGAGGTGGTCAAAATACTGAAGTTTCAGCTTTAGCATCATTCCTTCCAAAGAAATTCCAGGGCTGATCTCCTTCAGAATGGACTGGTTGGATCTTCTTGCAGTCCAAGGGACTCTCAAGAGTCTTCTCCAACACCACAGTTCAAAAGCATCAATTCTTTGGCACTCAGCCTTCTTCACAGTCCAGCTCTCACATCCATACATGACCACAGGAAAGACCATAGCCTTGACTAGACAGACCTTTGTTGGCAAAGTAATGTCTCTGCTTTTGAATATGCTATCTAGGTTGGTCATAACTTTCCTTCCAAGGAGTAAGCGTCTTTTAATTTCATGGCTGCAGTCACCATCTGCAGTGATTTTGGAGCCCAGAAAAACAAAGTCTGACACTGTTTCCACTGTTTCCCCATCTATTTCCCATGCAGTGATGGGACCAGATGCCATGATCTTCGTTTTCTGAATGTTGAGCTTTAAGCCAACCTTTTCACTTTCCACTTTCACTTTCATCAAGAGGCTCTTTAGCCCCTCTTCACTTTCTGCCATAAGGGTGGTGTCATCTGCATATCTGAGGTTATTGATATTTTTCCCAGCAATTTTGATTCCAACTTGTGTTTCTTCCAGTCCAGCATTTCTCATGATGTACTCTGCATATAAGTTAAATTAACATGGTGACAATATGCAGCCTTGACGTACTCCTTTTCCTATGTGGAACCAGTCTGTTGTTCCATGACCAGTTCTAACTGTTGCTTCCTGACCTGCATACAGATTTCTCAAGAGGCAGATCAGGAGGTCTGGTATTCCCATCGCCTTCAGAATTTTCCACAGTTTATTGTGATCTACACAGTCAAAGGCTTTGGCATAGTCAATAAAGCAGAAATAGATGTTTTTCTGGAACTCTCTTGCTTTTTCCATGATCCAGTGGATGTTGGCAATTTGATCTCTGGTTCCTCTGCCTTTTCTAAAACCAGCTTGAACATCAGATAGTTCACGGTTCACATATTGCTGAAGCCTGGCTTGGAGAATTTTGAGCATTACTTCACTAGCGTGTGAGATGAGTGCAATTGTGCGGTAGTTTGAGCATTCTTTGGCATTGCCTTTCTTTGGGATTGGGATGAAAACTGACCTTTTCCAATCTTGTGGCCACTGCTGAGTTTTCCAAATTTGCTGGCATATTGAGGGCAGCACTTTCACAGCATCATCTTTCAGGATTTGGAATAGCTCCACTGGAATTCCATCACCTCCACTAGCTTTGTTCGTAGTGATGCTTCCTAAGGCCCACTTGACTTCACATTCCAAGATGTCTGGCTCTAGGTCAGTGATCACACCATCATGATTATCTGGGTCGTGAAGCTCTTTTTCGTACAGTTCTTCTGTGTATTCTTGCCACCTCTTCTTAATATCTTCTGCTTCTGTTAGGTCCATACCATTTCTGTCCTTTATCGAGCCCATCTTTGCATGAAATGTTCCTTTGGTATCTCTGATTTTCTTGAAATCAGAGAAATAAAGATCTTTGGTATCTTTATTTTCTTGAATAAAATGGATAACCTGGGATAAATGGACAGTTTCTTAGAAAAGTTCAATCTTCCAAGACTGACCCAGAAATAAATAGAAATTTTAAACAACCCAATTACAAGCACTGAAATTGAAGCTGTAATCAAAAATCTCACACAACACAAAAGGCCAGGATGGATGGCTTCACGGAAGAATTCAATCAAACATTTAGAGAAGAACTATTCAGGAAACTAAGATCATGGCATCTGGTCCCATCACTTCATGGGAAATAGATGGGGAAACAGTGGAAACAGTGTCAGACTTTCTTTTTCTGGGCTCCAAAATCACTGCAGATGGTGACTGCACCCATGAAATTAAAAGACGCTTACTCCTTGGAAGGAAAGTTATGACCAACCTAGATAGCATATTCAAAGGCAGAAACATTACTTTGCCAACAAAGGTCCGTCTAGTCAAGGCTATGGCTTTTCCTGTGGTCATGTATGGATGTGAGAGTTGGACTGTGAAGAAAGCTGAGCACTGAAGAATTGATGCTTTTGAACTGTGGTGTTGGAGAAGACTCTTGAGAGTCCCTTGGACTGCAAGGAGATCCAACCAGTCCATTCTGAAGGAGATCAGCCCTGGGATTTCTTTGGAAGGAATGATGAGCTGACTCGTTGGAAAAGACTCTGATGCTTTGGGATTGGGGGGAGGAGGAGGAGAAGGGGACAACAGAGGATGAGATGGCTGGATCGCATAACCGACTCAATGGACATGAGTTTGAGTGAACTCGGAGTTGGTGACGGACAGGGTGGCCTGGCGTGCTGTGATTCGTGGGGTCGCAAAGATTTGGACACTACTGAGCGATTGAACTGAACTCAACTGAATGCCTATTCTTCTAAAACTCTTTCAAAAAATTGCAGAGGAAGTACTTCCAAACTCAATCTATGAAGCCATCATCAGCCTGATACGAAAACTAGACAAAGAGAACACAAAGACAGAAACTACAGGCCAATATTACTGATGAATATAGATGCAAAAATTCTCAAAAAATTTTAGCAAACAGATTTCAGTAACACATCAAAAAGCTCATCCACCATGATTAAGTTGGGTTTATTCCAGGAATGCAAGGATTCTCAATATAGGCCAAGCAAACAATGTGATACACCATATTAATAAATTGAAAGATAAAAATCATATGATAATCTCAATAGATGCAGAAAAAGCCTTTGACAAATTTCAGCACCCATTTATGATAAAAACTGTTCAAAAAATGGGCATAGAAGGAACCTACCTCAACATAGTAAAGGCCATATATGATAAGCCTATAGCAAACATTATTCTCAATGGTGCAGAACTGAAAGTATTTCCTGTAAGATCAGGAACAAAACAACGGTGTCTACTTTCACCACTATTATTCAACATAGTTCTGGAAGTCCTAGCTACAGTAAGAAGAGAAGAAAAAGAAATAAAAAGAAATAAAAGGAATCCATATTGGAAAAGAAGAAGTAAAGCACTCACTGTTTGCAGATGACATGATACTGTGTATCAGTTCAGTTTAGTTCAGTTCATTTCAATTCAGTTGCTCAGTTGTGTCTGAAGCTTTGCAACCCCATGAATCTCAGCACGCCAGGCCTCCCTATCCATCACCAACTCCCAGAGTTCACTCAGACTCACGTCCATCGAGTCAGTGATGCCATCCAGCCATCTCATCCTCTGTCGTCCCCTTCTCCTCCTGCCCCCAATCCCTCCCAGCATCACAGTCTCTTCTAATGAGTCAACTCTTCGTACGAGGTGGCCAAAGTACTAGAATTTCAGCTTTAGCATCATTCCTTGCAAAGAAATCCCAGGGCTGATCTCTTTCAGAATGGACTGGTTGGATCTCCTGGCAGTCCAAGGGACTCTCAAGAATCTTCTCCAACACCACAGTTCAAAAGCATCAATTCTTTGGCACTCAGCTTCCTTCACAGTCCAACTCTCACATCCATACATGATTACTGGAAAAAACCCTAAATATAGTATCAGAAAATTACTAGAGCTAATTAGTGAATTTTGCAAATTTGCAGGATACAAAATCAATACACAGATCACTGGCATTTCTATATACTAACAATGAAAACTGAGAAAGAAAAACTAAGGAAATAATCTCATTCACCACTGCAACAAAAATAATTAAATACCTAGGAAAAAAACTTAACTAAGGAGACACAAAAATAGTGTTCATAGAAAATTATAAGACACTAGTGAAAGAAATCAAAGATGACGTAAACAGATGGAGAGATATTCCATGTTCCTGGCTAGGAAGAATCAGTATTGTGAAAAGAATTATGCTACCAAACGCCATCAACAGAGTCACTGGAATCCCTGTCAAAATACCAATAACATTTTTCACAGAACTAGAACAAAATATTTCACAATTCATAAGGTAATTCAAAAGACCCCAAATAGCCAAAACAGTCTTGAGAAAGAAAAATGGAGCTGGAGGAATAAGCCCTCCTGACTTCAGGTAATACCACAAAGCTACAGTCATAAAGAGAGTATGGTACTGGAACAAAAACAGAAATATAGACCAATGGAACAAGAGGAGGCCCAGAATTAAACCCATGTACCTATGGGTACCTTATTTTTGACAAAAGAGGCAAGTGTATACAATGGGGCAAAGACAGCCTCTTCCATAAACAGTGCTGAGAAAACTGGATAGTTCAGTTCAGTTCAGTCGCTCAGTCATATCTGACTCTTTGCCACCCCATGAACTGCAGCATGCCAGGCCTCGCTGTCCCTCACCAGCTCCTGGAATTCATACAAACCCATGTCCATCGAGTCGGTGATGCCATCCAGCCATCTCATCCTCTGTTGTCCCCTTTTCCTCCTCCCCCATCAGAATCTTTTCCAATGAGTCAGCACTTTTATCAGGTGGCCAAAGTACTGGAGTTTCAGCTTTATCATCATTTCTTCCAAAGAACACCCAGGGATGATCTCCTTTAGAATGGACTGATTGGATCTGCTTGCAGTCCAAGTGACTCTCAGGAATCTTCTCCAACACCACAGTTCAAAAGCATCAATTCTTTGGCGCTCAGCTTTCTTCAGACTCCAACTCTCACATCCATACATGAACACTGGAAAAACCATAGCTTTGACTAGATGGACCTTTGTTGGGTGCTGGGGACCAGCCCCAGCTGATCCAGGGAGTTCAAGGTGTAGACGGCGTAGGTGAGAGTCAGGATACAGTAGAAAATAATAGAACGAGGATAGCTCAGTAGGAAATTCAGTGAAGACAAGCGGATGAAATAAAGATAGCTCAGTGAGAACATTTTGTGGAGAGAAAAGGCTGAATAATTCAGCCAGAAGGTAAGAGAAAGAAGGACATGGGGAGACCAAGCTTCGGTGAACAAGGCCCCGCACTTTACTTTTCAAAGTAGTTTTTAATCTCTTAAGTTATGCACAGAGGATAATGAGGGAAGGGGTGGAGTCATGCAGGGACAGCAGTCCCTGAGCCAGGCTTTCAAACCTATCACACGCAAAAGTTTAGGTGAGTTACATCATCTTCTGGCCCAGAGGCCTATTAACATTTTAAGGAACTTATTTTCTCTAAAGGTGATTATTTTAAAGTCAGGCACCACCCTCCAAAAACATTGGCATTGCATATCTATAGGGCAAAGTTGTGGTGGGTTGTACTCAAGGGTCCCAGGTTACAAACATTAAGGCTACTACTTACATTTCAATACACTGCCAAGGACACAGTAGGTAAGGGATATGGAGACTGAGCAGCAAACATTGGCCCAACAAGTGAAAAACCCTTCACCAATACAATTTCTAATCAGCTCATTATACTTATGCTAATAGTTTTCTGACTTCTCTAAAGAACCTGTTTTTAGAAGGTTAAGAGCATCTCGTGCCTCCCACTGTTTGGAGGCTGTGAGTAATCACATGTGGCAGGACAAGCCTGTCAGGTGGGCTAAAGAACCTTCAGAGGAGTTTGTAGGTTAAAACACTCCTGTCACACCCAGGAATTTTTATTAACTGAAGCTTTAAGTTAACTCTTTTTTCAGAGAGAGGTAGTGGGGGACAGCCCCCCGTAAAGTCAGAGGTGTAGGTGAGAGCACAAGTAGTAAAGCAGGCAGGCTCTGGCTATGGGGGTATATGCTCGAGAACCTCCAAGGGGCTCCTGAGGCTTGATCTTGCGCCCTTGCGTTATTGCCAAGCCTCCTTCCTCATGACCTTTGTCACAGGGGGAGCGCTAATTCAAACTGGCTCCCAACAGTTGGGAAAGTAATGTCTCTGCTTTTGAATATGCTATCTAGGTTGGTCATAACTTTCCTTTCAAGGAGTAAGCGTCTTTTAATTTCATGGCTGCAATCACCATCTGCAGTGATTTTGGAGCCCCCAAAATAAAGTCTGACACTGTTTCCAATGTTTCCCCATATACTTCCCATGAAGTGATGGGATCAGATGCCATGATCTCCATTTTCTGAATGTTGAGCTTTGAGCCAACTTTTTCACTCTCTACTTTCACTCTCATCAAGAAGCTTTTTGGTTCCTCTTCGCTTTCTGCCATATGGGTGGTGTCATCTGCATATCTGAGATTATTGATATTTCTCCCGGCAATCTTGATTCCAGCTTGTGCTTCTTCCAGCCCAGTGTTTCTCATGATGTACTCTGCATAGAAGTTAAATAAGCAGGGTGATAATATACAGCCTTGACATACTCCTTTTCTTATTTGGAACTAGTCTGTTGTTCCATGTTCAGTTCTAACTGTTGCTTCTTGACCTGCATATGGGTTTCTCAAGAGGCAGGTCTGGTATTCCCATCTCTTTCAGAATTTTCCACAGTTTCTTGTGATCTACACAGTCAAAGGCTTTGGCATAGTCAATAAAGCAGAAATATATGTTTTTCTGGAACTCTCTTCCTTTTTCAATGATCCAGCGGACGTTGGCAGTTTGATATCTCATTCCTCTGCCTTTTCTAAAACCAGCTTGAACAACTGGAAGTTCATGGTTCACATATTCCTGAAGCCTGGCTTCGAGAATTTTGAGCATTACTTTACTAGCATGTGAGATGAATGCAATTGTGAGGTAGTTTGAGCATTCTTTGGCATTGCCTTTCTTTGGGATTGGAATGAAAATTGACCTTTTCTATCCTGTGGTCACTGCTGAGTTTTCCAAATTTGTTGGCATATTGAGTGTAGCACTTTCAAAGCATCATCTTTCAGGATTTGAAATATCTCAACTGGAATTCCATCACCTCCACTACCTTTGTTCATAGTGATGCTTTCTAAGGTCCACTTGACTTCACATTCCAGGATGCCTGGCTCTAGGTGAACGATCACACCATCATGATTATTTTAGTCCTGAAGATCTTTTTTGTACAGTTCTTCTGTATATTTTTGCCACCTCTTCTTAATATCTTCTGCTTCTGTTAGGTCCATATAATTTCTGTCCTTTATCGAGCCCATCTTTGCATGAAATGTCCTCTTGGTATCTCTAATTTTCTTGAAAAGATCTCTAGTCTTTCCCATTCTGTTGTTTTCCTCTATTTTTTTGCATTGATCACGGAGGAAGGCTTTCTTATCTCTCCTTGCTATTCTTTGGAACTCTGCATTCAGATGCTTGTATCTTTTCTTTTCTCCTTTGCTTTCGCTTCTGTTCTTTTCACAGCAGTTCATGAAATTTTCCAGGCCAGAATATTGGAGTAGGTAGCCTTTCCCTTCTCCAGAGAATCTTCCCAACCCAGGGATCGAATTCAGGTCTCCTGCATTGCAGGTAAATTCTTTACCATTTGAGCCACAAGGAAAGTGGAAAACTGGACATCTACATGTAAAAAAATGAAATTAGAACACTTCCTAACACCATAGACAAAGATAAACTGAAAATGGATTGAAGACCTAAATGTAAGATGAGAATCTATAAAACTCTTAGACGAAAACATAGGCAGAACACTTGATGACATCAAGCAAGATCCTCTGTGACCCACCTAGGGTAACAAAAATATACACAAAAGTAAACAATCGAGACCTGATTAAAATTAAGTTCCTTTGCACAGCAAGGGAAAGTATAAGCAGAGTGAAAAAAGAACCTTCAGAATGGGAGAAAATGATAGCAATTGGAATAACTGACAATGGATTAATTTCCAAAATATATAAGCAGCTCATACAACTCAATACCAGAAAAACAAACAACCCAATCATGAAGTGGGGAAAAGACCGAAATAGACATTTCTTCAAAAGAAGACATACAGATGGCCAACAAACACATGAAAAATGCTCAACATCCCTCATTATTAGAGAAATGCAAATCAAAACTACAGTGAGATATCACCTCACACCGGTCAGAATGGCCATCATCAAATATTCTATAAACAATAAATGCTGGAGAAGGTGTGGAGACAAGGGAACACTCTTGCACTCTTGGTGGGATTTAAACTGATACAAATACTGTGGAAGACGGTATGGCAATTCCTTAAAAAACTAGGAATAAAATCACCATATGATACCACAATCCCACTCCTAGGCATATACCCTGAGGAAACCAAAATTGAAAAGACACATGTATCCCATTGTTCACTGTAGCAGTATTTACAATATCTAGAACATGTAAACAACCTGGATGTCCATTTACAGATGAATGGATAAAGAAGTAGTGGTACATATACACAATGGAATATTATTCAGCCATAAAAAGGAATGTGTTTCGTGCCATGAGCAGGGGCAGGCCCAGTGTGGCTGAGGCACTGTGAGCACACACCAGAGTTATTTATTTACAGCGTACCTCCCTCCCCACAGCACGACTGAACAAGTGAGCCTAAAAAAAAAAAAAAAAAAAAAAAAGGGTGTCCACCACCGCCCCCTTTGTATCAGGGCAGAAATCAGACACTGAAGAAACCAGCAAACAGAAGAAGCTATAACAGAGGGAACCACTGTGGAAGTGACAGGCAATAAACTAAAACCCTGTGGTTAGTACCAACTACATAGGAAGGGGTCTATAGATCTTGAGAAATATAAGCCAGAACAAAGAACTAGCCAAAAGTGAACTGAACCCACAATACCCACAACATTATCAGAGAAAGTCCTATATATATTTTTACTATTTTTATGATCATTCTTTCTTTTTTTAAATTAAGAAAAAAATTTTAATCCTTTATTACTCCTTTAAATTTCACTTTTATAACCTACTATTAATTTGTAAATAAATAAATAAATAAAAGACCTTTTTTTTTTAAAAAAAAAACAAACTTCATATATATATTTTTATAACTTTTGTGACCCTTTTTTTCCCTTTCTTTTTCTTCCTTTTTTTTCTTTTCTTTAACATTGTATTTTTGAAATTCCAAACTCTGCTCTAGATTTTTAATTTTAGCTTTTTGGTATTTGTTATCAATTTTGTACCTATTTTTAAAAAAATAATTTTGTGACTTTTTTTTCCTCTCTCTTTCTATCTCTTCATCTTTTCTTTAACATTGTATTTCTGAAATTTCAAACTCTACTCTTGATCTTTAATTTATGCTTTCTGGTATTTGTTATCAATTTGTACCTATATCTTCTTTATAATTTTTGTGACTTTGTTTGTTTTTAATTTTGTTTTTTTTTTCTTTTTTTTCTTTCTATCTTTCTTTTTCTTCTTCTTTTCTTTAACATTGTATTTTTGAAATTCCAAACTCTACTCTAGATTTTTAACTTTTGCTTTTTGGTATTTGTTATCAATTTTGTACCTATATTTTCCTTATAACTTTTGTGACTCTTTTTTTTTTTTTTCTTTTTCTTTTTCACTCTTTCTTTTCCTTCTTCTTTTCTTTAACATTGTATTTTTGAAATGCCAAACTCTACTCTAGATTTTTAATTTTTGCTTTTAGGTATTTGTTACCAATTCTGTACCTTTAAGAACCCAATCTTCAGTACCCACTTTTTACTAGGGCGCGAGATTACTGGCTTGACTGCTCTCTCCACCTCCAGACTCTCCTTTTTCTCCACCAGGTCGCCTGCATCTCCTCCCTGACCCCTCTCTACTCTACCCAACTCTGTGAATTTCTGTGTGTTCCAAACGAAGGAAAGCACTTAGGGAACTGATTACTGACTGGATCTGTCTCTCTCCTTTTCATTCCCTCCTTTTATCCTCCTGACCACCTCTGTCTCCTTCCTCCCTCTTCTCTTCTCTGTATAACTCCTTGAACATCTCTGAGCTGTCCAGTTGTGGAGTGCACATAAGGAAGTGATTACTGGTTAGTCCGCTCTCTCCTCTATTGATTCCACCACAGCTCATTCAGGTCACCTCTAACTACCTCCTCCCTCTTCTTTTCCCCATGTAATGCTGTGAACCTCACTGGGTGACCCTCACGGTGGAGAAACTTTTCATCTTTAACCTAGATGTTTTATCAATGATGCTGTATAGAAGGAAAAGTTTTGAGACTACTGTAAAAATAAGACCAATAACTGGAAGCAGGAGGCTTAAGTCCAAACCCTGACTCCACGGAACATTAATTGACAGGAGCTCATCAAATGCCTCCATACTGAAACCAAGTGTACTGAAACCAAGCACCACACAAGGGCCAACAAGTTCCATGGCAAGACATACCAAGCAAATTCTCCAGCAACACAGGAACACAGCCCTGAGCTCCAATATACAGGCTAACCAAAGTCAGCCCAAAACCATAGACATCTCATAACTCATTACTGGACACTTCATTGCACTCCAGAGAGAAATCCAGCTCCATCCACCAGAACACCGAAGCAAGCTTCCCTATCCAAGAAACCTTGACAAGCAACCTATACAAACCCACACACAGTGAGGAAATGCCACAATAAAGAGAACTCCACAAACTGCCAGAATACAGTAAGGACAACCCAAACTCAGCAATTTAAACGAGATGAAGAGACAGAGGAATACCCAGCAGGTAAAAGAACAGGATAAATGCCCACCAAACCAAACAAAAGAGGAAGAAATAGCAAATCTACCTGATAAAGAATTCCGAATAATGATAGTGAAATTAATCCAAAATCTGGAAATCAAAATGGAATCACAGATAAATAGCCTGGAGAAAAGCATTGAGAAGATGCAAGAAAGGTTTAACAAGGACCTAGAAGAAATAAAAAAGAGCCAATATATAATGAATAATGCAATAAATGAGATCAAAAACACTCTGGAGGCAACAAATAGTAGAATAACAGAGGCAGAAGATAGGATTAGAGAATTAGAAGATAGAATCCTAGAAATAAATGAATCAGAGGAGAAAAAAGAAAAACGAATTAAAAGAAATGAGGACAATCTCAGAGACCTCCAGGACAATATTAAACGTTACAATATTCGAATCATAGGAGTCCCAGAAGAAGAAGACAAAAAGAAAGACCATGAGAAAATACTGCTGCTGCTGCTGCTGCTGCTGCTAAGTCGTTTCAGATGTGTCTGACTCTGTGCGACCCCATAGACAGCAGCCCACCAGGCTGTGCCATCCCTGGGATTCTCCAGGCAAGAACACCGGGGTGGGTTGCCATTTCCTTCTCCATTGCATGAAAGTGAAAAGTGAAAGTGAAGTCGCTTAGTCACGGCCGACTCGTAGTGACCCCATGGACTGCAGCCCACCAGGCTCCTCCATCCATGGGATTTTCTAAGCAAGAGTACTGGAGTGGCTTGCCATCTCCTTCTCCTGAGAAAATACTAGAGGAGATAATAGTTGAAAATTTTCCTAAAATGGGGAAGGAAATAATCACTCAAGTCCAAGAAACCCAGAGAGTCCCAAACAGGATAAACCCAAGGCGAAACACCCCAAGACACATATTAATCAAATTAACAAAGATCAAACACAAAGAACAAATATTAAAAGCAGCAAGGGAAAAACAACAAATAACACACAAGGGAATTCCCATAAGGATAACAGCTGATCTTTCAATAGAAACTCTCCAAGCCAGGAGGGAATGGCAAGACATACTTAAAGTGATGAAAAAAAAATAACCTACAGCCCAGATTATTGTACCCAGCAAGGATCTCATTCAAATATGAAGGAGAAATCAAAAGCTTTACAGACAAGCAAAAGCTGAGAGAATTCAGCACCACCAAATCAACTCTCCAACAAATACTAAAAGAAATTCTCTAGACAGGAAACACAAAAGGGTTTATACACAAAAGGGTGTATAAACTCAAACCCAAAACAATAAAGTAAATGGCAACGGGATCATACTTATCAATAATTACCTTAAATATAAATGGGTTGAATGCCCCAACCAAAAGATAGAGACTGGCCGAATGGATACAAAAACAAGACCCCTACATATGTTGTCTGCAAGAGACCCACCTCAAAAGAGGGGACACATACAGACGGAAAGTGAAGGGCTGGAAAAAGATTTTCCACGCAAATAGGGACCAAAAGAAAGCAGAAGTAGCAATACTCATATCAGATAAAATAGACTTTAAAACAAAGGCTGTGAAAAGAGACAAAGAAGGCCACAACATAATGATCAAAGGATCAATCCAAGAAGAAGATATAACAATTATAAATATATATGCACCCAACATAGGAGCACCGCAATATGTAAGACAAATACTAACAAGTATGAAAGGAGAAATTAACAATAACACATTAATAGTGGGAGACTTTAATACCCCACTCACACCAATGGATATATCAACTAAACAGAAAATTAACAAGGAAACACAAACTTTAAATGATACAATAGACCAGTTAGACCTAATTGATATCTATAGGACATTTCATCCCAAAACAATGAATTTCACCTTTTTCTCAAGCGCACATGGAACCTTCTCCAGGATAGATCACATCCTGGGCCGTAAATCTATCCTTGGTAAATTCAGAAAAATTGAAATCATTCCAAGCATCTGTTCTGACCACAATGCAGTAAGATTAGATCTCAATAAAAGGAGAAAAACTATTAAAAATTCCAACATATGGAGGCTGAACAACACCCTGCTGAATAACCAACGAATCACAGAAGAAATCAAAAAAGAAATCAAAATCTGCATAGAAACGAATGAAAATGAAAACACAACAACCCAAAACCTGTGGGACACTGTAAAAGCAGTCCTAAGGGGAAAGTTCATAGCAATACAGGCATACCTCAAGAAACAAGAAAAAAGTCAAATAAATAACCTAACTCTACACCTAAAGCAACTAGAAAAGGAAGAAATGAAGAACCCCAAGGTTAGTAGAAGGAAAGAAATCCCCTGTTTACGAGACAGCAAAAGAGACACTGATGTATAGAACAGACTTTTGGTCTCTGGGAATGGGAGAGGGTGGGATGATTTGGGAGAATAGCATTGAAATATGTATAATATCATATCTGAAACGAGTCGCCAGTCCAGGTACGATGCCTGATAATGGATACCTGGGGCTGGGGCACTGGGACGACCCAGAGGGATGGTATGGGGAGGGAGGAGGGAGGAGGGTTCAGGATGGGGACCATGTGTATACTTGTGGCGGATCCATCTTGATGTATGGCAAAAGCAATACAATATTGTAAAGTTAAGCAAAATAAAATTTAATTAAAAAAATTATGGCAGAAATAAATGCAAAAGAAACAAAAGAGACCATAGCAAAAATCAACAAAGCCAAAAGCTGGTTCTTTGAAAGGATAAATAAAATTGACAAACCATTAGCCAGACTCATCAAGAAACAAAAGGAGAAAAATCAAATCAATAAAATTAGAAATGAAAATGGAGAGATCACGACAACACACAATTACAAAGGATCATAAGAGACTACTATCAGCAATTATATGGCAATAAAATGGACAATGTGGAAGAAATGGACAAATTCTTAGAAAAGTACAACTTTCCAAAACTGGATCAGGAAGAAATAGATCTTAACAGACCCATCAAAAGCACGGAAATTGAAACTGTAATCAGAAATCTTCCAGCAAACAAAAGCCCAGGTCCAGATGGCTTCTCAGCTGAATTCTACCAAAAATTTAGAGAAGAGCTAACACCTATCCTACTCAAACTGTTCCAGAAAATTGCAGAGGAAGCTAAACTTCCAATCTCATTCTATGAGGCCTCCATCACCCTAATACCAAAACCTGACAAAGATGCCACAAAAAAAGAAAACTACAGGCCAATATCACTGATGAACATATATGCAAAAATCCTTAACAAAATTCTAGCAATCAGAATCCAACAACACATTAAAAAGATCATACACCATGACCAAGTGGGCTTTATCCCAGGAACACAAGTATTCTTCAATATCTGCAAATCAATCAAGGTAATACACCATATTAACAAATTGAAAAATAAAAACCATATGATTAAATCAATAGATGCAGAGAAAGCCTTCGACAAAACTCAACATCTATTTATGATATAAACTCTCCAGAAAGCAGGAATAGAAGGAACATACCTCAACATAATAAAAGCTAAATATGACAAACCCACAGTAAACATTATCCTCAAAGGTGAAAAATTGAAAGCATTTCCTCTTAAGTCAGGAACAAGACAAGGATGCCCACTTTCACCATTAATATTCAACATAGTTTTGGAAGTTTTGCCCACAGCAGTCAGAGCAGAAAAAGAAATAAAAGGAATCCAAATTGGAAAAGAAGAAGTAAAACTCTAACTGTTTCCAGATGACATGATCCTCTACATAGAAAACCTTAAAGACTCCACCAAAAAATTACTAGAACTAATCAATGAATACAGTAAAGTTGTAGGATATAAAATCAACACACAGAAATCCCTTGCATTCCTGTACAGTAATAATGAGAAAATAGAAAGAGAAATTATGGAAACAATCCCATTCACCATTGCAATGAAAAGAATAAAATACTTAGGAATATATCTACCTAAAGAAACTAAAGACCTATATATAGAAAACTATAAAACACTGGTGAAAGAAATCAAAGAGAACACTAATAGATGGAGAAATATACCATGTTCATGGATTGGCAGAATCAATATAGTGAAAATGACTATACTACCCAAAGCAATCTATAGATTCAATGCAATCCCCATCAAGCTACCAACGGTATTCTTCACAGAGTTAGAACAAATAATTTCTCAATTTGTATGGAAATGCAAAAAAACGTCGAATAGCCAAAGCTATCTTGAGAAAGAAGAATGGAACTGCAGGAATCAACTTGCCTGACTTCAGGCTCTACTACAAAGCCACAGTCATCAAGACAGTATGGTACTGGCACAAAGACAGAAATATAGATCAGTGAAACAAAACAGAAAGCCCAGAGATAAATCCACGCACCTATGGACACCTTGGGGGAGGCAATGGCACCCCACCCCAGTACTTTTGCCTGGAAAATCCCATGGACAGAGGATCCTGGTAGGCTCCAGTCCATGGGGTCGCTAAGAGTCGGACACGACTGAGCAACTTCAATTTCACTTTTCACTTTCATGCATTGGAGAAGGAAATGGCAACCCACTCCAGTATTCTTGCCTGGAGAATCCCAAGGACAGGGGAGCCTGGTGAGCTTCCGTCTATGGGGTCGCACAGAGTCGGACACGACTGAAGCGACTTAGCAGCAGCAGCAGCATGGACACCTTATCTTTGACAAAGGAGGCAAGAATATACAATGGATTAAAGACAATCTCTTTAACAAGTGGTGCTGGGAAAACTGGTCAAACACTTGTAAAAAAATGAAACTAGAGCACTTTCTTACACCATACACAAAAATAAACTCAAAATGGATTAAAGATCTAAATGTAAGACCAGAAACCATAAAACTCCTAGAAGAAAACGCAAAACACTCTCTGACATACATCACAGCAGGATCCTCTATGACCCACCTCCCAGAATATTGGACATAAAATCAAAAATAAAGAAATGGGACCTAATTAAACTTAAAAGCTTCTGCACAACAAAGGAAACTATAAGCAAGGTGAAAAGACAGCCTTCAGAATGGGAGAAAATAATAGCAAATGAAGCAACAGACAAACAACTAATCTGAAAAATATACAAGCAACTCCTACAGTTCAATTCCAGAAAAATAAATGACCCAATCAAAAAATGGGCCAAACAACTAAACAGACATTTCTCCAAAGAAGACATACAGATGGCTAACAAACACATGAAAAGATGCTCAACATCACTCATTATCAGAGAAATGCAAATCAAAACCACTATGAGGTACCATTTCACGCCAGTCAGAATGGCTGTGATCCAAAAGTCTATAAGCAATAAATGCTGGAGAGGGTGTGGAGAAAAGGGAACCCTCTTACACTGTTGGTGGGAATGCAAACTAGTACAGCCACTATGGAGAACAGTATGGAGATTCCTCAAAAAACTGGGAATAGAACTGCCTTATGATCCAGCAATCCCACTGCTGGGCATACACACTGAGAAAACCAGAATTGAAAGAGACACGTGTACCCCAATGCTCATTGCAGCACTGTTTATAATAGCCAGGACGTGGAAGCAACCTAGATGTCCATCAGCAGATGAATGGATAAGAAAGCAGCGGTACATATACACAATGGAGTATTACTCGGCCATTAAAAAGAATACATTTGAATCAGTTCTAATGAGGTGGATGAATCTGGATCCTATTATACAGAGTGAAGTAAGCCAGAAAGAAAAACACCAATACAGTATACTAACACCTATACATGGAATTTAGAAAGATGGTAACAATAACCCTGTATAAGAGACAGCAAAAGAGACACTGATGTATAGAACAGTCTTTTGGACTCTGGGAGAGGGAGAGGGTGGGATGATTTGGGAGAATGGCATTGAAATATGTATAATATCATATATGAAACAAGTCGCCAGTCCAGGTTTGATGCCTGATACCAGATGCCTGGGGCTGGTGCACTGGGACGACCCAGAGGGATGGTATGGGGAGGGAGGAGGGAGGGAGGGTTCAGGATGGGGAACACATGTGGCATGTTCACAGGTATATACAGGATGTATACCTGTGGCGGATTCATTTTGATATATGGAAAAACCAATACAATATTGTAAAGTTAAATAAAATAAAATTTAAAAAATAAAAGGAATGTGTTTGAGTCAGTTCTAATGATGTGGTTTAGCCTATTATACAGAGTGAAGTAAGTCAGAAAGGGAAAGATAAATATCATATTCTAACACATATATACAGAATTTAGAAAATTGTACTGAAGAATTTATTTACAGGGCAAAAATAGAGAAACAGAGAATAGACTTGGAGACATGAGGAGACGGTGAGACATATGGAAAGAGTAACATGGAGACTTACATTACCGTATGTAAAGTAGATAGCCAAAGGGAATTTGCTATATGGCTCAGGAAACTCAAACAGTGGCTCTGTACCATCCTAGAGGAATGGGATGGGGAGGAATATGGGAGGGAGATTCAAAAGGGAGGGGATACATGTATACCTATAGCTGATTCATACTGATGTTTTACAGGAAACAACAAAAGTTTGTAAAGAAATTATCCTTCATTTAAAAATAAATAAATTTTTAAAAATGTAAAAAAAAGTTAAAAAATTACATTAGAATTGTAAAAAAAAATAGGGGTACTCATTTTGATACAGTTAGACTACTCTCTGTGCTTGTCTCTCATTTTTAGAGTGTATTGTTTTTTGCATTTTTAGAGAACAGACTAAAACTACTGCTTTCTAGCAATTTCTATTGAACACATCCAGAAGCTGGACTGTTTTATCTCTCTTCTCTAGAAATTTGTTGCAGTTGTTTTTATTTCAGTAGTTGGCTGATGCATGAATTTTCTGTCTAAATGAAATTACAAGGCCTCAGAGGAAGTGGTTGTGCTTTTTAAGCAGGGTTTAATACAAGATCTTGCAGCTGCTACTCAGCACACAAGTGATGTATGTGTTCTAATAACCAACCAGTATAATGTTCTGCTGGGGTGATGCTGTTGGGGTGATGCCAAGCTGATTATGGATATTTGCATAGCAATTCCAACCAACATTTAACTTACATGCTTCATCTACAGAAGCTACCGTAAAGGCTTGCTGGCCTACAACTTGTCCATTATTTTCTCAATCTTGTTCTGCTTCCTCTTGTTCCTCTATCTTGGCAACAGAACACTGTTAGTATTTCTGAAAATTGTTTTATTTTTCAAAATATCTCTGCTTCTGTTATCACAGAATAATGAAATTATTTTTAAGATGTTCAGTTATCAATACCCATTCCTTTCTGAATAATCCAGATTGAAATTCCTAGAGAAACTAGTCCATCAGGTTATTTTTCAAAGAAATTACTCAATGGCTTTCAATTACCTATTTAAAAACCTATATAGCTTGATATTCCTAAATATTCCATCCAATTTTGTTACCAAGCTCTCTCTAGCTTAATCTCTGCCTGTATCCACTTCTCTTTAGACAACACTCCAGCCACCATTCAGTGCAGTTGCTCAGTTTTGACCGACTATTAGCGACCTCATGAACCACGGCACACCAGGCTTCCCTGTCCATCAACTCACGGAGTTCACCCGAACTCATGTCCACTGAGTTGGTGATGCCATCCAACCATCTCATTCTTTGTCATTCCCTTCTCCTCCTGCCCTCAGTCTTTCTCAGCATCAGGGTCTTAACTGAGTCAGCTCTATGCATCAGGTGGCCAAAGTATTGGAGCTTCAGCTTCAACATCAGTCCTTCCAATGAACACCCAGGACTGATCTCCTTTAGGATTGACTGGTTTGATCTCCTTGCAGTCCAAGAGACTCTCAAGAGTCTTCTCCAACACCACTCTTCAAAATTATCAATTCTTCGGTGCTCAGCTTTCTTCATAGTCCAACTCTGGCATCCATACATGAGTACTGGAAAAACCATAGCCTTGACTAGACAGACCTTTGTTGACAGAGTAATATCTCTGCTTTTTAACATGCTGTCTAGGTTGGTCGTAACTTTCCTTCCAAGGAGTAAACGTTTTTTAATTTCATGGCTGCAATGACCATCTGCAGTATTTTGGAGCCCCCAAAATAAAGTCTCACACTGTTTCTACTGTTTCCCCATCTATTTGCCATAAAGTGATGGGACCAGATGCTATGGTCTTAGTTTTCTGAATGTTGAGCTTTAAGCCAACTTTTTCACTCTCCTCTTTCACTTTCATCCAAGGCTCTTTAGTTCTGCTTCACTTTCTGCCATATGGGCGGTGCCATCTGCATATCTGATGTTATTGATATTTCTCCCGGCAGTCTTGATTCCAGCTTGTGCTTCTTCCAGCCCAGTGATTCTCATAATGTACTCTGCATAAAAGTTAAATAAGCGGGGTGACAATATACAGCCTTGACGTACTCCTTTTCCTATCTGGAACCAGTCTGTTGTTCCATGTCCAGTTCTAAATGTTGCTTCCTCACCTGCATATAGGTTTCTCAAGAGGCAGATCAGGTGGTCTGGTATTCCCATCTCTTTCAGAATTTTCCACAGTTTCTTGTGAGCCACACAGTCAAAGGCTTTGGCTTGTCAATAAAGCAGAAATAGATGTTTTTCTGGAACTTTCTTGCTTTTTCCATGATCCAGTGATGTTGGCAATTTGATCTCTGGTTCCTCTGCCTTTTCTATAGCCAGCTTGAACATTGGAATTTCATGGTTCACATATTGCTGAAGCCTGGCTTGGAGAATTTTGAGCATTACTTTACTAGCATGTGAGATGAGTGCGATTGTGTGGTAGTTTGAGCATTGTTTGGCATTGCCTTTCTTTGGGATTGGAATGAAAACTGACCTTTTCCAGTCCTGTGGCCACTGCTGAGTTTTCCAAATTTGCTGGCATATTGAGTGCAGCACTTTAACGGCATCATCTTTTAGGATTTGAAACAGCTCCACTTGAATTCCATCACCTCCACTAGCTTTGTTCATAGTGATGCTTCCTAAGGCCACTTGACTTCACATTCCAAGATGTCTGGCTCTAGGTGAGTGATCACCATCATGATCATCTGGATCATGAAGATCTTTTTTGTATAGTTGTTCTGTGTATTCTTGCCACCTCTTCTTAATATCTTCTGCTTCTGTTAGGTCCATACCACTTCTGTCCTTTATTGAGCCTGTTTTTGCATGAAATGTTCCCTTGGTATCTTAAATTTTCTTGAAGTGATTTCTAGTCTTTCCCATTCTTTTGTTTTCCTCTATTTCTTTGCATTGATCGTTGAGGAAGGCTTTCTTATCTCTCCTTGTTATTCTTTGGAACCCTGCATTCAAATGGATTTATCTTTCCACTTCTCCTTTCCTTTTCACTTCTCTTCTTTTCACAGCTATTTGCAAGGCCTCCTCAGACAGCCATTTTGCTTTTTTGCATTTCTTTTTCTTGGGGACAATCTTGATCCCTGTCTCTTGTACAATGTCATGAACCTCCATCCATTATTCATCAGGCACTCTGTCTATCAGATCTATTCCTTGAAATCTATTTCTCACTTTTGCTGTATAATCATAAGGGATATGATTTAGGTCATACCTAATGGTCTAGTGGTTTTCCCTGCTTTCTTCAATTTAAGTCTGAATTTGGCAATAAGGCATTCCTGATCTGAGGCACAGTCAGCTGCCCGTCTTTTTTTTGCTGACTGTATAGAGCTTCTCCATCTTTGGCTGCACGAATATAATCAATCTGATTTCATGTTGGCCATCTGGTGATGTCTATGTGTAGAGTCTTATCTTATGTTGTTAGAAGAGAGTGTTTTCTATGACGAGTGCATGCTATTGGCAAAACTCTATTAGCCTTTGGCTTGCTTCATTCTACAGTCCAAGGCCAAATTTTTCTTTTACTCCAGGTGTTTCTTGTTTCCTACTGTTGCATTCCAGTCCCCTATAATAAAAAGGACATCTTTTTTGGGTGTTAGTTTTAAAAGGTCTTATAGGCCACATCAGATTCCAAATTACCTACTTATTTTTTATATGTTGCCTGGAAAAGTTTATTACCGCCTGGTAATCCCCATCAACCTTTAGGAATTTGAGTGCTATTTTATTTGGAAAGTTCTTGTCACTTCACTCCTTTCTCCCAACAACTACTCAAGACTCTATGTATTCCATAGTGAATAAACCTGCATCTTGAAACTTGAAAAAAATTCAAATCTGCATAAGTTTAGTTTATGTAATTTTTTAACAAGTTATTTTATCTGAGATCACTCTGCCTTACTATATAAAATGGTATGTTTGCAAGATTTTGATCTTTATTGTCCAAGAAACAGCAGCACTGGCATTATCTGGAAACTTTTAAAATGCAACAGTTCACACATCTCTTGAAACTTATTGAATCAGAGTGTGCATTTTGACATAATTTTCAGGTATTTGTATGCACATTCATTAAAATCAAAGAAATAGTGACATAGTGATATTTGGTAACTCCATCTAACATTGCACTCTTCAACTGGTATATATGTTCAGATATGACAAACTTAGCATACCGGAAAGCAGAGACATCGCCATGCTGGCAAAGGTCCATACAGTCAAAGCTGTGGTTTTCCCAGTAGTCATGGACAGAAATGAAATTTGGACCGTTAAGGAAGCTGAGCTCTGAAGAACCTATGCTTTTGAATTCTGGTGCTGGGGAAGACGCTTGAGAGACCTTTGGACAGCAAGGAGACCAAGCCAGTCAATCTTAAAGGAAATCAACTCTGAATATTCATTGGAAGGACTATTGCTGAAACTAAAGCTTCAATACTTTGGCCACCTGATGAGAAGAGCCGACTCATTGGAAAAAATTCTGATGCTAGGAAAGATTGAAGGCAAAAGGAGAAGAGGGCAGAAGAGGATGAGATGTTTAGATAACATCGCTAACTCAATGGGTGTGAATTTGAGGAAACTCCAAGAGATAGTGAACAGGAAAGAATGGCCTGCTGCAGTCCATGAGATTGTGAAGAATCAGACATGACTTAGCAGCTGAACAACAGTGTTCAATAAATAGTTATTTCTCTTCCCATCAGGTTCTGCATCCATTCAGTTCAGTTCAGTTAAGTCTCTCAGTCGTATCCGACTCTTTGCGACCCCATGAATTGCAGCACGTCAGGCCTCCCTGTCCATCACCAACTCCTGGAGTTCACTCAGACTCACGTCCATCGAGTCAGTGATGCCATCCAGCCATCTCATCCTCTGTCGTTCCCTTCTCCTCCTGCCCCTAATCCCTCCCAGCATCAGTGTATTTTCCAATTAGTCAACTCTTCCCATGAGGTGGCCAAAGTACTGGAGTTTCAGCTTTAGCATCATTCCTTCCAAAGAACACCCAGGGATGATCTTCTTTAGAATGGACTGGTTGGATCTCCTTGCAATCCAAGGGACTCTCAAGTGTCTCCTCCAAATTCACAGTTCAAAAGCATCAATTCTTCTGAGCTCAGCTTTCTTCACAGTCCAACTCTCACATCCATACATGACCACTGGAAAAACCATAGCCTTGACTAGATGGACCTTTGTTGGCAAAAAATGTCTCTGCTTTTGAATATGCTATCTAGGTTGGTCATAACTTTCCTTCCAAGGAGTAAGCGTCTTTTAATTTCATGGCTGCAATTACCATCTACAGTGATTTTGGAGCCCCCCAAAATAAAGTCTGACACTGTTTCCACTGTTTCCTTATCTACTTCCCATGAAGTGATGGGACCAGATGCCATGATCTTCGTTTTCTGAATGTTGAACTTTAAGCCAACTTTTTCACTCTCGTCTTTCACTTTCATTAAGAGGCCCTTTAGTTCTTCTTCACTTTTTGCCACAAGGGTAGTGTCATCTGCATATCTGAGGTTATTGATATTTCTCCTGGCAATCTTGATTCCAGCTTGTGTTTCTTCCAGTCCAGCGTTTCTCATGATGAACTATGCATATAAGTTAAATAAGCAGGGTGACAATATACAGCCTTGACATACTCCTTTTCTTATTTGGACCCAGTCTGTAGTTCCATGTCCAGTACTAATTGTTGGTTCCTGACTTGCATACAGATTTCTCAAGAGGCAGATCAGGTGGTCTGGTATTCCCATCTCTTTCAGAATTTTCCACAGTTTATTGTGATCCACACAGTCAAAGGCTTTGGTCCATATAGTCAAAGACTATGTGACTTTGACACATAGTCAATAAAGCTGAAGTAGATGTTTTTCTGGAACTCTCTTCTTAATTTGATGATTCCGTGGATGTTGTAAGTTTGATCTCTGGTTCCTCTGCCTTTTCTAAAACCAGCTTGAACATCAGGAAGTTCACGATTCATGTATTGCTGAAGCCTGGCTTGGAGAATTTTGAACATTATTTTACTAGCATGTGAGATGAATGTAATTGTGCGGTAGTTTGAGCATTCTTTGGCATTGCTTTTCTTTGGGATTGGAATGAAAACTGACCTTTTCCAATCCTGTGGCCACTGCTGAGTTTTCCAAATTTGCTGGCATATTGAGTGTAGCACTTTCACAGCATCATCTTTTAGGATTTGAAATAGCTCAACTAGAATTCTATCACCTCCACCAGTGTTGTTCGTAGTGATGCTTCCTAAGGCTCACTTGACTTCACATTCCAGAATGTCTGGCTCTATATACGTGGTCACAGCATCGTGATTATCTGGGTAGTGAAGATCTTTTTTGTACAGTTCTTTTATGTATTCTTGCCACCTCTTCTTAATCTCTTCTGCTTCTGTTAGGTCTATACCATATCTGTCCTTTGTCAAGCCCATCTTTGCATGAAATGTTCCTTTGGTATCTCTAATTTTCTTGAAGAGATCTCTAGTCTTTCCCATTCTGTTGTTTTCCTCTATTTCTTTGCATTTATCACTGAGGAAATCTTTCTTATCTCTTCTTGCTATTCTTTGCAACTCTACATTAAGATGTTTATATTTTTCTTTTTCTCCTTTGCTTTTCTCTTCTCTTCTTTTCACAGCTATTTGTAAGGCCTCCCCAGAAAGCATTTTCCCTTTTTGTGTTTCTTTTTCATGGGGATGGTCTTGATCCCTGTGTCCTGTACAGTGTCACGAACCTCATTCCATAGTTCATCAGGCACTCTATCTATCAGATCTAGGCCCTTAAATCTATTTCTCACTTCCACTGTATAATCATAAGGGATTTGATTTAGGTCATACCTGAATGGTCTAGTGGTTTTCCTACTTTCTTCAGTTTCAGTCTGAATTTGGTAATAAGGAGTGCATGATCTGAGCCACAGTCAGCTCCTGGTCTTGTTTTTGTTGACTGTATAGAGCTTCTCCATCTTTGGCCACAAAGACGATAATCAAACTGATTTCAGTGTTGACCATCTGGTGATGTCTATGTGTAGAGTCTTCTCTTGTGTTGTTGGAAAAGGGTGTTTGCTATGACCAGTGGATTTTCTTGGCAAAACTCTGTTAGTCTTTGCCCTGCTTCATTCCATATTCCAGGGCCAAATTTGCCTGTTATTCCAGTTGTTTCTTGACTTCCTACTTTTGCATTCCAGTCCCCTATAATGAAAATGACATCTTTTTTGGGTGTTATTTCTAAAAGTTCTTGTAGGTCTTCATAGAACCATTCAACTTCAGCCTCTTCAGTGTTGCTGGTTGGGGCATAGATTTGGATTACTGTGATATTGAATGGCTTGCTTTCAAAACGAACAGAGATCATTCTGTCATTTTTGAGATTGCATCCAAGTACTGCATTTTGGACTCTTTTGTTGACCATGATGGCTACTCCATTTCTTCTGAGGGATTCCTGCCCACAGTAGTAGATATAATGGTCATCTGAGTTAAATTCACCGATTCCAGTCCTTTGAGTTTACTGATTCCTAGAATGTTGACATTTACTCTTGCCACCACTTGTTCCAATTTGCCTTGATTCATGGACCTGACACTCCAGTTTCCTACGCAATATTGCTCTTTACAGCATCAAACCTTGCTTCTATCACCAGTCACATCCACAGCTGGGTATTGTTTTTGCTTTGGCTCCATCCTTTCATTCTTTCTTGAGTTATTTCTCCACTGATCTCCAGTAGCATATTGGGCACCTACTGACCTGGGGAGTTCTTCTTTCAGTATCCTATCATTTTGCCTTTTCATACTGTTCATGGGGTTCTCAAGTCAAGAATACTGAAGTGGTTTGCCATTCCCTTCTCCAGTGGACCACATTCTGTCAGATCTCTACACCATGACCCTCCTGTCTTGGGTTGCCCCACAGGCATGGCTTAGTTTCATTGAGTTAGAACAAGGCTGTGGTCCTAATGTGATTAGATTGACTAGTTTTCTGTGAGTATGGTCCATAATATCCATAATACTTTGCATATCATATTCCGTTATAAAAATTATATGTAGTTGTGTCTTTCACATACTAGATTGTCAGCTTCTTAGTGACAGCAATTTTTGTTTGTCAAACAGTTGCTTTTATGCTGGTATATAGTTAACCTCAATAAATATTTATTAATAAGTTGATTAAATATTTGCAACATTTAGAACTGTATAATGAATATAAAATTGGTATTTAGCCATTCTAAACACCATACACAAAAAGTTATTACTTTATTAAGGTAATAGTAACATGCAATCTTTGGATAGTATACACAAGTTCACTTATTGATCATCACCGTAGAAATCATTCATCTGCGATGATAAATTACTCATTAGTATTTTTATGAGTCTCATAATTCAATATATTTTTATTACTTTCACTTTTAATTAGATAATTATATTGCCCTGTATTAAGCAATAATAAATGCTATGAAAGATTAAAGAGAGAAATGAAAATGCTGGACAAAAATCTTGTCATATGTGTTAGAAATTTGCCATAATTTTGGAAGGTTTAGATGGAGATCACATGGAACTCCAGCAGTTGAGACTGGCCTGATAAGGGTTGGAGCAATGTGTTCCTGAAGTATAGTGAGACATGCAAAGGACACAATGTCCTCAAGGTGATAACCTCAGAAGAGCTTCAGATAGGCACTAGTACCAAAGTCGGATCAGCAAGCGGTGGCTGCACCACACTGGAGTAGAGAGTGGAAGAGAGGAGTTACCCCATATCCAAGGTCAGGAGCTGTGGCTGTTAGGAGACAACCCACATCCAGGTAAGAAGCATCAGCTTCACTTTGCTGGAGCAAACATGAAGAGATACCCCACGTCCAAGGTACGAGAAGCCCCAGTAAGACAGTAGGCACTGAGAGAGGGCATCAGAGCGCAGACAGAATGAAACCACAATCACAGACAACTAGCCTTGTCTAACTCAATGAAACTAAGCCATTCCATGTAGGGCCACCAAAATGGACAGGTCATTGTTGAGAGTTCTGACAAAACGTGGTCCACTAGAGAAGGGAATGGCAACCTCTTCAGTATTTTTGCCTTGAGAACCCCATGAACAGTATGAAAAAGCAAAACTATAGGACACTGAAAGAGGAACTCCCCAGGTTGGTAGATGCTCAATATGCTACTAGAGATCAATGGAGAAATAACTCCAGAAAGAATGAAGGGATAGAGCCAAAGCAAATCAACACCCAGTTGTGGATGTGACTGATGATAGAAGCAAGGTTCAATGCTGTAAAGAGCAATATTGCATAGGAACCTGGAGTGTCAGGTCCATGAATCAAGGCAAATTGGAGGTGGTCAACAGGAGATGGCAAGAGGGAATGTTGACATTCTAGGAATCAGCAAACTCAAATAGACTGGAATGTGTGAATTTAAATCAGATGACCAATATATCTACAACTGTGGGCAGGAATCCCTAAGAAGAAATGGAATAGCCATCATGGTCAACAAAAGAGTCCAAAATGCAGTACTTGGATGCAATCTCAAAAAGGACAGAGAGATCTCTGTACATTTCCAAAGCAAATCATTCAGTATCATGGTAATCCAAGTCTTTGCCCCGGTAGTGGTAAAGAAGCTGAAGTTGAACACTTTTGTGAAGACCTACAACCTTTTAGGATGAACACCCCCAAAAAGATGCCCTTTTCAATGTAGGGGACTGGGAATGCAACAGTAGAAAGTCAAGAAACACCTGGAGTAAAAGAAGCAGGCCAAAGGCTAATAGAGTTTTGCCAAGAGCATGCACTGGTCATAGAAAACACTCTTTTCCAACAACACAAGAGAACTCTACATATGAACATCACCAGATTGCCAACACAGAAATCAGATTGATTATATTCTTTGAAGCCAAAATGTAGAAACTCTATACAGCCAGCAAAAACAAGACTGGGAGCTGACTGTGCCTCAGATCATAAACTCCTTATTGCCAAATTCAAACTTAAATTGAAGAAAGTAGGGAAAACCACTAGATCATTCAGGTATGACCTAAATCAAATCTCTTATGATTATACAGTGGAAGTGAGAAATAGATTTAAGGGAATAAATCAGACAGAGAGAGTGCCTGATGAACTATGAGTAGAGGTTCATAACATTGTACAGGAGACAGGGATCAAGACCAACCCCAAGAAAAAGAAATGCAAAAAGGGAAAATGGCTGTCTGAGGAGGCCTTACAAATAGCTGTGAAAAGAAGAGAAGCGAAAAGCAAAGGAGAAGAGGAAAGATATACCTATTTGAATGCAGGGTTCCAAAGAATAGCAAGGAGAGATAAAAAAGCCTTCCTCAGTGATCAATGCAAAGAAAAAGAGGAAAATAATAGAATGGGAAAGACTAGAGATCTCTGCAAGAAAATTACAGGTACAAAGGGAATATTTCATGCAAAGATGGGTTCCCTAAAGGACAGAAATGGTATGGACCTAACAGAAGCAGAAGATATTAAGAAGAGGTGGCAAGAATACAGAGAAGAACTGTACAAAAAGATCTTCATGACCCAGATAGTCATGATGGTGTGATCACTCACCTAGAGCCAGACATCCAGGAATATGAAGTCAAGTGGGCCTTAGGAAGCATCACTATGAACAAAGTTAGTGGAGGTGATGGAATTCCAGTTGAGCTATTTCAAATCCTGAAGACGATGCTGTGAAAATGCCGCACTCAATATATCAGCAAATTTGGAAAACTCAGCAGTGGCCACAGGACTGGAAACAGTCAGTTTTCTTTCCAATCCCAAAGAGAGATAATGTCAAAAAATGCTCAAACTGCCACACAATTGCAGTCATCTCACATGCTAGTAAAGTAATGCTCAAAATTCTCCAAACCAGGCTTAGTAATACATGACCTGTGAACTTCCAGATGTTCAAGCTGGTTTTAGAAAAGGCAGAGGGTTATTGTTACCATCTTTCTAAATTCCATATATATGCGTTAGTATACTATATTTGTGTTTTTCTTTCTGGCTTACTTCACTCTGAATAATAGGCTCCAGTTCCATCCACCTCAATAGAACTGATTCAAATGTATTCTTTTTAATGGCTGAGTAATACTCCATTGTGTTTATGTACCATAGCTTTCTTATCCATGTATAGAACAGACTTTTGGACTCTGGGAATGGGAGAGGGTGGGATGATTTGGGAGAATAGCATTGAAATATGTATAATATCATATCTGAAACGAGTTGCCAGTCCAGGTATGATGCCTGATAACGGATGCCTGGGGCTGGTGCACTGGGACGACCCAGAGGGATGTATGGGGAGGGAGGAGGGAGGAGGGTTCAGGATGGGGAACACATGTATACTTGTGGCGGATCCATCTTGATGCATGGCAAAAGCAATACAATATTGTAAAGTTAAGTAAAGTAAAATTTAATTAAAAAAAATAGAAAAGGCAGAGGAACCAGAGATCAAATTGCCAACATCTGCTGGATCATTGAAAAAGGAAGAGAGTTCCAGCAAACCATCTATTTCTGTTTTATTGACTATGCCAAAGCCTTTGACGGTGTGGATCACAATAAACTGTGGAAAATTCTGAAAGAGATGGGAATATCAGACCACCTGACCTGCCTCTTTAGAAACCTATATGCAAGTCAGGAAGCAACAGTTAGAAGTGGACATGGAAAAAAGACTAGTTCCAAATAGGAAAAGCAGTATATCAAGGCTGTATATTGCCACCCTGCTTATTTAGCTTCTATGCAGAGTACATCATGAGAAACACTGTGCTGAAAGAAGCACAAGCTGGAATCAAGATTGCTGGGAGAAATATCAATAACCTCAGATATGCAGATGACACCACCCATATGACAGAAAGTGAAGAGGAACTAAAGAGCCTCTTGATGAAAGTGAAAGTGGAGAGTGAAAAGTTGGCTTAAAGCTCAACATTCAGAAAACGAAGATCATGGCATCTGGTCCCATCATTTCATGGGAAGTAGATGGGGAAACAGTGCAAACAGTGTCAGACTTTATTTTGGGTGACTCCAAAATCACTGCTGATGGTGACTGCAGCCATGAAATTAAAAGATGCTTACTCCTTGGAAGGAATGTTATGACCAACCTCTATAGCATATTCAAAAGCAGAGACATTACTTTGCCAACAAAGGTCCATCTAGTCAAGGCTATGGTTTTTCCAGTGGTCATGTGAGGATGTGAGAGTTGGACTGAGAAGAAAGCTGAGCACCGAAGAATTAATGCTTTTGAACTGTGGTGTTGGAGAAGACTCTTGAGAGTCCCTTGGACTGCAAGCTGCAACTCCAATACTTCAACCACCTGATACGAAGAGGTGGCTCATTTGAAAAGACCCTGATACTGGGAAAGACTGAGGGGAGAAGGAGAAGGGGACTATAGAGGATGAGATGGTTGGATGGCTTCACTCACTCAGTGGACGTTTGTGATGCACCGGGAGTTCTGATGTGCTGCAGTCTATGGATTTGCAAAGAGTTGGACACAACTGATTGACTGCACTGAGCTGAACTTAATTTAACGAAAGTCAATGCCTGCTGGGACATGAAATTGAAGTTGATAAATAAATATCTATTGGGTAAATTAATGTCATGGATTTATTAGGAAATTAAGCAAAAGTATAATTGTAGAATATGCTAATAATAAGTAGACAACATTGGGGATAAAAAATGGCATAGAATGTTATTTCAAATGTGCTTTGAAATTATCTCACATATGCGCACAGACAATTATGCCAATACCACCTAACACTTAATGTCTGCTGCCACTTTGCTATTGCCTGAAATGGATACTGACCCTTTCGTGGATGCAACTATTTTTCTCTCCTGGGAAGTACCACCCCTAACATGCACTGGGGTTGCTTAGACTGGACTATACTGCTCCCAATAAATGCCACTATTTTGACTGGCACTCAGATCAGATCAGTCGCTCAGTCGTGTCTGACTCTTTGCGACTCCATGAACTGCAGCACGCCAGGCCTCCCTGTCCATCACCACCTCCCGGAGGTCACTCAGACTCATATCCATCGAGTCAGCGATGCCATCCAGCCATCTCATCCTCTGTCGTCCCCTTCTCCTGCCCCCAATCCCTCCCAGCATCAGAGTCTTCTCCAATGAGTCAACTCTTCGCATGAGGTGGCCGAAATACTGGAGTTTCAGCTATAGCATCATTCCTTCCAAAGAAATCCCAGGGCTGATCTCCTTCAGAATGGACTGGTTGGATCTTCTTGCAGTCCAAGGGACTCTCAAGAGTCTTCTCCAACACCACAGTTCAAAAGCATCAATTCTTTGGCGCTCAGCCTTCTTCACAGTCCAGCTCTCACATCCATACATGACCACAGGAAAGACCATAGCCTTGACTAGGCGAACCTTTGTTGGCAAAGTGATGTCTCTGCTTTTGAATATGCTATCTAGGTTGGTCATAACTTTCCTTCCAAGGAGTAAGCATCTTTTAATTTCATGGCTGCAGTCACCATCTGCAGTGATTTTGGTGCCCAGAAAAATAAAGTCTGACACTGTTTCCACTGTTTTTCCATCTGTTTCCCATGCAGTGATGGGACCAGATGCCATGATCTTCGTTTTCTGAATGTTGAGCTTTAAGCCAACCTTTTCACTCTCCACTTTCACTTTCATCAAGAGGCTTTTTAGTTCCTCTTCACTTTCTGCCATAAGGGTGGTGTCATCTGCATATCTGAGGTTATTGATATTTCTCCCGGCAATCTTGATTCCAGCTTGTATTTCTTCCAGTCCAGCATTTCTCATGATGTACTCTGCATATAAGTTTAATTAACATGGTGACAATATACAGCCTTGACGTACTCCTTTTCCTATTTGGAACCAGTCTGTTGTTCCATGACTAGTTCTAACTGTTGCTTCCTGACCTGCATACAGATTTCTCAAGAGGCAGATCAGGTGGTCTGGTATTCCCATCTCTTTCAGAATTTTCCACAGTTTCTTGTGATCTACACAGTCAAAGGCTTTGGCATAGTCAATAAAGCAGAAATAGATGTTTTTCTGGAACTCTCTTGCTTTTTGCATGATCCAGCGGATGTTGGCAATTTGATCTCTGGTTCCTCTGCCTTTTCTAAAACCAGCTTGGACATCAGGAAGTTCACGGTTCACATATTGCTGAAGCCTGGCTTGGAGAATTTTGAGCATTACTTTACTAGAATGTGAGATGAGTACAATTGTGCGGTAGTTTGAGCACTCTTTGGCATTGCCTTTCTTTGGGATTGGGATGAAAACTGACCTATTCCAATCTTGTGGCCACTGCTGAGTTTTCCAAATTTGCTGGCATATTGAGTGTAGCACTTTCACAGCATCATCTTTCAGGATTTGGAATAGCTCCACTGGAATTCCATCACCTCCACTAACTTTGTTCCTAGTGATGCTTTCAAAGGCCCACTTGACTTCACATTCCAGGATGTCTGGCTCTAGGTCAGTGATCACACCATCATGATTATCTGGGTCGCGAAGCTCTTTTTTGTACAGTTCTTCTGTGTATTCTTGCCATCTCTTCTTAATATCTTCTGCTTCCTTTAGGTCCATACCCTTTCTGTCCTTTATCGAGCCCATTTTTGCATGAATGTTCCTTTGGTATCTCTGATTTTCTTGAATAGATTCTTAGTCTTTCCCATTCTTTTTTTCCTCTATTTCTTTGCACTCAGTTGCCTTTAAAACTGACTGGCACTCAGTTGCCTTTAAGTCCTGAACCTACTGACTCACTAAGTACAAATGTGATTACTGTTATGTGCTCATTCAAAAAACACTGTCAGTTTTTCACTTGGAAAGAGTGTAGTCATTGATTGATTGATTGATTGATGGCAAGCTATCAATCAATCAATGAGTAGACAGTATTCATATCTTTTTCTAGGCACTAAAGCCTTTTCCACTGAATACAAAAAAAAGTACATCAGTTACAATAATGACTGACTTCTACTGCAACACAGAAGTAGATAAATTTGCCCAACTTTACACTCTAGGGTAGTATCCTGACTTTTGGTATTGATATTGTGTGTAAGTGACCTCATAATATATAAACTTATCTCTTCTTTGTAAGTGTATACATTCTTAGTCAGATTCTCTGGACCCTGTCTCCCTCAAATAGCTGATTTTTGAGGTTCTAGCCATATCAAGATGAATCAATGATGTTGTGGATATCTGCATCTATAGTCTGGATAACTGCATGAAATACTGAAACTGAATTTCCAGTTTTTTTGCATTAAATAGAAAAAAATTTTATTATAAAGTTTTTTGTTAAAACTATTATTGTAATTACAGTCACCACCATTATTTATTAGTGAGCTAAAGGGTCAAGCCCATGATAATGAGATGTCTTGTGAGTACCAACGTGAACAGTGTTTGTCATTTTGATTTCAATTTCCATTCACTTATTCCCAAACCTTAGACTTTGTGGCAGTACGTGTAGAAAGTTGTCTGAAATATCTCAGAAAAATCCCCAATAAAGTTGAAGTTTCTAGACAAAAAAGAGTAAACTTGTTTCAGACCTGACTATGTTAAGCAGTATGGATTTCTACAGGTAATACAAATATATTTTCACCAGAGATTAACACAAAAGCCTCTTTTTGATATTCAAATTTCATAAAATATATTCTGACTTATGTTTATATCTTTTTAGGATATGTGTTCCTCTTCCAATTTTTATATCAAGGTAATTGATAGTACCAAAAATGACTTATCCAGTTCACAAAGCTAGTCAGAAATAAAGCTAGGATATAAACATCATAAAAACCCAGAATAATATACATTCCAGGATAATATCAGTGAAATGGATAAACCCAAGAAAACATACTGCGCTCACTCATTAATGCAAGATTAGAGAAAGAACAGTTCGATGCTCATATTAAAAATATTTCAGTAGAATGTGTTTATGTATAGATTTTCTCAAAGATATTAAGAATGAGGTCATTTCCTCAAAGACTTATATGAGCATTGAAACATTAAAAGTGTGATAAACTCTCATTAGAATGTCCACAGGGTTTTTGAAAACAGTGGAATTACTTTTGGCTGAGTTTTGATTACCATGAAAGCTTACCCTGCCATATGATGTTTCTCATTGAAATAGCATTAATATATTTTACCCCTAAAGTTCTGTCAACTTTTTTCCTCTGATTGTACTGCTTGAAGATTATAAAAGATCCCCATTTCACTGGAATGTTTCACTTAAAAGCTATTTGGGAACTTAATTCCCTGATGACAGGTTTCATGCTAATAAGCTACAAAGGAGCACTGCTTTTGTATTCAAGAACTTCAAGTACAGGTTTTAGCGCTGTCTCTTGACAGTCTTAAAGACTGACAGATTACTTAGCTTTGTGTGCTTCAGTTTCCTCAACTGTATGAGAATCAGGTCCATTCAGGAACTGTTTATCAGTCTCTACTTAGGTCCCTGTTACTGGACTTAACACTGTATGTGTAAAGATCAGGAATAAATTTGTTTTTCCATGAAGGGACTCGAATTCTATCACAGGTGGTACAAGTCAAATAAAACAACATAGGCAAAGGTTTTTGATTAATTGTGAAGTTTTATGCAAGTATAAGGGTTGTAAGATTCTGTTTGTACTTGAAGTGGAGTAAGCAGTTATCTTTTAAGGTTTGAAAGTTACTCCCTATGCTTAGATTCTTCAAGCTGTTGTGATAATGGGTAATAGTTGGTTACATATTATTAATGATACTTTTGGGGATTACTTGCTGGGCTCAGGGATGTATTTCAGTATAGAAGCCTTTTGGAGAAGGAATTGCACTGTACAAATACATTGTATAAATGGGGAACTAGGAGAGAGCTGGAGTGGAAAAGGGTAAGAGAAGTAAATGTGCTGATCTTTGCCTGATCCACAATGAAGCCGTATTGCCTGGACCTTGTCTGTGGATGAAGGCTGCCAATGCAGTTTGATTCCTGGGTCAGGAAAATGCCCTGGAGAAAGAAATTGCAACCCACTTTCAGTAGTCTTGCCTGGGAAATCCCTTGGACAGAGAAACCTGGAGGTCTACAGTCCATGGAGTCTCAGAAAGTCAGACACGACTGAGTGACTGAACACAAAACTCTTTCTAGAAAAAAAAAAAAAAAAAAGATATGAACAATCCAGCAAAAAATTCTATTTGCCTTGATGAAATGACTAGAAAGCAGAGATATATGAAATAAGATCTGTTCATCAGGATATAAAGATAAGCTTTTGAATTTATCCTCCAGGCAACCTGTGGATTATATTTTTCTGTGTGCAACCTATCACAACTTTTTTAAGCTTATCTTCCTGGTTTTCTAATGCCTATCTTTTCTCCTTTAGTATAATTTCCACCAGAAATTTTCATTCTAAGCAGGGTACTATTTATTTGATAAAATAAAAAAAGTGATTGAAAATTAATAATATTTTAAAAGATTTATTTCCTTTGTTTGGAGAGTCATTCTTCATTCAGAACATATTTATTAGTGAATTGCCTATGCAGGAACTGTCCTGGAATCTGGGAGTTAAAAATCAATGATACTTGCCCTGAGTGCCATATAATTTTCCTGAAATGTTCTTTTCTTTGGTATCCATATGACTCTCTGCTCTCATCATACCCTTTAGGCAGTTATTCAAATACTTGTCTCAGTAAGGGCTGTCCTCGTCCCGTTATCTAAAATTTCAACCATCCCCCTACACACTTAATTTCCTTTCTTGTTTTTTCCTCTCTCAGCAATTATTGTCATCTACCTACTTTCTTTACCTGTCTTATTTATTATCTCTCACACTAGAATATATTAATAAGATCCTTAAAAGAGGTATTTGTCATTTTTTTAGTTCTATAAGACTTGGCATTTAGAATAATACCTAACACATAACTGATGCTGAATAAATAAGTGGTGAATAATGGGAGAATGGCCGAGCTACCATTACAATCCTTAGACAACAAATGATCCTTTTTTGCTGCCTATGAGGACATGATTCACTCTTCAGATGACCATCAAGCATGTGTGTTTTTTTTTTTTTAATAAAATATTTATTTGAAATCCTAGGAAGGAGATTCTTTACCATTTTAATTCTGAAGCTTAACTCTGCAGCCAGAAATGAAGTGGCAAAAGGAATGTCCATATGAGAAATAAATGAAAACAGACATCACTAGCATTTTATATGGATTTGAAGAAGGAATTCATAGGGCCTGGACTCCATCTTAGGCCTGTTCATGCTGATCATGCCCGGCCACCTTTCCAATGGACTCTGAACTCTGTGTTTAGTGCCTATGAAAACAACAACAGAAGGATAAGACCCCCTGCAAAGAGGGGAACCTTGAAGATCATATCTAGGTTACCCATCACCTAAGAGAAAACATACACTAATCACCCCTTCCTCCAGACAGGCCATAAATTTTTCTGTATCTATCAGAGTGTAACCTCGGGTTTATTGATTATTGGCTAATTGTTTGACTGAGCACATGAACATGTAGCACGTGAATGATGGGGTTATTGGGATTGTATTTTCCTTGGTTTATGTAAGTCTCAAGGAATTTGGAGTGGTGGGTTCAGACATGTACACATGGGGTATAAAAGATTTTCACAAATGCTGGTTGGGGTCCTTGGTCAAGAGGAGACTCTGCCTTGGGCCCACCGGTGTAATAAACTGCACTCCACTATCTGCATTGTCCTTCTGAGTGAGTTTGTTTCCCAGAACACATGGCTACAACAGATTGAGCAGTGCATGTGAAGCATGCTCAGTTATGTCCAACTCTTTATAACCCCATGGACTGTAGTCCACCAGGCTCCTCTGTCTATGGTATTGGTATTTTTCAGGCAAGAATACTGGAGTGGGTTGCCATTTCCTGCTCCAGGGGAATCTTCCCGACTCAGGGATCAAACCCATGTCTTCTTTCTCCTTTGTCTCCTGCATTGACAGGCTGATCTTTCCAACTTTACCACCTGGGAAGCCACCCAGAAAATATAAGTATATTCTACCATATTTTCAGAGAATGCAGTATGTTTCTGTGGCATCTCTTATACCACTGATTTAATCCTCAGAACGACTTTTTTAAGAAAAGCATACAAGGTGTTCCAGAAAGCTTTTAAAGAAAATAAACCAAAAATCTCAAAGGTTTAAGATGATTTGTTCAAGGTTATAATGATGGCTCAGATAGTAAAGAATATACCTGCAATGCAGGAGAACCTGGGTTTGATCCCTGGGTTCGGAAGATTCCCTGGAGGGGGGCATGGCAACCCACTCTAGTATTCTTGCCTGGAGAATCCCCATGGCAGAGCAGCCTGGTGGGCTACAGTCCATGGGGTCGCAAAGAGTCAAACACGACTGAATGACTAAGCACACACACGTACATGTTGAGAGTGGTAAGGTTGAGTTGATTCAGGCCTAATGACTCCACAGGCAATGGAATGTTTATCCAAACCCTCTGTCTCACCAGATGCTGAATGCTCATCAGTATGATGCTGAAGTTTTAGTTTCCTAACCCCTAAAATATTGTTTGGACCTTTTTTGCAAACCAGAACTGCTCTGGTCCTATAGTGCTTGCTTTATTTCTCTTTTTTTTCCTCTTCCTTTCTCTTCTCTTCTCCCTCCGCTTTAATTTTTTCTTTTCTTTTCTCTTTATATCTATGTCTGTCCTTCAATAATCCAGAGAAAAAGTGGTACTAAAATTTGTGTTAGTGGCAAAAAAATGTTCATAAGTTCATATTGCATTGATGGGGAAAACAAAGGGCTTTTATCTAATGTGCAATAGTAATTCTTGTCTTACATCTCTCCAGTAATTTTCCTCAGCCATATCACCATACTGGCAGCTCTCTGTTTATAATTAAGCAAAAGGAAAGAGGAAGTGGAGAAAATTTTGCTTACTTACTATTTGCCACCACTATGGTCTTTCACCACAGTGCCCAGGTATCGTAGACACTGAACTAAGAGCATGGAACTTGGAGTCATCAGCAAACATAGAGAGGCTCAAACACCTATCATTTAAATTATACCATGCTAACAAACTAGGAAATCAACCTTGCCATTTATTCAAACATTTATAGAAGGAATATCTAACTTTTCTCCACCATCCACAGTCTTGTGAATAGAGACCTGTAGATTATATTAGCAACTCACTTGGTGTCACAATGGCTATAATGTGAGACTTAAGGAAAAAGGGACCTAAACTAAAAGAATATAAGAAACAAAATTTCATCAAAATAAAGACTAAAAGCAGTGAATCTTTACTGTTTTTTTTAGATGAGGAGGTATTTGTTATTATAATTGAATATATATGTATAATTCTGGATGTCTAGAATAACTGTTTATTACCTGAAGTTTATTAATGTCTTTCTCAAATATTTATTTCCAGGAAGTCAATATTTATATTATCAAGAATTTAATCCATTTCATTTTACTTCTATAAATTTATAAACTTACAAACTCACAATAAAAATGATGGATAAGAGCCTTGTTTGTTTTTACTGAAAAATTATTAAAGACACAAACAACATATTTCATCATTATTTTATGAATGGAAAAAATAAATATTGCTTTTCTTTCTTTTTTTATTCTAAAACATTTTCCTCTGTACAAGAGGTGTAACCTTAATTTTCAGAGCAAATCCTCCTCATTCTTTAAATTTACAAATTTGGATTCCAGTTTATCCTTAATGGACTGACTTGTCACCAAGTGTCCCAGGCCAGTATTATCAACAGTCACCCTGTTTGTCAGCTTATATTTCACACTTTGACTCTACAGATAAATAATAATAAAAATATCATTATGATTCAAGGGAGAGTGACTGTAAGGTGTTAGCAATTGATGCTCTTAGAAGAGTCAGTTTGCTGTCCTTATCACTCTCCATTTAATCCAAGAAGGGGATATATTGGTTCTCTTTTCTCTAGTGACTGTCTCAGCAATTCTTACCAATTTCTCCTCATAGTATACAGAGTTAAGAACTTTCTACAATCATCACATGACAAAGAATTAATAAACCAGAGACTAAAACATTTTTTCTGAAATAGCCTTTCTACTCTTGATGTCATCAATTTCTCCCTCTCTGCTGGACCTTTCCCATCTGCAGATAAACAAATTTTAATAATGTCTTATCTTAAATAATGATAAATGGCAAAACCCATACAAAATGTAATCTAACAAAATATCATCTAACCTTGTCCCTTATTCCCTTCTAATTACGCTCTCATTTCTCTCTTGCATTTCCTAAAAAAAAAAAAAAAAAAGTGCAAGAAAAAACAGAAAACAAATAAAAAAGGAACTTGAAGAAGTTATCTCTAGTTATTGTCTCTATCTCTTCAATTCTTTCTTCTACCTGCTCCAGTAATGATTTGATCATGACTACTGCAGAGACTGTTATTGCCAAAGTCA
This sequence comes from Tragelaphus eurycerus, assembly GCA_935064755.1. Taxonomy (NCBI): domain Eukaryota; kingdom Metazoa; phylum Chordata; class Mammalia; order Artiodactyla; family Bovidae; genus Tragelaphus; species Tragelaphus eurycerus. The sequence continues at coordinate 11,250,859 of CAKXYN010000047.1, read as the reverse complement.
CTCATGACCTTCATATGTTAAAATCCAACTATAGTAGACTTAATTCCTCCTTTTTGAATCAGTTTTTCTCTTGACTTTTATTACATCTCCCTCTTCTAGTCTTCCTCTTACCTCAAAGGCCCCCATATGACTTTTGACCTTTCTTTCTTTGCTACCCTCATAAATGTTAGAATAATACAGGGATTCATCTGAGTCTTTCTTCACTGTTTTCACTGTTCCTCTTTTTATCTACACAGTCTTCCTAGGAGATTTCACACAGTCTCATGAGTTTAAAGACTATCATTTTAATGATTTAAATAGGTAAGGTCCAATCCAAAATATTTCTTAGAATTCCAGACTCCTATATTCAACTTCTTGCTTGATCTTTTTATTAAAAAACTATTGAAGTATAGTTGATTTACAATGTTGTATCAGTTTCTGCTGTTCACCTAAGTGATTCAGTTATATTAGTACATATACACATTCTTTTTCATATTATTTTCCTTTATGATCCATCACAAGATATTGATTATAGATCCCTGTGCTATACAGTAAGATCTTCTTGTTCACTTGCTTGAGCTTTCTATTTGAGATGATAAACATCACAATCAGCATGGTCAAAACACAATTTTTGTTACAGTCACCTCCAACTTGTTTGTTCTGTCCTATTGCTATAAACGCTTCAAGCATATACTCATTTGCTTCAGGAGAAAAATCTTTGTCTTCTTTCTTTATGCCTTGTATCCAATTCATTAGTAAGTCCCCCTGACTCCACCTCCAAAGCACAGTGAATTTCACTTCCATCCAGCTCCATGCTAATGTTCTGGACCTGTGCTACCATCTCTTGTATAAAAGGATGCAAAAAACTTTAACTCGTATCTCTGGTTTCAATTTTCAAACCAGTCTTCACACAGCAACCAGCGAGTCCTTTGAAGAAGTAAATCTATTAATTCCTATTTCCCTTCAATGTAAATCAAATTCGTCTTCCTGATTTACAACCGATTTCCTTCTATTGTAATCTAATTTCATACCATTCTTACCTTTACTCAGTATGTCTCACCAACCCTGGTCTTCTATGTATATCTTAGTTTTCCTGTACTTGGAATACTCTTTTCCCTGTTCTTTGAATGACTGTGTCATATCTAGAGTTTAAATAAGATCATAGAGAAAACAACTCAATCACAATTATATATTTTTCAGTATTTTTGTAGCATTCATTATTGTATGATTATTGTTGTTGTTCAGTCACTCAGTTGTGTCTGACTCTGTGACCCCATGGACTGCAGCATGCCAGGCTTCCCTGTCCTTCACTGTCACTTGGGAGTTTGACCTAACTCATGTTCATTGAGCCAGTGATGCCATCCAACCATCTCATCCTCTGTTGCCCACTTCTCCTCCAGCTCTCTGTCTTTCCTAGCATCAGGACCTTTTCCAATGAGTCAGCTTTTTGCATCAGGTGGCCAGACTCTTGGAGCTTCAGCATCAGTCCATCCAATGAATATTCAAGGTTTATATCCTTTAAGATTGTCTGGTTTGATCTCCTTGCAGTCCAAAGGACTCTCAAGAGTTTTCTCCAGCACTGCAATTTGAAGGCATCAATTCTTTGGTGCTCAGGTTTCTTTATGGTCCAACTCTTAACATCTATACATGACTACTATAAAAACCATAGCTTTGACTATACGGACCTTTGTTGTTAAATTGATGTCTCTGTTTTTTAATTATTTATTGCATATACTGCTAATATTTCCATGAGAAGTATGACAACCTTGTATCTTTCATGAATTGTGATGTAGTGCTGTACCAAGTGCCTAGAACAATGTCTGACATGTAGTAAATAATTAATGATTGTTGAGTAAGTGAAATGTGTTGTGAACCTGAGCATCTCTGTGATGCAGCTGAAAAACCTAAGCTAGATAAGCAGACTACTTACAGCCACTGTGTATCAAAACTACCAAATTATTTTGATTAATGAGCTTGATGTTTCTGGAAGACAGAAATGTCTGAAATAGGTTCTAAAGAATGAATATAGTTCATTTAGACAGTGCTTTAAATTAATCATTTTTCCACTGCAATATGCTGGTATTTGAATGTATTTTAAAAATTGAAAAAGGCAAAATTTAGTAAGAAAATACTGCGTTTCTAAAAAGTACCTTATTTTTAAAGATTTGCTCTGGTGGTAAAAACTATTTAATCTTCACCTTTTAAATAAAGAATTTCATCTTTAAAAATAAAAACAAAACAGCAAAATGTATGACAATATTCCAACTTATGTACAACCTATCTGTTTTTGTTGTTGGTAGACTAGCTGCTGATAGTATGATTTTGAGGTTCTTTCTTGAAAGATTAATTTAAAAAAAACATATGAGATTCAGATCTAAACAAATAAAATCAAAGTACATGAAATTAAAACAAATGATATTTATTTACAACTGCTCTATTAGAATGTAGGTTAGAAGGGGTGTGTTGTACTGTTTGAAATATTAAATTTTACTGGTTTGTATGCTCCAGAGAATCAGAGCTTTATCACAGGTTGAAAGTGAAAAAGCATTTAAACAAAACATAATGCCCTGAATAAACAACAATACATTAGATAATTTAAAGAAACAAAATATTTTCATTTAATTTATTTTCATGTGTACTTTCAAAAATGTGTGCTCCTTTTTCCAAATATTTATTTTGTAAAAGTGAGATCAATTTGAATGTAATTCATACACTTGTTTTAATTTTGTCTTACTCTGTCCCAAGTATGTGCTTGTTTCAGCCAGATATATTATACACTAAAATTACAATAATAACAAATAAAATCCAATAATAGGCCCAGGGATAGACTACAAGAGGATAGAATCAATTCCACAATTCTGCATTTCTATGTAACATAATGTAAAGATTTGTAGAGCTTTCATTATTCAGATCAGATCTGTGGCTCAGTCGTGTCCGACTCTTTGCAACCCCATGAACTGCAGCACGCCAGGCCTCCCTGTCCATCACCAACTCCCGGAGGTAACTCAGACTCACATCCATCGAGTCAGTGATGCCATCCAGCCATCTCATCCTCTGTCACCCCCTTCTCCTCCTGCCCCCAATCCCTCCCAGCATCAGAGTCTTCTCCAGTGTGTCAACTCTTCGCATGAGGTGGCCAAAATACTGGATTATAAAACTCATAATAATATTCTTATATAAACAATTCATTTTACAGCAAAATTGAAATTACAAGAAAGCAGTAGGAACTGGGTAGATCTTTGAAAAATCTGAAAAATTAAAATTAGAGTTAAAATGACCCTAATGTTTAGAAAAAAATGGTGAGTCAGAGAGTATACATGATCAGTTTAGTTCAGTTCAGTTGCTCAGTTGTGTCCAGCTCTTTGCGAACCCACGAATTGCAGCACGCCAGGCATCCCAGTGCATCACCAACTCCCGGAGTTCACTCAGACTCACGTCTATCAAGTCGGTGATGCCATCCAGCCATCTCATCCTCTGGCGTCCCCTTCTCCTCCTGCCCCCAATCCCTCCCAGCATCAGAGTCTTTTCCAATGAGTCAACCCTTCACATGAGGTGGCCAAAGTACTGGAGTTTCAGCTTTAGCATCATTCCTTCCAAAGAAATCCCAGGGCTGATCTCCTTTAGAATGGACTGGCTGGATCTCCTTGCAGTCCAAGGGACTCTCAAGAGTCTTCTCCAACACCACAGTTCAAAAGCATCAATTATTCAGCGCTCAGCTTTCTTCATAGATTGTCTATTTTACTGCTTTAAATCTATCTCCCTATGTTATTTTGGAAAAAAATGATTTTTCACTAGGGAAATAGTTTCTACCATTTGATGTATTGTGTATTCTTGTCTATTCAGCATTGTAATATGCAGAAAAATAATGTTATTTTTTAAAAATTAATATTCTCTTAAGTCAAGGGAGTAGCGGCTGTGCAGTGCTGGAGACTGTAGCTATGAAATTAAAAGATGCTTACTCCTTGGAAGGAAAGTTATGACCAAGCTAGATAGCATATTCAAAAGCAGAGGCATTACTTTGCCAACAAAGGTCCGTCTAGTCAAGGCTGTGGCTTTTCCAGTGGTCATGTATGGATGTGAGTGTTGGACTATTAAGAAAGCTGAGCACCGAAGAATTGATGCTTTTGAACTGTGGTGTTGGAGAAGACTCTTGAGAGTCCCTTGGACTGCAAGAAGATCCAACCAGTCCATTCTAAAGTGTTTTTGGAAGGTCCTGAGTGTTTTTGGAAGGACTGATGTTGAAACTGAAACTCCAATACTTTGGCCACCTGATGAGAAGAGCTGACTCATTTGAAAAGACCCTGATGCTGGGAAAGATTGAAGGCGGGAGGAGAAGGGGACGACAGAGGGATGAAATGGTTGGATGATATCACTGACTAGATGGACATGAGTTTGGCTATACTCCGGGAGTTGGTGATGGACAGGGAGGCCTGGCGTGCTGCAGTCCATAGTGTCACAAAGAATTGGATACAAGTGAGTGACTGAACTGATTAAGTCATGCGTTTCAAATGCTCCAAAACACAAGATTATGATCCTTTTGCAAACCCAGAAAGGAACATACAGCGATTTTTACATCTGGAGAATGGAACTCAGAGTAAATGAGTAAGAAATAGCTTCAGCATTCAATTATCTTTTTCTCTTTGTTTAGGCAGTTCTGAGCCTCTTGATAGAAAGATTAAAAGATAAAAGAAGCAATACAAATAGGTAAAGCTTTTGAATGCAGACAGCTCATGGTGGGAGAAAACTACAGTTAGATGTGAATGTTAATATTCATAGTAAATAGAAGAGATATTAATGAGGTAATTAGCACCTCTATTATTAATGTTTAAAATGCATAACTAAGACAATAAATGAACAGAAGTGATGACAAGCATTGAAGACAATCAAACATAAAATGCTAAGCAAGAGAGATGCAGAAAATAAAAACATTATTCCATTAAAGCAGTTACCAGATGCTTAATTGTTATTATGCTTCTAAATTTTTAAAACAAATAATTGTCTAGTTATGAAAGTAATATTTTAATGTGGAGAAGTTTGAAAATCTAAAAGTGTAAATGAGAAAATGAAATCCCCCATATTGCTTCCACTCAAAGACAACCAGTTAGCAAACTTATTTTCTTCCTATCCTTTTTACGTGACACACAACAGCATTTAGGTAGGGAAAAGGGAAAATTTTGGACATTATTTTATATAACATCTTATATTTAAATTATTATTACTACATGAGTAATAATTTTTAATTGTATAAGATATAATACTATAATTTGACACATAGAGAAAATCAAAGCAAACCATAAGCCCACTGTGCAACGAATCTATTTTTGTTCTTGTTAATGAACAGGTTGATTTATAACCTTATATTCTTTTTTATGTTACTTCTCCATCCTTATCTACTCCCTCTTCCTACACTTAATTTTCTTTCTCTGTTCATATCTCACTGATGTTCTTGACTAATTGTTCTTGGCTTTTGACTTAACGGGATATCCCTACAATTTATAATATGATCTCTCCTCTTATCCCCACTTTCCATGCACAGGATTTTGCAGCTAATTTATGTACAGTGTGGTTCAAAAGTTACTACTCTGTCCCCACCACCAGTAAGTTTTTCTTGATTTTACCTGCTCTTATTTCACATAAGTGATCAATCCTGGTGTTCCTATAAGATGTATTATAAATGTCTATCAGTTCATTTAGAAACAGAACAAAACAAAACTGTACTTATTTTACCTACTTGTGTCTACCTCTAGAGCAGAGCTCTTGTAGTTGTAGCTGTCATAATATAGAGCCTAGATTAGATGCTCAAATATTGTTTGTTAAAATAACAATAATCATTGTATTAAAAAGATTTCTCTCTATCTTTTTTCTCTGATGTTTTGGAACTTCCATTTGACATTTTTGAATGTATACCTGATTTTCGTGAAAATATTTCATTTTTCCTATTTGTAAATATTTGTGTTTGTGTACACAGCACATAAATAAACATTAGTACATGTATTAGTATGATTGGTATTCATATTAGTTTTCTAGGGCAGTTGTAAAAATGACCAAAAACTTATGGCTTAAAACAAACCATTTATTTTTTTCACAGTTCTAGAGGTTACGAATTCAAAATTAAAGTGTTGGAAATGCTATAGAACTGCTGAAGTTTCAAGGGAAAGGTATTCCTTGCCTCTTCCTTACTTCAGATGGTTGTTGACAATCTTTCTCATTTTGTGGCTTATAACTGCCTCAGTCCTGTCTGTCATCTCTTTCCTCTGTGTCTCTGGGTCCAAATCTCCCTTTCCTTTCTATTGTAGAAACACTAGTCCTTGAATTTGGCGTCTGTCCTAATCCAGCTTGTTACTATCTTAATTACCTCTGAAAAGACTGTGTTTTCAAATAAGGTCACACTCCCATGTACCAGGGATTAGGACTTGAACATATCTGTTTGGGACAGGGTGGAGGGGCGCAATTTAACCCACTACAGTACGTGATACCACAAATGCTCTATACATTTATATTGGCCTATTGTTCAAGCTGGTTTTAGAAAAGGCAGAGGAACCAGAGATCAAATTGCCAACATCCGCTGGATCATCGAAAAAGCAAGAGAGTTCCAGAAAAACATCTATTTCTGCTTTATTGACTATGCCAAAGCCTTTGACTGTGTAGATCACAAGAAACTATCGAAAATTCTGAAAGAGATGGGAATACCAGACCACCTGATCTGCCTCTTGAGAAATCTGTATACAGGTCAGGAAGCAACAGTTAGAACTGGTCATGGAACAACAGACTGGTTCCAAATAGGAAAAGGAGTATGTCAGGGCTGCATATTGTCACCATGTTTATTTAACTTATATGCAGAGTACATCATGAGAAATGCTGGACTGGAAGAAACACAAGTTGGAATCAAGATTGCCGGGAGAAATATCAATAACCTCAGATATGCAGATGACACCACTCTTATGGCAGAAAGTGAAGAGGGGCTAAAAAGCCTCTTGATGAAAGTGAAAGTGGAGAGTGAAAAGGTTGGCTTAAAGCTCAACATTCAGAAAACGAAGATCATGGCATCCGGTCCCATCACTACATGGGAAATAGATGGGGAAACAGTGGAAACAGTGTCAGACTTTGTTTTTCTGGGCTCCAAAATCACTGCAGATGGTGACTGCAGCCATGAAATTAGAAGACGCTTACTCCTTGGAAGGAAAGTGATGACCAACCTAGATAGCATATTCAAAAGCAGAGACATTACTTTACCAACAAAGGTTCGCCTAGTCAAAGCTATGGTCTCTCCTGTGGTCATGTATGGATGTGAGAGTTGGACTGTGAAGAAGGCTGAGCGCCGAAGAATTGATGCTTTTGAACTGTGGTGTTGGAGAAGACTCTTGAGAGTCCCTTGGACTGCAAGAAGATCCAACCAGTCCATTCTGAAGGAGATCAATCCTGGAATTTCTTTGGAAGGAATGATGCTAAAGCTGAAACTCCAGTATTTTGGCCACCTCATGCGAAGAGTTGACTCATTAGAGAAGACTCTGATGCTGGGAGGGATTGAGGGCAGGAGGAGAAGGGGACGACAGAGGATGGGATGGCTGGATGGCATCACTGACTTGATGGGTGTGAGTCTGGGTGACCTCCGGGAGCTGGTGATGGACAGGGAGGCCTGGCGTGCTGCGGTTCATGGGGTCGCGAAGAGTCGGACACGACTGAGCGACTGATCTGATCTTATCTGATCTGATTGTCACCTTTGAATTCTCAGGAAAATCAGCTTTAGAGTAATTTTATTTAGAGTTAACAAATAGAAAAGTAGTATCTGCTGGAATGAGTTTGAGATAAGCATCTATATTCCTTTTTATTGGTTTGTAATTTTTACAAATGTGTCCATTACTGAAGTACCTCAGCATGTCCTTGTAAACTAAATATCATAATATAAAATTTTAAGAAGCTAGTAATTCTCTTATAGATGATTGAAACATGAAGCTTCTCTTTAGCAGAGTAACACTGAATATAATGAGGTTTCACCAACTATCCCATTAATTGAACTTAATTCCTAAATTTAATTCTATGACATGTTTTCTACAGTATCATTATTATGGATATTATCATATAGATTTAGTTGGTATCTTGTCCTGAAAGAGTTTAGAGTGCTTATGCATCATAAAATAGGTGAAATATTTTTAGAAATTTAGTATATGAATGGATAATTCACATTATTTAAAAGATAGGTGAATCGCAACCTGAAACTTGAGTGACTTTTTGAGTATTATGAGGCTATCACAGTTAGAAAGTTTATAATATATCCATGTGGGTAAAATATTGAGTGAATGGTGTAATGTAAAGTGGAATAAATGCAATAAAATTAAATTATGGAGTTTAGTCACTAGGTGGTGTCCAACTCTTGCGACCCCATGGACTGTAGCCTGCCATGCTCCTCTGTCTATGGGATTCTCCAGGCAAGAATATTGGAGTGGTTTGCCATTTCCTTCTCTGGGGATCTTCCCGACCCAGGGATTAAACCCAGGTCTTCTGCATTGCAGGCAGATTTTTTACCAACTGAGCTACAAGGGAAGCCTAATATAATCAAAAAATGTAAACAAGTACTATGGGAACACAGAAAAGTAGATCTTTTCTGAACAATTGGGCTGGAGGTTTATGTGGATTGATGGACAAACTGTTGTTCAGAAAAATAACATTCATTCAATATATTTATTAAGTGTGCTATGTAGTATGCTCTGCAATGGCTGTACCTGTTTTTTCTGATGGGTTTTGTATCCCTAGGGCAGTGGCTGTGCTTTTTGTTCTTTTAGCATGACCATGGTGAGCAATGCAGAGGTGGAGAGAGAACTGGGTCTGTATTAGAGAATCTGGACTTTTTGGATCATGACAAATGATCACAAGTTCTTCCAATCAGAACACTTTATAATTTACATTTAAGTTGTTGGTTCAGACTGTCAGACTGTCTAAGAAAAATAGTCAGAGGACATGCACTATTCAAAAAGAGGAAAAAATGATGTGGAAAAATGTTTGTACTCAATAGGAAATACATTTTAAAAAATTTAAATAAATATCAAAGAATTCACCTATCAAAAACCTTGTTCTTTATCTTTATATAAATTGCAACTACTGGCTAGTGGTGATAGTTCAACAAGTATTCTAAAAATTATTGGTATGATTATCAATTCAAAAGTAACTTGGCAAAATTTACCAATAATGTTTTCAATTTCTAACCAATTTATTTTATGAAATTGTCACAAAACCTGACTTACATATCACAAAGGACAAAAAATATGGACTACAGAGTCTTAAACTTTTCATATTTTTTTTTTGAAAACTGTATGAAAAATATGTATTCTCCCCAGAAAAATGCACAATCACACTAAATTTACATTAAATTTCAAACATCAGTTCAACCCCTGAGGCATAAATCTGGATCAGTTTTCTTTCTCTTCTTTTGTTCTTTATCTATTTCTGTCTCTTGGTGAGGTGGATTTGGGGAGAAGCTAAATTAAAAATAAAATTCTGAGAAATCAAGTAAACAGATTTTTTTTATAAATTGCTTACAATAACCAAGAATGTTTATCCCAGGAGGTAAAAAGTTAGGAAGATGTTAATAACTTTCATTACATCAACAGGACTAAGAACATAAATAAACAAGCAGAAAACTAATAAATTGCATGTGGCAACTCCTGGAATCTGAGAGGGAGAAGAGACACTTTAAGCCAACTAGTTCAAAGTAACACAAGTATTTGATGCCAATGATTCAGGCAGGAGTGGTGAAATTTGTATATATGTTGATGAAAGTGTATAGATAAGCATCTTCAGGTAATCTGAATTTAAATGAGTGAAGTCAAATATGTGTGGTATATGTATGTGACAGGTAAATAACATACATCTGTTTTTTTTTTTTTTTAATCCACATACCTAATAAATTAGAGAATACAGACTAAGTACTTCTAACATTTATATAAAAATTTTTTTCCAGAATGACATTGCTAAAATTAGCAAGCTGACACAGTGAAACAAAAAGTAGAAATCTGTGAATGTCTACTGAACTTTTAATAATAGTATATAACTAAGCATAGAAATATATATTTAATATTTTAAGTGCTGTGTAATCAGAACTATGTGGCTTGTTTTTTAGTCATCATTTATACAAAGTCCTTTCCCATTTTTATCTTATGTGATTATTCATTTTTATTGAGTTTATATGTTTTAATTTTTTATATTTTTAACTTATCAATTTTGTATAAATGTTTGGTTTTAAAAATTCTTATTTTGTTAAAAAATGATATATATCACAGTCTAAATTTGGTAGGGTACTAACATGACAGTTTTATTTTATTTTCCTAACTACTGCCTTCAAACACACTCTTTTATGCCTCCCTTCTTTCCAGTTATTTTGCAGGTATTAAAAAGTATGCTTCTCTCTAAGCCAGTTTAAAAGTTTTCTCGTATCAAAATCTCATTTTCTCCTTCACTATTCTTTTGCATTCTTGCTCAGACACAAGCTGTGACCCAAGAAGTCTTCACTGAAGGAAGACAGTATGTCTGCTCTTTTCTTCCTCAGATCTTTCCCCCTCCTCCTCATACACTATTACTTTTGGTTTTGGCTACTTTGAAGTGAAGTTGCTCAGTTCTGTAAGACTCTTTGTGATCCCATGGACTGTATTCCTACCAGGCTCCTTTGTCCATGTGATTTTCCAGGCAAGAGTACTGGAGTGGGTTATCATTTCCTTCTCCAGGGGGTCTTCCCAAACTGGGGATTGAACCCAGGTCTCTTGCATTGCAGGCAGACTCTTTACCCTCTGAGCAGTCAGGGAAACCTGGCTTCTTTAGCTCAGGTAAATGGAATGATGATCTACCTAACAGAGATCCAAGGTGCATCACTTGGTTCCACTATTAAAGTCTGTGTATCAATGTGTTTTCAGAAATAGGTACTCAAATTCTAAATAGTTACCTAAGTATGGTTGGCCTTCCACACAGGCAAGTTCTGCATCTTTGGATTGAACCAACCACAAATCAAAAAAATTATTTTAAATCTGGAAAATTTCTTAAAGCAAAACTTGAATTTGTTGCATGCTGGAAACTATTCACATAGCATTTACATTGTATTAGATATTATAAGTAATCTAGAGATGTTTAAAGTATACAGGAGGATGTGCTTAGATTATCAGTAAATAGGAAACCACTTTAGATAAAGGACTTGAGCAACAGGAAGTTTGGTATTCAGAGGGGCCCTGGAAATAATCCCCCATAGAAAGGAAGGAAAACTGTTTGTTCTTCAGGAAATCCCATTGGAACTCCTTTTACCTCCATGCCCACTGCTTCATTCATTTATCTTCCTGGAATAACCTTTCATGAACTTTTTTAGTCATGTAATTTAATCCATATTTTCTTCCTCTATGAGGACAGAGCATTGACAAATGGTTCATTTTCAATTTTTATTACTTTTTTACTTGGCTTGTGGGAAATTCACTCATCCATTCTTTCTATGTCAAAACTGAAAGTTCAGGCTCTGTTCTTCTGATCTGATATATCTGTGATTCTCTTCGCTGTCCCCCAATTCAAAAGACAAAATGACAACAACGATAAAGAATCCCACGGTATTGATCAGCCACTACTCTGAATAAGCAGTTTTCTGTTCAAGGCCTGGGCTACTCATCTCTCTTTCCAGGGAATAGATATTATATACTAGTTGTTTTCTTGTCCTTTCCATTTCTTGGACAGGGGGATACCAACAGTCTTCCGCAGGATGACAATATATGACTCTCCTACTTAACCTGTTTCAAAACATCTTCTTAACATAGTTTCTTTCTATCTTTCTTTTTCTTTTTTCACAAAATGATGATGGTGATGGAGTCATGGTCTAAGGACCATTTTGAGAATTTCTTAGTTAAACCTGTAAAATATACTGTTTAACTTTCCAGTACCTTTGTCTAGCACATGGGAGAAACTGGAGTTTGTTAATCTCAGTTTTGGGTCTCTACCTAAAATTCTGAAGCAGTATACAATATCCTCTTTTGTATGATTTTTACAGAAAATCACACTTTTAAATTTTTTTTTGGTTTTGTTTTTAAAATTGTAAATTACTCATTACAACTTTTTAGAAGCTCTGAGTCTTTCTATACAATAAGATGACCATCACTATCTTCAGTAATCTATACCATCTCTTGGAATTCCAGCTCTCATGGTCTGAAAGGGATAGTTCAGGGTCACTTCAGTTAAGTTCCATTGCTCAGTCGTGTCTGACTATTTGCAATGCCACGAACCCGCAGGATGACACGCCTCCCTATCCATCACCAATTCCTGGAGTTCATCCCAACTCATGTCCATTGAGTCGGTGATGCTGTCCAACCATCTAATCCTCTGTTATCCACTTTTCCTCTCACCCTCAATCTTCCCAGCATCAGGATCTTTTCAAATGAGTCAGCTATTCGCATCAGATGGTCAAAGTATTGAAGTTGCAGCGTCAACATCAGTCCTACCAATGAACACCCAGGACTGATCTCCTTTAGAATTGACTGGTTTGATCTCCTTGCAGTCCAAGGGACTCTCAAGAATCTTCTCCAACACCACAGTTCAAAAGTGTCAAATCTTCTGTGCTAAGGTTCCTTATAGTCCAACTCTCACATCTGTACATGACTACTGGAAAAACTATAGCTTTGCCTAGATGGACCTTTCTTGACAAAGTAATGTCTCTGCTTTTTAGCATGCTATCTATGTTGGTCATAACTTTCCTTCCAAGGAGTAAGCATCTTTTAATTTCATAGCTGCGATCACCATCTGCAGTGATTTTGGAGCCCCCAAAATAAAGTCTGACACAGTTTCCACTGTTTCCCCATCTATTTCCCATGAAGTGATGGGATCAGATGCCATGATCTTAGTTTTCTGAATGTTGATTTTTAAGCCAACTATTTCACTCTCCTCTTTCACTTTCATCAGGAGGCTTTTTAGTTCTTCTTCACTTTATGCCATAAGGGTGCTGTCATCTGCATATCTGAGGTTATTGATATTTCTCCCAGCAATCTTGATTCCAGCTTGTGCTTCTTCTAGCCCAGCGTTTTTCATGATGTACTCTGCATAGAAGTTAAATAACCAGGGTGACAATATACAGCCTGGACGTACTCCTTTTCCATTTTGTAATCAGTCTGCTGTTCCATGTCCAATTCTAACTGTGGCTTCCTGACCTGCATATAGGTCTTTCAAGAGGCAGGTCAGGTGGTCTGGTATTCCCATCTCTTTCAGAATTTCCAGTTTATTGTGATCCACACAGTCAAAGGCTTTGGCATAGTCAATAAAGCAGAAATATATGCTTTTATGAAACTCTTTTGCTTTATCAACGATCCAGTGGATGTTGGCAATTTGATCTCTGGTTCCTCTGCCTTTTCTAAAACCAGCTTGAACATCTGGAAGTTCACAGTTCATGTATTGTTGAAGCCTGGCTTGGAGAATTTTGAGAATTACTAGTGTGTGAAATGAGTCTAATTGTGTGGTAGTTTGAGCATTCTTTGGCAGTGCCTTTCTTTGGGATTGGAATGAAAACTGACCTTTTCCAGTCCTGTGGCCACTGTTGAGTTTTCCAAATTTGCTGGCATATTGAGTGCAGCACTTTCACTGCATTATCTTTCAGGATTTGAAATAGCTCAACTGGAATTCCATCACCTCCACTTGCTTTGTTAATAGCAAACAAAGCAAGCTTTGATGATGATGATGATCATCATCATCAAGCTTTGATGATGAGCTTTCTAAGGCCCACTTGACTTCACATTCCAGGATGTCTGGCTCTAGGTCAGTGATTACACCATTGTGATTAACGAGGTCATTAAGATCTTTTCTGTACAGTCCTTCTGTGTATTCTTGCCACCTCATCTTAATATCTTCTGCTTCTGTTAGGTCCATACCATTTCTGTCCTTTATTGAGCCCATCTTTGCATGAAATGTTCCCTTGGTATCTCTAATTTTCTTAAAGAGATCTCTAGTCTTTTCCATTCTGTTGTTTTCCTCTATTTCTTTGCATTGATTGCTGAAGAAGGCTTTCTTATCTCTCCTTGCTCTTCTTTGGAACCCTGCATTCAAATGGGTATATCTTTCCTTTTTCCCTTTGCTTTTCGCTTCCCTTCTTTTCACAGCTATTTGTAAGGCTTCCTTAGACAGCCATTTTGATTTTTTGCATTTTTTTTTTCCCTTGGGGATGGTGTTGATCCCTGTCTGCTGTACAATGTCATGAACCTCCATCCATAGTTCATCAGGTACTCTGTCTATCAGATCTAGTCCCTTAAATCTATTTCTCACTTCCACTGCATAATCATAAGGGATTTGATTTAGGTCACACCTGAAAGGTCCAGTGGTTTTCCCCACTTTGTTCAATTTAAGTCTGATTTGGCAATAAGGAGTTCATGATCTGAGGCACAGTCAGCTCCCAGTCTTGTTTTTGTTGACTATATAGAGATTCTCTATCTTTGGCTGCAAAGAATATAATCTTTCTGATTTCGGTGTTGGCCATCTGGTGATGTCCATGTGTAGAGTCTTCTCTTGTGTTTTTGGAAGAGGGTGTTTGCTATGACCAGTGCATCCTCTTGGCAAAACTCTATTAGCCTTCATCTGTACTCCAAGGACAAATTTGCCTGTTATTCCAGGTGTCTTTTGACTTTCTACCTTGGCATTCCAGTCCCCTATAATGAAAAGGACATCTTTTTTGGGTATTAATTCTAAAAGTTCTTGTAGGTCTTCATAGAACTGTTCAACTTCAGCTTCTTCAGCATTATTAGTTGGGGCATAGACTTGGATTACCATGATATTGTATGGTTTGCCTTGGAAACGAACAGAGATCATTCTGTCGTTTTTGAGATTGCATCCATTTTTGGGCTCTTTTGTTGACTATGATGGCTACTCCATTTCTTTAAGGTATTCCTGCCCTCAGTCATAGATATAATCTTGTGAGTTAAATTCACACATTCCAGTCCATTTTAGTTTGCTGATTCCTAGACTGTCAACATTCACTCTTGCCATCTCCTGTTTGACCATTTTAATTTGCCTTGATTCATGGACCTAACATTCCAGGTTCCTATGCAATATTGCTCTTTACAGCATCGGACCTTGCTTCTGTCATCAGTCACGTCCACAACTGGGTGTTGTTTTTGCTTTGACTCCATCCCTTCATTCTTTCTGGAGTTATTTCTCCACTGATCTCCAGTAGCATATTGGGCACCTACCGACCTGGGGAGTTCATCTTTCAGTGTCCTATTGTTTTGCTTTTTCATACTGTTCATGGGGTTCTCAAGGCAAGAATATTGAAGTGGTTTGCCATTCCCTTCTCCAGTGGACCACATTCTGTCAGACCTCTCCACCATGACCCATCCATCTTGAGTGGCTCCACAAGTCATGGCTTAGTTTCATTGAGTTAGACAAGGCTGTGGTCCATGTGATCAGATTGACTAGTTTTCTGTCATTGTGGTTTCAGTCTGTCTGCCCTCTGATTCCCTCTTGCAACTCCTACCGTCTTACTTGGGTTTCTCTTACCTTGGAGGTAGTGTATCTCTTAATGGCTTGCTCCAGCAAAGCATAGTTGCTGCTCCTTAGCTTCAGGTAACGTGACAGTATTCACCTCAATGCTACAACTGATTGGATCATGGTGAACTAATGCACAGGCTGGGCTGAGAAAATCTGATTCCTTTTCTTAATAACTTAATTTAAGAGATACTGAAACTGAATCAGCCAATCTGATGTATGATGTAGGAAACACATGAATGCAACTTTAGGTAAAGTTAGAGCTCCAGGAATGCTAAAATTTTGAGGGAGAAACATGTATGGAAAATTAGAAATCAAACCATTTAAATGTTCATCAATGGATGAACAGATAAAACATGTGGTACATATACAATTGAATATTATTCAGCCATAAAATAAAGAATTCCTGACATATGAAACAATATAAATGGACCTTGAGGGCATTTTGCTAAGTGAAAAACAGAGAAAAATATCATATGATTTTACTTACACATGTATGAAAAACTGAAATCATATCAATATAAGGTAGAATGGTGGTTACCATTCTACCTTTTCTGCCGAAAGGGTTGGCAGAAATGAAAAGAAGTTGGTCATTGGACTTCCAATAAGATGAATAAGATCTGGAAATCTAATGTATAACATGATGAATATAATTAACAGTATTGAATTATAATTGAAAGTTCTTAAAAGAGTAAGTCTTAAATGTTCTCACAGCATACACAAAAACTGTAATTATGTGAGATGCTGAATGTGTTGCATGTTCTAAGTTGCTTCAGTCATGTCCATCTGTTTACAACCCTATGGACTGTAGCCTGTCAGGCTTCTCTGTCCATGGGGATTCTCCAGGCAAGAATAATGGAGTGGGTTGCTATTCCCTTCTCCAGGGGATCTTCCCAACCCAGGGATTGAACCTGTGTCTATTACATCTACCTGCATTGGCAGGTGGGTTCTTTACCACTAGCACTACCTGGGAACCCTTATTTTCATCATCATTTTGCAATATATACATGTATGAAATTAGCATGTTATATAGCTTCAACTTACAAACTATATATCAATTATATCTCAATAAAACTGGGAAATGAAAAGGAGAGATTAAAATCCATCCAAGAAAGTTATACAAAGAATGGAATTGCTTTATGAATTTCTAGCTACTGTCAGACCAGACTTTACTTTTTTTTCTTTTTTTTTAAATTTAAATTTATTTATTTTAATTGAAGGCTAATTACTTTACAATATTGTATTGGTTTTGCCATACATCAACATGAATCTGCCATGGGTGTACACATGCTCCCCATCCTGAACCCCTCCTCCCACCTCCCTCCCAGTAAGACAGAAAGAAAAACACCAATACAGCATACTAAGGCGTATCTATGGAATTTAAAAAGATGGTAACAATAACCCTGTATGTAAGACAGCAGAAGAGACACAGATGTATAGAACAGTCTTTTGGACTCTGTGGGAGAGGGAGAGGGTGGGATGATTTGGGAGAATGGCATTGAAACATGTATGCTATACTATGCTAAGTCACTTCAGTCGTGTCCAACTCTGTGCGACCCCGCAGACGGCAGTCCACCAGGCTCCCCGGTCCCTGGGATTCTCCAGGCAAGAACACTGGAGTGGGTTGCCATTTCCTTCTCCAATGCATGAAAGTGAAAAGTGAAAGTGAAGGCACTCAGTCGTGTCCAGCCCTCAGCGACCCCATGGACTGCAGCCCTCCAGGCTCCTCCATCCATGAGATTTTCCAGGCAAGAGTACTGGAGTGGGGGTGCCATTGCCTTCTCCGTGAAACATGTATACTATATAAGAAACGAATCGTCAGACTTTACTTTTTGTACTTTATTTTTCTGGAGTCTCTAGTCTCACAAAATATAAAGGTCTCTTTTTATGCATGCTATGTTGAAAGGTCTCCTGCTTCTTGCACAGGAATGAAGTCTAACAAAACACTCTGTGAGTCAAGTTTATCTGAATCATCAATGTAAAAATGGGATTTGCAACTTCTTTTATCCCCTCAACAACCATATAAGAAAGGATGTTTTGTATGCATTTTACAGTTAAAGAAACAAAAGTACAGATAGTAATGACCAACATCACAAAGCTAGAAAGAAAAATCTCCAGGGTTTAATTCTAACAATTTCTCTTCTGTATTAGTTTACTAATGATGTTTAACAGATTATCATGAATTTAGCATATTAAAACATGTGTTTATTATCTCATGGTTCCCTAGGTCAAAGGTCTGGAAATGGTGTGATAGGATTCTCTATTCATAGACTCAAAGGTTGATATCATGTGTCAGCCAGGCCTAGTTGTCATCTGGAAGCTCTAGGAAGAATTCACTTCCAAGTTCATTCAAGTTGTTAGTGGAATTCAGTTCCATGCAGTTGTAGGACTGAGGTCTATGTTTCTTTACAGGTTATTAGCTAGGAGCTATTTTTAGCTCCTCAACATCACCAATGTTCATTGCCAATTGGCCTCTCCATCTTCAAAGTAATAATTGTAAATCTTTCTTGGGTCAAATTCCTCTCATGCTCTGAATATCTTTGTTCGGGAAAAGCCTAGTCCCTTTTAAGTGTTCACCTGATTAGATCAGATCAATTGAAACCCATTTCCCTATCTTAAATCTGATTTGACACATTAATTACATCTGCAAAATCCCATCGTAGCAGAAACAAGATTAGTGTTTTACTGAGTAACTGTAAAGAGATATATGTATACTGAGGGTGGGGAATCTTGGCAGCCATCTTTGAATTCTACCTATCATGTTCCTTGTTCTACTCTGCTTAAGGTTTAAATTCCAAAGACTGACTGGTCTAATGTATCCTGGTCACAGATATACACTTTGACTGCTCACTGTTCTGATTGCAATAGAGGCAGATATTTTTCCAATGTATAATTGGTATTTTCTCAATCAAAAAATAAAACCAAAATGCCATGGAGGGAAGAACAAATATATTTGCATATCCCCCGGTGTTGTGAGTCTTACTGTCTATGGAGAGAGAATGAAAATAATCATTAGCTAAGGAAGGTAAAAGAACAGAGGTCCAAGGCAGAAGTTCCATTCTTTAATAGATCCTGTAGGATCTTCTCTGTTGTCTCTCCTAGGTCAGAATCTGGGCATGACTGAACCTTATAATAGGTGAAAAAGGAAATGCCTAAGCAAAGTACAAGAAAGTTATAGAGATTTAGTGTTCTTATAGAGGTATGTAGAAAGATGTCTTTACTGAGATGAATGTAAAACTAGGTTGTCAGCATAAGTTGAATTTTTAAAATGTAGAGTGTGAAAAATGTATTCAGCCAGTGTTACTGAAATGTTCCCTGGAGAAAGAAATAGTCATGTTAATTAGAAAAACTGGACATGTACAGATATGAAGTTTGGACAATTTAATTTAGAATATTCTTTAAAATAAAGGTGGCTACTCTTCCTTTGATCTTTGTACTGCTTGAACAATAATGAAGCATAATTCTGAAGTGCTCTTAAGATGAACCTAGCTGATAAGATTCACAGTTTATTGAAATTCCTTAGTGCCAATGAAAATACTGAGACTAACAAGCTAAGACCTAATTTTTCAAAATTACTGCCCATGCTATTTCTAATTCTATACCAATTTCTAATTCTAAGTGTTAGACTGTTTATATATTCTTTGCCTCTGGTTAAATAACCAGCCATTTGGAAAGAAGTACTATTAAATTTCTCAAGGAAAAATTGATACAAGAACCTTTGAAGGATCCTATAATGGAATACTATAATCTCTCCCTTTTTTGTGCTGAATAACTCAGAAATATGCACAAGTAAAGCAATGAGTGAATATTTAGTTTTGGTTTAATTCACTATAATTCAATCAAATTTTAAATAACACAGCTATCTACTCTTGTATAATGATGTAAAATTTATACAATAATGAATTTTGGAATTGAGGTAAATTAGTCATTACTGCCTTCTAAAGATAGCATGTTGTATTAGGAACCAGATCTCCAGAACTCATTTCAATGTGCCTTTGTAGGGCTATTTCATTAAATGAAATACATGTTTAAGTTGCTTTTTAAAAAGAATTATTAGGTTAACTCTGTTTAAAGAAATTGGGAGTCATCACTACATCCTTCTAAGAAAAAGAGTTACACAAATTGAAAATCAATGATTTTCCTTAGACTCCCATTAAAATTGAGTTTGTAGGGAAATCTATCACCCCAACATATAGAGAGATGAGTGAATATAGGAAATCACTGATGATGCCTGTTTACTGGAGCAGAAACCACTGAGCCAAAAAAAGTAGAAGCACTTACTTGATGATTCTGATGACTGTTGGAGACAGAGACTGGGCTAGCTTGAGTGTGAGAAACTCTGGCAGCTGTAGGCTTATTCTTAGGGAATTCCACTATAGCTAGCAGAAATTCTATATACTCCAGATTTTTGCAGTAAAGGCATCAGAAAGATCCTTTCTTCTGATCACTGGGACCAGACTCACATATAATACTGATGTGTTCATATTATCAGAAATCGAATTTAAAAAATTGAGAGTAATATTGTAAGGTCTCCAGTGAGGAAGACAAAATGAAAAGATAGGTAGTAAATGCAGAGAATCTCTAAAAGAAATGTAAAGAAATGCTAGAAATAAATATTACAAGATAAACAGGGAAAAAATATCTATGAGTTTAAAAATTGAGCAATAGAGAACCCCCAATCAGAAATGCAAAGAGGAAAAAAGAATGAAAAAACAAAAAACAAAAACAGAACATCTAAGAACTGTGGGAAAATATCTAAAAGGTTTAACATGCATATAACTGGAATAAGTAAATGAGAAGAAAGAGAAAGAAGAACAGAAGAAATAGTAAAATGATAGTGGCCAAGGACTTTCCAAAGTTAATAAAGGACAACAAATCCAAATCCAAGATGCTCAAAGAACACTTAAACAACAAAAAATGACAAACCAAAAACCCAAACTTGGGTATATTATGTTTGCACTGTAGAAAACCAAAGAATAACCAGGAAAGAAAAAAGCCTTCTTAAGTGAACAATGCAGAAAAATAGAAGAAAACAATCAAATGGAAAGACTAGAGGTCTCTTCAAGAAAATTAGATGCCAAGGGAACATTTTATGCAATGATGGGTGCAGTAAAGGGCAGAAACAGCAAGGACCTAACAGAAGCATAAAAGATTAACAAAAGATGACAAGGATACACAGAAGAACTGTAAAAAAGAAAAAAAAAAAAAAGTCTTAATGAATTGGATAACCAAGATGGTGTAGTCACTCAACTACAGCCAGGCATTCTATAATGTGAAGTCAAGTGGGCCTTAGGAAGCATTACTATAAAAGAAGCAAGTGGAAGGGATGGAATTCCAGTTGAACTATTTCAAATCTTAAAAGATGATGCTGCTAATGATGTTAAAGTGCTGCACTCAATATATCAGCAAATTTGGAAAACTCAGCAATGGTTACAGGACTGGAAAAGGTCAGTTTTCATTCTAATCCCAAAGAAGGGCAATGACAAAGAATGTTTAAACTACTGTTCAATGGTGCTCATCTCACACCCTAACAAGAAAATGCTCAAAATCTTTCAAACTAGGCTTCAACAGTATGTGAACTGAGAACTTCCAGATATACAAGCTGGATTTAGAAAAAGCAGGGAAACCTGTGATCAAATTGCCAACATCACTGAATCATTGAAAAAGCAAGAGAATTCCAGAAAAACATCTATTTCTTGACTACACTAAAGCCTTTGAGTGGATCACAACAAACTGGAAAATTCTTTAAGAGATGGGAATAGCAGACTACTTTACCTGCCTCCTGAGAAAGGTCAAGAAGCAACAGTTAGAACCAGACACAGAACAATGGACTGGATCAATTTGGGAAAGGAGAATGTCAAGGCTATATATAGTCATTCTGCTTATTTAACTTCTATGTAGTGTATATCATGCGAAATGCTAGGCTGGATGAAGCACAAGGTGGAATCAAGATTGCTGGGAGAAATATTAACAACCTCAGATATGCAGATTATACTACCCTAATGGCAGAAATCAAAGAGGAATTAACCCCTTGATGAATGTGAAAGAGAAGAGTAAAAAAGCTGGCTTAAAACTCAGAATTCAAAAAACGATGATCATGGTATCTGGCCCCATCAATTCATGGCAAATAGATGAGGAAAAAATGGAAACAATAACAATTTTTTTTTTCATTCCAAAGCCACTGTGGATGGTGACTACAGCTGTGAAATTCAAAAATTCTTGTTCCTTGGAAGAAAAGTTATGACAGACCTAAACTGCATATTAAAAAGTAGAGACATCACTTTGCTGACAAAAGTTCGTACAGTCAAAGCTATGGTTTTTCCAGTAGTCATGTTCATATGTTAGAGTTGGACCATAAAGAAGGTTGAGTGCCGAAGATTCGATGCTTTCAAACTGTGGTGCTTGAGAGAAGACTCTTGAGAATCCCTTGGACTTCGAGGAGATCAAAGCAGTCAATCCTAAAGGAAATCAACCCTGAATATTCATTGGTAGGACTGATATTGAAGCTAAAGCTCCAATACTTTGGCCACCTGATGCAAAGAGCCGACTCACTGGAAAAGACCCTGATGCTGGAAATGTTTGAAGTCAAAGGGAGAAGAGGGCAGCAGAAGATGAGATGTTTCAATGGCATCATCGAATCAATGGACATGAATTTGGGCAAATTTTGGGAGACAGTGAAGGACAGGGAAACTTATCATGCTGCAGTCTATGGGCCCCAGAGTTGGAAACAGCTTCTAACAAAAACATACTTGAAGAACTTCCTAAATACAAAAAGATAAGAAAATGTACTGATTGTAAATACTGGAAGTAAAATGTCTTTACTTGTTAATAACATGATTGTCTATATAGAAAACTCTAAAGGCAACTCCAAAGAATGCTCAAACTACCGCACAATTGCACTCATCTCACATGCTAGTAAAGTAATGCTCAAAGTTCTCCAAGCCATGCTTCAGCAATATGTGAAATGTGAACTTCCAGATGTTCAAGCTGGTTTTAGAAAAGGCTGAAGAACCAGAGACCAAATTGCCAACATCCACCGGATAATTGAAAAAGCAAGAGAGTTCTAGAAAAACATCTATTTCTGCTTTATTGACTACACCAAAGCCTTTGACGGTGTGGATCACAATAAACTGTGGGAAATTCTGAAAGAGATGGGAATACCAGACCATCTGACCAGCCTCTTGAGAAACCTATTTGCAGGTCAGGAAGCAACAGTTAGAACTGGACATGGAACAACAGACTGGTTCCAAATAGGAAAAGGAGTATGTCAAGGCTGTATATTGTCACCCTGCTTATTTAACTTCTATGCAGAGTACATCATGAAAAACGCTGGGCTGGAAGAAGCACAAGCTGGAATCAAGTTTTCTAGGATAAATATCAATAACCTCAGATATGCAGATGACACCACCCTTATGGCAGAAAGTGAAGAAGAACTAAAAAGCTTCTTGATTAAAGAGAAAATGAAGAGTGAAAAAGTTGGCTTAAAGCTCAACATTCAGAAAACTAAGATCATGGCATCTGGTCCCATCACTTCATGGGAAATAGATGGGGAAACAGTGGAAACAGTGGCTGATTTTATTTTGGGGGCTCCAAAATCACTGCAGATGGTGATTGCAACCATGAAATTGAAAGATGCTTCAGATCAGATCAGATCAGATCAGATCAGTTGCTCAGTCATGTCCGACTCTTTGCGACCCCATGAATCGCAGCACGCCAGGCCTCCCTGTCCATCACCAACTCCCGGAGGTCACTCAGACTCACATCCATCGAGTCAGTGATGCCATCCAGCCATCTCATCCTCTGTCGTCCCCTTCTCCTCCTGCCCCCAATCCCTCCCAGCATCAGAGTCTTCTTCAATGAGTCAACTCTTCGCATGAGGTGGCCAAAATACTTGAGTTTCAGCTTCAGCATCATTCCTTCCAAAGAAATCCCAGAGCTGATCTCCTTCAGAATGGACTGGTTGGATCTCCTTGCAGTCCAAGGGACTCTCAAGAGTCTTCTCCAACACCACAGTTCAAAAGCATCAATTTTTCCGGGCTCAGCCTTCTTCACAGTCCAGCTCTTACGTCCATACATGACCACCGGAAAGACCATAGCCTTGACTAGGTGAACCTTTGTTGGTAAAGTAATGTCTCTGCTTTTGAATATGCTGTCTAGGTTGGTCATAACTTTTCCTTCCAAGGAGTAAGCGTCTTTTAATTTCATGGCTGCAGTCACCATCTGCAGTGATTTTGGAGCCCAGAAAAATAAAGTCTGACACTGTTTCCACTGTTTCCCCATCTATTTCCCACGAAGTGATGGGACCAGATGCCATGATCTTCGTTTTCTGAATGTTGAATTTAAGCCAACCTTTTCACTCTCTACTTTCACTTTCATCAAGAGGCTTTTTAGTTCCTCTTCACTTTCTGCCATAAGGGTGGTGTCATCTGCATATCTGAGGTTATTGATATTTCTCCCAGCAATCTTGATTCCAACTTGTGTTTCTTCCAGTCCAGCATTTCTCATGATGTACTCTGCATATAAGTTAAATAAACAGGGTGACAATATACAGCCTTGACGTACTCCTTTTCCTATTTGGAACCAGTCTATTGTTCCATGACTAGTTCTAACTGTTGCTTCCTGACCTGCATACAGATTTCTCAAGAGGCAGATGAGCTGGTCTGGTATTCCCATCTCTTTCAGAATTTTCCACAGTTTCTTGTAATCTACACAGTCAAAGGCTTTGGCATAGTCAATAAAGCAGAAATAGATGTTTTTCTGGAACTCTCTTGCTTTTTCCATGATCCAGCGGATGTTGCTAATTTGATCTCTGGTTCCTCTGCCTTTTCTAAAACCAGCTTGAACATCAGGAAGTTCACGGTTCACATATTGCTGAGGCCTGGCTTGGAGAATTTTGAGCATTACTTTACTAGCATGTGAGATGAGTGCAATTGTGTGGTAGTTTGAGCATTCTTTGGCATTGCCTTTCTTTGGGATTGGGATGAAAACTGACATTTTCCAATCTTGTGGCCACTGCTGAGTTTTCCAAATTTGCTGGCATATTGAGGGCAGCACTTTCACAGCATCATCTTTCAGGATTTGAAATAGCTCCACTGGAATTCCATCACTTCCACTAGCTTTGTTGGTAGTGAGGCTTACTCCTTGGAAATAAAGTTATGACCAAGCTAGATAGCCTATTAAAAAGCAGAGATATTACTTTGCCAACAAATGTCCATCTAGTAAAGCTATGGTTTTTCCAGTCGTCATGTATGGATGTGAGAGTTGGACTATAAGGAAAGCTGAGAGCCCAAGAATTGATGCTTTTGAACTGTGGTGTTGAAGAAGACTCTTGAGAGTCCTTTGGACTGCGAGGAAATTCAACCAGTCCATCCTAGGGGAGATCAGTCCTGTGTGTTCATTGGAAGGACTGATGGTGAAGCTGAAACTGCAATACTTTGGCCATTTGATGCGAAGAGCTGGAAAAGACCCTGATGCTGGGAAAGATTGAGGGCAGGAGGGGAAGGGGACAACAGAGGATGAGATGGTTGGATAATATCAGGAACTCAATGGACATGAGTTTGGGTAAACTTTGGGAGTTGGTGATGGACAGGGAGGCCTGGCATGATGTGGTTCATGGGGTTGCAAAGAGTTGGCCATGACTGAATGACTGAACTGAACTAAACTGTAAGACTACAGGAAAAACATTTTCTAGAACTAATAAATATTAGCAAGGTTGTAGAATATAATGTCCATATACAATTATCAGTTGCTTTTCCTACAAGCCATTAAGGAACATTTGGAAATTAATTATTTTTTAATTTATGATCCCCAAAACACAGAGTATTTAAAAAAATAAATCTAAATAAATATGTGTAGGATATGTATGCAGAAAAGTCCAAAATAAAATGATAAAAATAGTAAAAGAAAACGACTAATTAAACAGAGAGCTAGTCCATGTTCAGGGTGTAGAAAATTCAATACTATTTATACAATGCTGCTGTTAAGCCAGTGGTGTCCAACTCTGTGCAACCCCATAGATGGTAGCCTACCAGCCTCCTCCGTCCATGAGATTTTCCAGGGAAGAGTACTGGAGTAGGTTGCCATTGCCTTCTCCAATTCATACAATAATTCCTTGTAAATTTGATCTGTAGTTTCAGCACAGTCTCAATCAGAATTCCAGAATGCTATTTTGTAACCATGGACAGACTGATTCTAAAATTTATATGGAAAGACAAAGGTCCTCGAATAGCAACATGGTACAAAGTGAAGAGCATAGTTGGAATATTCACAATACTTGATTTTAAATCTTTCTAAAAAACTACAGTAATTAAGTCATTGTGGTATTGGTAAAATAATAGGAATGCAGATTAATGGAAGAGAATAGACAGTCCAGAAATAGAACCATACCAAATAACAAATTGACTTTCAACAAATGCATAAAAACAGTACAATGGAGAAATGATGGTCTTTAAACAATTATTGTTGAAATAACTGGAAAGTCAATATGCATAAAACAAGGACCTAGACAGAGACCGTATACCTGACAGAAAAATTAGCTCAAAATCACTATAAACTTAAATGTAAAATGCAGATAGGACCTTATATCAATCAAGAGAATAAGCTAGAATGATCCACAAGATAATGGGTTATTACTGGAGATATCAGTATCAACTTTTACTTACCTTAATATAGATCCAATGGGTACATATAAAACTATTTATGCTGCTGCTGTTAAGTCGCTTCAGTTGTGTCCAACTCTGTGAGACCCCATAGATGGCAGCCCACTAGGCTCCGCTGTCCCTGGGATTCTCCAGGCAAGAACACTGGAGTGGGTTGCCATTTCCTTCTCAAAAACTATTTATAGATATGTGTAAATAGAGGACAGAATGGAAATGTCTAGGATAAGAGTTTGATAAACAGAGCCATGTGTTGTTTTTATTCTTAAAAACCATGAGAAACCTTTAACTATTTGAACATAGGGTCATCTGAGAGATGATGTCATCTGAAAACTATAGTCAAGATTTTTATTATCAGTTCAGTTCAGTTCAGTTCAGTCTCTCAGTTGTGTCCAACTCTTTGCGACCCCATGAACCGCAGCACGCCAGGCCTCCCTGTCTGTCACCAACTCATGGAGTCCACCCAAACCCATGTCCATCGAGTCAGTGATGCCATCCAGCCATCTCATCCTCTGTCGTCCCCTTCTCCATCTTTCCCAGCATCACGGTCTTTTCCAATGAGTCAGCTCTTCTCATCAGGTGGCCAAAGTATTGGAGTTTCAAAAGCTTTAACATCAGTCCCTCCAATGAACACCCAGGACTGATCTCCTTTATGATGGACTGGTTGGATCTCCTTGCAGTCCAAGGGACTCTCAAGAGTCTTCTCCAACACCACAGTTCAAAAGCATCAATTCTTCGATGCTCAGCCTTCTTTATAGTCAACCACTCACATCCATACATCACTACTGGAAAAACCATAGCCTTGACTAGACAGAACTTTCTGGGCAAAGGAATGTCTCTGCTTTTCAATATGCTGTCTTTGCTATGCTATGTCACTTCAGTGGTGTCTGACTCAGTGCGACCCCATAGATGGCAGCCCACCAGGCTCCCCCGTCCCTGGGATTCTCCAGGCAAGAACACTTGAGTGGGTTGCCATTTCCTTCTCCAATGCATGAAAGTGAGAAGTGAAAGTGAAGTCGCTCAGTCGTGTCCAACTCTTAGCAACCCCATGGATTGCAGCCTAACAGGCTCCTCCTTCCATGGGATTTTCCAAGCAAGAGTACTGGAGTGGGGTACCATTGCCTTCTCTGAATATGCTGTCTAGTTTGGTCATAACTTTACTTCCAAGGAGAAAGTGTCTTTTAATTTCATGGCTGCAATCACCATCTGCAGTGACTTTGGAGCCCAGAAAAATAAAGTCAGCCACTGTGTCCACAGTTTCCCCATCTATTTGCCATGAAGTGATGGGACTGGATGCCATGATCTTAGTTTTCTGAATGTTGAGCTTTAAGCCATTTTTTTTCTGATTTGTAATCAGAGTGAGCATATGAATTAAATAAGCTCATTTGCAGAATGAAACTTGAATATGTTATATTCATATTTGGGCTTGGCTTGTTACACAAGCAGTATAATAATAATTAGTGGTAACAAATTTATAAAAATCATGAGGTAATAGGATATTGAACAATTATTTGACAAATTATTTGGTATGCATCCCATTAGATTATGAGCTCCATATGCCAGGGAATTTTATTTTTTAACAAGTACATATTCAGAATTTGGCGCACAGCCTGATAAATACAGGGTATTCAGTAATATTTGTCAAATAAGTGAATATTTGTGAATATTTGTCATGAGTGACCATGTTAAGTGTTTTGTCAGGAAAATTAGATTGGTCTGCTGTATTAGTCCCCAAAACTCACTGGCTTTAAACAAAACATTCACCTAATACTCATGACAAGCCCACTGTTGATTTGGGTGACTCTTAAGGACTGTTGTCATCTGACAATTACAGTCAAGATTTTGATAATCAGTGTGATAATTCAGCAATGCAGCTTGTTTAGGTATTGTAGATCCATCATCTCAAATATGAGACTCTCTTCCTGATTATTATAGCAGTGGAAATGAGGAGCTGAGAATTGCCCAGGGGCTTTTCATTAGAATTCCATTCAATTCTATTGAATCAATTGAATGAATGGAATTTCATTCAATTCCAGAAGGAATGCATGTTATTTTGGAGCTTCTACATGTAAGTAGAGGCTTCCTAGGTGGTGCAGTGGCAAAGAACCTACCTGCCAGTGCAGGAGACACAAGAGATGCAGGTTTGAACCCTGGGTCGGCAAGATCTTCTGGAGGATGAAATGACAACCCACTGCAATATTCTTGCCTGGAGAATTCCATGGACAGTGGAGCCTATGGGTTACAGTCCATGGAGTCTCAAAGAGTCAGATACCAGGCAAAGCGTCTGAGTATCCACACACATGTAAGAGAAGCTCAAAAGTACTGGAGTTTTACTTACAAGTTCTTCCTTAACTGCAAGGGGAGCTGGGAAACATAAAAAAGGAAATTAGATAGTTGGTTAGTATCATTGTCTCTTTCTCCATAATTATTCAATAAAAGTTGAATTAATTAATGAATAAATGATTATAATGAAGATAAAATAACTGAAACATATGTTCATCATTTAGCCTCATGTCTGGCATTTGACATTACCAAACACTTCCTACCTCCAGGTCTTTTATTTATTTAATGACTCTTCAGTAGCTGGTTGTTTGCTATTAAGGTTGATTTCTAAAAAAATGCAATCTTACATTTTTTAGATCTAAATTTTTTATTTCTTTTCATTTGACAAGTACATAATGACACTGACAACTTTCATCAATATATAACTATCTTTAAAGACCCAGTCTGCATAAATCATCTGTTTTAATGATGTTCACTTTTATCCTTCTCATTCAAAGCTCATTATGAAATGTAATAACATAGGAACCAAACAGCATATGGGTTTCTTTGATGACAATATTTATAAGAGAAATTCTACTCTCTAGTTTCATTCTTCAAGTTTCAGATCAGTTTAAAAGGAGACTTTCAAACTTGACTTCTTAAAGTCTTTGAATATAAACCAATTTGCATTTCTAGACAGAAAGTACCTGAAATACTTATTCCTTTAATAATTAGATCAGATCAGATCAGTCGCTCAGTCGTGTCCGACTCTTTGCGACCCCATGAACCGCAGCACGCCAGGCCTCCCTGTCCATCACCAGCTCCCGGAGGTCACTCAGACTCGCATTCATCGAGTCAGTGATGCCATCCAGCCATCTCAACCTCTGTCGTCCCCTTCTCCTCCTGCCCCCAATCCCTCCCAGCATCAGAGTCTTCTCCAATGAGTCAACTCTTCGCATGAGGTGGCCAAAATACTGGAGTTTCAGCCTTAGCATCATTCCTTCCAAAGAAATTCCAGGATTGATCTCCTTCAGAATGGACTGGTTGGATCTTCTTGCAGTCCAAGGGACTCTCAAGAGTCTTCTCCAACACCACAGTTCAAAAGCATCAATTCTTTGGAGCTCAGCCTTCTTCACAGTCCAACTCTCACATCCTTACATGACCACTGGAAAAACCATAGCCTTGACTAGGCGAACCTTTGTTGGTAAAGTAATGTCTCTGCTTTTGAATATGCTATCTAGGTTGGTCATAACTTTCCTTCCAAGGAGTAAGCGTCTTTTAATTTCATGGCTGCAGTCTCCATCTGCAGTGATTTTGGAGACAAAAACAAATAAATAAATAAATAAAGTCTGACACTGTTTCCACTGTTTCCCCATCTATTTCCCATAAAGTGATGGGACCAGATGCCATGATCTTCATTTTCTGAATATTGAGCTTTAAGCCAACTTTTCCACTCTCCACTTTCACTTTCATCAAGAGGCTTTTTAGTTCCTCTTCACTTTCTGCCATAAGGGTGGTGTCATCTGCATATCTGAGGTTATTGAGATTTCTCCCAGCAATCTTGATTCCAATTTGTGCTTCTACCAGCCCAGCGTTTCTCATGATGTACTCTGCATAGAAGTTAAATAAACAGGGTGACAATATACAGCCTTGATGTACTCCTTTTCCTGTTTGGAACCAGTCTGTTGTTCCATGACCAGTTCTAACTGTTGCTTCCTCACCTGCATGTAGATTTTTCAAGAGGCAGGTCAGGTGGTCTGGTATTCCCATCTCTTTCAGAATTTTCCACAGTTTCTTGTGATCTACACAGTCAAAGGCTTTGGCATAGTCAATAAAGCAGAAATAGATGTTTTTCTGGAACTCTCTTGCTTTTTGCATGATCCAGCGGATGTTGGCAATTTGATCTCTGGTTCCTCTGCCTTTTCTAAAACCAGCTTGAACATCAGGAAGTTCACGGTTCACATATTGCTGAAGCCTGGCTTGGAGAATTTTGAGCATTACTTTACTAGCGTGTGAGATGAGTGCAATTGTGCGGTAGTTTGAGCATTCTTTGGCATTGCCTTTCTTTGGGATTGGAATGAAAACTGACCTTTTCCAGTCCTGTGGCCACTGCTGAGTTTTCCAAATGTGCTGGCATAGTGAGTGCAACACTTTCACAGCATCATCTTTCAGGATTTGGAATAGCTCCACTGGAATTCCATCACCTCCACTAACTTTGTTCCTAGTGATGCTTTCTAAGGCCCACTTGACTTCACATTCCAGGATGTCTGGCTCTAGGTCAGTGATCACGCCATCATGATTATCTGAGTCGTGAAGCTCTTTTTTGTACAGTTCTTCTGTGTATTCTTGCCACCTCTTCTTAATATCTTCTGCTTCTGTTAGGTCCATACCATTTCTGTCTTTATTGAGCCCATCTTTGCATGAAATGTTCCTTTGTTATCTCTGATTTTCTTGAAGAGATCCCTAGCCTTTCCCATTCTGTTGTTTTCCTCTATTTCTTTGCATTGATCACTGAAGAAGGCTTTCTTATTTCTTCTTGCTATTCTCTGGAACTCTGCATTCAGATGTTTATATCTTTCCTTTCCTCCTTTGCTTTTCGCTTCTCTTCTTTTCACAGCTATCACTAGACCATTCAGGTATGATCTAAATCAAATCCCTTATGATTATACAGTGGAAGTAAGAAATAGATTTAAGGGCCTAGATCTGATAGATAGAGTGCCTGATGAACTATGGAATGAGGTTCGTGACATTGTACAGGAGACAGGGATCAAGACCATCCCCATGGAAAAGAAATGCAAAAAAGCAAAATGGCTCTCTGGGGAGGCCTTACAAATAGCTGTGAAAAGAAAAGAAGCAAAAATTGGCTATTGTAAATAATGTTACAATTAATATTTTGTTGTTACTGTGTAGTTGCTAAGTTGTGTAACTCTTGTGACCCCATGGACTGTAGCTAGCTAGATTCCTCTGTCCATGAGATTTCCTACAGAAGATTACCTGAGTGGGTTTCCATTTCCTTCTCCAGGGGGATGTTCCTGACCCAGGGATTGAACTTGCATCTCTTGCATTTGCAGGCAGATTCTTTACCACTGAGCATCAGGGAAGCCCAAAGTAAACACAGCAATGTGTATGTGTATATTATATGTGTGTGTGTGTGTGTGTGTGTGTGTGGTGGTGGTGGTGGTGGTGAAGTCATTAAGTCATGTCTGACTCTTGAGACCCCGTGGACTGTACCACCAGTCTCCTCTGTCCATGGAATTCTCCAGGCAAGAATACTTTAGTGGATAGCTGTTTCCTTCTCCGGAGGATCTTCCCAACCTGAGGACTGAACCTGGGTCTCCTGCATTACAGGCAGATTCTTTACCAACTGACCCACAGGGGAAGTCCGTATATATGCGTGTGTATATATGTATCCATATATATATGTGTATATACATGTATATATATGTACACATGAATACATATGTGTGTATATAAATATATATGTATCTTTTATAATTTATGTTTTCATTTTCTTCAGATAAATTCTCAGAAATTAAACTTTTGGATTATATGATAGTTCTATTTTTTAATTTTTGAGGAAACTATATACTATTTTCCATTGCAGCTGCTCCAATTTACATTCTCACCAATAATACACAAGAGTTCCCTTTCCTACATGTACTTGCCAACCCTTGTTATTTCCTATCTCTTTGATAATGGCCAAAAGATGTTATAAGATTTCATAAGATTTTATAGCTATAAGAGCTATAAGATTTTAGTTGAAAAAAATAAAATTGCAGTTAATCTTTATAAACTCTAATATTAAAGAGTTCAAAGGTCTGTAAATCCAGCTACTATAAGACACAGTAGTTATGAAAAGTGATTTTCTAGCCCCAAGGGAAAAGTTATAATTCGTTGGGTGGACCAAAAAGTAATTTATGACTGTCTTCAGACTAAAAGAACACTGTGAAATTGGAAAATTCAAGAAGGCAAGACAAGAAATAGCACACAGCCCTACAGTCTTCCAGAAAGAAAGGAAAAACAAAATAAAACAAGTATGAAATTAGAGAAAATAGCATGAAGGCCAGTGTCTTTAGTTTTGCCCAGTATCTATGTGAAGTAAGCACACTTAATGTTTCTCATAAAGTATTATTAAAAAGATATTAACTTCCTAATATAGCATTTTGACTTATTTGTTGAAGTTTCTAGATATGCGTATTGTATGCAAGTATATATTAATGCCCTTGAAACAAATTGCTACAGGCATGCTCTGGCACACAGTAGATGGGGAATAGGAATTGTTTCCCAAGGATTTGCTTTATAATTTATTAATTGATGGTATTTAAATTAATAAATTATCAGATCAGATCAGTCGCTAAGTCGTGTCCGACTCTTTGCGACCCCATGAACCGCAGCATGCCAGGCCTCCCTATCCATCACCAGCTCTCGGAGGTCACCCAGACTCATATTCATCGAGTCAGTGATGCCATCCAGCCATCTCATCCTCTGTCGTCCCCTTCTCCTCCTGCCCTCAATCCCTCCCAGCATCAGAGTCTTCTCCAATGAGTCAACTCTTCGTATGAGGTGGCCAAAATACTGGAGTTTCAGCTTTAGCATCATTCCTTCCAAAGAAATCCCAGGGCTGATCTCCTACAGAATGGACCGGTTGGATCTCCTTGCAGTCCAAGGGACTCTCAAGAGTCTTCTCCAACACCACAGTTCAAAAGCATCAATTCTTCGGCGCTCAGCCTTCTTCATAGTCCAGCTCTCACATCCATACATGACCACAGGAAAGACCATAGCCTTGACTAGGCGAACCTTTGTTGGCAAAGTGATGTCTCTGCTTTTGAATATGCTGTCTAGGTTAGTCATAACTTTCCTTCCAAGGAGTAAGCGTCTTTTAATTTCATGGCTGCAGTCACCATCCGCAGTGATTTTGGAGCCAAGAAAAATAAAGTCTGACACTGTTTCCACTGTTTCTCCATCTATTTCCCATGTAGTGATGGGACCAGATGCCATGATCTTCGTTTTCTGAATGTTGAGCTTTAAGCCAACCTTTTCACTCTCCACTTTCACTTTCATCAAGAGGCTTTTTAGTTCCTCTTCACTTTCTGCCATAAGGGTGGTATCATCTGCATATCTGAGGTTATTGATATTTCTCCCAACAATCTTGATTCCAGCTTGTGTTTCTTCCAGTCCAGCATTTCTCATGATGTACTCTGCATATAAGTTAAATAAACATGGTGACAATACACAGCCTTGACGTACTCCTTTTCCTATTTGGAACCAGTCTGTTGTTCCATGACCAGTTCTAACTGTTGCTTCCTGACCTGCATACAGATTTCTCAAGAGGCAGATCAAGTGGTCTGGTATTCCCATCTCTCTCAGAATTTTCCACAGTTTATTGTGATCTACACAGTCAAAGGCTTTGGCATAGTCAATAAAGCAGAAATAGAGGTTTTTCTGGAACTCTCTTGCTTTTTGCATGATCCAGCGGATGTTGGCAATTTGATCTCTGGTTCCTCTGCCTTTTCTAAAACCAGCTTGAACATCAGGAAGTTCACGGTTCACATATTGCTGAAGCCTGGCTTGGAGAATTTTGAGCATTACTTTACTAGCGTGTGAGATGAGTGCAATTGTGCGGTAGTTTGAGCACTCTTGCCTTTGAGCACAAGTTTGAGCACATATTGCCTTTCTTTGGGATTGGGATGAAAACTGACCTTTTCCAATCTTGTGGCCACTGCTGAGTTTTCCAAATTTGCTGGCATATTGAATGCAACACTTTCACAGCATCATCTTTCAGGATTTGGAATAGCTCCACTGGAATTCCATCACCTCCACTAGCTTTGTTCCTAGTGATGCTTTCTAAGGCCCACTTGACTTCACATTCCAGGATGTCTGGCTCTAGGTCAGTGATCACACCATCATGATTTTCTGGGTCGTGAAGCTCTTTTTTGTACAGTTCTTCTGTGTATTCTTGCCACCTGTTCTTAATATCTTCTGCTTCCGTTAAGTCCATACCATTTCTGTCCTTTATTGAGCCCATTTTTGCATGAAATGTTCCTTTGGTATCTCTGATTTTCTTGAATAAATCCTTAGTCTTTCCCATTCTGTTGTTTTCCTCTATTTCTTTGCATTGATCACTGAAGAAGGCTTTCTTATCTCTTCTTGCTATTCTTTGGAACTCTGCATTCATATGTTTATATCTTTCCTTTTCTCCTTTGCTTTTCGCTTCTCTTCTTTTCTCAGCTATTTGCAAGGCCTCCCCAGACAACCATTTTGCTTTTTTGCATTTCTTTTCCATGGGGATGGTCTTGATCCCTGTCTCCTGTACAATGTCACGAACCTCATTCCATAGTTCATCAGGCACTCTATCTATCAGATCTAGGCCCTTCAATCTATTTCTCACTTCCACTGTATAATCATAAGGGATTTGATTTAGGTCATACCTGAATGGTCTAGTGGTTTTCCCTACTTTCTTCAATTTAAGTCTGAATTTGGCAATAAGGAGTTCATGGTCCAAGCCACAGTCAGCTCCTGGTTTTGTTTTTGCTGACTGTATAGGGCTTCTCCATCTTTGGCTGCAAAGAATATAATCGATCTGATTTCGGTGTTGACCATCTGGTGATGTCCATGTATAGAGTCTTGTCTTGTGTTGTTGGAAGAGGGTATTTGCTATGACCAGTGCATTTTCTTGGCAAAACTCTGTTATTCTTTGCCCTGCTCCATTCTGTATTCCAAGGCCAAATTTGCCTGTTACTCCAGGTGTTTCTTGACTTCCTACTTTTGCATTCCAGTCCCCTATCATGAAAAGGACATCTTTTTTGGGTGTTAGTTCTAAAAGCTCTTGTAAGTCTTCATAGAACCACTCAACTTCATCTTCTTCAGCTTTACTGGTTGGGGCATACTTGGATTACTGTGACATTGAATGGTTTGCCTTGGAAACGAACAGATATCATTCTGTCGTTTTTGAGATTGCATCCAAGTACTGCACTTCGGACTCTTTTGTTGACCATGATGGCCACTCCGTTTCTTCTGAGGGATTCTTGCCCACAGTAGTAGATATAATGGTCCTCTGAGTTAAATTCACCCATTCCAGTCCATTTTAGTTTGCTAATTTCTAGAATGTCAACATTCACTCTTGCCATCTCTTGTTTGACCACTTCCAATTTGCCTTGATTCATGGATCTGACATTCCAGGTTCCTATGCAATACTGTTCTTTACATCATCGGACTTTACTTCTATCACCAGACACATCTACAGCTGAGTATTCTTTCTGCTTTGGTTCCATCCCTTCATTCTTTCTGGAGTTATTTCTCCACTGATCTCCAGTAGCATATTGGGCCCCTACTGACCTGGGCAGTTTCTCTTTCAGTATCCTATCATTTTGCCTTTCATATATATATATTTATAATTTGATTGGAGAGGGAAATGGCAACCCACTCCCGTATTCTTGCCTGGAGAACCCCAGGGACGGAGGAGCCTGGTGGGCTGCCATCTATGGGGTCGCACAGAGTCGGACACGACTGAAGCAACTTAGCAGTAGCAGCAGCATAATTTGATTAGACATAAAAAGAATATGTGACATAATCCAGTTCATACCGACAGAAACTGACTGCAGAAGGGCCAGTTTTTTGGTTCACTCTGTCCTTGGGAATTGAGGAGGGTGTGGGAAGAGAATAGCTCTGGGGGGAGTGAGGGACTTCCACCACTAGATTTAGGAAGTAAGGTAGGAAAGGGAACCTAGAGGTGAGTGCTGTACTTGCTGATACTGTGAAACACAGTATCACAAATTGGGTAGCTTAGAAAACCAGCCATTTATTTTCTCACAGTTCTGGAGAACAGGAGGCTAAAAATGAGGTGCTGTCAGGGCCATGCTGCCAAGGCCATTACGGAAGAATCTTTTTCAGGGCTCACTCCTAGAAAGTAGATTGCCTTCTTTCTTCTTTTTGTGTCTCTGTGTTATCTTCTATTTTCATGTGTCTTCCTCTTTTCATGAGTTTTTTTGTTTTTTATAAAGACACTAGTCATCTTAGTATAGGCACTGCCCCATGCCAATATGACCTCATCTTAACTTTAATTGCATTGATAACAACCCTATTTCCAAATAAAGGCCCCATTACAAATGTTAAGGGACACATTCAATCCATAATAGTACGTTTATGGTAAAAGGGTTAAAAATTGCAGGCCACAGTTTAGAGATGGAAGCATCTTCATCAGTCATGAAATAGAGTTCTCTTATTTTCTTGAGGAGAAAACTAAAGTCAATGTGATGAGGAAACTTTCCTGACATTCATTTATTTATATCAGAATTAGGCCAAAATTAAGATATTTCTAATCTAGGTTATTCTTTATTATGCTATACCATGGTAACCTTTGGTTCTCATGGATGTTGACGTGCATGTGTAAGTCCAGAACACGATCTCATTAGGAAATCCAAATGGGTTATTGTCCAGCTGGAAGTAACAAACTGAATACTACCAATCATTATAGGATATGAGATAGCCTGGGGCTGAAATAAACTCATAAATTTCTTCTTTCTACTGTATATCGCTCCTTATGTGGAGCGCAAACAGGAAGAAACATTTAATTATGGGATAGAAAGAAATAAGTTGCTAGAGAGCCAAAGATATTGCTCTTTCCAAGGTACCAAGTATAGTCTCACGTCTATATTGGCAAGAGCCAAGAGTTGCTATAATCCATACAGCTCATATTTCCAGAGAACAGAGAAGTGTGGAGAATGAGTAAATATCCTTTAAGAGACAAATGAAACATATCCATCACAAAACTGAAAGAAACAATATTCAATTATTAGGGATGATACCAGACAAAGAAATATTCTTAGATAATAGAACATATATATGTACATATATGTATGTAAGTCGCTAAGTCGCTTTGCTTCAGTCGTGTCCGACTCTGTGCGATCCCATAGACGGCTGTCCCTGGGATTCTCCAGGCAAGAATACTGGAGTGGGTTGCCATTTCCTTCTCCAATGCATGAAAGTGAAAAGTGAAAGTGAAGTCGCTCAGTCTTGTCCGACTCTCAGCGACCCCATGGACTGGAGCTTACCACGCTCCTCCGTCCATGGGATTTTCCAGGCAAGAGTACTGGGGTGGGGTGCCATGTAATCCCTAATAATTGAATATTATTGTTTCTTTCAGTTTTGTGATGGATATTTATATATATTTGTATATATATATGTATATATTCTATAATCTAAGAATATAAAGGAAGTAAATATCCTTTAAGAGACAAATGAAACATATCCATCACAAAACTGAAAGAAACAATATTATTCAATTATTAGGGATGATACCAGACAAAGAAATATTCTTAGATAATAGAATATATATATGTACATATATGTATGCACATCCTTAATAATTGAATATTATTGTTTCTTTCAGTTTTGTGATAGATATTTATATATATATGTATATATTCTATTATCTAAGAATATTTCTTTGGTATCATCCCTAATAATTGAATATTATTGTTTCTTTCAGTTTTGTGATGGATATATATACATACATATATGTATATATATGGAGAAGGCAATGGCACCCCACTCCAGTACTCTTGCCTGGAGAATCCCACGGATGGAGGAGCCTGGTAGGCTGCAGTCCATGGGGTCGCTAAGAGTTGGACATGACTGAGCGACTTCACTTTCTCTTTTCACTTTCATGCATTGGAGAAGGAAATGGCAACCCACTCCAGTGTTCTTGCCTGGAGAATCCCAGGGACGGGGAAGCCTGGTGGGCTGCTGTCTATGGGGTCACACAGAGTCGGACACGTCTGAAGTGACTTAGCATAGCATAGCATGTATATATATATATATGTATATACATATATATATCTTATATTCCTAAGTTACAAAATGGGTAACAAAATAACATTTTATAATTAAAATTAACATAGATACATGAACTGGAGAACAAACAGTAATATTGGAATAGAAGGACAAATAATTCTAGAGAAGAATTATCTCTAAATAGAGATATCTCTGATATCTCAAAAGAGAAAAAAAAAGAGAGAGAGAGAGAATGTGAACTGATAGACTGTGTTCAGATGCATTGAGCATCTCTATGTAGAGAAAGGATAAATGAAAAAAACGTGTCTTAAAAAATAGGAAAATAATCTTTCAAGCCATAGTTCATCTCCAGACCCTGAGTCCTTTACTCACAGCATTACAAAGACAGAAAGAGAGAGAAAGGGCAAATAAAACTACTTTCAGGAAAGGCAAAGAGAGAATTGTCAAGAATTCTCTGAAACAAACAAACCTTGATTCCATGTTCAGGGTAAAGATAGGGCATGTGAATGGAAAAATCACTAACACACTTTAGTTAATTATGGATTAATCCATGGATTAATTAGCTAAAGCCAGGTTCCTAAGGAATAGGAGTAAGTTTGGGAAGTCATAAATTTACATCAAATTTTATGCATCACCTTAGCAGTCCCTTTGAATTATAATCTGCTAGGAATTATGTGCTGTGTCCATGCAGCAAGATTTGTAGTTTGTGTTAGCTCCGTCTTTCCATAATAAGGGGATTTAAACTCTATGTAAAGAAAGAAAACATAAAAAAAGGCTTAGTATTTATTTTGGGGGGCAGGGAAAAGGGTTATACTTGGAAGACTGCCTTTCACTATACAAGCTGATTTGGAGATTTCTGAAGGACAAAAGATCAAATGGGTGGTGGCAGTTACTGAAAGCAAGGTAATGAGATTGAGCCTGAGTCTAAGGCAGTGGTGGAAGGGGAGAATGATGAGAGATTCAGCACAATCACCTTCTTTTACTCACGTCTTCTATAACACATTTTCTTTTTTTCTAATGTTTTTTGGAAGTTGCTTATATATTTCTCCAGGATCGATTTTATTTCCTGAAGGCCTTTAGTGAAAACCTTTTTCTTTTCTTTTTTGAAGCTTGATAATTCTTAGATTAAGATGTTGCTTTCATTCCATAGTACGTATTTCACATTTTTCAACTGAGTTTATAAAATACATGCTTTTATTTATTTTCCTAGCACTGTTTGCACCTTTTTTCTTTCATTGATTTTCAGAATAGTTTTATGTAAGTCATTTCATTATTTTTCTTCCTTTTGGCATTAAGCCTTAGGAACTGGTTTTGCATTAATCTGAGAAAGAAGCTTCACACTTCATTTATTAACTACACATTAAAAAGAAGTTTTCATTTTCTACTGCTGTATATAGACCAACACAAATCCTCTGTTTGGGGTGAATCTTTTCCTTAATACCCAGAAACATCTATAAAGCTTTCTATAGCAGTTTGAATATTTATTTTGAAACTAAAAAAACTTTTCTTTCTTCCTATTTATTTTCAAAATCAGGCAAGTTTATCTTTGTGTTTATTTATTATAAGGGAAGCCTGTTATAATTTCTATGCATATCCAATTCTAAGCATCCACAGGTGCTGAAAAAAAATGTTTCCGTGCTTCATTAACTCTATATATTTTATTGCTTATTGTCTTATCATGTGTAAGATATTGGGGAAACAGTGATGGAAGAAATGAAGATAGTTCCTATCCTAAAGAAGCTTGTAATCTTTATGTTATTGAGGTAATAACCAATAGTACTATTTTTCCAACACAAAGTGATTCATTTCATAGCTTTTATTTTCCTTGAAAGGATTGATTCATTCTTTTGCATAATCACAGGGTAAGTAAAACAGTTGTTTGGTGGATGTAATTTATATTTTGAGTAGATTTTAAACAGGTAACTCCACAAAGCTCAGGGTATGTGCAAAGGTGTTAATCTGAACCCCTCACCTACCACATATGTGTTTCTTATTCTTAATATTGCTAAGAATATTGGCCTATGCACTACTGCAGGGCTGACTCATAAAAATATACCTGAAGGACACAGAATACAGATCTAACAGTGAAATAAGTTTTATAATAATAAACTTAAATGAAGGACTAACATAAGTAATATAAATAAAGTTGGTTTCTAGTTATTTTTAAATATAAGCAGCAAAAATATGCTATTTGTTAACACAGAAAAACCAAAAAACAAATGTCTAGTTAGGAAAGCTATCTTCAGCTTATGTGATAAAAAATTCATGTATACTATACAGAAAAGCTCTTTTAAATCAATATTGTAAAGAAACAACAAAAGATAAAAAATGCATGTATAATAATGCAAGATACTCAGCTTCAGTGTTAATTAATAGTTCCAATTTCATGAATATATTTATTTTATAAGATTGCAGAAACATTCTCATGATCACACCTAGTGTTTGTTACTAAAAATTGAAGTACAGATTCTTTATACTTGTTATGGTACTATAAACTGATAAAAATGGTTTCTAGATGCTAATCTGGCAGTCTTCATCCAGGTTTAAAATGGTCATGTCATTTGACCACCATGTTTCATTTGTAAGAGTTTATTTACTCAGAATAATATTCATACAGCTACATATTTATGCTTGATGATGATCACAATAGTACTGTTACCTACAATAATAGATAAATATGAATCAAAAGCTCTTCTCAAATAACTGGACTTCAGATGGTGACACCTATTTGGGTGTCTGTGAGGTCTGAGCACTAAGGATTAGGATCTTGGCGTACACATGAGCGGTGTAAAAAATAAATGAAAAAAAGAAAGCATCCAGATATTTACTAAGATCAAAAGGAATGGTTCTTGGGGAAACAATTTCTTCTCTTCTCTTACTTCTGCTTTGTCTAGAAAGTGATTATTGTAATAGAACCTATCTAAAAGAAGTGCTATGAGGATTAAATGAGTTTGCTTAGAAAATGGTTTAGTATACAGTAACTGCTACAAGTATTGTTATTGCTTTATTACTATTATTTAAAAAAGGAAAACTTTTACGTGGTTATTTCAAGAAACTCATCCAGATAGACTGAATTCTACAAATTATTTTAAAACATACTTAGAGTAACATGTGCACATCTGTGAGTTTTAATAGGCTTTAGATTCACGCAAACACCTACATAATAGGGACATAAAAGAAGTTGTTTTTAATGATTTTAGTTCTGGCTGATAATTTAAACAAGCTTATGTGTAGGAGCTGTTCAATCCCTATGAGCAAATCATTCTCTTTTCTTATTTGCTTCTTTTTGTAAAATATCAAAAGAAGGCATAGAGAAGCATGAGGGGCTTATGTGATCTCCTAAAGAATGGAATAGCTCTGAGGAGATCAGGCCCATTGAGGATGGTGTGGCTATAGACAAGAATGGAATGACTCTGTATCTTAGAGACCTATGTACTCTTGTCTCCTGAGGAATGTTCCATTTTTGCTTGATTGCTGCTTGTTTTACCCGCATTTGCCTCTTAAGTTTTTGGTTAAAAAAACAGAAAACAACCACAACAAAAAAAACTCAGAGCACAGAATCTCTTAGCTTGATCAGAGTCTGGGGATTACCCTCAGTTATTTTAACCTCACCTCTGCTCTAGCTGGTTGTGGGCCTTTGCATCTCTGCCACATCTCCTGTGTTCCCACATTTACCCCAGCTTCTTCTGTGAGGTCCACTTGCTTCTGCCTTGGCAGATTCCATGGAAGGCTATCTGGTTCTCAGATCTGTTAAATGGCCAAATTAACACAATGCAGAGGACAGCTAAAAGGTGATGTCTCCACAAGACATTAGACAGGAAAGAAGGGTAAGACGTTCTTGTCCTTGGTGAAGAGAAAAGTCAGACACAAAGCATAATTATTTCACTGTCTGGTCCCTGAGTAGTTTTATTTCCCACAATCTTCTGGGGTAAAAGGGGGCCAACTCCCCCCACCCCTTACTCAAAACATTTGATTCTTAAATTTTGAGTCTTGGTCTTGACATGTGTATTAGTGATCTATTGCTGCTGCTGCTGCTAAGTCACTTCAGTCGTGTTTGACTCTGTGTGACCCCATAGATAGCAGCCCACCAGGCTCCCGCATCCCTGGGATTCTCCAGGCAAGAACACTGGAGTGGGTTGCCATTTCCTTCTCCAATGCATGAAAGTGAAAAGTGAAAGTGAAGTCGATCAGTTGTATCCGATTCTTCACGACCCCATGGACTGCAGCCTACCAGGCTCCTCCATCCATGGGATTTTCCAGGCAAGAGTACTGGAGTGGGGTGCCATTGCCTTCTCCAGATCTATTGCTACATAATGCTATTGCTACAAATTTAGCAGCTTGACACAACACATTTTTATCTCACAGTATCCGTGGGTCAGGAGTTCAGGGAAGAGTGGGAACAGTGTCAGACATTATTTTTCTGGGCTCCAAAATCACTGCAAATGGTGACTGTAGCCATGAAATTAAAAGACACTTAGTCCTTGGAAGGAAAGTTATGACTAACCTAGATAGCATATTCAAAATCAGAGATATTACTTTGCCAACAAAGGTCTGTCTAGTCAAGGCTATGGTTTTTTCAGTGGTCATGTATGGATGTGAGAGCTGGACTGTGAAGAAAGCTGAACGCCGAAGAATTGATGCTTTTGAACTGTGGTGTTGGAGAAGACTCTTGAGAGTCCCTTGGACTGCAAGGAGATCCAACCAGTCCATTCTGATGGAGATCAGCCCTGGGATTTCTTTGGAAGGAATGATGCTAAAGCTGAAACTCCAGTACTTTGGCCACCTTATGCGAAGAGTTGACTCATTGGAAAAGACTCTGATGCTGGGAGGGATTGGGGGCAGAAGGAGAAGAGGATGACAGAGGATGAGATAGCTGGGTGGCATCACTGACTCGATGGATGTGAGTCTGAGTGAACTCCAGGAGTTCCTGATAGACAGGGAGGCCTGGCGTGCTGCAATTCATGAGGTCGCAAAGAGTCGGACACGACTGAGCGACTGAACTGAACTGAACTGAAAGGCTGTGTGAAAAAGTTGGCTTAAAGCTCAACATTCAGAAAACTAAGATCATGGCATCTGGTCCATCACTTCATGGCAGATAGATGGGGAAACAGTGGAAACAGTGTCAGACTTTATTTTTGGGGCTCCAAAATCACTGCAGATGGTGATTGTAGCCATGAAATCAAAAGACGCTTACTCCTTGGAAGGAAAGTTATGACCAACCTAGATAGCATATTGAAAAGCAGAGATATTATTTTGCCAACAAAGGTCCATCTAGTCAAGGCTATGGTTTTTCCAGTGTCATGTATGGATGTGAGAGTTGGACTATGAAGAAAGCTGAACACAGAAGAATTGATGCTTTTGAACTGTGGTATTGGAAAAGACTCTTGAGAGTCCCTTGGAATGCAAGGAGATTCAGCCTGTCCATCCTAAAGGAGATCAGTCCTGGGTGTTCATTGGAAGGACTGATGCTGAAGCTGAAACTCCAATACTTTGGCCACCTCATGCAAAGAGTTGCCTCATTGGAAAAGACTCTGATGCTGGGAGGGATTGGGGAAAGGAGGAGAAGGGGATGACAGAGGATGAGATGGCTGGATGGCATCACCGACTCGATGAACATGAGTTTGAGTGAACCCTGAGAGATGGTGATGGACAGGGAGGCCTGGCGTGCTGTGATTCATGGGGTCACAAAGAGTCGGACATGACTGAGCAACTGAACTGAACTGAACTGAAAGGCTGCAATCAAGATGTCAATTAAGGCTTCAGTCTCATCTGAGGGTTGATTGGCTTGCTCAGGTTTACATAACTCAGTTCATTACAGCTGTAAGACTAGGGGTTTTAGGTTCTTGCTGGCAGCTGGATGAAGGCTGCCTTCAGCTCCTAGAAACCATCCACAGTTTCTTTACATGTGGAGTTTCCCAACAGGGCCAGTTGCTGCTTCAAAGACAATAAAGGAGAAAGAGACTCTAGAAAGTTGGATGCTATAATCCTATGTAGTATTATTACATATTTGCTTATACACAGTGACATACATTCCACTCTTTTCACCATTTTTTGTTTTCTAGAAGGTAGTCTTAAGTCATATTCACCCACAAGGAGAGAGAATTCACACAGGTGCAGAATGGCAGGAGGCAGGGAGTATGCATATACATTAAGTAAACACCAGAATATTTTAATAAATGCAGAGCTCTATATTTTGTGATTTTAAGGGGAAAAAAAGAATGGCTATAAGTGCAAGTGCTTATTTATTGTGTGAATTGAATTAAAATTGAATTAAAATTCTCTCTTGACTAGAGA
The DNA here is from genome assembly GCA_935064755.1 of Tragelaphus eurycerus. NCBI lineage: Eukaryota > Metazoa > Chordata > Mammalia > Artiodactyla > Bovidae > Tragelaphus > Tragelaphus eurycerus. Next base: position 11,206,397 of record CAKXYN010000047.1, on the reverse strand, counting down.
AATGGGCTTCAGAGTTGCAAATTAAAAGTTTATGCTTCATAAACAAAATTTTTTTTTTAAATTTTTTTGCCCTGAGTGTAATTTCTTTCTAGTCAGAGAATTTCTTCTTAGAGATTTTTGTTCACAACTTTATGAGTACAGTTTTGGCACTATACAGTTCAGTTCAGTTACATCTTGTTGAGGCTATGCAGCTAGTTCAAGTCAATCAATATGGACAAAAGCAAAATATGCCACTTACAGGCCTTAGGGAAAAATAATCCTCCACATATTGTCTACTCAGTTTTCTTCTATAGATCATGGCATCAAAAGAGTAGGAGAGTGTGGGTTCTGAATAACTGCATTGAGTAAAAGCACTTTTTACCCACCCAAGCCTCATACACACCATACTGCCCTATGGAAGCAAGAGACTTTCCTTGTGTTAAGGTCACTGAGATTTGGGGATTGTTCGTTGAAATAGCCTAATCTAGACAAACACAAGTAAAAATTATCATGTCTTACGGATGTGAGGAGAAGGTCATCTAACAGTTTTTCAGATAATAACGGTTTTTAATTAATATCATGAGTGAAGTATTTAATTTTCTGGGTTAGGCAACTACTATAGACACTGAAGTATGTTGAAATATTGATTCATCTAAGTTTCTTCTTTAATTACAGCATAGAGAAAACAAAAACTTTTCAAAAATGGTGAAGGAGAAAAATAGTTTCATCATGTTCTGGGTTTCAGAAAATAAGATGTAGCAGTACTTCTTTATGTTTGCAAATGGTGACTAGGGACAAATAAATGTACTCAGGCACTGTGTTTCTCAGATGAATGTTTTAAATCCTTTTTTCCCCCCCGTGATTGTCCTAAAGAGATAATGAAATTGAAAGTAAAACTTTTTCCCCACAATTTCTATTTATATGCTCTATCAATGAGGTCACAATACCATTAATTATCTAGAAGATATTGTTCCCATTATGTCCACAGGGACTTACTTAACAACATGATAGATTTCACTCTCAGGGTATTTTATTTCACCTGTAATAGACTATATTTCCCTTTAATTTTATCCTATTAGTACTGGTTATATCAGCTCCTGAAGCTTCTTTCCCCCTTGAACATTGATAAAGAAAGATATCTTCCTTTTTAAAAGAGACTAAAGAAGCATGGAGAAGGCAATGGCAACCCACTCCAGTACTCTTGCCTGGAAAATCCCATGGATGGAGGAGCCTGGTAGGCTGCAGTCCATGGGGTCACTAAGAGTCAGACACGACTGAGCGACTTCGCTTTCACTTTTCACTTTCATGCATTGGAGAAGGAAATGGCAACCCACTCCAGTGTTCTTGCCTGGAGAATCTCAGGGACCGGGGAGCCTGGTGGGCTGCCGTCTATAGGGTCGCACAGAGTTGGACACGACTGAAGCGACTTAGCAGCAGCAGCAGCAGAGAAGCTTAACTAGAATGTATTCTCAGATTGGTCCTCATTATAAGTAAATATTATGTGCTGTAGACATTACATTTGTGAGTTATGTAAGGCATGAATTCATGATTTATTACTCAATTTTCTCTATAGCTATGGAATTTTCATCCTGTAAAGTTTACATTTGGGACTACAAAGGCAACACTTCAAAACTATATGAAGCTATGATAACTTTTCTTAAGGGATAATGTACACTTGAGAATAGTTATCTTTTTTGTGCATTCTATTGATATTGTAAATGGCAATGTAATTATCTTCCTTGTGGGAAAAGAGGAGGGCAAGTCTCCAGAGAATTAAGAGAGTCTTTAAGAGAAACTCTCATAGACACTGGAGTTGTCCCTGATAGAAGTGGCAACTGGCATATAACTCACTTGACCTTCAGAATCACGGCCTCAGTGCTGTATGGATTGGCAGTACAGTAGTATGGAAACTATTCATAAAAAATGACAACTTGATATGTCCCTTGGGTTTTGTCATCCATATGTATTTCCTTCCAACTTGGATAATTTTGAAAGGAGAAGCCTTGCTAAATCATCCTGCAATGAAAGGCAATAGAAATGGAACAGTATAGGTTCAAATTCCAGCTTTTAGTGTAGCAAAGATACGAGCTTTTAACTCCATAGAATGAATTACAAAGTGCACCAATAATAAATGTGACATAATTATGGATAAAAATTGGGTAGAGAATGCAGAATGTTGATAATTGTTAAAGCTGGGTGATGAGTACTTGGGGTTTGTTATACTCTTTTGTGCATTTTGTACATGTTTGAATTTTTCAAAATCCAAAGGTTTTATAAAAGGTGGCTAAGAGGTTAAAGCGTCCGCCTGGAATGTGGGAGACCAGGGTTCGATCCCTGGGTCAGGAAGATCACCTGGAGAAGGAAATGGCAACCCACTCCAGTGCTCTTGCCTGGAGAATCCCATGGAGGGAGGAGCCTGGTAGTTGACCGTCCCTGGGGTCACAAAGAGTCGGACACAATTGAGCGACTTCACTTACATTGTCTTTCTCATTATTTGTATGAAGATACGAGTCTTCAGAACAAAACATGGCTTCAGAGGGCTCAATGATGATAGAAGTTAGATTCTAGATGATGGTGTGTTGACTTAGAGAAATAGTGGTAGAGGTAGTAAGAAACTAACAGATGTGTTTTTAAGATATTTAGAAGTTAGAGCCAACAGTGTTTGATAAGGAAGTCTATGGAATGCGAATGACAAAAAGCAGTTATGACTGTACATATAAATTTTCTCTCAGTTTCTGGTATTTAAAAATGAATTTATTTGTCAGCAGTGTTTTCTCCTGGACTATGGTATTTCTTGAGGCCTAATGGTTGATAATTAGAATCTACAAATATATAGGTAAGATTAGATGAAAGACTAAAATGTTTGTCCCAAATTGAAATTCTCGAATTTCAAAGGAGATATGACCTTTTCAAAAACACACTGGCTTTACTGCTCTCCTTAGCATTACTCATAGATAGCCCTCAGATCATTAACAATAAGTACTACGCTCCGGTCTCCTGTTTATATTTCAAGGTCTAATATATATTTCGTATTTGCTGTATTTCAGGATAATACAGCTTTAATTTAAATAATAATGATGATAATGGTTATGGGTTCAGAGAGAAGTCACATTGTGACTGTAAAAACCTCCAGCAATTGAGTAAAGGTGTGGGGGAAACTGGGAACTGCTCTGTGTTTTGTCCCCAGAATGAGTAGGCATAAGTTCAAAGTGTGACTTCTCTAAAGGGGTATATGAATAGGAATTCCAGTGTCATCTCAAGAGTTTCAGGCTACTGTTAGATATTCAGCAGAACTATAAATATTAGGCAATTCTTTTTTAAAAAAATTTTTATTTGGAAGGAATTTTTTATTACTTTTGCCATATTATTATCATTACACATGTGAAATATTTTTAATGGAACATAATACTATAAAGTCGAAGCACTGGAAACATGGCACTGGGAACAAGCAGTCCAAATCCTAATGTCAGTTCTGTGGCTGCTGAATCACCAACTTTTGACTGATGTTTGCTTTATCAATATTAGGCAATTCTTACATAAAATTGGATTAATAGCATAATGATTCTTTGTAACCAGAATATTGAATATAGGATCACAATCAGTGGCAGGGGTTATTGAAGACTCAATCAGGCTTTCTGTAGGGAAGCCTCTAGGTTGTAACTTCAAAGACAGGACTCTGATTTATATATGATACTTGATTTGATATTGGGACACCAAAGTTTTGAATACAAAAACAACTCCTTAATGAGACTTTTATTGACTTCCCAATCAAAATTATTCTGATTTCACCCTATTTCTCTAATAGCATTACTATTTCATTTTATTTATACCATTTATTACAATTTGTGATGCTCTCCTCTAGTTTATGTTATTATTTACAGTTTCCTCTTCTTAAGCCCCTTATGAGGAAAGATCTTCCTAACTTGTTTACTCTTATATAACAATCATCTAATATAATTTCTGTTGTTGAGTAGGTGGTCTATATTTATTTGGATTTTTGTTGCTATTGTTAGTTGCTTAGTTGTGTCTGACTCTGTGAGGCCCCCTGGACTGTATAGCCTGCCAGACTCTTCTGTCCATGGGATTTCCCAGGCAAGAATACTGAATGGGTTGCCATTTCTTCCTCCAGGGAATCTTCCCGACCTGGGGATTGAGTTCGCATCTCTTGCATCTCTTGTTAGTTGCTGCTGCTGCTGCTGCTAAGTCGCTTCAGTCGTGTCCGACTCTGTGCGACCCCATAGACGGCAGCCCACCAAGCTTCCCCGTCCCTGGGATTCTCCAGGCAAGAACACTGGAGTGGGTTGCCATTTCCTTCTCCAGTGTGTGAAAGTGAAAAGCGAAAGTGAAGTCGCTCAGTCGTGTCCGACTCCTAGAGACCCAGTGGACTGCAGCCCACCAGGCTCCTCCGTCCATGGGATTTTCCAGGCAAGAGTACTGGAGTGGGGTGCCATTGCCTTCTCCGCTTGTTTGTTGCACTGGCAGGCAAGTTCTTTACCACTAGGGCCACCTGTTGCTGCTGCTGCTGCTGCTAAGTCGCTTCAGTCGTGTCCGACGCTGTGCGACCCTGTAGATGGCAGCCCACCAGGCTCTCCCGTCCCTGGGATTCTCCAGGCAAGAATATTGGAGTGGGTTGCCATTTCCTTCTCCAATGCATGAAAGTGAAAAGTGAAAGTCAAGTCGCTCAGTCATGTCCAACTTTTGCGACCCCATGGACTGCAGCCTACCAGGCTCCTCCATCCATGGGATTTTCCAGGCAAGAGTACTGGAGTGGGTTGCCATTGCCTTCTCCAAGCGCCACCTGTTAAAGTACCGTTAATTCAAAACTGAGCCCTAGTGGGCAGGAAAGAGTTAACAGCAGGATTACAATCCATTTTTTCCCACTAGGAGAGTGTATATGGGAAAAACCAAAAAAAAAAAAAAAAAAAAAAACCTAGATGGGTGGCCAAGTCACCTTGAAAATATTGATGAGCCTAATAATAGGAAATGCCATTTGCTACTGGGAGAGTGGCATCTGTGAAATGCTTTTAGCAAGATGAACTGGTCTAGGTTTGCTTATACTATATAATCCTGGAATCTCTGGATTTATAGGACATAGCTTCCTAGAGTATACAGTTCTTTAACTATTGAAGAAAAAAGATGTTTCAAGATAAAAATGGCTCCCTTTCTTCTCTTAATGAAGGTGAAAGAAGAGAGTAAAAAAGCTAGTTTAAAACTCAATATTCAGAAAGCTAACATCATGACATCCTGTCTCATCACTTAATGGCTAATAGATGGGGAAACAGTGGAAACTGTGAGAGACTATTTTATTGGGCTCCAAAATCACTGGGGATGGTGACTGCAGCCATGAAGTTAAAAGACATTTGCTCCTTGGAAGAAAAGCTATGACAAACCTAGACAATGGATTAAAAAGCAGAGATATCACTTTGATGACAAAGGTCCATATGCTCAAAGCTATGGTTTTTCCAGTAGTCATGTACAGATGTGAGAGTTGGATCATAAAGAAGGCTAGGTTCTGAAGAATTGATACTTTTGAACTATGGTGCTGAAGAATTCTAGAGTCCCTTGTACAGTAAGGACATCAAACCAGTCAATCCTAAAGGAAATTAACCCTGAATACTCATTGGAAGGATTGATGCTGAAGCTCCGGTTCTTTGGCCACCTGATGGTAAGAGCCAACTCACTGAAAAAGACCCTGATGCTTGGAAAGATTGAGGTCAGGAAGAGGAAGGGGCAACAAAATGAGATGTTTTGGTGGTGTATCTGACTCAATGGACATGAATTTGAGCAAACTTCAGAAGATAGTGGAGGACAGGGAGGGCTGGCGTGCTGCAGTCCATGGGGTCACAAAGAGTCAGCCATGACTGAGTGACTGAATAACAACAACATTGTAAGTGATATGGCTGCATGCATCACTTAGAAGATTAGTATGTTACATCTGAGTCACAAAGCAGTCTAACATGGCAAGAAAGTGCCAGGACTATAGCACTGGCAACCCTGCATCTCTCTCTGCTTTGCCTATACCTCATAATTGCACTTGAAATAATTTGTAAATCTTAGTATTGGGTAAGATCCCTTGTTCTTATGAGTCTAATGTAAAAGTCAACCATTTGTGCTATGACACCTATGGGTTTGTCATAAAGCAGGAGTAAGAGGGAAGCAGAATACGTGAAGATTAAGGAATGAATGGCTCTCAAGTTTACCTGTTGAAGAAAGCCTTTATCTGAGAGAGCCTGAGCAATCTTCTAATTGTTATTTAAAATTATTCTTGCATTTCCTTGCTTGTACAGTCCCATTTAATTTCAAAGTTTTAATTAGGTTATTTTTATAATTATATTATAAATTTGATATTGTCCAATTAGAGTTTTTATAATTATTTGACAAGTAGAAAACAAAAAGAGCTGGTAATAAACTCATGCAT